>CM060906.1:549764198-551014198 GCA_030737815.1 Allium fistulosum
TCATTGCTCCTTCACTGCCATGTTTCTTTGTCGAACCTCCAGCGAACTATACTAAAGTGTAGCACTTACACCCTCAACAATTCTCGTGTTGGTGACTTTGGCCAATACTTAGTGTAGAGGGAGTTAATGGATTAATGAAATGAAAGTGGAAACTAAGATACAGTGTATTATCAATTTGAGAGAAGAAATGAAATCAGTGTCCTCTTATTTTTGTGTTATGTTTTGCGTGCATAAATGTGTTTATGTATATATATAGCTCAAAAATTATAGGTCGTTACATTCTCCCTCCCTTAAAAGAATTTCATCCCCAAAATTCCATGAATGGAAAAATACCACGAAAGCCAAACAGTTAACAAAAGTTAAGCACACCAAAAATAATATCATCCATAACCCCGGTCGGAGGTACGGTGCCTTATCCTATCTACTAATCCTAAGGGTATATTCACATTAATCTATAAATTTGTAGGTAGCATGCATGCGGTGATGTGAAATATACGGATGCTCATGTGAAGCGGGGTCCGTCTTGGAAGTTCTCGAGTGTGATGCGTATTTGGCGTGGGTTCTCAAAGATATTTAATCCAGAGGTGTACTTTCGATGTAGGGGATGCACCCTCCTAGTCATGTTGGATAAATTCATTATCCTTGTTTTAATTCAAACCTCGGAATTAATTCTTTCTTAATTGCATTGAGAAGTGTCTTGTGCTCTTCTCTGTGTTTTAATTCAAAGTGTCCCATAGCGACCTATTTGCTACAAAAACACTCCGAATTCCTCTTTTTCTCCCCTACAACACAATGTTTATTTATGCCATCTGCTAGAATCCAAACAACAATCAAAAAATTAATAACAAACATATTATTATCAATGATTAGCAATCAATAGCTAACATATCATTTATAATTAATTCACATATTAATTAACTTCGAAAATAACCTTTTTACTTTTCAAGCACAGAACGGTGGTTTATTCTGCTTGATAGATGTCCAAAATAATCTATTAAATTTAATTATAATAGAACGGTATTTTATTCTGCTAAATAGATATCACAACCAAATATAATAAATTTAACTGCGTTAAACATAATTAAATTAAATCAATATAATTTTATCATTAATTTATACTTCATTAAAAATATCAACTATCATCCAAGCATTCAACAATAAGCAACACGGATATCATATAGTTTACTCACCGAAATTTTAGTTGACGTTTCCGCTATGAGATTCTGTTTCCCCGTTTGTTCTTTTTATTTTACCCTAATAATTTGCCTTTCTGCCAGTTGGACGTTCGGCATTGGAATACCGTGGATGTATTTGAAGCAAACTTTCGATGGTCAAAAAAGCAGGTCGTTACACTCCACATCATTTAAATAATAGCATAAAAGGGTTGATAAATAATTCGACTTCTCCCATAGGTGCAATTGCCCAAACAATGCTAACCCTACTAATGCAAATATCTTTGTTCCCCTCACGCAGTCCGCAAGATAAAACATGCGACATTGACTACTATAGCAATAATATAAGCAACTGATTCTAAAACAATTGCATGTTCCGTTTGAGCATCATGTTATACAACACCGTAAAGCTATGTGAACTTCGAAACGTCAATTAAGCGAGAACAAATCCCCAAAGCTATCCTACTTAGCTTGCACCAGGTCTGGATTCAACATTGGCTACCTATAGGCTATCAATCGTCCGAATAGACATGGTCAGTCGACTTATTCCTTATATTATTTTTCTTTCAAACAGTGCAACTAAGCCTATCAATGGTACGGGTTTTGGCCCAAACCCCACCCGAACCTACCCTATAAATGCGGATATGGGATTTGTCTTCAACTACCCAGGCCCGACCCAAGCCCGACCAGGCTGGGTACGGTTTAGTCATAACCCGACTCGGTTTAGGCCCGGTTCGGTTATTAGTTTTCTGTAATTTATAAATATGAGTGTGTATGTTATTTTTACCATTTTGTTTGTTTGCATTTAGATGTTTTTGCATACTATTATTGGAAACTTGGCTACATCACCATCCAATTTGTATATTAACAATTATTTGTCTATAATTTTATAAAAATTGCAAATTTAAGGTATGGTTTGAACTTAAATATTATGAGTGAGGTATACGGATATTACTCGGCGGGCTTTAAAAGCCCGAAGGACCCATCGGGTTGGGCTCGGGTTTTGGTTATTGTAACTGGGCTTTGGTCCGGGATTTAGGATACCCGGACCGAACCCGGTCCATTGATAGACCTAAGTTCAATAGTCGACTGAATAAACATAACCAATTAATTCCTTGGGAATTCAGTCAACTAATGTCTTTTAATCAGTCGATTGTTCGCCTGTAATAAAACTTTTTATTTAATAGGCATCAGTCAACTTTTTAAGTCTAATAAGTCGACTACCTAAAGGTTTAGTCGATTGATGACAATAGTTAGTCGACTCTTCGGCCTAGAAAATGAACTATATTTTTCTGGGTCAAACTCAGGTCTATTCCTTTTTTTCTCGAAGCTAATCAGTCGACTATTCCAATGTAGTCGGTCGACCATTTGCATAAAAAAGGTTTTTTCAACATTTTTAACTTGTTAGTTTTATATGGTTTTAATCGTTTATTATTAGATCTTGCATCCAAACTTCAAGTATAACTTTTGAATTCGTATAGTCTTAATTTTAAACAATTATCTAAAAATAATTACACTATTGTCATATCCAGACTTTTGTGTAATTATCCAATCAACTATATATAAACTATTCTATGACCCATTTGCATATACTCAAATTTATTCATCTAAATTAATTTAATTTTATTACATAGAGTTAGTTCAATATGATTTAAGGTTGAATCTTCATTCAATATATCCTCCCCCTAATTGACAAGAATTTCCATTATCAAAGTAGTGTTCTAGGGTTTCCCCAAATTACCTAATTCATATAAATCATTAATTCAATTTTAAACCATATTTAAATCTAAATAGATATATAAATGAAATGCAAATGCCTATCTAGCAACATATTCATTTCGTAGATAAACTCACTCATCTTTATATGATGTTTTGATAAACTTCCAATAAAAAACTTCAAGTTTCCCCCATTGATTTGATTAGTGTATAGATCTTCTTCTCCTGTTTGCCTTACTAAGTTTCTAGATTAGATCACTTTTCTTCTTTTATTTGATTTTGAATTTATTAGAAGAATTTTAATCATCAATTGAGGAAGAAGAAAGAAAATAGAATAAAATATTAGATTTAAGTTTAACAACGGCTGCAGATGAAGAGAATGATGATAGGATGAGCAAGGGTTATTTATCCTTCCCTTTTATAGCGAAAAACCTAAAATCTCCCTCATCTCCTATTTGCGCCTTGACTCTTTTACCTTCATAAAGTGCTCTATGGGAAACAATCAGTATCTCCTTCATCCGGTGTTCGTTTCTAACTTTCATATATGAAAAAGGGCTAGAAAAATCTAAATGATGCAATGGAAAAGTCAAATTCCCTAAATTTTGTAAAATTTCAGTTTTTTAACTTTAGTTAAAATCAGCAAACGTTATTTTTAAATATTATTTATTTTTGTTAACATCTAGGGTGTTACAACACACACATACTTATAACATATAACATATGTATATAAGAAAATAGAGGTAATATGAATTAAAACTCGTATAAACTTAGGATAATATACATAATATGTAAAGACATATGATGTCATGAAACATTATACTCATCTCCTTTATAATTTTGATAATCCTCGGTTAATATTAATTTAAAATAATATTGTTCTCCATGATTTACTATATATATATATTTATAGTGATAGAGTTAGGGATATGCCCTAGGGGTAATTATGTGATTTGTTACATATATCTAACTTGTTGACCAATCTTGTTCGAAATAAAGGTATTTTGTTTCTATTATATACTTGATATAATGTGGTTATACTAATTAATCAATTTATTTAAAAGTATATTTAATAGAAAATCTATAAATGGTATGTTTTTGTGATAGTAGTTACAAAGTGTTGTAACCGTGAGTAATTTATCACAATTTAAAAGTATAATGCGGCTAACGGTGGTTGAACGGTGCGCGATTTTTGGGGATTTTCTGGGCAATGGTGGCGATGTGGGTGACGACGCTGGCGTCTTTGGGTTCGTCTGGGTCATGGGGTGCTTCGGTGAAGAGGCGGTGGCGGCAAGAATGGCGCAGCGACGGCGGCGAGTTGGTGAAGTCGACTTTGAGTGTTGCTGGGTTGGTTCGAACTTTTGTGAGAGGGAGAAAGGTTATTAATTTAAAGTGTAATTAAATTGTAATTAAGTAAAGTGAATTATTATATTAAATTCGATAACTTATAAGTCGAATAACATTGCATACGAGGTCAGATTCGGACGTCATTCGTTGCTTTGCACTCATATGGACATCATCTAGGCTTTGGTACTGGTTTGGACGAATTTGGAGACTATTTAAATTTGGACTAAAATAGGACGTCGTTCGGTTTTAGTTCCAAACCGGAATGCCTCGGCGACAACAGAAAATTTTGGTGAGTTAAACTCACCTTTTCGGTTAACTAGTATGATATATTGTTGATAAAAATTGTTGAATGATTGTTTGGATGAATTACTATATTTATCAGTTGGTTTGGATATATTCCCGCCCTTGGAGCAGATGAGACCCTATTACGTTCTCGTGTAAGAGCGGATAACCCTTTTTATAAGAATCCCGCTTCAAGGCGGTTGATTTATGTTTTATGATTATATACTGTTGTGATTTAGGGAGACAGGTTGGAGGGATCCAACAGGATTCCTCGCTATTGTTGAATTATTTCAATAATATTTCTTTTGGATGGATTATTGAATAATGAACCTAATTGTGGACACTATGGTTATAACATTGTTCTATGTTGAAAACAAAAACCTAGTGATTTTAGAAAATCAATATTAATATTGGTTGAGCATTTGGCGGTTATTGGCCTGAAATTAGTATTTTGAGATACTAGAAATTGCCAATTGAATTGGAATTGGGTTTAAGATAGGAAATGATTTTGAATCCGAAATTGGGTTTTGGAATATATTGTTTTTTAAAATATTATTTATTTATACTTAATAGTGTTTGAAAGATTATTTATTTATATTTAATATTGTTTTTAAGGATGATTTATTTACATTTAATATTGTTTTAAAGTTATTTAATTATATTAATATTGTTTTAAATTTATTTATTTATATTAATATTGTTATAAAGTTATTAAATTATATTAGAGTTGTTTTAAAGTCATTTGCTTATAGTTAATATTGTTTTTAAGTATTTATCAATTTGTTAATATTTTGAAAGGTTAATTATTTTAGAATTAATTGTGGTTTGAAATTAATAATAAGGATTATTAATAAGGCATTGAAAAATAAATTATTATTATAATGGTAAAGATTAATTACTTTTGTTTATTTCATAATGATTTGGAATCATAAATTATTATTTTTAAGATGTTTTTAACATGAATAATTTTTCATTTATTTATAATATTATTGTTAATAGTTATTATTATATAATGTTGTTTTGAAGTAAATGACTTTTAATTATTTATGAATGTCTCCGAGAGGCATAAATCGAGTTTTATAAATGAACTTGGATTTTATAAGGGATGTTTATAAAATAGTTTAAGACTTAAGGGAAGGTTATTTACAAGGCGAAAGAGTTTTATAAATGGTTAGATATTTATAAACGAGTTTTAAGAAATGGTTTATAGATTTATAAAAGGAGTTTTATAAATGGTTTTATGGATTTATAAAGGCTTATAAATGATTTTAGAAAAAAAAGAATTTATAAGTGATTGAAACGTATAAAAGAATTTTATAAATGGTCCAAGAAGATTTATAAAATGGACTATAAATGGTTTTAGAGAATTATAAGGAGTTAATAAATGATTTTTGAATTGAATAGATAGAAATCCTTCTCGGTTTTGTAAATATACTTATACCAGTGAGATAAGTAAATGAGTACATTTTCTAAGTTTTAAGGTGTAATGTGTGTGAATATACTTATACCATTGAGATAAGTATATGGATATTTTCTATGTATTGGAAATATAGGGACTTGTGGGTATACCTTTGTAAAAGTATCCTTATACAAGTAATTTGCAAAGCGGTTTTTATTTATGAAAGATTTATAAAAGGAGGCTAGTGATTATTTATATGCTTAACCAATGTTGGTTTTTCCATATGGAATAAATCCATGATTGATTGTTTATTATTCGATAGTTAAATAACTGACTATTGAAATTGGATCCAAACGTAACTTTGGAAATATCTAGGAGAAACACGTGAGTTATATGGCACAATCATCTCCGATGATGCTATACTGTGCGTATAAATCTTGTTTCGTTCTCCTAGGACAATGATAAGGAAATCCATCGACTATAGGTTAGGAAGTGATCTCCGCTCTGGTCTTTGACTGTTTATTTCCTAAAGAACCGGGGTTGAGTTTACTAGAAATTATCAAAAAGTTGTTTCAAAGAGATTGGGATCGGGTATGTTATCCGAAAACCACTTTGATCCAACAAATGAATTTCGAAGTGAAGACATCTTGAAGATGATGGAATTTGGAGATGGTGCTCTCGAGTGTTTCGTTCAGTCCTAGAACGAACTTGTATGGATGAATGATGACGTTGCATTGTTGCTTGGAGGGCAGTGTTTGCATTCAAAGTAGGAAGTGCTATATAAAAGGTAAAACGTAATCTCAAGCCTTATCAACCAGGAATGACTAAAATAAGGGAGATGCAGCAAGGCTAAGTGGTTCACTCCCAAGAGGGTAAGGTCATCCCTATTTAGAGTCCCTACTATTAATTAATTTATGCATCGATACGGTTGCTGATCCCAACCGAGAGGTGATCTTATTCGGTACTATCCAGTAAATGGTAAGCCGGTCTTATGTTGGCAAGAGTGGATAGGTTCGACCTCGGTGTTATTTTATTTAGAGATGCACCATGACGGGCGGTACCCTAGCAGCCCAGCCATTGTATGAAATCCATTCTCCAATACGAGCCTTTATGGTTTTAGTTGTATACCTATTGTAACAACCTGCAAATTTTGAAATTATTTTAAATGAAAATTTATTTGAAACTTTGAAATTAACTATTTTAAATTTGATAAACTTGGAAAGTTTAAAGTATAATTTTGAGTTTTGATGTGAAATGTTTTTCCAAATTTAATAAAATAAAGACTTTTCTTAAAATTCAAACTTTGGTCAACTTTGGTCAAAGTTTGACTTTCTGTGAAAAAAAAAGAAATTTGAATTTTGAACTTTTTTTTATGAAGATGAATTTAATTTTAACATTTTCCCAGTTTTTCGTTTTGTTAAATTTTGATGTTTACTTCTCAAATTTTGCAACTTTTGGCGTATTACACGCAGTTATTTTCCCTACAACTTCTATTTTATTTTTATTGTGATTTGTTTGGGCTTAGACCATTTGGGCTAGAAAACCTTTAGTTAGATGAGTAGCCTATATATAATCTCTTAGGGTTTTGGCTAGCCTCCACATCCATTCATTTGTGCCTCCACAAAAAAGTGTAAGTCTTCTTCTTCATCGTCCTTCTCCAAAACCCTAGATCTTCTTCTCCACCACTCCTCTTCTTCCAAAATTTTCCATCACCTTCACTTCCTCCTCTCACCTTCTTCTCTTCTCTCCTATTCTCCACCTCTTCCCAAAACCCTAGACCTTCCTCTTCCAAACCCTAACCGTAACCTCTTCTCTACCCAAAACCGACCACCATCACCAAATAACATCCCCATAGCCGAGCACAACCCTTTGCCTACCCTTCTTTTTGCCTTCCTAGCCGTGAGCTTTGCCCTAGAGATGATGGCCGAACCCAAAAACCCTAGCCTAACCCTAAACCTAGCTATGGCCGAACCTATCTCCACTAAAACCTAGCTATGGCCGAACCCACCTAATCCAAACCTAGCCTAGACCAAACCAAAACCACCTCTAGACCAGGCCTATGCAAACCCTAGACAAGCCCACTTATGTATTTTGCATATATATAATTTCCTATTTTTATTTTTCTATGAGAATTATTTGTTTACGTATGGAATTTATTTTATCCTTTTTTAATGCGTCGGATTTGGATTCTCCTCTCACTCAAACTGGTCCGTAGTTTGTTGATTTTGTGTTGCGCTTTGAATCACTTTTCCAACCAAAGAAAGGTGAGAAAATCACACTTGACATACGTACTTATTGATTTGATAAATTGATGACAATTGAATTGTGAGGATATGTATATGCAAGTTTGACATTTCACCTATGATTTTATCATGTTATTTCATGTGTTATATCATGTTATTTCATATGTTATATCATGTTATTTCATATGTTTATATCATGTTATTTCATATGTTTATATCATGTTACTTCATATGTTTATATCATGTTATTTCATATGATTATATTATGTCATTCATATGATTTTATTTTGTTATTTCATATCATATTATATCTGTTTGATCATATGTCATGATATGTTCAATATTTTTATGTTACTTAATATTCTGGAATCACACTGCAAGTTCCTTCACCATGGGTTGAAATGATACATACCCGAATGATCTTTAGATTAAGGAAAATTGTTATGGGCTGAAATGATAGGCTTGAGCAATTTTATTTGACTTGGGATTGGGGGTTTGAAATGATATAAAACCCGAAAATTTATAAATTAAGGATTGAAATGATATATGTCCTTATTTACTTGACCCTAGGGTAGAGAATTTTATACAAACTCCGTGGTTGATTTTAAAATGATTTTCTAAAAATTATTAAGTATTTTGGATTTGTATATATGAACCTCAACTAAAATTTAATGTAAGGATTTCTGTGAATTTTGTTTACATGTGTTAAAATTTTTATAAGAAATAAATAGTTGTAAATGTAAATTTTGGAATCTAATTTACAGTATGAAGGTTAATTGAAATTTTATAAGCCGATTTGACTTAATAATAGCATTTTATTCTAACTTATAAATTGTAAGTTTTAACTCATGTAATAAGAGATTAAAATGATAAATGTTTTGCGAAAAGAAATGTAAGTTAAACGTACATTTGATATGTAAGTTTTAACCAAATGAAATGGTATGATTTGGGGAATAAGAATGATAAATGTCATTTACTGAAAAGGAATTAAAAATGTAAGTAAAAATACGTTTAACTTGGTATAAAGATTTCTGTTTTAAAATTTGATGTTTAATAACAAAGTTATTTGACTAAAGGTGTGGTTTCTTTAATGACCAAATAGCTAAAATTTGAGTAGTATAATAGGAATGATATAATGACTTTGATAAAAACTACATAGATATGTACTATTTGTGTTTTATAAACTATTGTAGTTGGAAGTATTACGGTAACAGTTCTGCACTGCTGCGATTTCCTTGTTGTAACAATTATGCACTGCTGTGATTTCCTTACTGTAAGAATTCTGCGCTACTGTGATTTCCTTACTGTAACAGTTCTGTGCTGCTGCGATTTCCTTACAGTAGCATTTCTGCGCTATTGCAGATTATTACAGTAGCATTTCTGCACCGCTGCGAATTCTTACAGTAGCATTTCTGCTCTACTGCGAATTATTACAGTAGCATTTCTACAATGCTGCGAATTCTTACAATAGCATTTCTGTACTGCTGCGTTTTCTTAAAAGTGGTCTTTTCTGAATGCTACAAATTTCCTAAAGGGTTATAGTTCCGAATGTATGGTTCCGAATGTAACAATTTCGACCAAGATTGATAAGTATTTGTATATTAGAAACTATTATAATACCAGAGAATCCCATACAAATGGTTTGGTTATCATAAGGTAAAAACCCATCCTTGTTTATGTGCGGCGCGGTCTTACGCGATACTCTTGATTTTCAAAGGTTTTCTATAACTTTAAAATCCAACTGGGTGTGTTTTCTCACGCTGGTTTTCCAGACTAACTCGGGTGTTATTTTATTATAATGCTCGGATCATATCGAGCATATTACAAATTATTTTGGATGCTTTGGAGCTTCAGGAGAAGAGCTGGGGGCCCAGAGACGTATTCACATAGCTGGTTATTTTTCCACTGTACTCGTTGTTGTATTTATCAGCAATGGTAAGGATGGGCTGTTATAACTTTCCGGGCTGAAATAGGTTAGTAGGCTCTGATTGATGTCTGCATATATACATATATTATAGTTTCTTTTTGTGTAAAGATTTGTTTTGTATTATAGATTATTTACTCTGCTATGAGATTCTTTGTTGTTTGTTTTCTTACTTCCTTCGTTCTTCTTTTCCCCTAACATTCGGGTTTTCCGACATTCGATTGCTCGGCATGAAATACATTGGATGTATTAGTGTCGATTTTCGGGGTCAAAAAACTCGAGTCCTTACACTTGGTGTCAGAGCTGAAGGTTAAGCGAGAACCTTGGCTTTGGTGGGATACTCATTAGAGATAGGGTCAGTAGCACCTTAGAATGAGTTTGAGTGTGTGTGTGTGTGTGTGTGTGTGTCTATGAGCGCGTATTTGTTAGTGGTATAAAAATGTTTTATATTGTGTTGGTTGGTTTGTTGAGTGGCTTATGGATTCTGGTCAATACGAGTAATTAACGTTATTGATAGGGGTCTCTAAACACTTGAACAGAGCAATTCGACATGGTATTCTTTTGAAATTGGGTAAATGAAACAATTTTACCTTTATTATATTTTATATATAAAGGCATAATTTTTCAGAAAATTATTATGGTACATATGGTGTGCTTGGTTGTTAGGAAATGATAATGTTAGATTATTATCATTTGTTATTTGTTGTTCGTGATCGAATAAAAGTTGATATCATAATGTAAGCAAGATAAACAATTAAGAAATAATTTTATATAACCAAATGGAATAATATAAATATGATTTATAAATGTGATTTATAAATGGAAAGGAAATGAAATTTCATAAGTATATTATAATATGATTTGTAAATAAAATGTTTAAAAGCCTGGAAATTTGAGAATTAAAAACCCGTTGGTTTTGGAAATGGTTTTTCAAGGTTTTGGAAAATAATAGTAATACTATTTGGAAAATATTTTGAATAAAAATATTTAAAAAGGATTTTAAAGAGATAGAGAACACTAAACTCACTTCAATCGTTGGAAAATAATTTCGATGATGACTGCAGCATCATCGACGTTCATTTTCAGGTTTCCAAGAGAGGAATTGCTACCATTGGAGTTGTGTTTTGGTAAAACTAGTTTTGATTTTAAAATTCAAAATTTTGATTTGAATTACAGAGAATCAATTATAACGTTTCAAAATAATTTGAAATGAGAAAGAGTGTTTAAACTCTAAAAAAATTTCATTGAGTATTTTATGAAAATATGAGGAAAAAAAGTTTTATAACATATAGAATTTGGGGATTTGGAAGTTAAAACAAAATTTTGAATTTGTTGGATATAAATGTTAAAAAAAGAAAAATTGAAATGGAACTTAACTTAAGTTAAGTAAAATAAAATGAATTTGAAAAGAAATTTAACCTAAGTTAGGTTAAATGAAATGATTTTTGAAATGAAATTGATTGTGATTTGAAATGAATTAATGAATTGAGCTAATTAAGTAAATTAGTGAATTGAATATGGTTTTGGAATGTTGGTTGACAAAATCGAATATTGAAATTGAACAATGGTGTGAAATAATGAAATAAGTTAAATGGAAGTGACTTTGATTTAAAACGAATATGGACTTAAGTCGTGAAATGGTAATAAACATGAGAATTTTGGTATGAAAAGTTTATAAACTTGAGTATAGTTTTATGAAATAATTCATAAATGAGTTTAGTATGCAATGAAACATTGTTAAACATAAAATTTGATGGATTAGTTCTTAAGTGACATTAGTATTGAAAAAATATACTAAGTGATAAATGAATGTGAATAAAGCAATGTGAATAATTGAATATAGATCAGTTGAATGTGAATAAAATAATGAGAATGAAGTGAATGTGAATAAAAACGAATTTGATATAGCTAAGCAATAAACTGAAAAAAATACTTGGGTTGTACGTATATTATTTTATTCGGATAACGGTTTGATCCAAATTCAAGTACATGATTTCGAGATGATTTATATCGGTCCGAGTTGGGATTTTCCAATCGATTCTTGACGGCGAACACTGGATATGGATTTTTGATTGATTCTTGAATTCTTTATCATAATATATGGCTATGCAAGGAGTATGGTGGTTTCTGAATCAAGGAACCTGATCTGAGTCTGCACTAGAGTGGTCGTGTGAACGATACTAGTTAGGAAGTGAAATTGTATGATCGAGCGAGCGATCAGATTTGAGATTAGCGTACGGATGATATATGTACTTTGTACGGGCTTTAGTAAAGTAATTGTTGAAAATAAAAAATGCAAAATAATATGATTATGGATTATATGGTTGGATATCCTATTAGATAAGATGCAGGTATATGAAAGCAAGAACTGGTTTGATGTCTTTGATTTCATAAGTAAAACGTGGTTGCCAAACAAAAGATACATGTTTAAATCATTATTTGATTTGATGGTTTTATGATTGAGCCACTTGGTTTTTGTTTTCTTTTGCTGGTTTGGGCACTTAGTGGCGATTTGTAGTTGTTCTGTTCTAGCCGCGCAAAGGAGACGTTGGCGAAATTTTTCATATATTTAAGGCGTTAAAAAAAATTTGAGAAATTTTGAAGAAATTTTTGATAGCTAAAATTTGATTTTGGCTATAACTTAAAAGGATTTCCTAAGGTATTTCAACTAATTAGTTTTAAAAAGGTAATATGGGTTTGGGCATTTTTCTTACCTTGACAATTTCGGGGACGAAATTCTTTTTAAGGGGGGAAGAATGTAACGACCTAGAATTTTAGTCATTTGAATTTGAAATATTTAATTGGTTCTAAATATTGGAAAATTATTTTTATAAGGTAAATAACTTGAATTTAAAATATAAAGATTTATTTGATAATTAAATTGTTGGATTTAATAATTGTAATTGTTTAAATAATTTAATCTTGGGTTTTAAGTTGGATATAAATGATTTCAAAGCTTATTTAAATTCTATTTAATAAGAATGAAGAAAGTAAAACTTTTAATGTAAATTTAAAAGTGATTAATTTGGTTTTATAATAATTCATTTTAATAAACGTATAAAAATAGCCTTCCGAGGCATTGTCTTGGATTTTGACAAAACTAGTGTCATTGGATTCGTAATAGTGAACTATTGTGCGCTGACGATTTTCCTGGCGATCGGACGTATCGTTTAGTCATACAAGTTTGAAATGTTATAGATTAATTTTAGAAATTTATATTATAACTTGGTTTGAAAAGCTATCTTCTGCATACGGTCGAATTAGGTCTCGGGACTAGTTCCATTGCATTCGGAATAGGGATATAACATATAGAATGCCAGGCGGCATGCCTCGTTGGAGTTTGAGATTTTCGAACGTTTTATAGCTTGATAATTTAAATTTATATATATATATATATATATCTTTGTGTGTGTGCGTGCGCGCGTGTGTTGACGTCAAAATTGACCACCAACACCTAATTATGCAAAAGCTTCAATATCCAATCCAATCATAGAAATATGAAGAGAAATAAATGAAGAACAAAATGAGAACAATTAGAGAGCAAGTACAAGGTGACAAGATTTATAGTGGTTCGGCCAACCCTGGCCTACGTCCAATCCCAAATAATCCTTTTTATTATACTGAAGTTTGTTTACAGTTACAATTCGAAATCCAAGAATAAAAGTGATAGACTATAGCCTAGGTTGAAGATAAAGAGAAGCAGAAAGAAGATCCCTTTTCTTACGCCATGCCTACTGTATTTATAAGGGAAGACCTGCACAGATCGTGCAGAAATTTCGACAGAAATTTCGGAAGACTAAGACGAGGCCACCCATAAATTTCTAGGCCCATTGGGGCCCACAATAGGGATCGGTACCGATCCTTATTAGTGTGTCCAAATGGGGTGCAATCCGTCTAGGTGGTTCCTTATGATGTTAGCCACTTGCCGTCCAAATTTCGTGCCATTTCAACATACGGTTTATGAGATATCGCATTTTCCGTGAAGTAGTGTTGTTTAAATCCTGATTTCTGCCGATCCCTATAAAGGGATAGGTACCGATCCCTACAACTTCTCCCAAATGCCATGCGATCAATACGGGAGCTTCTCCATGTCGTATTATACTTAGCCTCCATGTTTCATGCCAATTGGAATAGTAAAACTCGAGATATAGGTTGTTTCCTGCAAGAACGCTCTTGTATTTTGGTGTATGTCGATCCCTCCTCAATGAAGCATGTCGATCCATCTTCTTCAAAAAAGCACGCCGATCCCTCTTATTCAACTACGTCGATCCCTCCTTCATAAGCTGAAGCATGCCGAACCCTCTTAATCAACTACGTCGATCCCTCCTTCATAAGCTGAAGCACATCGATCCCTCCTAATCAACTACGTCGATCCCTTCTTCATAAGCTGAAGCACATCGATCCCTCCTAATCAACTACGCCGATCCCTCCTTCATAAGCTGAAGCACGCCGAACCCTCCTAATTAATCATGTCGATCCCTCCTTTATGAATTGAAGTATACCGATCCCTTTAGATCGAGCATGCTGATCCCTTTCGTTTTATAAGCTATATTCCATTCTTTGAACATTCTGCCTTACATATCTATCAATTTCATTCAATCTTAGCTTGATACTACTATCTGTACTTGATTTCTGGGTCCTACAATCATCGCTCTGGACTTATTAGCCTTGATAATCGTGAAGTCCGTTGGGTTAAATCCACCTGTTTACTACCTTGGCAAAAGGTGGGTTAACACTTTGCCCCCCAAAACATGCCTTGCGATAGAAAAGCGTGTTTTGAATTGCCATAAATCAAATATCCAAAATCTATAATCCATTGATAGCCATATTTTCTAATCCATTCCCAATTCAAATCCATGATCTCTCTGGATCGTTAGTGAAATCCATGACTGAGTCGATATCCAATTCAAAATCCATGATCTCTCCGGATCGTTTTATCTAAACTGTGACGCCCCACCTCTATACTCACGCTAGCCAAGGACACTACGGGGTAATGCCGTCGACTAGCGCGAAGAATAAGGCTGTTGAGGAGCGACCATCCGTGTAATTGCTTTGTGCGAGTACCGATATGTCAAATAGTATAACATGCATTTCATTTCAAGAGGAAATCCGACATGTCAAATACAAACTCAAAGCTACCACACAGTGGCTAAGTGGGCCTCGGAAACAAATATAGAAATAAACATAACACAAATCAGTCATAGACATTCATATCACAAAGGCGGAAAAAGATATGAATATATAACACAAAAAGGTGTACGTCAGAGTAGTGGTCAAATAAGATCCACGGATATCACAAAAGAATAGATACAAGTGCTAGACAAAAGAATAAGTATACAACATGGAGTCTATATCTCGAATGTATAACAACAAAAAACTACAAATGTAATGTAGTTAGACAAAAGTAAGAAGGTGATCCCAGATAAGGAGTCAAGCAGAAGCACCTGTAACATCTCGGTCTGACCCGAGTATTATTTAATAAGAAAATAATAAACGGATCAGTCTAGCTATAATTATCATATATATAAACTGAGATAAGGGTAGAGATATAATAAAAAAACGTATGATATCAATAATGTCAAGCTGTGACAAGTATGTTTTAAACAACAACAAAATCATACAATATCTCAAGAAATCTCAAAGCACCGATAAGAATGTCATATTCTTGTTTTATTCACCAAACCACAAATATTGACAAACATATCATTGCCAATCACATAAAGAGGTGAAACACAAATTCTAGAAATCATCAATTAGAAATCCAGAAATCACAAAGGGGGAGGCCTATCACAAACGGGAGCATGAAAACTCACCAACACGTGTATCACAAACGGAACGCTATTCCATGGTCGCTAACCATAAATTTTGAGCCGAAGCTCCACAAACGGCCCGAAGACCACGGGTCGCTACCCCGCCAAATTGAACCGAAGTTCCACAGAAATGGGGTTTAGTCTCCCTCGCTGACAAATAGACATCGCACATCGCTAGTCTAATCACAAAATGATCATCATTGATCCACAAAAAGTGTCGATTACACTAAGCTAGTAAATATATGAGTTCAGCTTCATGTCCCATAACCACTAGCTTAACTTAAATATTTACGAACAAATTGTAGATTCCCACTCGAAAATTATCACAAGAGTTCAATCGAACAAGTCCAAAATATAACCGATGAAGTAATCGCAAGCGTTTCATACCACTTGTTTTGCTAAGCCGTTTAATTATATTTTCTCATACGAATGAGGTAAAGGTTTGTGTATACTAATAGATTGGAAAACGGTTTTGTATACGAACTTTGTAATAAAAATAGAGTTGAAATCATCTTTGTAAAAGAGTTTGAATATTTACTACTAGTATAGAAACCTTTGCATCTAGAAGTGACAAATCACAAAATGATTGTAGAAACAATCAATCACAAAATCCACATTCGAAGATGTGAATTAAATCCAAAGAAATCGATACTGAATCCATCAAAATGGATATTCTCAAAAATCCCGAAAAAGAAGTCATCAAAGTCAATAATAAATGATAACAACAAATCGTATGATCACGAATCGATAAAAATTGGAATCTCAAGCTAAATAGGCAAAATCAAGCAGATCAGTCGACTGGCCTTCTGCAGTCAGTCGACTGAACCAGTACCCGAGAGTTTTCGGACCCTGCAGTCATTCGACTGACTGCAGGGAGCCAGTCGACTGGCTGTAGCTGAAACTGTTTTTCAGCCTATCAAATGGAAGAGAAAACTCTCACCATTTGCAACCGGTCGAGCAATGCACTTTAGGGGCTTTTGCCAATCGACACCCCAGCCCTATAGGCTCTCCGATTCACCATCAAAAACATGTTCACAAATCAAAGCTAGGATTTTCATAGTTTTGACTTCAAAACACCAAAAATTGGAATGTTCACCAAATCAACTCAAATCAAAAGCAAATGAATATGCACAAGTGTTAGGAATTCATACCTAACAACAAATATAGCTATAGACATAGATGTGAGTTAAGGAACTCACATTTTAACCCAAAAACGATGAAGGAGAAGCTTGAAAGCAAAGGAAGATCAACTACACCTCAACTCCAACTCTAGAGGCTTGAATCTAAGCTCAAAAGAGGAACATTTCCTAAGTTAGGTTTAGGAAATTTCTGAAATTAAAGAGGAGAAGAGATGGAGAAGATGAAGAGGAGGCTTACCAAAGCTTTTCCAAGAGTTTGGAGCAAGACTTGAGTTTGCAAATGGAATCTAGGGCTTGGAATTTCTAATTCCTATACTCTTCCCCCATTTTCAGTTTTGCTTGAGTGTTTGTAAAAATGAATTAAGTGAATGGATGAAGAGGGGCTGAGTTAGGGTAATAGAATGAGTTGGGTGAAACCCAAACCCAAAAGCCCACTTAGAAAATAGCAAAATTCAACTTACTCCAAACATATCGATGTTTATACTCAAAAAAGTTGTAAACGCCATTTTGGACTCAATGAGGGTGGTTTCGAGTCCCAATTCGACTGTTTACAAAAAGTAGCTTTTCGGACTTTAATCCGATTAACGATTCTATATTTAAATAAAATATTTAAACACTCAATCGTAAAATATGCGGGTTGTTACAGACTCCCCTCCTTAAAGAAATTGCGTCCTCGCAATCTTTTAGAAATAAATAAGAAGTAACAACAATAAAAGCATCTTGACACAAAAAGAAGAAATTTGAAATAAAAAGTTCACCTTAAGGAGCACGAGAGAGCAAGTCCGGATGTGTTCGCTCGATGAATTCTCTGGATTCCCAAGAGAAATCCTTAGGATTTGAGGACCACTGAACTTTCACAAGAGGAACATCTTTATTTCGAAGGCGTTTAACCTCCGAAGCAATGATACGAATAGGATGTTGCTCATAAGTCAAATTAGGCGAAACTTCAATTTCTTCAATAACACCCGGCTCAAGAATAGAATTGGAATCTCGAACGCATTTCCGTAGTTGAGAGACGTGGAATACGTCGTGAATAGCAGAAAATTGAGCCGGTAATAAAAGGCGATAAGCCACGGAACCAATGCGTTCGGTGATGGGAAATGGGCCAATATATCGAGGTGCTAGTTTTCCCGATCGACTGAAATGCACAACACCCTTCATAGCTGAAACACGGATAAACACAAAATCTCCCACAGAAAATTCTAATTTCCTTCTTCGATTATTGGCATAGGATTTTTGTCTACTTTGAGCTTCTTTCATCCTATGACGAATAAGGTCAATCTTTTCTGTGGCATCACGGATAAAATCTGGACCCAAAACTAGCTTCTCACCGGCTTCAAGCCAACACGAAGGAGATCGGCATGGCCTTCCGTATAGTGCCTCGAAAGGTGCCATACCAATACTAGATTGGAAGCTATTATTATAGGAAAATTCAACAAGAGAAATATGATCTTCCCAACTTCCACCAAAATCAAGAACACATGCACGAAGAAGATCTTCAAGAGTTTGGTTCACACGCTCGGTTTGTCCATCGGACTGTGGATGATAAGCGGTGCTAAAATTAAGCTTTGTTCCCAAGGATTTTTGAAGACCTTTCCAAAATCCACTAGTAAACAATGGATCACGATCGCTAACAATAGAAGTTGGAACTCCATGCAATTTAACAATTTCTTTGACAAAGAGTTTAGCCAAAATAGGTACGGTCCGATTGGACCGGACGGGAATAAAATGGGCGGAATTAGTAAGTCTATCTACTATCACCCATAGGCTATCATGTCCCGAACCAGAACGGGGAAGACCGTCAATAAAATCCATTGAAATTTGATCCCACTTTCATATTGGAATTTCCAAAGGTTGCAATAACCCACGGGGCCTTTGATGCTCGGCCTTTACAAGTTGGCAAGTCATGCAACGCTTAACAAAGTTAGCAATATCAGATTTCATTCCATCCCAATAATAAAGTCGCTTCATGTCCGCGTATATTTTACTACTACCGGGATGAATGGTAAATTTAGAACGATGAGAATCTTCTAATATATCTTTACGAAGATCAATAATATTTGGCACAATAAGTCTACCAAATTTTCGAATACCGCCACAAGCATCAATATCAAAGTCTATCAAACCTTCAATATTAATTTTATCCCTACGACTTTGGCTAAGAAGAACCAATTCGGGATCATGCATTTGAGCTTCAAGAATGTGGTCTAAAAGAGAAGGATGAGCTTCAAGGCTACACAAAACAAGAGATGAACATAAGTCGGATTCTCGATCTCGAATCTCACAAGTGGACAAAGTCTCGAGATCATTCCATTCGGATATCATCATGGAAACAACCGCTTGTTGCTTACAACTAAGGGCATTGGCAACACGATTTCCTTTTCTGGGAGTATAAAGAATATCAAGATCATAAGATGCAAGGAACTCGAGCCAACGTTGTTGACGCAAATTAAGTTCCTTTTGAGAAAATAAATACTTTAAAGATTTATGATCGGTGTAGAGAACAAATTTCTCTCCCAAAAGATAATGACGCCAAATTCTAAGGGAGAAAACAATAGCCGCGAGCTCTAAATCATGAGTGGCATATCTAGTCTCGGCAGGCTTTAATTGCCTAGAAGCATAAGCAATAACACGTTCCCGCTGCATGAGAACGACACCCAAACCAACACGACTTACATCAGTGTAAACAGTAAAATCTTGGTTCCCTTCGGGAATCACTAGAATAGGAGCCACGGAAAGGAGTTCTTTTAATTTTTGAAAAGCAGCTTCACATTTGTTGGACCAAATGTATTTTATTCCCTTCTTTGTCAAACTAGTAAGAGGCATGGAAATTTTAGAAAAGTCTTTTATGAACCGACGGTAATAGCCCGCCAATCCGAGAAAGCTACGAATTTCCATCACACTCTCCGGTCTCTTCCAATTTTGAATCGCTTCAATCTTTGAAGGATCCACGGAAATTCCAGATTCAGATATAATATGCCCCAAATATTTCACACAAGATTGCCAAAAGTGGCATTTAGAAAATTTTGCTTTTAATTGGTTGCTCCTAAGAGTTTCCAACACAATACGAAGATGATTTTCATGCTCCTCCTCGGTTTTAGAATAAATAAGAATATCATCTATAAAGATGAGAACAAATCGATCGAGGAAGTCTTTGAAAACTCGATTCATAAGGTCGACGAAATAAGCTCGAGCATTTGTCAAACCAAATGGCATAACAAGCCATTCGTAAGATCCATAACGAGTACAGAACGATGTCAAAGGAATGCTATCCTCTGCAATACGGAGTTGATGAAAACCAGTTGCTAAGTCTAATTGTGAAAAGACTTTAGCACCACTAAGCTGATCGAACAAATCATCAATCCGCGGTAAGGGATATTTATTCTTGATGGTGAGATCGTTAAGCTTGCGGTAGTCAACGCAAAGCCTAAGTGTACCATCATATTTCTTCACAAAAATAGCCGAAGCTCCCCATGAAGAGGAACTAGATTGAATAAATTGCTTCGCTTCCAATTCGGACAATTGTTTGCGCCTCTCCTCATTTTCTTTATTGGACGTACGATAAGGAGGACGAGTAATAGGTAGAGCTCCGGTGATTAGATTAATTCTGAACTCAATTGCTCGTTTAGGTGGTAATCCTAGAACGGGCTCAAATATGTTGGGAAATTCACAAACAATGTGAATGAGAGAAATGACATCTTCCTCATCATCATTATCGTCGTCATGAGGATTGAGAGAATATAAGGACGCTTTCGAATTAGAATCCGAATCTTTTAGAACAAGCGAAATCTGCTTAACATATTGAGGATGTCGAAGATATATAGTCCGCTCAGGACACAGGTTATGGCTTTATAACGGTTAAGCCAATCCATTCCCAAAATCATTCTGAAACCAAGGTAACGCATAACATGCAAATCGGCACGGAAAGAGTAATCACACAAAATAATTTTGACATCTTTACATAATAAACTGAGTGTTGCGGATCCACCAACCGGATTCGCAATCCTCAAAGAAGTCATCAAGCCAATAACATTCAAAGACAAAGCATTAACAAGTTCTTTTGATATAAAAGAGTGAGATGCACCCGTATCAAAAAGAACTCGAATAGGAAGATCACGAAATATAATAATGCCATCAAGGATAGAATGAGAAATACCTTTACCACGAGATGTGTTAGCAAGGGCTTGTACAACATTTAGCTTGCCCTCATTCTTGCTTTGTAGTTTGGGACACAAAGATATAGTATGACCCGAACTCTTGCAATAACGGCAAGAAATAGACTTTGGGCACTTGTTTGCATAGTGGTCCTTAGAACCACAATTGTAACATTCTCCACGACGAAAGGTAGGAGTATTTGCTACCGGTGTTGCTTGCTTTCCCTTCTTGTTGGGATTAGGATTGAATTTGAAAGGTCTCTTCTTGTTGATGTTTGGTTTGACCTCAGCATCACTATCTTTATCAGTCTCTTCGAGACGAAGAGCAATATCAACAAGCTGTTCAAAAGAAACTTTTAATTTCAAAAGTAATGGCTTTTTGAGGCTCTTGTTCAAGCCATAAACGAATCTCTGGTTTTTCTTCAATGGGGTATTAACGTATTCAACCCTATATTTTGAGAGAGATTCGAAAGAAGCGACATAGTCGGTCACGGAAGATTCACCTTGAACAAGGTCAATGAAGCGTCGAGATAGAGATACTTTTTCAGCTTCCGGCACGAATTTCAATTCGAATCTTTCCCGGAATTGCTCCCAAGTAAGATCCGCTTCACTAATTTCAGAGATCAAAAGCTCGTACCAGTCTAATTCTCTTTCTTGGAGCATGCTAGAAGCCACTTGGACTCGATGGAGACCAATGAGATTCATGCGAGAAAAGATGCGGTCGCATGTTCGAAGCCAAGCCTGGACTTCTATAACGCTCTCGGAACCTTTGAATGGCTTTCCACCCAAATTGGTGTAATCACTACACAAGCATGCAAACCTAGATTTAGGATGGGTGGGCTCAGGAATAGGTCCAGCAGCTTGAGCATTTCTTACTAGGTCTAGAAGTTGCTGAGCAGACATAAATACTCCATCCTGGGGAGTAGCACTAGATTGACCGGCGCTGGGACGGCCTGGTCTAACCATTTCTCTTTTTTAAGAAAGAAAGAAAAGGGAAAAAGGTTAATCTCAGAATGAATATCAAACAAACTGGATTGATAAAAACAAGGCATCATAAAAAGAAATAGGATAGAATGGTACGAAGACTCGAATTAAATCCTATGGCACGACTCTAAAGAGAGACTTAAGACAATGATCCTTGCTAGATTATTCTACATTGATCCGAAGCTTGGCTCTGATACCAAGATGTGACGCCCCACCTCTATACTCACGCTAGCCAAGGACACTACGGGGTAATGCCGTTGACTAGCGCGAAGAATAAGGCTGTTGAGGAGCGACCATCCGTGTAATTGCTTTGTTCGAGTACCGATATGTCAGATAGTATAACATGCATTTCATTTCAAGAGGAAATCCAACATATCAAATACAAACTCAAAGCTACCACATAGTGGTTAAGTGGGCCTCGGAAACAAATATAGAAATAAACATAACACAAATCAGTCATAGACATTCATATCACAAAGGCGGAAACAGATATGAATATATAACACAAAAAGGTGTACATCAGAGTAGTGGTCAAATAAGATCCACGGATATCACAAAAGAATAGATACAAGTGCTAGACAAAAGAATAAGTATACATCATGGAGTCTATATCTCGAATGTATAACAATAAAAAACTACAAATGTAATGTAGTTAGACAAAAGTAAGAAGGTGATCCCAGATAAGGAGTCAAGCAGAAGCACCTGTAACATCTCGGTCTGACCCGAGTATTATTTAATAAGAAAATAATAAACGGATCAGTCTAGCTATAATTATCATATATATAAACTGAGATAAGGGTAGAGATATAATAAAAAAATGTATGATATCAATAATGTCAAGCTGTGACAAGTATGTTTTAAACAACAACAAAATCATACAATATCTCAAGAAATCTCAAAGCACCGAAAAGAATGTCATATTCTTGTTTTATTCACCAAACCACAAATATTGACAAACATATCGTTGCCAATCACATAAAGAGGTGAAACACAAATTCTAGAAATCATCAATTAGAAATCCAGAAATCACAAAGGGGGAGGCCTATCACAAACGGGAGCATGAAAGCTCACCAACACGTGTATCACAAACGGAACGCTATTCCATGGTCGCTAACCATAAATTTTGAGCCGAAGCTCCACAAACGGCCCGAAGACCATGGGTCGCTACCCCGCCAAATTGAAACGAAGTTCCACAGAAACGGGGTTTAGTCTCCCTCGCAGACAAATAGACATCGCACATCGCTAGTCTAAATCACAAAATGATCATCATTGATCCACAAAAAGTGTCGATTACACTAAGCTAGTGAATATATGAGTTTAGCTTCATGTCCCATAACCACTAGCTTAACTTAATTACGAACAAATTGTAAATTCCCACTCGAAAATTGTCACAAGAGTTCAATCGAACAAGTCCAAAATATAACCGACGAAGTAAACACAAGCGTTTCATACCACTTGTTTTGCTAAGCCGTTTAATTGTATTTTCTCATATGAATGAGGTAAAGGTTTGTGTATACTAATAGATTGGAAAACGGTTTTGTAAACGAACTTTGTAATAAAAATAGAGTTACAATCATCTTTGTAAAAGAGTTTGAATATTTACTACTAGTATAGAAACCTTTGCATTTAGAAGTGACAAATCACAAAATGATTGTAGAAACAATCAATCACAAAATCCACATTCGAAGATGTGAATTAAATCCAAAGAAATCGATACCGAATCCATCAAAATGGATATTCTCAAAAACCCCGAAAAAGAAGTCATCAAAGTCAATAATAAATGATAATAACAAATCGGATGATCACGAATCGATAAATATTGGAATCTCAAGCAAAATAGGCAAAATAGGCAAAATCAAGCAGGTCAGTCGACTGGCCTTCTGCAGTCAGTCGACTGAACCAGAACCCGAGAGTTTTTGGACCCTGCAGTCACTCGACTGACTGCAGGGAGCCAGTCGACTGGCTGTAGCTGAAACTGTTTTTCAGCCTATCAAATGGAAGAGCAAACTCTCACCATTTGCAACCGGTCGAGCAATGGACTTTAGGGGCTTTTGCCAATCGACACCCCAGCCCTATAGGCTCTCCGATTCACCATCAAAAACATGTTCACAAATCAAAGCTAGGATTTTCATAGTTTTGACTTCAAAACACCAAAAATTGGAATGTTCACCAAATCAACTCAAATCAAAAGCAAATGAATATGCACAAGTGTTAGGAATTCATACCTAACAACAAAGATAGCTATAGACATAGATGTGAGTTAAGGAACTCACATTTTAACCCAAAAACGATGAAGGAGAAGCTTGAAAGCAAAGGAAGATCAACTACACCTCAACTCCAACTCTAGAGGCTTGAATCTAAGCTCAAAAGAGGAACATTTCCTAAGTTAGGTTTAGGAAATTTCTGAAATTAAAGAGGAGAAGAGATGGAGAAGATGAAGAGGAGGCTTACCAAAGCTTTTCCAAGAGTTTGGAGCAAGACTTGAGTTTGCAAATGGAATCTAGGGCTTGGAATTTCTAATTCCTATACTCTTCCCCCATTTTCAGTTTTGCTTGAGTGTTTGTAAAAATGAAATAAGTGAATGGATGAAAAGGGGCTGAGTTAGGGTAACAGAATGAGTTGGGTGAAACCCAAACCCAAAAGCCCACTTAGAAAATAGCAAAATTCAACTTACTCCAAACATATCGATGTTTATACTCAAAAAAGTTGTAAACGCCATTTTGGACTCAATGGAGGTGGTTTCGAGTCCCAATTCGACTGTTTACAAAAATTAGCTTTTCGGACTTTAATCCGATTAACGATTCTATATTTAAATAAAATATTTAAACATTCAATCGTAAAATATGCGGGTTGTTACATAAACCCTTGACCTTTTGGGGTCGTTAGCCAAATCCCAGACCACTCCGGGCCCATATCCAAATCCATAGCTATTCGAAGCTGATATCCAAATCCACGATCTCTCCGGGTTGTTATCCTAATCCAAATCCTTGATCTCACCGGATCCTTGCCGAGCACAATCTGTGCTCGATGAAATGAGTAGGCCGATCCATCACGTTTGAGCGAAGCGGCCTACCCCTTGCTAGGCATAGTCCATAATTGACGACCTTGATCTCTCCAGATCCTTGCCGAGCACAATCCATACTCGACAACCTGAGTAGGTCGATCCATCGCGTTTTGGCAAAGCGACCTACCCCTTTCCAGGTATAGTCTATACCTGACGACCTTGATCTCTCCGGATCCTTGCCGAGTACAATCCATACTCAACAACCTGAGTAGGTCGATCCATCGCATTCGAGCGAAGAAACCTACCCCTTGCCAGGTATAATCCATACCTGACGACCTGTGTTATCCATTACATTGATCCAAATTTAAGCATTCCTAAGTCCATAAAATAAGAGTCCGTACAACCAATAAACCAGAGTTCAAACAAAACCTGAAAAACAAGAGTTCGAAGCAAACAAGAAGAAAAAACAGATTTCACAAACCCCAGCATTACGGTTTATCATCATCTCAGAGCATTCCTTAGGACCGTCCTCGATCCCATACATGTGTAAGTGACTTAGCCATCCTACTGTGGAGTTTTCTACTTATTCCATGACATCCCAATCAATTGATGACAAGTTGATGATGATGCCTTAATCTAGTGCCATTTTCATTCGAGGTGGACAGTGGCTGCTCCTATTCCACCGTCGCAGCCCAAGTCCTTACGTATTGTTGTAACTGACCATTCCTCACATGTTCCTCAATGATATCCTTCAAATGCCTGCAGCCATTTATATTTTTCCCATCCAGCTCATGGAATAGGAAACGCTTTCTTGATGTCCGTTCATGTTCGGAGGGTTCCCTCCTTGTCGGCCTTCGATACAGAAGGTGTCCTTGAATATCTAGATATATCTGTTCTAGAGTTTCGTTCAATTCTGAGTGAGAAGAGAATTTGGGTTCTCCCCTCTGTCGCTTCAATCCATCGAAGCTATTGTCCATGTTCCGTTTACCCTTGTCCTTTCCTGGGTTTTCACCGGGCGGTTCTCCACCTCGCACCGTATTAACTTCCGTGGCCTTTTTATCAGCTTTCGCATCTTCTTATCGCAGAAACCTTTCTGCTTCATGGTAGAATTCCCTGAGATCGATTGGTGGATCTTGTATCAGTGATACCTCAAAATCTGAATTATCCGCAACTCCTGACACTGCCACCATCAAAACCATCGATGGATCTGGTTGATCCACCGAAACAACTGCCGCATTGAACCTGGTTAAGAAATTCTTGAGTGATGCTCCTGCCCACTGCTTTACTGATTCCAATGTCATCACATTCTTGGGTCTCGTAATGTGAACCCGAAACTGCTTCATAAATCTTTCGACCAATTTCGTCCATGTGCTAATAGAACCGCTCTCCAATTGTCTAAACCATAGCGTAACTACATCCAATAAGTACAAGGGGAAGCACCGTGCCAAGACTTCCTCCGATGCCCCAGTACTTCCATGTGCCATATATACGTCATCATATGCATAGTTGGATCCAACTTTCCATCATAAGCTTCCAGTGTTGGCAGTTTGAACTCTGGTGGACTCCTAGCATTCCTGATATTAGGAGCAAATGGACTTCAATTTATGTTCTCCAGATCCCTGTTGGCCAATCCTCCACGCATAGCTCGCCTTTTCATCTCTACAAACCTATCATTGTCTTCCAATGGTAGTCTCCTATCATCATGTCCAAGCTTCCCCTTGAGTCTATGAGGGAATTCTGGAACGTATTCCTTCGGACAAGCATCTAAATTCCGATTCGCACCAAGCTCCATAGGATCGATCACAGGTCCTCCCCCATCACGATCAACCAGAGACCCAGGGGCATGCCCCTTAGCCTTTGGGGATCGGAACCAATCCCTCTGGAGGGATCAGTAGAGGGATCAGTGCTGATCCCTCAAGGTTGGCAGGGGACTGCCCATAGCTGCTCTGTTCTATTCCTTTGTCTATTGGCTCCATTTTCATGTTCTCGGTTATGATTTTCAGCAATTCCTGCTGCTTCAACTCCTTGATTCTGTGCTCCAGCTTGTCTAATCTGTTGGAGTAAATCCTACATCATCTCCTCCTGTCTTTTCAGCATCCTCTCCTGCATAGCATCCATCATCATTTTCATTTCGTCCCTGGTGATGTAGATAGATGCTTGATTAGCTCTAGCTCCTGAGGAAGCCTCCTGACTCCCCACATGGTGGCTCCTTTCCGGTATCCCTCTCCTTTTTGATTTCCTAGCCATTGCTTTCTAGATCCAAGTATCCAAGCCTCCAAATCTAAGATCCTAGCTACCAAATCCGCATGTGCAAGTCTTCTCAGTGAAAGCACAAAAATGTTGGCGTCAAAATTGACCGCCAACACCCAATTATGCAAAAGCTTCAATATCCAATCCAATCACAGAAATATGAAGAGAAACAATTGAAGAACAAAATGAGAACAATTAGAAAGCAAGTAAAAGGAGACAAGATTTATAGTGGTTCGGCTAACTCTGGCCTACGTCCACTCCTAAATAATCCTTTTTATTATACTGAAATTTGTTTACAATTACAATCCGAAATCCTTTAATAAAAGTGATAGAGTGTAAACTAGGTTGAAGATAAAGAGAAGCAAAAAAGAAGATCCATTTTCTGACATCATGCCTACTGTATTTATAGGGGAAGACGTGCACGGATCGAGCTAAAATTTCGACAGAAGGTTCGGGAGATCAAGACGAGGCCACTCATAAATTTCCAGTCCCATTGGGTCCCATAATAGGGATCGGTACCAATCCCTATTAGTGTGTCCAAATGGGGTGTGATCCCTCTGGATGGTTCCTCATGATGTTAGCCACTTGCCCTCCAAATTTCGTGCCATTTTGACTTACGATTTGTGAGATATCACATTTTTTATGAAGTGGTGTTATTTAAATCCTGATTTCTACCGATCCCTATGGTGGGATAGGTACCGATCCCTCCAACTTCTTCCAAATGCCATGCGATCCCTAGGGGAGCTTCTCCAAGTCAAATTATACTTAGCCTCCATGTTTCATGCCAATTGGATTAGTAGAACTCGAGATATGGGTTGTTTCCTGCATTAACGCTCTTACATTTTGGTACATGCCGATCCTTCCTTAATGAAGCATGTCGATCCATTTTCTTCAATAAAGCACGCCGATCCTTCTTAATCAACTATACCGATCCCTCCTTCATAAGCTAAAGCACGCCGATCCCTCTTAATCAACTATGTCGATCCCTCCTTCATAAGCTGAAGCACGCCGATCCCTCTTAATCAACTATGCTGATCCCTCCTTCATAAGCTGAAGCGCGTCGATCCCTCTTAATTAACTATGCCGATCCATACTTCATAAGATGAAGCACGCTAATCCCTCTTAATCTACTATGCCAATCCCTCCTTCATAAGCTGAAGCACGATGATCCCTCCTTCATAAGCTGAAGCATGCCGATCCCTCCTTTACGAATTGAAGTATACTGATCCTTGTAGATCAAGCATGCCGATCCCTTCCATTTGCTAAGCTATATTCCATACTTTGAATATTCTGCCTTGCATATCTGTCAATTTCATTCAATCTTGGCTTGATACTACTATCTGTACTTGATTTTTGGGTCCTCCAATTATCGCTCTGGACTCATCGGCCTTGATAATCGTGAAGTATGTTAGCAAAAGGTGGGTTAACAAGATATATATATATATCAGCCCTTACTTTCAAATCAGCCCATACCCATGTCTATTCGCCCATACTTCCATAACGTTCTACCATACCCCTTTTCTCTTACTTAACCAAATGCATATTAGAGAAAAACATTCAAAATTTTGAAAATCAAATAATAGCCTAATCGAACGGCCATGAATCATCGAAGTTAATTGACGCTGTTTCAAGCGAAGTCCTCAACTTTACAAACTTGGTCGCGAGGAGGAGGGGGAGTCATTGGACGGTTGGATGGGTCTACAGATCATCGTGGTGGCCAGAATTTCGAGTTGATCATCGAATCTAATAGGGCAAACTGAGACGTCGCCGTTGAGTTTTAGTCGATGGGGTCTGAAGTGAAAGTATAGAGCAGGGCAACAGCTAGCTTCAGCCAAAAATTGGTGGCGAATGGATGGTCGTGGCGGCTAGAGGTAGTTGAACGGTGCATGATTTTTGGGGATTTTCTGGGCAATGGCGGCAATGTGGGCGACGATGCTGGTGTCTTTGGGTTCTTCTGGGTCATGGGGTGCTTCGGTGAAGAGGCATCGGAAAATAAACATATACGTGGATACAACTTGAACACCTCCAACTCGTCTCCTGAGCTCCAATGCATCCAAAATAATCTGTAAATATGTTCGGTCCGATCCGAGGATTATGATAAAATTACACCCAAGTCAGTCTGGAAAACCAATGTGAGAAAACACATCCAACTGGATTTTAAAGTCATAAAAAAACCTTTGAAACCAAAATTATCTCGTAAGACCACGCCGCACATAAACACGGACGGGTTTTTACGTTACGATAACCAAAACAATTTTATAGAAAATCCTTTGATATTATAATAATGTCTAGAATACAAATACTTACTAATCATAGCAGAAATTGTTACATTAATTAAATTCACACATAATAGGTATACAACTAAAACCCTAAAGGCTCGTATTGGAGAATGGATTCCATACTATGACAAGGTAAGGAACTACCTTCCGAAGGTATATCCCTAGACAAAATGCACCGGGGTCTGACAAGAACATCTTATAACCCTACCACACAGGACTGGCCCACCACTTGACTAGTATTACCGAATATGATCAACTCTTTCATTAATGGTCCCCGAAGCATGCATTAGTAGATAGTAATCGATCCAGATTTGGAATGACCATATCCTGATAGAAACGACCCACTTGGCCCTACTGCATGCTCGATTTTTGTTGTTTCCTTGTTGATGAGGCTTGAGGCTACGTTTTACCTTTATATAGCACTTCCCACTTGGAAAGCTAACACTGCCCTTCAGGGAGCAATGTAATGCCAGCATTCATCCATACAAGTTTGTTCTGGGCTGAACGAAATGCTTGAGAGCTCCATCTTCAATTCCATCATCTTCAAGATGTCTTCACTTCGAAATGCTCAAGTTGGATCGAAATGGTTTTCCGGATAACATATCCGATCTCGGTCTCTTCAAATCAACATTTTGATAATTTCCGGTAAACTTAACCCTGGTTCTTTAGGAAATAAACAGTCAAAGATAAGAGCAGAGATCACCTCCTATTGTTTAGTGGACGGATTTTCTTATCATTGTCCTAAGAGAACGAAACGAGATTTATACACATAGTACAGCATCATCAGAGATGACTGTGCCATATAAATCACGTGTTTCTCCTAGATATTTCCAAAGCTATGTTTTGGGTCCAATTTCGATAGTCGGTTATTTAACTATCAAACAACAAACATTCAACCAGGGATTTAATTCCATTGGGAAAACCAACATTGGTTAAGCACATAAGCAACCACTAACCTCCTTTAATTAATCTTTCATTAATTTAAATTCACTTTGTAATACTTGAATCAAAATTCTTTTTACAAAGATACACACACACACACACACCCACAAAACCCTATTTCTCAATACTTGGAAAAATATCCATATATTTATCTTAACGATATAAGTATATTCACCAACATTTGGGAAGATTCCCCTTTTTATTCACTAAAATAATTTATAACTCCATTATAAGTCCACAAAACCACATATAAAACTCCTTTTGTGAATCTATAAACCCATTTCTAAAATACTTTTATAAATAACTAAACCATTTATAAAACTCTTTTATCTTTTTAACAAATCTTCCTTTTCGTTTTCCAAAACATGTTATAAGATTCCTCTTATATTCCAATCTGTTTATAAAACCTTATTTATAAATCTCGAAAACATTTATAATATAAATTCTAATCATTTACTTAAAAACACTATTATATAATAGTAAACATTATAAATAAATAAATATTAACTTTAAAACATTTTAAAATAATTATTAATAAATCCCAAAACACCCTAAATAAAATAATAATAATTTATCTTCAACATTTTTATAAATACTAATAATTAATTTCCAAAACTTTATTGATAAATAATTATAATAAATTTCAAACCATATTAACAATTTAAATAATTAACTTTTCAAAATATTAAAATATTGATAAATCACTTTAAATCAATATTAATATAAATAAACAACTTTTAAAACATAATTATATTTCCCTGATAAAAATCCATACTTAATTTCTAACATGACCATTTCCATATTTATAAAATTATATTTATAAATCTCCTTCTCTTTTATAAAACTTCCTTTCATAAAATCCTTTTATTTATGAACCCTATTTATAGCTCTATTTTCTTTATAAATCTCACTTATTCATAAATCCCATTTAAAAACACAATCGCCATCCGTTTTTAACGTTGCCCATATGGATAAATTTTATAAATTCCTTTCTATTTATAAAATATCATTTAACATTCCTAATTTACCGTCACCTTTAATTTCCAAAATAGAGTCATCTATTTTCTAAAATATCATTCCACATATTATGATAAATCCACCTTTGATTTATTTCATCAATTTATTAAATGATGACAGTCTCCTTTAATTTATAAACATCATTTATAAATTCATACTTTCGTTAAAAAAATACGATTTTACGAATCTCCACTTCATTTGTAAAATATCACTTTTATGAATTATCACACTTGTAAATCTCACATTTGAAATAAATTTAAATATATGTACATATATATATATAACTTTATATATAATTGTAAATAAATATTTATATCAAAAATCCCTAATTTCCTTTAAAAATATATCCCTCTATTATAAAAGACGGACTTATTTTAAGATTTAAAAAAAATCTTTATTTTACAGCTCAAAATCTCTATTTAAAAATATTTTATAAAACTATAAGTTTATAATGTCTAAAATCATACTTTTTATTTTAAATTAATTTCTTCTTTAATTAATTCAAGAAAAGTTATTGATACATATATAATTTCCAATATAGCTTCGGAATCCCTTTTAAATCAAAACATTAGTTTATAATATTTTAAAATACCAAAAACAAGGCCTAGTGCTACTAAAGCACTAAATACACAAAATCATATCCGTGTCATCAAATATAGCATCTACCATATCATATATCAAATTATATGAAAAATAAAATCAATAGTGTGAGGAATCCTGTTGGATCCCTCCAACCTGTCCCCCTGCATCATAGACAATATATAATTAAATAATATAAAAATCAACCACTTCCAGGCGGGATCGTATACAAAGGGTCATTCGCTCTTACACGAGAACGTAATAGGGTCTCATCCACTCCAGGGGCAGTAATATATCCAAACCAATAATATAAAATAGTAAATCATCTAATAGTCAATAACAATCAACAATAAAATATCCATACATCCAATAAATAATTTTATTGACTATATAATATTTTCCGATTAACCAAAAAGGTGAAATGAACTCACATTGATTCCAATTCGTCGAAATGTTCCAGTTTGAATTAAAATTGAACAGACGTTCAATTTTAACCCAAATTCCCACTAGCTCCAAATCCATCCAATCCAACCCATAACATATTATTAACTGATACGAACGCAACTCGTTGCATTCAATTTCGACCTCGTACAAAAATGTCACGAATAAATGAACGATTGAAATAATTAAAAAACTAATTAACTTATAATTAATAATAGTTTACACCTAATTATCCCTCTCAACTCTCGTTCAAAAATTGTGATACCAGGCATAAACACGAGACATTGATCGTCTCTCACCCCCGCTACACGTCATCTGAGCTCGCCGCAACCCTACCGGAGCTCCGCCTCGCCATGCTCCTCCATCTAACATTGCTCCAACCTCGTCAAGCTTCGTTGATCGCCTAAAAATCCAAACCAAACGCTGCACCTTCTAATCATCGTAGTTGCCAACGTGATCGCCTGTTCGTCGATGGATTGTATGGATGGGTTCATGGAGATGAGAGCTACAAGTTTCATGTAGGAGTCGAGGCCAAAAAACGCCTAGATCGGCCGGAGAAATATGGGCCATTGGATGAAGGGTTTCATTGATGGTGGCTGAAGGTTTGTTAGATTAGGGTTTGCAATTGAAGGAATATGATGGCCTTATATAGAAAATTTTCAAACTACTATTCATTCGTTAAATTTTCAAACTCCAAACGAGGCATGCCGCTTGACGTTCTATATGTTATACCCCTATTCCGGACACAGTGGAATATATATCGGGACCCAATTCCAACATATACAGAAGTTAACTTTCAAAATCAAATTATATTAAATTAATTTCCTTTAATTTAAATTCTACGCATTGCGAGCTCGCACGACCAGATGGTACGTCCGATCACAACGAAATTCAACGGCATATTTTAATTCACTATTACAGATCCAATGGAACTGTTTCATCCAATTCCGAGACAGTGCCCCAGAAGGCTATTTACACATTGATCAAAACTAATTATTATAAAAACTAGTTTATTCACTTTATATTCTAATTTGAAAGTTTACTATCTTCATTATTCTAATTCAAATAGAATTTAAATAGGCTTTAGAAACCATTTTCATTCATATTAAATTCAAAGTTTAATTATTTAAACAATTCCAAATATTACATTTAACAATTTAATTATTAAATAAATCGCTATATTTGAAATTCAAGTTATTTAACTTATAGAATTAACTTTTAAATATTTAAAATCAATTAAATATTTCAAATTCAAAAGACTAAATTTCTGGGTCGTTACATTCTCCCCCCTTAAAAGAATTTCGTCCCCGAAATTAGCAATTAAGAAAAATGCCCTAAACCAATTAACTTTTCAAAATAATTAGTAATAGATTACAAAATTTCTAAGTTTTTTAAATTCACCCACATATACCAACTAATTCAAATCCATTCATTAATTTCAAGTTATAACTCAAAATCGAATTTTAGTTTCCAAAAATTTTCCAAATTCTCAAAAAATTTCTAACTCCTTAAATTTTTGGAAAATTTCGGCAGCGTCTTCTTTACGCGGCTCGATCGAAATTTTTTACAATATATATAATCACAAATATACATCTCATCTTCGAGAATGAGGCATTCCGTATGGAAAAATATAAAATACGATATGTAATCCAAGATGTGTACCTTATTTTAGTATTAACAAGCATATATAACCAATATAATGCAAAAGCGAGGTCCAAATGTGAAGCTTACGCCACCCGCACCTACTAACCACTCAACGACCAATGAGAACTAGTATATAGACAGTAATATCAATATATAACATAGAATATACTATAACTATATGCAAATGTAGCAAGAGAAACCATCCACCAACTAATATCCATTCAATTTATTTACCATCATACCAATTTGCATTTTCAAATGTCACATCACATTTATACAATTTCACTTCTTGTTAATATTCAACTTATTCGTTTTCAATTTATTTACATTCCATTAATTTACGTTCACTTTATTTACACTCGATTCATTTACATTCATTATTAACATTTCTTATTTACATCCAATTTATTCATATCCAATTCATTCCTATCCAATTAATTTTCATCCCATTAATTCACATTCAATTAATCTATATTCGATTAATTTACATTCATTTGTTCACATTCAATTATTCATATTATGTTTAACAACATTCATTCCATATTTAATTCATTTGAGGATTATTCTATAAAATCATTACATTTTAACTTCTCCTAAGTTCATTTCTATTTCATTATCACTCAGTATATTCCTTTCAATACTAATATCACTTAAGAACCATTCCATCAAATTTTACATAAGTTCATTAAAAACATTTTATACAACACATCTCATATTTATTTCCACTTTATAACTTAAGTTCATATTCAATTCTTTTTACAACTTAAATTACATTTCATTTTATACTCAAATTCATATTCATTCCATTATCCATTTCATTAATTCACTTTATTAATTCATCTTATCAACTTCAAATCCAATTCAATTTTATTTAAACTTTCTTATTTCATACTTCATTTCATTTAATCCATTGCTCAATTTATTTAACTTTATTTAAGTTAAAATTTTAATTTCATATCTCAATTCCAAATTTTATTTTCTTATCTATACCATTTTCAAATTATAAGTTCAAAAACTTATTATCTTATATTTATCAAATCATACTTTGGATTTTAAAATCAAAACTTGTTTTACCAAAACAAAACTCCAATTGTAGCAATCCATCACTTAGAAATTCGAAAATGAGCGTCGATGATGTTGTAGTCATCACCAGAATTATTTTCCAGCGACTGAAGTGAGTTTAGTGCTTTCTATCTCTTTTAAATCCTATTTCAAAATATTTCTAACCAAAATATTTTCAAAATAATACAATTAATATTTTTCTAAAACCTCTTGAAAAACAATTTTTAAAATAAATGGGTTTTAAATTCTTAAATTTCTTGTTTTAAATCCATTTTAATTTATAAATCATATTTATAGATATACTTATACAAATTTTCATTTCCTTTCCATTTATAAACACACTTATAATTCATATTTATGGAATCTCACTTCTTATGTAATATCATTTCACAAATATTGATTTTTGTTTAGATTATAATAATAACAACCTTTATTAGAACAACAAATGACAAATGATAATAATCAAATATTCTCATTCACTAACAACCAAACACTCCATATATAACTATAATAATTTCCAAAAAATTATTCTTGTATATATAAAATATAATTTTGGTAAAATTATCTCATTTACCAATTCTCAAAACAATATTGTATCGGTTTGCCTTTTTTCAGCATTTAGAAAGCCCTATTGATATTGTGGCGTCCCACGTACCGACCAGAATTTATAAGCCACTCAACAGATAAATTAACACAATATAAAACATTTTTATATCATTAACAAATACGCCCTCATATATATACACTCAAAACTCATAATAAGGCATTCCATTACCTTCTCTTAATGTGTTGCCACACCAAAGCCAATGTTCTCGCTTAACCTTGAGCTCTGATAGCAAGTGTAACAACTGGGATTTTCGACCCATAAAAATTGACACCAATCATCCACTAAATTGTGCACCGAGCAAATCGAATGCTGGAAACCAAATTGTTAGGGGAAAAAAAGAAGAAAGAAGGAGAGAAAGAAGAAGAGGAGAAAAGAAACTAAAAACAACACAGAATCTCACAATCGCAACGGAACAATATATAATATAATATCAATGATCTTTACAAAAGAGAAACTGTTATATACATACATCCACCAAAGTACAACAAAAAAGCACAATCATCAACCTGGACAGTTATAACAACATGCCCTCACAATTGCTGATGATTTCAACAACAAAGAAGCGGATAATAAACATATACGTGGATATGACTTGAAGGCCTCCAACTCATCTTCTGAGCTCTAATGCATCCAAAGCAATCTGTAAATATGCTCGGTCTAACCTGAGCATTATGATAAAATAACACCCGAGCCAGTCTGGAAAACCAGCATGAGAAAACACACCCAACTGGATTTTAAAGTTATAAAAAAACCTTTGAAATCAAAAGTATCTCGTAAGACCACGTTGCACATAAACACAAATGGGTTTTTACCTTACGATAACCAAAACATTTTTATATAAAATCCTCTGATATTATAATAATGTCTAGAATACAAATGCTTATTAATCATAGCTAAAATTGTTACATTAATTAAATTCCAGCATAATATGTATACAACTAAAACCGTAAAGGCTCGTATTTGAGAATGGATACCATACTATGACAAGGTAAGGAACTACCTTCCAAAGGTACATCTCTAGATAATATGCACTGGGGTATAACAAGAACATCTTATACCCCTGCCATATAGGATTGGCCTACCACTCGACTAGTAGTACTGAATATGATCACCTCTTTCATTAATGGGCCCCGAAGCATACATGAGTAGATAGTAATCGATCTAGATTTGGAATGACCATACCCTGATGGGAGACCCACATTGCCCTGCTGCATGCCCGAGTTTTATCATTTCTCGATTTTTGTGACTCAATGCTACGTTTTACCTTTATATAGCACTTCCCACTTGGAATGCTAACACTGCCCTCCAGGTAGCAATGCAATGCTAGCATTCATCCATACAATTTCGTTCTGGGACTGAACAAAACGCTTGAGAGATTCATCTTTAATTCCATCATCTTCAAGATGTCTTCACTTCAAAACGCTTAAGTTGGATCGAAGTGGTTTTTCGGATAACGTATCTGATCCTGGTCTCTTCGAACCAACTTTTCGATAATTTCCGATAAACTCAACCCCAGTTCTTTAGGAAATAAACAGTCAAAGATAAGAGCGAAGATCACCTCCTAACCGTTAGTGGACAGATTTCCTTATCATTGTCCTAGAAGAACGAAACGAGATTTATACGCACAGTATAGCATCATCGGAGATGATTGTGCCATATAACTCACATGTTTCTCCTAGATATATCCAAAGTTACATTTTGGGTCCAATTTTGATAGTCGGTTATTTAACTATCAAATAACAAACATTCAATCAGGGATTTAATTCCATAGGGAAAACCAACATTGATTAAGCACATAAGAAACCACTAACCTCCTTTTAATTAATCTTTCATTGATTAAAATTCACTTTGTAATACTTGAATCAAAATTATTTATATATATATATATGTATGTATGTATGTATGTATGTACCCGCAAATCCCTATTTCTCAATACTTGGAAAAATATCCATATACTTATCTCAACGGTATAAGTATATTCACCAACATTTGGGAAGATTCCCCTTTTTATTCAATTCTAAAATCATTTATAGCTCCATTATAAATCCACAAAACCATTTATAAAACTCCTTTTATAAATCTATAAACCCATTTCTAAAATTCTTTTATAAATATCTAAACCATTTATAAAACTCTTTTATCTTTTTAACAAATCTTTCTTTACGTTTTCCAAAACATGTTATAAGATTCCTCTTATAATCCACATATGTTTATAAAACCCTATTTATAAATCTCGAGAACATTTATAATATAAATTCTAATCATTTACTTAAAAATACTATTATATATAACTTTAAAAAAATTATAATAATAATTAATAAATTCCAAAACATCCTAAAAAAACAATAATAATTTATCTTCAACATTTTTATAAATACTAATAATTAATTTATAAAATTTTATTATTAGATAATTAAAATTAATTTCAAACCATATTAATAATTTAAATAATTAACTTTTCAAAATATTAAGATATTGATAAACCGCTTTAAATCAATATTAATATAAATAAACAACTTTTAAAACATAATTATATTTCCTTGATAAAAATCCATACTTAATTTCCAACATGATCATTTCCATATTTATAAAATAATATTTATAAATCTCCTTCACTTTTATAAAATTTCCTTTCATAAAATCCATTTATTTATGAACCCCATTTATAGCTCTATTTCCTTTATAAATCTCACTTATTCATAAATCCCATTTAAAAATATCAATCACCATCCATTTTTAACGTTGCCCCCATATGGATAAATTCCTTTTATAAATTCCTTTCTATTTATAAAATATCGTTTAACATTCCCAATTTACCCTCACCTTCAATTTCCAAAATAGAGTCAACTATTTTCTAAAATATCCTTCCACATTTTATAATAAATCCACCGTTTGATTTATTTCACCAAATTTATTCAATGATGGTAGTCTCCTTTAATTTATAAACACCGTTTATAAATTCATACTTTTATTAATAAAATACAATTTTACAAATCTCCTCTTCATTTGTACAAATCACTTTTATGAATTATCACACCTATAAATCCCACATTTGAAATAAATTTTAATATATGTGTATATATATACATTAATATATATAAAATGGTAAATAAATATTTATATCAAAATATCCTATTTTCCTTTAAAAACATATACCTATATTATAAAAGCTAGACTTATTTTAAGATTTAAAAAAATCTTTATTTTACAGTTTAAAATTCTCTATTTAAAAATATTTTATAAAACTATAAATTTATAATTTCTAAATTCATACTTTTTATTTTAAATTAATTTCATTTTTAATTAATTCAAGAAAATTTATCAAAACATATATAATTTTCAAGATCACTTCGAAATCTTTTTTAAATCAAAACATTAGTTTATAATATTTTGAAATACCAAAAATAAGGTCCAGTGCTACTAAAAAATAAATACGCAAAATCATATCCATGTCATCAAACATAGCATCCAACATATCATATATCAAATTATATGAAAAATAAAATCAACAGTGTGAGGAATCCTATCGGATCCCTCCAACCTATTCCCTTGCATCTTAGACAGTATATAATTAAATAATATAAAAATCAACTGCTTCGAGACGGGATCGTATACAAAGGGTCATCCGCTCTTACACGGGAACATAACAGGGTCTAATCCGCTCCAAGGGAAGGAATATACCCAAACCAACAATATAAAATAGTAAATCATCCAACAGTCAATAACAATCAATAATAAAATATCCACACATCCAATAAATAATTTTATTGAATATATAATATTTTCCGATCAACCAAAAAGGTGCAATTAACTCACATTGACTCCAATTCGTCGAAATGTTCCATTTCGAATTAAAATTGAATAGACGTTCAATTTTAACACAAACTCCCACTAGCTCCAAATCCATCCAATCCAACACCATAGCGTAGTATTCACTTATACGAATGCAACGCAACTTGTCACGTTAAAATTTCGACCTCGTAAGAAAAAGTTACGAATAAATAAATGGTTGAAATAATTAAAAACTAATTGACTTATAATTAATAATAGTTTAATCCTAATTACCCCTCTCAACTCTCGTTCAAAAATCGTGATACCAGGCATAAACATGCGACATTGATCACCTCTCGCCATGCTACATGTCATTTAAGCTCGTCGCAACGCTTATGGAGCTCCGCCTTGCTATGCTTCTCCATCCGACACCAGTCCAACCTCATCAAGCTTCGCAGATCACTTAAAAATCCAACCAAATGTTGCGCTTTCTAATCATCGTAATTGCTACTATGATTGCCTGTTCATCAATCGAATTGTATGGATGGATTTGTGGAGATGAGAGCTACAAGTTTCATGTAGGAATCGAGGCCTAAAAATGCCTAGATCGGCCGGAGAAATATGGGCCACTGGATGAAGGGTTCGGTTAATGGCGGCTGAAGATTTGTTAGATTAGGGTTTGCAATTGAAGGAATATGATGGTCTTATATAGAAAATTTTCAAAGTACTATTCATTCGTTAAATTTTCAAACTCCAAACGAGGTTTTCCGCCTAGCATTCTATATGTTATACCCCTATTTCGGACACAATGGAATTTATATCGGGACCCAATTCCAACATATAGAAGTTAGCTTTCAAAATGAAATTATATTAAATTAATTTCCTTTAATTTGAATTCTACACGTTTCGAGCTCGCACGACCAAACGATACGTCCGATTGCCACGAAATTCGACGGCATATTATAATTCACTATTACGGATCCAATGGAACTAGTTTCATCCAATTCCAAGATAGTGCTCCAAAAGGCTATTTTATATGTTTATAAAAACGAATTATTATAAAATCTAATTTATTCACTTTATATTCAAATTTAAAATTTTACTATCTTCATTATTCTAATTCAAATAGAATTTAAATAGGCTTTAAAAATCATTTTCATTCATATTAAATTCAAAGTTTAATTATTTAAACAATTCCAAATATTACATTTGACAATTTAATTATCAAATAAATAGCTATATTTGAAATTCAAGTTATTTAACTTATAAAATTAACCTTTCAATATTTAAAATCAATTAAATATTACAAATTCAAATGACTAAATTTCTGGGTCATTACAATAGATCTGTATTGTAAACATTCAATTCAAAGTATAATCCTTTAGATCTAATACTTTGTATGTTCATATTGTTTTGATGGGATTTTACTTTAAAAAATTAAACTAAAATTTGTGTATGAATATTACAGTATTTTGTTGAAGATTCATGTTTTAAACTATTTAAAACAAAATGTAATTTTAGATTTGAAAGTTTCCATGTATGTATTTTCTGTTTGTATCATTTTAGATATTTAAAAAACGCAAGATGTTTTGTCAATAATTCTAAATTTTAATTTGATTACTATAAGTCTATAATTTTCATTAATTAGAGATATTTTATTGAATCTTACATACACATAATTAATGTTTTGACAATAGATCTATTTATAAATTGATTACTATAAATCTCTAATTTGTATTAATTAGACAGACTTATTTTAATCATATATACACACAATTAATTTTATATGTATGTTAACATATATAAAATTTATTATATGTATTACATATTGTCAAAGTATGAATTAGATTTCTTTCCAAAAAAAAGGACAATTTAAAATGAGGCAATTATATATACATACATTTATTTTTGATTGTTTATATCCTTATATTATGATGCCTATTAATTTTCATTTATATGTTGCATTAATTAAGTTTACTAAAAGGGAAAATGTATCAATCGCCCTTATCATCCCTTATTTATTTCCATTTCAATTCTTATGTAATAACCATTCAAATTGTTCTTGTTTATTTTATGTATACATATCTGTGCAGTTAATGCGCCCTGCCACTCCATATCGTTTGAGGTGCGAAAAGTTGTAGCGGAGATATATCGGGGATATAACAGGATATAGCGGACGACTTTAAAAGGAGGAATGATGAACATTCTACATTAAAAAGAGGAAAAAGTATTACTTATTATTTCCCACCAAGCAAAACAAGTTATAATAAAGTAAAGATAAAAAAAGTTGACACTTAAAAAGTTAGAACTAGTTATAATAACCAACATCGTATATCATTATTACATCAACTTTGAAGTTACCATAAAACTTAAAAGCAAGACATCAAGCAAAATGCTTATTTATAGGAAAGGGGGATATAGCGGGGCAACAAAATCGGGGATATAGCGGATTATTGCCACAATATCGGGGATAATAGCGGATCCGCTATATTGGGCCGCTATATTGGAATATTGTTGGCCCAAAAGTCCGCTACGGGATATATCGACGATATATCGGGGCAATATCGGGGATTTGACTGCACAAATACATATCAATTACCATTGACAATGAACACTCCCTATATGTTGCACTTGCACAATATTTACTGTGAAAATATTTACAATTCATGCCATATTTAGATTAGTCATTAATGTTATTTTATTAGTCAATTATTTAATTTAACTAAGAGAAGGAAATGAAAAGTTTCGTTCTCTAACTAAATTTATGATCCCTTGTTAATTGAATAATTTAAGAGAAAGGAAATGAAAATTTTCATTCTCTAAATAAATTTATGCACCCTCATTAATTGAATAAGTTAAGAGAAAGGAAATGAAATATTTCCTTCTTTGAATAAGTTTGTAAAGTAAACATTACATGCAAATTTGTATATAAGAATATATTTGATATACTCTAACTTACATATACATTAAATTAAAGTGAAACTTTATTTATGAAGTTAAATAAAATATTGATTTTATTTAAAAGAAACTTAGAAAAGTTCCAAATTAATTTAGACTTCATAGGCCCATTAAAGATCCAAAATGGTTAAATTTTTTGAAATTCATCCATTTCTTTTATTGTGGGCTGACCCAGTTCCAACAATGGTATCGGAGTCAAATAACTTATGCGGTCTAAAATAGTCATGTTAGGGCTAACTAATTAATCTTGCGCACTTAGTACGGTGTCTAGAAAGGTGATGTCTAGGATTGGAATTGGGTAATCAAGTACTTTGTCCTACCTGGTTACCTGCTTGGCTTGAAAGGTGAAGTGAGCCAAAAGGCTGCCCCTGATAGAAAAAGCCTAATTTGAATTGGGCCTTGGGCTAATTTTCCAAGTAGTTTTGAAAATTAAGACAAGATTTTAAATTTAAAATAAAAACATGCTTATTATAATTGGTTATAATATAACATAAATTTTCAAAATGTTTGAAAATGTAATGAAAATTTCAAAATGTTTGAAAATGTTTAAATATTAATTTCAAAATTAAAATTTATTAATAAGATTAATAAAACAAATTAATTAATTAAGTTTATTAATTATCACTTATATGCATGTATTATATATGTTGATATATGTTATGTTATTTTAAAGTGTTTAAGATAACATAAGTATACATGTATGTATATAAGATAAAGTTTGAAATTAATATAATTTAATTAAAATTGTTTAATTAAAGGTTAATTAATTAAATAAAAATATGCATATATAAGATATATGTGTTATATTATAAAGGTTATCGTAGATATGTCCAATATAAATGTTGTATTAGCGCATTAATATAAAATCAATTAAAGAGTTAACTAATTTAAATTAATTAAATAAGATTTAGTTAAATAAAATATTATACATAAAACTATCATATAAGTAAAATGAAATATAAAAGTTATATACCAATAAAACTTATATGATATAAATGTATAAACTAAAGGTGGAACATTAAAGAAACCCAAATAGACTTAAGGAATAAATATATACCTAAATGTATGTATACCATGATTTCTTATGTGTTTGACACTTGAACCATGACTGTATTTCACAAGAAATACATTAGTCCATAAGTCGATATCACTCAATATAATATATTGAAGATTATGAATCTTTAATATAATGTTGTCCTCTATCATATATATATATATATATATATATATGCATATATATTAATAAATTACTGCATACACCTTAGTTGTTCAGCAAATTCAAGCTAGAGATGTTATGTGTAGTTTTATTAATATATTAAATAGATGAGGTAAGATAACTATATGTATTTGTTGGGAAAACTCAAGGTACATATACTATACTTAGGCCGTCGCGATATGGTAGGTACGAGTGAATAATCTCTTATGATTTGTTGAGCAAACTCAAGGTCGAAATGAGATTAGGACAAGGAAACATGAGTTAGGAGTTGTATGTGATACAATCAATAAGGAGTTATCCATCGTTTATGGGGCTATGAATTGTTGAGCAAACTCAAGGTCAGAATACCAAGATAAACGAGTCCTAACACCCACTAATGAAGTCGAAAGACTTCTATGTTTCATCTTAGAGTCTGGAGAAAGATAAAAGACTAGTGGGAGCCTTATTAGAAAAATGAAATGGTAACATTTAACCTTTCTAATATTATAAGAACATATGCTAAATAATATTATAATTATCTACAATGATAAATTTGTGCATTTAATAATATTGGTAAAGTGTTTATTAATTAAGATATATATATATATGAATTAAAAATTGACAAATAGAAATATAACATATACTTACCAATAAAAGATTATTGTATGTTAACGTTATAACACCCATGCAAGTGCTGATTTTACAAATACTGAATACATTCATGGTTTGCTCACTTACGCATTTATTTGATCACATTCTATGAGTTTCGAACTCTAAAAGAAATACAAGACTATGGATATTTGATCCATATACAATTTCATATAAATGTTATATGGTGAATGGGAAAAGTTTGTAATGTACAATATTTCAGTGAAATTAGTTCATCCATAAAACCAAATAAACCTTAGTGCAAGATCGAGTATTCAATCTGATTAATTACAAAAATATCGTATCATGTTAATTGTAACACTAGACCAAAACTACAATATAAATCTAAGAACTCGATCGCTGAAATGTCAGTTTGATCAGTTTACACAAAGTAGAACATATCTAATGTCCTTAAAAGCTAAGGATAATTGAATGCGTATTTGTAAAGAGTTCGTTATGATATTGTAGTAATGGTTTTATATTGAATGGTTTGACCATTTAGAAAGAATAACGAATGTATAAGAGTAAATATGATTTTAAGTATAACTGGGATGAAGAGAGTGAATATTCATTTTTGCTTCATAAAGAAACAATGGAAACAAGAATTGTAATAATAATGATTGATACTTAACATTGGAACAAGAAATACGATTTCTATTGCAAAATGTATTTTCATATAGAAAATTGTTTTCTATGAGATTTGTTTCTTTGAGTTCAAGATATTTGATCAAAGAATTCTCTATGGTAAACTGTTGTAGTATATGAAATAAACAAATCTATATTAAGTGAATGATGGACCTCCGAATTTAGCACTCTATTATAGTAATGGAGGAAATAGTGGGAGCATGCCATATAGCACATATTTTTGCATCAGATTACGAAAATTGTTTTCGTAAAATGTACCAAACATTATTTATGAAATAATGATTAGTTTTCAGTATCGACTGAAAAATAGGCATAGCTATATTTCGATATGAATATTATGAATATTCATTATGAAATAAAACTATAATGTGGTATTTGTTTTCATGACAAAGTGATGCATTGGAAAATACTGAAGTATCTAAAATTATTTACAATTATTTGGAATTATAGAATAATTCATAGTTTTGATAAATAATTTTATTATATGATTATGAATCATATGATACTTGTTAATTATATCTCAAACAACTAAGGGCTATGCAACCATTTAGTAGAAGCATCATAAGAGTGGACGAACTCTTCGGATTGATACATATAGATATATGTAATCGTAAGTCTATTATTACCAAAATGGTTCCACGTAATTTGCCATAACCAATAAGTTATCACCTACATGGACATGTGTATTTGATACACATGTAGTATGTCTATGGTAAACTCGTAGAGTATAAAATGGAAGTAAATACAACAACATGCAATAAAAATCATTCGATTTGATCGAATGACTGAGTATATTGGAAAAAGTTCCAAACGTACCTAAAAATGAACAAAGATTCAATCTCAAAAGTGACTCCTCCATGTGATACATAATGATGCAACGATAAGGAGTAATCGAACTTTGTTGGACAACGTGCGATTAATTGTGAGTGAAGTTGAGTTAGTTTCCTTCTATAAGGTCATGTACTTAAAAGTAGTACACATGGTTAACATTATTTCATCTAACTAATAGTTTAAAAATCACACAAGATGAGGGTTATAAGAAACCCCAACATATCCTAGACCAAGGAGTTGGCAGGTTATGTGAGTCAAAAAATTGCACGTAATAATTTTCGTAAAGGATCATGTATGAATCTTCCTAAAAGAGTTTTTGGAACACTATCATTGGATGACATATTTATATTTTGAACATAAGTTTTGTAAAGTAAAACCAAATCAGTTTTATAAATAAAGAAATTCATAAAAGGTTTATGAATACATATTCTGTTGCACTGAGAAACAATTTTTGTTTAAAGAAAAACCAACTGCATTGTGAAGAAATTTCTTTGAGGAATTACTGGTAGTAAAATGAAGTTTGATACGATCCATAGATAGAACTGATTAGATGAGATGAAATGAAATTAACTAACCAAAATGAACACAACACATTATAGTGTCTAACAAGTATTCTTGCACATTGAAGAGAAACTATGAGTTTCTTATCAATATCGAAAATATATAACCCTCGATTGTTTAATTAAACCGTTAAATGTGTTGACTCTATGGTATGATGCGCAAATCTAAAAGAATTCCAAGTACGCAATCAAAATATGATTTTGGTAGTCATAACCGAAGGAATATGAACCATCGGCCATGATTGTGTTATTATGAGCAAAACTAATGTAGTTGGAATTAAATAAGCAACGTTGATAAGAATAATATCATAAATTTCAATTATTGAAATTAGCATAGTATATTCGGTATTCAACGTGCTCAAGTTAATTCGGATTTACTCACAAAAATTCCATTTAACGTGACTTTATATTTGGTACTTATGTATTAAAATGGAAAATTCTAACTAATGGTTTAGAGTAAACTATTTACACATAATAACCAAATTGTCTCTAAGTCAGTGGGAGCTATATTGAGTTTGTGAGTCTGTGGATATGATCCAAAAAATGATAGAAAGTATCATTTTATAAGCATCAAAATTGAACAAATATTTTGATAAAAATATCAAATAGTTTGATTATCAATCAAAATGCAGAGGAAGCATGTGTTCATTAGAAAGAACGTTAAAAGGTACATTGATATTTCTAAACTATAAGTAAACAACACGTTGTTGATTTTAAACGATTTACTTGTGTTAAAATCGACCTTAGTTGTTTTAATGCTCAATTTTTGATTGTAAATGATGTTTACTATAGTGAGTATTAAAGATATTAGGAATGTCCCAAATCGATATGCAAAGACACTTTATTAAATTGTTAATACAGAACATGTGAGATGAGTTCCTTATGCATTGGCAATAGGAATTATCATACATGTTCTCTTGTCTACGATATCATGATTTGTTTATGTATTTGATACACAAAGCAAATATCAAATCCAAATTGGTATTGCTAAATGGTTGTTTGAAGTGTTCTTATGTATTTATGAAATACTAGAGAATTGTTTACAGAAACAAAAACTCCTTACGAAGGAGCGTTCGGACTCAAACTTCATAAGTGATATTGAGTATACTTTGTCAATAATAAATTCAAGTTAAGAATCTTTAAGTTGGAAATGTTCCAACTGAAAGACCATGGCTGATTCAATGAAAAAACCTAAGTACATCGCCTTGAATAGTGCCACAATAAAGACAATGTATATAAAAATATAAGTGGACAAATTTATAACTGAGCCGATTCCAAATGTTGAGCATCTCATGACATTATTATATGATAACAATATCGCGATATAGTTCATAACAGAATTTAGAGCTCACTTGAAGTCAAGAGACATACTGTAACGACCCAGAATTTCACTACTTTGATTAGTGAATATTTAATTAATTTTAAATATTTAATATATAGGTTTTATAATGAAAATAAACTCATTTTAATTAATTTATAATGATAGTAAAATCATTTTCAAAATTTTTTTACCAAATTAAATAGTTTGTAGAAAAACATGAATGTGACCGAAAAACGTTTTCCAAAATTTCAATCTTTCGACATAGGATAGTTGTCGTGAACGTTGTTCGTCTTTGTGCACTATATGTACATATATATAAGAGTTAATTAACTAGATAATAATATGCTTAGAAATAAATTATCTTATGTTAATTTGGATTAGTAAGTGATGTGACAAGACATAATTTTAAAAATAATAAACATTTTATATAAATATATTAAAACACCCACACTCCTTAATATACCCAAAAAGGGCACACTAAAGGATGTGGTGCGTTGTAGGTATAGCTAAAGCATTACAGAGACTAATATTCACAAGACAAATAAATAAAAACAGCGAAAACATTTAAATAATAATTTATCATTCAAAATTAAACTTCATCTCAAAATAAGTCATAAAAACATAACATGTCACAAAAACTTAAAATCTCTCATGTCTCATGAAAATACATCTCAGTCTCATATAATCAGAGTGCAAAAGTAACAATAATAATAGTAATCCCTCTAACAAGTGCAAGTTCATCATAAGCCAAATGAAAAAGATGAAAAGCAGAAAAATACATCTGAAATGAGAAAACTCCGGGAATGGATCTCCAAGCAACCTGAATCAACTCAACTCTGCTAGCCTATGGGGGGAAAAGGGGGAAATAGAGGAGTGGGTCAGACAATAAGTCTAGTGAGTGAAAGTAATTACTATTATAGCTCAAATTTTGGGTTGTTACATTCTCCCCTCCTTAAAGGATTTCGTCCCTGAAATCTTCAAGGACAGAAGAATGAAATAAATATTTTCATCCAAATTCTCCAACCACATATTCAACAATCATCCATTACATCCATTGTCCTTAAGCTGTCTAATGCAATTTATGTTATATACAATAGTGTAGTGTTAATGTCCCTAACTAATGTAAAAGATTAGGTGGTCTACTAATTCAGTCGACCTTCTTTTTATGAAATCATGTCCGTGCCATGTATCCAAATGAATGCAAGTTTCCTAATGATAACTGATAGCTCTATATGCGTGCTACAATCATCATCCAAATGCAACAATCATATGATAATCACTCATTATATTAACCATGGAAATAAAATAAAAATGCAAGTGCACACACATCCATATGCATATGCTTTAGTGACCTAGTTAGGCCGATCTCTAAGAGATAATAGTGCCTAGTGTGTGTATATGTGTCCATTATCATCCACTAGCAAACATTTGCAACCACTAGCGTCCATCATACATAACATGTTCTAGTAACATGTTTACATTCGGTTCTACCATCGATAGGTTAAATCCTAAGATCTACCTTCCCAAAGGGTACGAAAGGAAAGAACCGATTCAAAGCCAAAGATGGAAATAGGAAATTGAAGACGTACTATCGAAGAGATGTGGATACGAGGTACGTATTTTCTCCTCGGCCTCCCATGTTGCATCCTCAATACTATCTCCCCACTGCACATTAACCAAAGGGACTTCCTTATTCCTAAGCTTCTTGATATCATGTCCAACGATTCTGGTAGGAATGCGACGAACCGATGCTTCTCTCTCCACTTCAACTTCCTCAAGTTGGCTAGGTTCCACTACTTCTGCTGAATGATGTAAGCACTTTCTCAAGTGCGAAACATGAAAAACATCATGAACTCCCACGAGCCTCTCTGGTAGCTTTATCTGATACGCCATCTTCCCTACCCTTTCTACAACGGGGAACGGTCCTACGAATCTGGGAGCAAGTTCCCACTTGATCCAAACTTCACTACCTTTCTTAGCGGAGACACCTTAATAAAAACCAAATCTCCTACCTCGAACTCAATATCCCTTCTCCGCTTATCTGCATAGGATTTTGGTCCATCTTGGGCTGTCTTCATTCTTCTTCTAATCAAATCAATCTTTTTCGAAGTCTCTCTAACCATGTCGAGACCAAGTAGCAATCTTTCTGTAGGCTCCAACCAACACGAAGGTGACTTGCAAGGTCTTCCATAAAGGGCTTCAAAAGGATCCATCCCAATGCTAGCCTTAAAACTATTGTTATAAGCGAATTCCACTAAAAGAAGGTGCTCCTCCCAAGTCCCTCTAAAATAAAAAATGCACATCCTCAACAAATCCTCAAGAACTCTATTAACTCTCTCCGTTTGGCCATCCGTTTAAAGGTGATAGGCCGTACTCAATCTAAGCTGTGTCCCTAAAGCCTCTTGCAAGCTCCTCCAAAACTCGCTAGTAAAGATAGGGTCTCTGTCGCTCACTATACTAGAGGGAACTCCATGAAGTCGTACTGTAACAACCCGCATATTTATTGATTTTATATTGAAATATTTTATTTAAATATTTTATCGTTAGTCGGATGTTAGTCCGAAAAGCTACTTTGTGCATACGGTTAAATTAGGACTCGAGACCACCTCCATTGAGTTTAAAATGACATTTGTGATCTTTTTAAGTGTAAACTTCGATATGTTTGGAGATAGTGGAATTTTCGCCACCTTTTCACTTTGGCTTTGGTTTGGGGCTGAACCATTCCCTAACTCAGCCCAACCCCTACCTTCTCTTCATACTTCATTTCTATTTGCATATACATTCAAGCTTCTTCAAAAATGGCGGAGGGAATGGGAAATTAAAACTCCAAACTCAAATTCAATTGCAAAATCCAACATTCAACTCCAAATTCAAGTAGAAGATATTGGATTCAAGCTTTGGATTGCTTCTCCTTGCTTTCAAGCTTCATCTTCATCCATCTTAGTGAAAAGGTGAGATTTTTAATCTCACATCTTGCCTATAACTGTCATTGGACTGTTGGGAATTATTTCCTATCACTTTAGCATCAACATTTGCAATTGGTTTGGATTGAATTGGTGAAAAACTCCAAATTTCGTGTGATTTAGTATTTTTCTGCACTTAGGTTGCTCTGTCGCTCTGGTCGTGCTAGATCGTGCGCGCGGAAAAGTCGCAGGGTGTCAATAGCTCGCTCCGGCTTTAGGTCGCTCGCTATTGCTTCTGGCGTTAGGTCGCGGCAAGGATAGGTCGTAGGTCGCTCGACTTGTTCGAACCACTTAGGACGTGAGACCTTAGGTCGCTAGGTCGCTCTGCCATTCCAGTTTGGTCGCATGACCACTAGGTCGCTCCAGTTAGGTCGCTCGGCCACTTATGTTAGGTCGCTCGTCCTGTTGACTTGATAGGTCGCGCCCCTTTGACCTCTTAGGTCGTTTGCACTTAGGTCGGCCATGTTAGGTCGCGAGTCCTCCTTAGGTTGATTTCCTCTATACTTCGTTAGGTCGCGTACCAGTTAGGTCGCGCACCCTTTAGATCGCGCACTCCATTAGATCGCACGACCATTCATTGCTTGGTCGCGAGGCCCATAGGTTGCTCGCTCCTTATGTTGTTAAGTCGCTCGACCATATGCTATTTTAGGTCGCATGACCTTGTTCTCTTTAGGTCACATGTCTATACTTCCCTTAGGTCGCTTGACCAACATGCAACCCTTATTTCTTTAGGTCGCAAGGCCTTTACTTCTTAGGTCGTTTGGACCATTAGGTCTTAGGTCGTATGGCCTCAACCCCGTTAGGTCGTTTGACCTGTTTCATGCTAGATCGCTTGGCTTCGTTAAGCCACTAGGTCGCTCGCACCTTTTAAGTTCGACTTCGTTAGGTCACTCCACACCGTTAGGTCGCTCGACCTGTTCTTCTGCTAGGTCGCACGGCAGTCTACCCTTAGGTCGTTCGATCTATTTGACTTAAAGTCGTTGCACTTTAATTCGACCACGTTAGGTCGCAAGTATATTCCTACTTTGATGGTTTTGGGGATTGATTTCTTTGGATTTTCCTCACGTCTTCGAATGTGAATTTATGTGATTCGATTTGTTTCAACAATCGTTTTGTGACTAACGCGCTACACATCCGTTTTACTCTAAAAACAATCGTTTTGTGACTTGTCACTTTAAAGACATAGAGGTTTCAATACTAGTAGTAAATATCAAAGCTCTTTCATCAAAACGATTTCAACTCTATTTTATGTAACAACCCGCATATTTATCGATTTTATATTTAAATATTTTATTTAAATATTTTATCGTTAGTCGGATGTTAGTCCGAAAAGCTACTTTTTGCATACAGTCAAATTAGGACTCGAGACCACCTCCGTTGAGTTCAAAATGACGTTTGCGATCTTTTTGAGTGTAAACTTCGATATGTTTGGAGTAAGTGGAATTTTCGTCACTTTTTCCCGCCTTTGACTTTGGTTTGGACTGCACCTTCATTAAGCTCAGCCCAACCCCTCCTCTTCATAACTCCATCTCTTCACTAAACATTCAAGCTTCATCAAAAATGGAGGAGGGAAAGGGAAATTAAAACTCCAAGCTCAAATTCAATTGCAAACCCAACATTCAACTCCAAATTCAAGAAGAAGATAGTGGATTCAAGCTTTGGATTACTTCTCCTTGCTTTCAATCTCCATCTTCATCCATTTTAGTGAAAAGGTGAGATTTTTAATCTCACATCTTGCCTATAACTGTCATTGGACTGTTGGGAATGATTCCCGATCGCATTTGTATGAACATTTACTTTTGGTTTGGATTAGATTGGCGAAAAACTCCAATTTTCAGTGTTTTTGGAAAATTCCTGCACCTAGGTCGTTCTGGAGGGAGAGTCGCATCGGAGTTAGGTCGCTAGGTCGAAGGTCGTAGGTCACTCTGGCGTAGAAATGACTCTGCATGTATTTAGCTCGACCTGGACTTAGGTCGTCCATCCCTAGGTCGTAGGTCGTGTACCACTATTAGGTCGCTCGCGTGCTCCTTAGGTCGCTTGGCCTGCATCTGTTAGGTCATTAGATCCATTTCCAATTTAGGTCGCTGGCCTATGGGTCGCGAGTCTTTAGGTCGCCAGTTTTAGGTCGCGTGGTTTTAGGTCGTGAGCCTCTTTCCATTAGGTCGTTGGACCTTATATCCATTAGGTTGCTGGACCTCATATCTTTTAGGTCGCTCGACCTGTCTTCCAGTTAGGTCGCGTGTCCCCTTAGGTCGCTGGATCTCTTATGTCGCTCGCCTTTAGGTCGCAGACCTTAGGTCGCTTGGCCTCACTTGCCCAGTTAGGTCGCTCTGCCATTCCAGGTAGGTCGTAACCATTAGGTCGCTTGGCCTCCGAATTTTAGGTCGTTAGACCTACTTCTGTTAGGTCGCTCGACCACAACGCCCTAAGTCGCAACCCATTAGGTCGTATGACCTACTTTTCCTTAGGTCGCTTGGCTTGGTTTCTTTAGGTCGTTTGACCTGTATTTCACTAGGTCGCTCGCCCTGGTCTCCTACTAGGGCGCACGGCATTTTACCCTTAGGTCGTTCAACCTATTTGACATAAAGTTTTTGCACTTTAATTCGATCACGTTAGGTCGCAAGTATATTCCTACTTGATGGTTTTGGGATTGATTTCTTTGGACTTTGCTCACGTCTTCGAACGTGAATTTATGTGATTCGATTTGTTTCAACAATCATTTTATGACTTGTCACTCTAAAAATATGAAGGTTTCAATACTAGTAGTAAATATCAAAGCTCTTCCATCAAAACGATTTCAACTCTATTTTATTACAAAGCTCTTTTCCCTAAACCGTTTTCCAATCTATTAGTATATACAAGCCTTTACTTCACTCGGATGAGAAATTGACTTAAACGACTTAGTAAAACGAGTGGTATGAAACACTTGCATTCACTTCGTCGGTTAGCTCTTGGACTTGTTCGATTGAACCCTTTTGTGACAATTTCCTAGTGGAGATCTACAGTTTGTTCGTAAATATTTAAGTTAAGCTAGTGGTTTTGGGACATGAAGCTAAACTCATATATTTACTAGCTTAGTGTAATTGACACTTCCTTATGATCATGACGATCATTTTTGTGATTTAGACTAGCGATTGAGCAATGTCTCTTTGTTTGCGAGGGAGACTAGACCCCGCTTTTGTGATGTTTCGCCATCACATATATGGGGTAGCACCCCATGGTCTTCGGGCCATTCCTGTGTGAAAATTTAATGGATAGCTTACATGAGATAGCTTCTCGTTCATGTGTTATACGCGTTGGTGAGTTTTCATGCTCCCGTTCATGTGTTAGGCCTCCCCCTTTTTATGTGTTTTCTGGATTTCTTGTGATGATTTCTGGAATTTGTGCTTCACCAATTTTCATGATTTTCATTGATATGATATCAGTTTTTGTGCATTGGTGAATTTATGTGTTATTGACTTGTTATGAATACAAGTTTAGGGTATGATACCCTATTTTATCTTTGAGAAGATTATTGTGATATTGATTGATCTTTTGTTGATTATCTTTTACATACTTATAGTAGTATGCCGCGATGGTTATTACATGTTCATGTCATGCCTTTTACTTTATACCATATCATCTGATATTTATAGCTAGACTGATCCGTTTATTATTTTCTTATAAATAATACTCGGGTCAGACCGAGATGTTACAGGTGCTTCTACTTGACTTCTCTTCAGGATTATTCTGACTTTTGGCTAACTACATAGATTAGTAGTTTTTGGATGTACACCTTTGAGATATAGATTCTATGATGTGTACTTATTCTTTTGTATAGCATGTGTTGTTATTCTTTTGTATTATCGTGGATCTTTCTGACCACTACTCTGATGTACACTTTCAAGTGTTATATATCTATTCGTATCTTTTTCCGCCTTTGTGATATGGATGTCTGTGACTGATTTATGTTATGATTACTTCTATGTTTGTTTCCGAAGATTATTTATAGCCACCGTGTGATAGCTTTGAGTTTGTATCGGTATGTCGGATTTCCTCCTTAAAAGATATGCATTTTATTCTATCTGACATATCAGTGCTCGCACAAAGAAATTACATGGATGGTCGCTCCTCCATAGCCTTATTCTCCGTGCTAGTTGACAGCATTACACCGTAGTGTTCTTGGCTAGCGTAGGTATAGAGGTGGGGCGTTACAGCTTGGTATCAGAGCCAAACTTCGGAATAATGTAGAATAACTTAACAAGGATCATCGTCCTAAGTCCACCTTAGGAGTTGTGTTTCAGGATTTAGTTCGAGTCTTCGAACCGATTTATCCTGTTTTCTTTATGATTCCTTGTTTCATCTATCAAGATTGCTTGATATTCAATTGGTGAATAACCTTTTCCTTCTTCTCTCTTTCTTAAAGAAGAGAATGTCTAGACCAGGTCGTCCCAAAGCTGGACCATCTACTGTCAATCCCCAGGATGGAGTTTTTATGACCGCTCAACAGCTTCTTGATTTAGTAAAGAATGCTCAAGCAGCTGGTCCCAATCAGGAACCTACTCATCCTAAGTCTGGATTTGCACGTTTGTGCAACGATTATACCAACTTGGGTGGGAAACCATTCAAGGGTTCTGAAACTATTATCGAGGTCCAGGCTTGGTTAAGAACATGCGATAGAATCTTTTCTCGCATGAATCTTGTCGATCTTCACCGTGTTCAGGTGGCCACCAGTATGCTCCAAGAGAGAGCATTGGATTGGTACAAACTTCTTATTTCTGAGATTAATGAAGCGGATCTCACCTGGGAGCAATTCCAGGAACGCTTCGAATTAAAATTCGTACCAGAAGCAGAGAAAGTGACATTGGCTCGTCGTTTCATAGACCCTGTTCAAGGTGCATCCTTTGTGACAGATTATGTCGCATCCTTCGAGTCACTGTCCAAATATGGGGTTGAATACATCAACACTCCATTGAAGAAGAACCAGAGGTTCGTCTATGGCTTAAACAAGAATCTCAAGAAGCCATTACTTCTAAAATTAGAAGTTTCTTTCGATCAACTCATTGATATCGCTCTTCGTCTTGAAGAGGCAGATAAGGACAGTGATGTTGAAGTGGTGGCTGCTAAACCAAACTTCAACAACAAGAAAAGGCCTAACAAGTTCAAAGGTCCTTATCCCAACAAAAAGGGTAAGCAAGCAACTCCTGCTGCAAAGGCATTTGCCCCCAGTGATTAGAAATGCTTCAACTGTGGTGCTAAAGGCCATTTTTCGAACAAGTGTTCAAAGCCCCGCTCTTGCCGCTATTGTAAAAGTCCAGATCATTTTATGCACCAATGCCCTAAGCTTCAAGATAAGGAGGGAAAGTTAAACGTTGCTCAAGCCCCTGGCAACACATCTCGCGGTCAAGGTATGTCTCATTCTGTCCTTGATGGCATTATTATATTTCATGATCAACCTATTAGAGTTCTCTTTGATACGGGTGCGTCCCATTCTTTTATATCAAAGGAACTTATCGATACTTTTTCTTTAAGTGTTGTTGCTTTAATGACTTCTTTAAGAATTGTGAATCCGGTTTGTGGATCCGCAACTCTTAGTTTACTTTGTAAAGACGTGGAGATTATTTTGTGTGATTTTTCTTTCCTAACCGATTTACATGTCATGCGTTACTTAGGCTTTGGAATGATTTTGGGTATGGATTGGCTTACTCGTTATGAAGCTCATATCCTATGTCCTGAGCGGACTATTTATCTCCGTCATTCGCAATCTGTTAATCAGATTTCCATTATTCTTAAAGATTCGGATTCCACTTTAGTTGCATCTTTATATTCTTTAAATCCTCGTGATAATGATGATGAGGAAGATGTCATTTCTCTTATTCGCGTCGTTCGTGAATTTTCCGACATCTTTGAGCCCGTTTTAGGACTACCACCTAAGTGAGAAATTGAGTTCAAAATTAATCTTATACCTGGAGCTCAACCTATTACTCGTCCTCCTTATCGCATGTCCAATAAGGAGAATGAAGAGATGCGCAAACAATTATCCGAGTTAGAAACGAAGCAACTTATTCGCTCTAGTTCCTCGCCTTGGGGAGCTTCAGCTATTTTCGTAAGTAAGTCCGATGGTACACTTAGGCTTTGCGTCGACTACCGTAAGCTTAATGATCTTACTATTAAGAATAAATATCCTTTACCTCGGATTGATGATCTGTTTGATCAACTTAGTGGTGCTAGAGACTTTTCACAATTGGACTTGGCTACCGGTTTCCATCAGCTTCGTATTGCAGAGGATAGTATTCCATTGACTTCGTTCCGTACTCGTTATGGATCTTATGAATGGCTAGTTATGCCATTCGGCTTAACGAATGCTCCGGCTTATTTCGTTGACCTCATGAATAGAGTTTTCAAAGATTTTCTCGATCGGTTTGTTCTCATCTTTATTGATGATATTCTTGTATTCCAAAACCGAGGAGGAACACGAAAAGCATCTTCGGATTGTATTGGAAACTCTTAGGAGCAATCAATTAAAGGCAAAATTTTCTAAATGCCACTTTTGGCAATCTAGTGTGAAGTTTCTCGGTCATATTATTTCCGAATCCGTAATATCAGTGGATCCTTCAAAGATTGAAGCGATTCAAAATTGGAAGAGACCGAAGAGCATGACTGAAATCCGTAGCTTTCTCGGATTGGCAGGTTATTACCGCCGTTTTATAAAAGACTTTTCTAAGATTGTCGTGCCTCTTACTGGCTTAACAAAGAAAGGTGTTAAATACATTTGGTCGGACAAATGTGAAACTTCTTTTCAGAAATTAAAAGAACTTCTTTCTGATGCTCCTATTCTTATTATTCCCGAAGGGAATCAAGATTTTGTTGTTTATACTAATGCTAGTCGCGTTGGTTTGGGTGCCGTTCTTATGCAAAAAGAACGTGTTATTGCGTATGCTTCTAGGCAATTGAAGCCGGCTGAGACAAGATATGCCACACATGATTTAGAACTCGCGGCTATCATTTTCACCCTTCGAATATGGCAACATTATCTTTTGGAAGAGAAATTTGTACTTTATACTGATCATAAGTATTTATTCTCTCAAAAGGAACTTAATTTGCGTCAACAGCGTTGGCTCGAGTTCCTTGCCTCTTATGATCTTGATATCCTTTATACTCCCAGAAAGGGAAATCGAGTTGCCGATGCACTTAGTCGCAAGCAACAAGCGGTTGTTTCGATGATGATTTCCGAATGGAGGGATCTCGAGGTTTTATCCACTTGTGAAATTCGAGATCGTGTCTCCGATTTATGTTCATCTCTTGTTTTATGTAGCCTTGAGGCTCGTCCTTCTCTTTTAGACCGCATTCTTGAAGCTCAACAGCTAGACCCTGAATTGGCTTTGCTTGGCCAAAATCTTAAGGATAAAACCGATCTTGAAGGTTTAAAAGACTTTGATATTGATTTTCGTGGCGGCATTCGGAAATTTGGTAGACTGATCGTACCAAATATTAGTGATCTTCGTAAAGATATTCTTGAAGATTCACATCATTCCAAATATTTCATTCATCCCGGTAGCAGTAAAATGTACGCAGATATGAAGCGACTTTATTACTGAGAGGGAATGAAATCTGATGTTGCTAACTTTGTTAAGTGTTGCATGACTTGCCAACGTGTTAAGGCTGAGCATCAAAGGCCTGGTGGGTTATTGCAACCATTGGAAATTCCAGTTTGGAAGTGGGATCAAATTTCCATGGATTTTATTGATGGCCTTCCCCGTTCTCGTTCGGGTCATAATAGCTTATGGGTGATTGTTGATAGACTTACTAAATCTTCCCATTTTATTCCCGTTCGGTCGAACCGAACCGTTCCTCTTCTGGCCAACCTTTTATCAAAGAAATTGTTAAACTGCATGGAGTTACTTCTTCCATTGTTAGTGATCGTGATCCATTGTTTACTAGTGGATTTTGGAAGAGTCTTCAAAAAGCTTTAAGAACGAAGCTAAATTTTAGCACCGCTTATCACCCCCAGTCCGATGGACAAACTGAGCGTGTGAATCAAACTCTTGAAGATCTTCTTCGTTCTTGTGTGCTTGATTTCGGTGGAAGTTGGGAAGATCATATTTCACTTGTTGAATTTTCCTATAATAACAGCTTCCAATCTAGTATTGGTATGGCCCCTTTCGAGGAACTCTATGGAAGGCCATGCCGATCTCCTTCTTGTTGGCTAGAGGCCGGTGAGAAGCTGGTTTTAGGACCATATTTTATTCGTGATTCCACAGAAAAGATTGAACTTATTCGACATAGGATGAAAGAAGCCCAGAGTAGACAAAAATCCTATGCCGATAACCGAAGAAGGAAATTAGAATTTTCTGTTTGTGGTCCTGTATTTATTCGTGTTTCACATATGAAAGGTGTTATACGTTTCAGTCGATCGGGAAAGTTAGCGCCTCGATACATTGGGCCATTTCCTATCACTGAACGTATCGGTTCCGTGGCTTATCGTCTGTTATTACCAGCTCAGTTTTCTGCCATGCATGACGTGTTTCACGTTTCTCAATTACGGAAGTGCCTTCGGGATTCCGATTCTATCCTTGAGCCCGGTGCTGTGGAAGAGATAGAAGTTTCGCCTAATTTAACTTTTGAGCAGCATCCTATTCGAATTATTGCTTCGGAGGTCAAACGACTTCGAAATAAAGATGTTCCGCTTGTTAAAGTTCAATGGTCCTCTAATCCTAAGGACTGCTCTTGGGAAACTAGAGAATTCATCGAGCGAACACATTCGGAATTACTTTCTCATGCTCTTTGAGGTAAACTTCTTATTTCAAATTTCTTTTGTGTTAATATGCATTTATGGTTGTTACTTTTTATTTTTGTCTTATATATAGCGAGGACGCAATTTCTTTAAGGAGGGGAGTCTGTAACAACCCACATATTTATCGATTGTATATTTAAATATTTTATCGTTAGTCGGATGTTAGTGCGAAAAGCTACTTTTTGCATACGGTCAAATTAGGACTCGAGACCACCTCCGTTGAGTTGAAAATGACGTTTGCAATCTTTTTGAGTGTAAACTTCGATATGTTTGGAGTAAGTGGAATTTTCGTGACTTTTTCCCGCCTTTGACTTTGGTTTGGACTGCACCTTCATTAAGCTCAGCCCAACCCCTCCTCTTCATAACTCCATCTCTTCACTAAACATTCAAGCTTCATCAAAAATGGAGGAGGGAAAGGGAAATTAAAACTCCAAGCTAAAATTCAATTGCAAACCCAACATTCAACTCCAAATTCAAGAAGAAGATAGTGGATTCAAGCTTTGGATTGCTTCTCCTTGCTTTCAATCTCCATCTTCATCCATTTTAGTGAAAATGTGAGATTTTTAATCTCAAATCTTGCCTATAACTGTCATTGGACTGTTGGGAATGATTCCCGATCACATTTGTATGAACATTTTCTTTTGGTTTGGATTGGATTGGCGAAAAACTCCAATTTTCAGTGTTTTTGGAAAATTCCTGCACCTAGGTCGTTCTGGAGGGAGAGTCGCATCGGAGTTAGGTCGCTAGGACGAAGGTCGTAGGTCGCTCTGGCGTAGAAATGACTCTGCATGTATTTAGCTCGACCTGGACTTAGGTCGTCCATCCCTAGGTCGTAGGTCGTGTACCACTATTAGGTCGCTCGCGTGCTCCTTAGGTCGCTTGGCCTGCATCTGTTAGGTCGTTAGACCCATTGCCAATCTAGGTCACTGGCCTCTGGGTCGCGAGTCTTTAGGTCGCTAATTTTAGGTCGCGTGGTTTTAGGTCGTGAGCCTCTTTCCATTAGGTCGTTGGACCTTATATCCATTAGGTCGCTGGACCTCATATCTTTTAGGTCGCTCGACCTGTCTTCCAGTTAGGTCGCGTGTCCCCTTAGGTCGCTGGATCTCTTAGGTCGCTCGCCTTTAGGTCGCAGACCTTAGGTCGCTTGGCCTCACTTGCCCAGTAAGGTCGCTCTGCCATTCCAGGTAGGTCGCAACCATTAGGTTGCTTGGCCTCCAAATTTTAGGTCGTTACACCTACTTCTGTTAGGTCGCTCGACCACAACCCCCTAAGTCGCAACCCATTAGGTCGTATGACCTACTTTTCCTTAGGTCGCTTGGCTTGATTTCTTTAGGTCGTTTGACCTGTATTTCACTAGGTCGCTCGCCCTAGTCTCCTACTAGGGCGCACGACATTTTACCCTTAGGTCGTTCGACCTATTTGACATAAAGTTTTTGCACTTTAATTCGACCACGTTAGGTCGCAAGTATATTCCTACTTGATGGTTTTGGGATTGATTTCTTTGGACTTTGCTCACGTCTTCGAACGTGAATTTATGTGATTCGATTTGTTTCAACAATCATTTTATGACTTGTCACTCTAAAAATATGAAGGTTTCAATACTAGTAGTAAATATCAAAGCTCATTCATCAAAACGATTTCAAATCTATTTTATTACAAAGCTCTTTTCCCTAAACCGTTTTCCAATCTATTAGTATATACAAGCCTTTACTTCACTCGGATGAGAAATCGACTTAAACGACTTAGTAAAACGAGTGGTATGAAACGCTTGCATTCACTTCGTCGGTTAGCTCTTGGACTTTTTCGATTGAACCCTTTTGTGACAATTTCCTAGTGGAGATCTATAGTTTGTTCGTAAATATTTAAGTTAAGCTAGTGGTTATGGGACATGAAGCTAAACTCATATATTTACTGGCTTAGTGTAATTGACACTTCCTTATGATCATGACGATCATTTTTGTGATTTAGACTAGCGATTGAGCGATGTCTCTTTGTCTACGAGGGAGACTAGACCCCGCTTTTGTGATGTTTCGCCATCACATATATGGGGTAGCACCCCATGGTCTTCGGGCCATTCCTGTGTGAAAATTTAATGGATAGCTTCCATGAGATAGCTTCTCGTTCATGTGTTATACGCGTTGGTGAGTTTTCATGCTCCCGTTCATGTGTTAGGCCTCCCCCTTTTTATGTGTTTCCTGGATTTCTTGTGATGATTTCTGGAATTTGTGCTTCACCAATTTTCATGATTTTCATTGATATGATATCAGTTTTTGTGCATTGGTGAATTTATGTGTTATTGACTTGTTATGAATACAAGTTTATGGTATGATACCCTATTTTATCTTTGAGAAGATTCTTGTGATATTGATTGATCTTTTGTTGATTATCTTTTACATACTTATAGTAGTATGCCGCGATGATTATTACATGTTCATGCCATGCCTTTTACTTTATACCATATCATCTGATATTTATAGCTAGACTGATCCGTTTATTATTTTCTTATAAATAATACTCAGGTCAGACCGAGATGTTACAGGTGCTTCTGCTTGACTTCTCTTCAGGATTATTCTGACTTTTGGCTAACTACATAGATTAGTAGTTTTTGGATGTACACCTTTGAGATATAGATTCTATGATGTGTACTTATTCTTTTGTATAGCACGTGTTGCTATTCTTTTGTATTATCGTGGATCTTTCTGACCACTACTATGATGTACACTTTCAAGTGTTATATATCTATTCATATCTTTTTCCGCCTTTGTGATATGGATGTCTATGACTGATTTATGTTATGATTACTTTTATGTTTGTTTCCGAAGATTATTTATAGCCACCGTGTGATAGCTTTGAGTTTGTATCGGTATGTCGGATTTCCTCCTTAAAATATATGCATTTTATTCTATCTGACATATCAGTGCTCGCACAAAGAAATTACATGGATGGTCGCTCCTCCACAGCCTTATTCTCCGTGCTAGTTGACAGCATTACACCGTAGTGTTCTTGGCTAGCATGGGTATAGAGGTGGGGCATTACATTTTATTACAAAGCTCTTTTTCCTAAATCGTTTTCCAATCTATTAGTATATACAAGCCTTTACTTCACTCGGATGAGAAATCGAATTAAACGACTTAGTAAAACGAGTGGTATGAAATGCTTGCGTTCACTTCGTCGGTTAGCTCTTGGACTTGTTCGATTGAACCCTTTTGTGACAATTTCCTAGTGGAGATCTACAGTTTGTTCGTAAATATTTAAGTTAAGCTAGTGGTTATGGGACATGAAGTTAAAATCATATATTTACTGGTTAGTGTAATTGACACTTCTATATGATCATGACGATCATTTTTGCGATTTAGACTAGCAACTGTGCGATGTCTCTTTGTCTGCGAGGGAGACTATACCCCTCTTATGTGATGTTTCTACTCATATATATGGGGTAGCACCCCATGGTCTTCGGGCCATTCATGTGTTAAAATTTAATGGATAGCTTCCATGAGATAGCTTCTCATCATGTGTTATACGCGTTGGTGAGTTTTCATGCTCCCTTTCATGTGTTAGGCCTTCCCCCCATTTTATGTGATTTCTGGATTTTTGGTGTTGATTTCTGGAATTTGTGCTTCACCAATTTTCATGATTTTCATTAATATGATATCAGTTTTTGTGCATTGGTGAATTCATGTGTCATTGACTTGTTATGAATACAAGTTTAGGGTATGATACCCTATTTTATCTTTGAGAAGATTCTTGTGATATTGATTTATCTCTTGATGATTTTCAATTACATACTTATAGTAGTATGCCATGATGGTTATTACATGTTCATGCCATGTCTTTTACTTTATACCATATCATCTGATATTTATAGCTAGACTGATCCGTTTATTATTTTCTTATAAATAATACTCGGGTCAGACCGAGATGTTACAGGTGCTTCTTCTTGACTTCTCTTCAGGATTATTCTGACTTTTGGCTAACTACATAGATTGTAGTTTTTGGATGTACACGTTTGAGATATAGACTCTATGTTGTGTACTTATTCTTTTGTATAGCACGTGTTGCCATCCTTTTGTATTATCGTGGATCTTTCCGACCACTACTCTGATGTACACTTTTATGTGTTATATATTTATTCATATCTTATTTCGCCTTTGTGATATGGATGTCTGTGACTGATTTATGTTATGATTATTTCTATGTTCGTTTCCGAAGATTATATATTGCCACCGTGTGACAGCTTTGAGTTTGTGTCGGTATGTCGGATTTCCTCCTTAAATAATATACATTTTATCCTATCTGACATATCGATGCTCGCACAAAGAAGTTACATGGATGGTCGCTCCTCCACAGCCTTATTCTCCGAGCTAATTGACAGCACTACATCGTAGTGTTCTTGGTGAGCGTGGGTATAGAGGTGGGGCGTCACAGCTTGGTATCAGAGCCAAACTTCGGAACAATGTAGAATTACTTAACAAGGATCATCGTCCTAAGTCCTTCTTAGGAGTTGTAACTTAGGATTAATTCGAGTCTTCGTACCGATTCATCCTATTTTCTTTTATGATTCCTTGTTTTATATATCAAGATTTGCTTGATATTCATTCTGAGAATAACCTTTTTCTTCTTCCTCCTTTCTTAAAGAAGAAGAGATGGTTAATTCTGGCAGTCTTAGCGCTGGTCAATCCAGTAGTTCTTCTCTGGATGGCGCATTCATGGCTGCCCAACAACTTTTGGATCTTGCTAAGAATCAAAAGTTTATCTGTGCTTTGGGTAAGAGCCCCGAAATGGTTTTACCTTTGAAACTTGAAGTTCCTTTCAATCAACTTGTGGATATCACTCTTCGACATGAAGAGGCTGATAAGGGAATTGATAGTGATATTGGGATTTCCAAGAAGAGGCACATTAAGTTCAAAAGACCTTATCCCGATAAGAAGGTGAAGCAACCTACTTTGGTAGCAAAGACTCCAATCCCTAATCTTGGAAGATGCTACAATTGTGATTCTAGGGACCACCATATAAATAAGTGTCCTAGACCTGCCTCTTGCCGCTATTGTAAAGGTGCGGACCATTTTATGTCTTCCTGTTTCAAACTTCAAAGAAAGAAGGAAGTGGAACAAGAAACTATGGTAGTTGATACTCCTACCACTAGTCGGAAACAATGCTTCAATTGTGGTTCCATGGACCACTATGCGAGGGAGTGTCCGAAACCCCTTCATTGTCACTATTGCAAAAATTCGGGTCACCATATATCTACCTGTCCCAAACTTCAAAGTAGGAGAGAGGGAAAGCTGCAAGCCCCTAGCAACCCTTCTCTTGGTCAAGGTATTTCTTATTTAATCCTTGATTACACTTGTTTTGTGATTATCCTATTCGAGTTCTTTTTGATATGGGTTCATCTTATCCCTTTTATATCAAAAGAACTTGTTGATTCTTTTTCTCTAAAACATTTTGGGATTGATGACTTCTTTGAGAATTGCATATCCGGTTGGTGAATCCGCAACACTCAATTTGCTTTTTATTGATGTCGAAATTATTTCATGTGATTTTTCTTTCCGAACCGATTTGCATGTTATGCGTTGTTTAGATTTCGGAATTGATTTGCGTGAAAGGATTGGCTTCATCATTATGAGGCCCATATCCTATTTTTCAGTATGGACTATTCATTTTCAACATTTTTAATCTGTTATGCAGATTCATATTTTTCCTTTGTGATTTCGATTCCAAATTTGTGGCATCATCTTATTCTTTAAGCTCACATGTTGAGTAAAGGATTATTTCTCTCAATTGAGAAGTTGTGAATTTTCCGGAATCTTTGAGCTTGTCTTAGGATCATCACCTAAGCAATCTTTTAAGAGGTGTTAAGGTCTTTTCAGTTTGACCTTGCCTATAGATTTAATTAGCTAGGAGTTGCGGGTGTAAGCATTCCGCTTACCATATTCCGCACTCGTTATGATTCTTATGAATGACATATTATGTCATTCGGTTTATCCAGCTTATTTCATCCAATTTATAAATCAGGCATTCTATGAATATCTCAATAATTCCATTCTTGTAGTTATTAATTTTGGATGAAAATAGAAATTTAAAAATTTTGCAAGTCTTTTTCATAAGATTTATTTATAAGTACAAATTGGTTTTTAATTAAACAAGCAAAGAATATTCTCAAAACTTTTAAGAGATATTTTCATCATATAGAAGATGATTTTGTGTTGTATTGCCCATTTAGTGTTTTAAGAATTCTGGTCGATGCGCTTGATCAACGTTATCGATAGGGATTTCCTAAACGCTTTGATGAGACAGTCAGACACAATGAATTGACTTGTAAAATGTAAACTTTCCTATAAAGGTAATTGTGATTTTGAAATTTTTAGCTTTTCGGGAAAGAAGATTAAATCCTTCCTTTTCGATACTCTTATCCTTGAACTCCCGAAGGGAACCAAAACTTTATCTTTAGTACCAATGTTAATCGTATTGGTTTGGATGCCATTCTCTTGCAAAAGAGAGTGCGCAATCACTTGTGCTTCTCCTAAAAGCCGATCGAGGCTAGGCATGTCACTTATGATCTGGTACTCGCGGCTATTGATTTTGCTTTCCAAGTTTGGCATCATCATCTTGGGTAAGAAATTTGTTCGCCACCTTGATTATAAATTATTGGGATATTTATTTCCTCATAATGAATTTAATTTGTGTCAACCACGTTGGCTCGAATCCCTAGTATCTTATGATCTTGATATCCATTATACCCCGGAAAGGGAAACCGTGTTGCCAATACCCTTAGTCTTAAGCAACAGGCAGTTATTTCTTTGATGATATCCGAATGGAATGATCTCGAGATTTCCTCCACTTGTGAGAATTCAAGATCGTGAGTTCTAATTCATGTTCATCTCTTGTTTTATGAAGCCTTGAGGCTCATCCTTCTCTTTTAGACTGTAATCTTGAAGCTCAAAGGCTAGATCCCGAATTGGCTCTTCTTAGCCAAAGTTGTAGGGATAAAATTAATATTGAAAGTTGAAAGACTTCGATATTGATTTCGTGGCGGCATTCGAAAATTTGGTAGACTTATCGTACCAAATATTAGTGATTTTCGTAAAAGATACTTTAGAAGATTCTCATCATTCTGAATTTACCATTCATCCCAGTAGAAGTAAAATGTACGCCAAAGTGAAGCGGCTTTATTATTGGGAGTGAATGAAATCTGTTATTGCTAACTTTGTTAAGTGTTGCATGACTTTCCAACTTCACAAAGGCATGGTGGGTTATTGCAACCTTTAGAAATTCCAATTTGGGAGTGGGATAAAAAATCATGGATTTTAGTTATGGCCTTTCCTGTTCGGGTCATGATAGCTTATGAGTGATAGTTGACAGACTTACTATATCCGCCCATTTTATTTCCATCCGGTCTAACCGAACCTTTTCTCTTTTGGCCAAACTCTTTATCAAGGAAATTGGTAAATTGCATGGTGTCCCTACTTCTATTGTTAGCAATCACGATCCATTTCTTCTTCGTGCTTGTGTGCTTGATTTCGGTGGAAGTTGGGAAGATCATATTTCACTCGTTGAATTTTCCTATAATAATAGCTTCTAATCTAGTATGGGTATGGCACCTTTCGAGGCACTCTATAGAAGGCCATGCCGATCCCCTTCTTGTTGGCTTGAGGCCGGTGAGAAGCTGGTTTTAGGTCCAGATTTTTATTCGTGTTTCACCTATTAACGGTGTTTTACGTTTTAGTCGATCGGGAGAGTTAGCACCTCAATATATTGGGCCATTTCCTATCACTGGACATAGTGAATCCATGACGTATCGCCTTTTATTACCGGCTCAAATTTTCTGCTATTCGTGACATGTTTCATGTTTTTCGATTACGGAAATGCTTTTGAGATTCCGATTTTTATTCTTGAGTCTGGTGTTGTGGAAGAAACTGAAGTTTCACCTAATTAAACTTTTGAGCAGCATCCTATTCGTATAATTGCTTCGGAAGTCAAACGTCTTCGAATATAAAGATATTCTCTTTGTGTGAGTTCTATGATTCTCAAATCCCAAGGATTTCTCTTGGGGAATCTAGAGTATTCATCAAGCGAACACATCCGGACTTACTTTCTCAAGCTCTTTATGGAGAACTTCTTATTTCAAATTTCTTTTTGTGTTAATATGCTTTTATGGTTGTTACTTTTTATTTCCATCTTATATATTGCGAGGACGCAATTTCTTTAAGGAGGGGAGTCTGTAACAACCCGCATATTTATCGATTTTATATTTAAATATTTTATTTAAATATTTTATCGTTAGTTGGATGTTAGTCTGAAAAGCTACTTTGTGCATACGGTCAAATTAGGACTCGAGACCACCTCCATTGAGTTCAAAATGACGTTTGCGAACTTTTTAAGTGTAAACTTCGATATGTTTGGAGATAGTGGAATTTGCGCCACCTTTTCACTTTGGCTTTGGTTTGGGGCTGAACCATTCCCTAACTCAGCCCAACCCCTTCCTTCTCTTCATACTTCATTTCTATTTGCATATACATTCAAGCTTCTTCAAAAATGGCGGAGGGAATGGGAAATTAAAACTCCAAACTCAAATTCAATTGCAAAATCCAACATTCAACTCCAAATTCAAGTAGAAGATATTGGATTCAAGCTTTGGATTGCTTCTCCTTGCTTTCAAGCTTCATCTTCATCCATTTTAGTGAAAAGGTGAGATTTTTAATCTCACATCTTGCCTATAACTGTCATTGGACTGTTGGGAATGATTTCCTATAACTTTAGCATCAACATTTGCAATTTGTTTGGATTGAATTGGTGAAAAACTCCAAATTTCGTGTGATTTAGTATTTTTCTGCACTTAGGTCGCTATGTCGCTTTTAGGTCGCTCTGGCCATGCTAGATCGTGCGCGTGGAAAAGTCGTAGGGTGTCAATAGCTCGCTCCGGCTTTAGGTCGCTCGCTATTGCTTCTGGCGTTAGGTCGCGGCAAGGATAGGTCGTAGGTCGCTCGGCTTGTTCGAACCACTTAGGACGTGAGACCTTAGGTCGCTAGGTCGCTCTGCCATTCCAGTTTGGTCGCATGACCACTAGGTCGCTCCAGTTAGGTCGCTCGGCCACTAATGTTAGGTCGCTCGTCCTGTTGACTTGATAGGTCGCGCCCCTTTGACCTCTTAGGTCGTTTGCACTTAGGTCGGCCATGTTAGGTCGCGACTCCTCCTTAGGTTGATTTCCTCTGTACTTCGTTAGGTCGCGTACCAGTTAGGTCGTGCACCCTTTAGGTCGCACACTCCATTAGATCGCACGACCATTCATTGCTTGGTCGCGAGGCCCATAGGTCGCTCGCTCCTTATGTTGTTAAGTCGCTCGACCATATGCTATTTTAGGTCGCATGACCTTGTTCTCTTTAGGTCGCATGTCCATACTTCCCTTAGGTCACTTGACCAACATGCAACCCTTATTTCTTTAGGTCACAAGGCCTTTACGTCTTAGGTCGTTTGGACCATTAGGTCTTAGGTCGTATGGCCTCAACCCCGTTAGGCCGTTTGACCTATTTCATGCTAGATCGCTTGGCTTCGTTAAGCCACTAGGTCGCTCGCACCTTTTAAGTTCGACTTCGTTAGGTCGCTCACTCCGTTAGGTCGCTCGCCTTTTTACACTTAGGTCGTTAGACCTGTATTTCACTAGGTCGCTCGACCTGTTCTTCTGCTAGGTCGCACGGCAGTCTACCCTTAGGTCGTTCGACCTATTTGACTTAAAGTCATTGCACTTTAATTCGACCACATTAGGTCGCAAGTATATTCCTACTTTGATGGTTTTGGGGATTGATTTCTTTGGATTTTTCTCACGTCTTCGAATGTGAATTTATGTGATTCGATTTGTTTCAACATTCGTTTTGTGACTTGTCACTTTAAAGACATAGAGGTTTCAATACTAGTAGTAAATATCAAAGCTCTTTCATCAAAACGATTTCAACTCTATTTTATTACAAAGCTCTTTTTCCTAAACTATTTTCCAATCTATTAGTAAATACAAGCCTTTACTTCACTCAGATGAGAAATCGAATTAAACGACTTAGTAAAATGAGTGGTATGAAACGCTTGCGTTCACTTCGTCGGTTAGCTCTTGGACTTGTTCGATTGAACCCTTTTGTGACAATTTCCTAGTGGAGATCTACAGTTTGTTCGTAAATATTTAAGTTAAGATAGTGGTTATGGGACATGAAGCTAAACTCATATATTTACTGGTTAGTGTAATTGACACTTCTTTATGATCATGACGATCATTTTTGCGATTTAGACTAGCAACTGTGTGATGTCTCTTTATCTGCGAGGGAGACTAGACTCTGCTTTTGTGATGTTTCTACTCATATATATGGGGTAGCACCCCATGGTCTTCGGGCCATTCATGTGTTAAAATTTAATGGATAGCTTCCTTGAGATAGCTTCTCGTCATGTGTTATACGTGTTGGTGAGTTTTCATGCTTCCTTTCATGTGTTAGGCCTTCCCCCCTTTTTATGCGATTTCTGGATTTCTGGTGTTGATTTCTGGAATTTGTGCTTCACCAATTTTCATGATTTTCATTGATATGATATCAGTTTTTGTGCATTGGTGAATTCATGTGTCATTGACTTGTTATGAATACAAGTTTATGGTATGATACCCTATTTTATCTTTGAGAAGATTCTTGTGATATTGATTTATCTCTTGTTGATTTTCAATTACATACTTATAGTAGTATGCCACGATGGTTATTACATGTTCATGCCATGTCTTTTACTTTATACCATATCATCTGATATTTATAGCTAGACTGATCCGTTTATTATTTTCTTATAAATAATACTCGGGTCAGACCGAGATGTTACAGGTGCTTCTGCTTGACTTCTCTTCAGGATTATTCTGACTTTTGGCTAACTACATAGATTGTAGTTTTTGGATGTACACATTTGAGATATAAACTCTATGTTGTGTACTTATTCTTTTGTATAGCACGTGTTGCCATCCTTTTGTATTATCGTGGATCTTTCCGACCACTACTCTGATGTACACTTTTATGTGTTATATATTTATTCATATCTTCTTCCGCCTTTGTGATATGGATGTCTGTGACTGATTTATGTTATGATTATTTCTATGTTCATTTCCGAAGATTATATATTGCCACTGTGTGACAGCTTTGAGTTTGTGTCGGTATGTCGGATTTCCTCCTTAAATAATATACATTCTATCCTATCTGACATATCGGTGCTCGCACAAAGAAGTTACATGGATGGTTGCTCCTCCACAACCTTATTCTCCGTGCTAATTGACAGCACTACATCGTAGTGTTCTTGGTTAGCGTGGGTATAGAGGTAGGGCGTCACACGGACTATCTCACGAACGTATATGGATGACAAATAAGGTGTTGTCCTCTTGACTAGAATGAAGTGGGCCCTCTTAGTCAAACAATCTACAATCACCCAAATATTTGTATTCCCCTTCCTAGATCGGGGCAAACCATCTATGAAGTCCATCGAAACACTATCCCACTTCCATTCGGGTACATCCAGTGGTTGAAGCAATCGGCCAGGCCTCTGCTGCTCCGCCATAACTCTTTAGCACACAAGACACTTAGCCATAAACTCTGCTACATCCTTTTTCATGCCACTCCAATAAAACACTCTCTTCATGTCCCTATACATCTTATCACCAACCGAATGAATAGTCATCCGAGAATGGTGTGCTTCTGCTAGGACTACACTAATAAATCACCAGTGCAAGGTACACAAAGTCTTCCATCTCTCCTTAGCCACCCTTTACCATTGATGGAATAGCGTTGGAGATGTCTAGAGACCTCTCCTCTGCTAATCCTATCTAGAATATCCACAAGCTCTGAACCTTCTTGCTGCGTCGAGCCATTCTGATCTATAAGGGTAGGCTTAACCTCAAGTGCTGCCAATAATCTAGGGGTAATGTCCACAGAGGGCTTAAAATCAAATGTGGAAATAAACTCTAGGCTTTTCCACTCCACGAACATTGGACTAAGGGTTGCTCTCTTCCTATAATAACCAGCAAAACCTAGGAAGCTTCTAACTTCGGTAGCGTTCTTGGGGGCCTTCCAATCTTGTACTGCTACTATCTTAGCGGGATCCATAGCTAAACCCTCTCTTGAGACTACATGCCCCAAGAAACGCACCTCCTTATGCCAAAAGTGACACTTCGAGAATTTTGCTTTCAACTGATGAACACGAAGTGTTCGAAGAACCTCCTCAAGATGAATAGCATGCTCTTCCATACTCTTGGAAAACACCAGAATGTCGTCCACAAACACTACAACAAACTTATTTAGGACATCTAGAAAAACATGACCCATCGGATCTACAAAATAGGCTGGGACATTGGTTAGCCCAAACGGCATAACCAACCACTCAAAGAATCCATCGGGTGTCCTAAATGATGTCTTATCGATGCTATCGTCAGTGACCCTAAGATGATGAAATCCAGTGGCTAAGTCAAGCTGAGAAAATACCGGAGATCCAACTAATTGATCGAAAAGGTCATCTATCCTAGGAAGTGGGTAATGGTTCTTCTTCATGAGCTTATTCAACTCTCTGTAATCTACGCTAAGTCGAAGGGAACCATCCGCCTTTGTAGTGAAGACGACTGGCACTCCCCACTCAGATATGCTCCGTCTGATGAAGCTGTTCTCCAATAGCTCACCAATCTGCTTACTTAACTCCTTCCTCTCCCTAGGAGCCATATGTCTCACAGACAATGCCACTGGCTTAACATTGTCATTTAGATAGATCATAAAGTCGATCTCTCTCTTAGGGGGTAGTCCCTTAACCTCCTCAAAAACATCTGGGAAATCTTTAACATCTGGAACTGAATCTAACTCTCCTAGTGATGAATCAAGGGAATAATCTCAACATGACTGACCCTTATGGGTCGCAAGAAACCTCAAGAGTCCATCCGCTACATGTCTCTAGCCTAATGATTCTCCTCTCGCAGTCTAATATCGCACCATAAGTGGATAACCAGTCCATCCCCAAAAACATCCCATATCCCAAAAATCCCAGTACATAGGCATCACAATCAAACTCTATGCCTAGTAAAAAAATTTTCAAACCCCTACAAATCATGGATATATGTGTCGATCCTCCTATGGGGTTTGAAACAACTATAGGGTCTACAACTAGAGAAATATCTAAGTGCAAACAATCAACCTAGGAACTAGAAATGAAAGAATGCGATGCTCCAGAGTCAAAAAGAGTCTGAATAGGAAAATCCGAAAATAGAGATCAAACCTTCTACAGAAACTTTCCTACCTCGATCCAGTCCACTACTAGAAGGTGCTGCATCCAAAGCCTATACTTACGCCATAGGTGTGCCTGCTCTCTACCCCGTCTTCTGAGGACAAGCTCTACTAAGGTGTCCAGGCTGCCCACAGTTGTAACACTTCCCCTTCATCATGTCCTTCTTACAGTCCTATGAGTAATGCCCAACCAATCCACAATTTTGACATTTCTCGCCTTTCTTGATCTGTCCCTTTTTGAGGTCCTCCTCCTTTCTTCTTGTCCTTATCCTTCTTATTCTTCCACCACTGCTTCTTAGAATTTTCTAATTTAGGAACCTCCTTAACCTCTTCTTTCTTAGCAACATCTGATATGAGAGCCATTTCCACAAGTGACTCATACATCACTCCCATAGGTACATGTGTCAATGCCAACCCATGGAGGGGCTGGTTCAAACCCTTAGCAAACTTGATGGCCTTCTTATGCGGTGTATTAACAAGCTCCATTTTGAACCGCGATAAGTCATTAAAATGATTTATATACTCTTTCACCGAAAGACTCCCCTACTTCAAACTAATGAACTTCTCCAACTGCATGCTTTCCTCGGCTTGCGACAAGAAATTTCTCTCAAACCATTCCCGAAATTCAAACCAACCAATGTCTCTACCCTCCATCTCTAAAATCTCCCACCAGTAAGAAGGCTCTCCCTTCAGCTGCCAAGATGCAAGCCAAACTCTCTGTCAGTCCTCCAATCCTAACAGCCCAAATATCCGCTCCGTATTCCTCAACCAAGCTCACGCCTCTATGAAATCCTCTATGCCAGAAAACGACTTGCCTCCTATACTAGCGAAGTCCTTGCATAGCTTGGAAAAATTAGCTGCTACGGGTGGATTAACGGGATCTCCACCCGCCGGTGCTGCATTGGGCGCTTGCCCTTGCACCTCTAGTGTCGTAGCTTGGAGATATCTATGGAACCAGGCAGGGACTTAGACACCCTCTGGAAGATTTGGGGCGTCCGCCATACTATGCAAAGAAAAGAAAATTTAGGCTCGAAAGAATCGAAAGAAGGTTGAACTGAACTTTGATGGGATTTTTTAAAAACTCTTTTATACTTGAAAACTATTTCTACAATAAGAGTATCTTTTTGAAAAATACTTTTAGTTTGAAGATATGTTACCTTTTGAAAAATACTTTACTTTTAAAACAAGTTTTTAGGAATCCTGTAACCATAGGCTCTAATACCAAGTGAAACACCCCCACACCCCTTAATATACCCAAAAATGGCACACTAAAGGATGTGGTGCGTTGTTGGTATAACTAAAGCATCACAGAGACTAAGATTCACAAGACAAATAAGTAAAAACAGCGGAAATATTTAAATAATAATTTATCATTCAAAATTAAACTTCATCTCAAAATAAGTCATCAAAAAAATAACATGTCTCAAAAACTTAAAATCTCTCATGTCTCATGAAAAAACATCTCAGTCTCATATAATCAGAGTACAAAAGTAACAATAATAATAATAATCCCTCTCACAAGTGCAAGTCCATCATAAGCTAAATGAAAAAGATGAAAAGCAGAAAAATACATCTAAAACAAGAAAACTCCGGGAATGGATCTCCAAGTAACCTGAATCAACTCAACTCTGCTGGCCTATGGAGGGACAAGGGGGAAATAGAGGAGTGGGTCAGACAATAAGTCTGGTGAGTGAAAGTAATTACTAGTATTTCTAAGCTAGATAAAGATAATAGAATAAGCAATAGTTCTAGCTTGAAAGGAAAATACAGAAAAGATAAAACCGGGGTAAAATACCATTTCTGATTCGGTTTGACTATTTGCTTTGATTGTTTGCACTTGTCTTAAACTGCTGTGATTAGGCTGAAACCCTAATCCTATCTCAACTTCTATCTTCATTAGGCTGGAATCCTAATTCTACCCATTGATCGGCATATCTATCTCTTTTGTGCCATTGTGAACCAATCCTGTCGGTCATAGCAAAAGACACCTCTTTAGCGCTTAGGACGCAGTAGCGAATTATTTACCCTAATCGATGCCGCAAGCTCGGTCATTACCGATACACACTAACCGTCGCCCCCTATTTGACCCTTTATTTACTCTAATCAGCATAAGTGTGCCCAACCTCACCTAACTGTTGTGAGACCATCAGTCCTAGACCTGAAAGGGAATGTTGCCCAGCCTCACCTAACTGTTGTGAGACCATCAGTCCTAGACCTAAAAGGGAATGCTGCCGGTACTGATCCTAACAAACAAATCTTTTAGTTTTGCGCCCCTTTCCCAAATCCCCAGATTTGAGCCTCTATCTATTAGCCACTTATTTACCCTAATCAGCATAAGCGTGTCCCAGCCTCACCTACTATTGTGAGACCATCAGTCCTAGAACTGAAAGGGAATGCTGCTGGTACGAGCCCTACTTCTATATTTGCTTATTAACTTAATCTAAGTTTTAAAATAAGCCTCTTTTGTCATTTCTGCTATATTTTCTCTTTTTAGTTATAACCACTTGTTATAATCATGCTTGCAAATATCTTAAATTTGCCTATTTCAGTCCATCTATATTTTATTTCAGTTTTTCTTATTTTACATCCGATTTTTGTAAATTTAGTGTTTTTCTTCTATTTTAATCCATATTAGCGAATTCTTCTCTTTTTAATATTTTATTCACGTAAAAAGGGATTAAATCTCTATAAAAAGAAACTAACATTTACAGGCTAAATTTCAACTTAAAACAGACGAAATAACTGTAAATAACTATAGATAACTAAATAAAATGGACTTAAAAGAATTTCTGAAATTTACTTAAAAATTGACTCTAAATAAACTTACATAAAAACTGTCTCAAAATTGTAGAAAAATTACAACTATTGAGAAACCTATTATTTTAAATTGCTTAGAAATCTATAATAATTACAAAACACTCACCTGTGGTCCTTAGTTTTAGTCCTGGGCCTTCCTAGATCCACTTCTAGGGTGTAGAATATTTTATTAAAAAGATCTTCTCCCTAGAAATTTTTTCTATTTAGGGTTCAACCTCAGGCAATGAACCCAATTGGGAGAAAATATGAATGAGAAAAGTAGCTAGATCTAGGGTCTTATTTATAGTGTGACTTAGGGATCTCAGGTTGTCAAATTTGAAGATTAAATCTGGTGCAACCACGTCATAGGCTCGCTAGGAACCGTCGGATGCAGCTAAGAACGCACGAGATTGCTCAAAAATCAAGTTTTAATGTCATCGATCGTACCTGGACGATTCTTCGTCCAGTGACAAAGGTGGGTCGACCCAACCTATAGGCGGGTCGACCTATGTATATTGGGGGTCGACCTAGGCCCTTGTTATATATATATATATATATATTTTCATTTTCTTTTGATTTCTTATTTCTTTCGTAACTTCTTCATACTGACTCGGATTTCGACAAGTTATGAATGGAAATTGATCAGAAAATCGCCACGGACCCAATGGTGCAACTCATATAGCTCGATTCTAACAATTTCAATAACTTATTTTATTGTTTAATTAATCCACTAATTAATTATTATAGCTCAAATTTTGGGTTGTTACATATATATATCAAGTATTATCACATCTTAGATTTGTAATCATTAACCATAATTATCTCTTGTCACATCTTAGTTAATTAATAATTAAAATTATATATATATATATAAGTGATGTGACTAAACATAATAATTATATATATATATATAAAGAAAGTGATGTGATTAAACATAATAATTATATATATAAGAAAGTGATGTGACTAAACATAATTATATATATATAAATAAAAGAGTGACATGATTAAACATAATTATATATATTTATATATATTATAAAAGAAGTGTGATGTGACTTGACAAAGTGATTAGGTGTGAAATCTTGCCTATAAATAGCCCATATGTTTCTCTATTTGTCCTCCTCTTTCCACCAACCTTTTCTTCCTCATTTCCAACACAAACGGAGTTTTTCTTTTTCTGAAACCGTGTGAAATTTTAATGGCTATAAATTCTAGTTGACCACTTTTTTAAATTTCTATCAAAGCTATGTCAAAATATCCAATCGTTGCAAAGCAATTTTCCCCCCAGAATTTCAAGTCCGAAAATTACCCTACTTGTTTTGATCATAACTTCTTCAAAACAAATCGAAAATTTCAAGGCTCTTTTTTCCGTACCCTTTAAGTCGACAATAAACCACACATGTCCAACCCAAAGTGAATGGAAAGACGGAACATGAAGGGTAGAAAGAAAAATAAAACAGAACAGAATCTCACTCGAACGGAATAACATATAATATTGAACAAATATCTTTACAGTGGAAAACTTTTAAAATACATATATCAGAGTCTAACATAATTCAGCTTGGACAGTTATGAACATATGTCCTTACAATTGTTGACAATCATCAATCGAATACAAAATAGCCAAGCGGATAATAGAATACGCCCATACGTAGTTGAATATCTCTAGCTCTCCTCTAGAAACTCCAACCGCCATCAACTAAACCTGAAACAACTCGGATCTGACCCAAGTATTGAAAATATCCGGATCAGGCTTAATAAACCAGCTTGAGAAAAACTCAATAATAAATGACAGTGTCATATATTAGCCCTTGAATAAAATCCTTTGAAAATAAAGAGTATCTCATAAGACCACATCCACACATAAACACGGACGGGTTTTTACCTTATGATAACTAAATCGTTTTTATATATCAAAATATTTTATATTATTTCTAATGACATATCTTTGAAAACATTTGCAAGTAAACTTATTAATCTTAGCCAAAATTGTAACATTATTAAATTCCAACATACTAACCACAAACGCGGGTTCTACAAACAAAATGGCAGGCCCTTATTGGAGAATGGGTTTCCATACAAATGTCCAGGTGAAGGGATTACCTTTTGATGGGTACACCTTTGGATGGATGTCCCGAGGTCAGGTACCTCGTAGCATACATCCATATTAATTTACATCTCGAACGTCATAGCGGAAAGAAATATATCTAGAAGGGGATGATCATACCCTAATGGTTGCGAACCACATAGCCTTGCCGCATCTAACCCTGTTTCAGTCATTTCTCGGTTGTCTTTACACATAGCACATCTCTTTCCACTTTGAATGCCACATTGCCATTCCATAGTCACATGACTGATTTCTACAAACGTATAACTTCCTAAGCTCGAATGTCTCGAGAAAGGGTGTTAAGCTAAGAGAAGGTGTCTTCTCCGCCACCGACTGATATACATTATATAAAGACCACTCATTGTGATTTAGAATGCAAGGTCAGACACTCGTCCATACAAGTTGTCCAGGAACAGGACAAACCGAAGGCACTCTCCTACCACATCATGAGAATGGTAGCGAATAGTCCTTGTATTTCTTAGATTTTTCGTAACAAAGAGACCACCGCTACTATAAGTATTTCGGGAGTTATCCCTAATCAAATCAACAAGCAGTCCTTTGTCACTATTCGTCTCAGTATCTTCAACTTCTAGTCTTGTAATTCGAATACGTAGATTGGTTTGAAGTGGTCTTCGGATAGGAATCACCCAAATCTGACCCCGCTTCCTTCAAAATCCAATTATCGATAAACATTGAATATGAGTACACAGGATTTATTAAGCCCTTTTCCATTCATTTCTTTTGAGTTAATTACGAAAATTCCTTTTTAATCTTAGAGTAATTCTAAGGTAATTATCTTCTCTTAGGAAAATCTTTCCAATTTTCTTACTTAACATTCGATCAAAATTCTTCAACTTTTAAGCGGGTCAAAAACAATGTTATTTAAGACATCGTTTACTGTAAACCCAAAAATCAATCTTAGAAAACATTAATGAGTAAATAGGATATGGAAATCATTCAACTTTACTCAATATCATTTCCGTATTCAACAAGTGTTATGGGCGTAATAACGGTGAAATCACCTTTTAAATTCCACGAATAGGACGAGTTTCCGCTACGGACTTTAATACCAAGTATAACAAGATCATTTTTATGCAATCCAAGTTGTAATTTATAAATCAAAATCTTTTATACTTAACTTGCTTACTTTCTAGAAAATATAAATTCTCTTTTAATATGAGAAAACTTAATATGATCTTTTCTGAGCATTCAGGATTTCCCTTCGATCTATTCCACCCCTTTTCTAAAAGATAAAGTGTAGGCCAGGTAAGTTCAGTGCACTGGTTGTTCCATTCCTAACCTTGGTTACACACCTTGTTTTATCGTTTAGCTCTCACGGGTGGGACAAATGTACTAGTCGTTTTCGCATACTCAATTATTGATTAAATCATCTTAAAATTCCTTTATTATTCATTTAAAAACATTTCTAAATGATTCAAGAAAGAATCGCCAAGTTTAGAATCATATTTTCAAAGTTATAGAAAATTGCTTCAAAAGCGTTGCAAAAAGCATTGCAAATAGGGTTTTAAAGCTATATTGACCAAATCGACTTTTCTTCTATTTAAAATTCCATTTTTTCGAGTTAGATCACTTTTAAAACATTTTTAAATATTTTTAGAGATTTTTCCATATTTTAAAAATACTGAAAATTTCAATTTCTAACTTTGGTCACTTTACTGCAATAGCGCGATTTTTCTGAAAATTTATTTTGGACATATTTCAAAATATACAAGATGAAATCTTGATTTTCTTTCTTCACTTAAAAACTATGGATATAATAGTCCGGCATTTCTTGTTTCAAAGAAATCCGAGCTATATTTCATTCTGTACATTCATTTAAACTTTCCGGCGCGAAATCGTGAACTACCGTTGCGCGACACGCCTAGTTTTAACTTGATTTTCAAAACTTGAAATAAATTCCCCAAATTTAACTTAATTACTTATAAAAACATTATAAATCATTTTAAATCAATACTTTCACTTATTAAAGTATTTAAAGTATAATTTCACTATTCTCATATTATAACATTATTATATTCCCAATATTTTAATATTAAAATTTTAAAACCAATTTATATTCAATTTCAATTCTAACTTCAAATTAAACTTAATTAAAACTTAGATTTCAAATCTAATTTCAATTCTAACTTCAATTTCAAAATTAATTTCAATTTCCAAATCGATTTCAATTTCACTATTCATGTCAATTTCATTTTTTTAAAGAGGCTTAATAATTCCAATACATACCATATCAATAAAATTGGTCATATTTAACAAAGGGGATTACTTAATCACAAATGAGCATAATCAATAACATAACATCCATTCTTATAGCATAGTGATTATCAATAAGTGAGTATATTATCATAACTCAGCTATTCATCCAACACATTCAAGCATTCATTCAAATGTCCATATTATCAAATGGTGATAACTAACGTAACATATACATAGGATATTCATGATTATTATAACATAACAAAATATGATTTAAAAAGCCGTGAGAATTTCTCACATTTATTTCCACTCCGTCAATCTTTATGTGAACTGGCGTGGTTACGTCTAACGAGCTAACGCGTTTTTCTTTCCTCCTTTTATTTATTTATTTATTGGTCATGGGTATTATGAAGGGGTGTAGGCTCGGGTGGGGGTGTGTGGCCTATGGAGGAGGGTGCGTGATCTTTAAGAAGGTGTGTGTGGGTTTTAAGGCGGGTAGGTGGTGTTTGGGCTCGGATATGTGGGTGTGGAGGCATGTAGGATGGTGTGGGAGGTGGGTACGACTTGGGGAAGGAGTGTTAGGCTAAGGTGGAGCTTGGGTGGAGGGATGTAGGGCACGGCTAAGGTGGAGGAAGAAAATGGAGAAGGAGAGAAGGAGATGGAAGAAGATGAAGTGAAGAATGAATTAGGTTTGGCCTTGTATTTATAGTTGGAGCTTAAGTGGTTAATGACCATCATACCCTCTTCATATTTGTAATAAAATATACACTCTTACTTATGCATGAAAAGAGAGAATGAATGGCTAATTAATGTGATGATAAGGATGGAAATCATTACTCTTCTTATTTTCTTAACTTTGCTTTTTTAAATGGAAGACATTTGGTTGGATTTGATTTGTATGCCACATGTTGATACATTAGGAAGTGAATTAATGTTTGGAAATGATGTTAAGGAAAAGTGTGTAAGTAGTAAAGATAGGTGCCACCATTTCTATGCTTACTAATATTAAAAACATAAAACTTTGCTCCATTTCCTTGCATATACATACAATCTCATTAATGAGATAAGAGATGTAAGTAATGATGTTGTTTTATAAAGTTAAATTTAAATTAGTCAAATCATGTTTTGTAAACTTTATTTAAACTAATTTGAATCCTTATGTCTTTATTATGGTAAATGAACATATTACATAGTTTGTTAAGTGTATATATGAGTTAGAAAACATATCATGTTGCAACAACTTAACAACCACTTGTTTTTGTCAAAAACAGTGTTATTGTTGATAAATTTTACAGTCAAAATTTGACCTTTTTGCTAAACTATATATTAAAGTAAACAAACTTAGAAATTGAACTTCCTACTACATTTAATAAATTAAAACAAGTCTACTTTGGTTAAAAATCCATATCATTAGGTTAATATCAATTATTGAATACGACGTTGTATTGACAAAATGTGACAAAATTAGAATACTTTTGTAAAACGATTATAACTATATTTTTCAAACCTACATTATACTTTTATTATCATTATTAAGTGATTTCAATATTGTTTTACTTTTCAAAAAATATTTAAAACTATTTATTGAAGCATTAATTCATTTTTTAACAAAACTTAACTTTTGTTGATTTGTGATAAAAACTAAAATTCTTTAGTTTCATTATTAATCTTAAGAAAAATAATTTCTCCTTACTTTTTCATTATTTACAACATATTTACTTCAGTTCTAAACCTTTTTAAATTTAAAATAAATAAAATATCTCATTTTCGAAGTAGAAAATTACGGGTCGTTACATTCTCCCCTACTTTAAAGTATTTCGTCCTCGAAATTAAAGCTAGGTTCACAAGAAAATCACTTCAGAGAAAATGCATATGAGGTATAGGAAAGCAACCATACCGATACTATATCAACATAAACAGATACTTCCTACATGTACGACCCAGAATTTTGGTTATTTGAAATGGGAATATTAAATTGGTTTTTAATATTTAAAAGTAAATTTTTAACTTGAATTTCAAATATAACCATTTATTGGATAATTAATTGTTGAATTTGAAAATTGAATATTCGGTAAAATATTGAATCTGGAGTTTTAAGCTTGTTAAAAATAATTTAATGGATTATAAAATTTATATTAACAATATTGAAGATAATAAAACTTTTTAAATTGAATTTAAAAGTGATTTGTTCAGTTTTAAAAAATATATCGTTTAAATTTACATTTAAAAATAGCCTTCCGGGGCACAGTCATAGATTTTGACGAAATCTGTTCCATTGGATCCGTAATAGTGTATTTTTATCGGATTTCAAATTTCGTAGTGTTTGGAGTTATCGTTTGGTCGTACGGGATATAAACGCGCTAGAATTAATATCGTAAATTCAATATAATAGTTGGGTCCAAAAAGCTATCTTCTCCATACGATCGAATTAGGACTCGAAACCTTTTCCATTGCGTTCGAATAGGGGTATAACATTATAAATGCCTAGCGGCACTCCTCGATATGTGGTCGAGATTTTAAGTTATGAAATCGAGATGATTTAAATTTAAATAAATATATATATTTATTTAACTTAACAAATATTTTCACATCGGCTTTATTTCTTCTTTTCAAATCATTGTTCACCTATTCAAACATGCTAACAGTCACGTCTCCTTCCTTTTTAAATAATGCACGCAAGTGCAGATAGTAAGAAGAATGAAGCAACAAACTTTGAAAAATTTATTCTGCATTTATACTTCATAAAAAACTTAGAAACCAGTTTTAAAATTCATATTTCGCAATTCTCTTAAGCCTGGTATATGATTTGGATGGTGCGACGATGTTGGGTAAAGTCGACAGTGGGGGTCAAACTGTTGCAGTAGGCTAGGGTTAGAGATTTACTTTGATTTAAAGGTAGATGTGGATTTTGGAGGTCGGAATCGTGTTCGTCTCGTCGATTGGCAACTCGCGGCGTGTTTTAGTGAAGCTCGATCGTCATTCGTGGTTTGCATCGCTATAGTGACCGTGAGGGGAGTGTCAAGTCGCGACTCGAGGGGGGAGGCCGAGCGTTGCGTGAAGGTGATGGTCGCATAGCACTTGAGACGTGGAGTTGAACGGTGATGTCGGAATGTCGATTTGAAGCTCGGAGCTTTGTGTCAGTGTTAAACGTGCACGGCTTGTCGATGTTCGAATATGCACAAAGGAGAAAGTACAGCATTTGGGGGAAGAAAGCTTAATGGGTCGGGTCTGGAAGCTTGGGGTAATAATTTTTAATTAAAAATTTAATTAGTGTTTTAAAATTTAATTTTATTTGCCGATGAACTAAAGATTTAATATCTCTCGCATACGAGGTCCGATTGGGACGAGACATTTTGCGTTGCGATCGTGGTGACGAGAGCTTCGCAATGAAACTGGTTTAGATGGATTTAGAGACAGTGAAAATTTGGGCTAAAATCGGGCGTCATCCGGTTTTAGTTCCAAACCGGAACGTCTCGGCGATAGAAAATAAATGTAAGTTAATCTCACTCAATTTTGGATTACTGATGTTAAATTTAAATAATTAAAATAAATTATTGATTGATTGGTTGAATTGATATATTTTTATCAGTTGAATGTGTTATTATATGATTGATCCTAGCTCCTTCTTTTTATTAACTAGATGTACTTTAGTGGGGGATGCTTGCTATCATTCCAGTGCCAACTGTCCAATCAGTGAGTCAAGCCTGTCTGCCCGTTCAAAGTCAAAAGGCTTAACAAATTCAGAATATATCGGAGTGATTAATATTCCCGCATATATATATATATATAGTGGATGAGACCCTATACGCCCCGCATAATAACGGATGACCCTATATACCACGACATCCCCCTCGAAGTGGGATTGGTATTTTTATATTGTGCTAACATTTATGGATGCAGGGAAACAGGTTGGAGGGATCAAACTGGATTCCTCCAAAATGTTGAATCTATTTTCATATTCGGTGATATGATATTCTGAATAATCACTGGTAGATTATAGCGTGATTGAATTTATTTGGTGCTATGGAATTACTGGTTAGATTTTGGTATTTTTAAATACCAATGATAAATGATTAAAAGTTTAAAAGAAAAAAAGAAGAAAATTGGAAGTAAAATATTTATGGCGAAAATTGGGTTTAATTAAAAGAAATAAATTTGGGTAAAATAAATAGTTTGGTTTTAAAATTGTACTTGCCAGTTTTGGAATATGGAAACATAGAGGTTTTTTAAAAATGTAAATAAATTATAAAACTTAAGCGATATTTGATTAAGTGTGAAAAGGTTTTCAAATCGAGATTTAAAATAGTTGGAGAAATGAAAAAGGGGAATTTGAAAATAAAATAGGAAATTGTCACACCAGATTTTAAATAAGATTTTAAATGATGAAAAGAAAGCGAAATGTAGTTGGGTTATTTAAAAAATTGATTTCAAAATGAAGTTTAAATTGGATATTGATTTATAATCGATTAATTATTGTAAAACTGTTATAAACGAGAAATGAGACTATGTAATTTATAAACAAGGTTTATAAATAAAGTAAAGTAAATCATCAGTGGATAAATTGAAGTTATAGATTCACGGTGAGGATTTATAAGGAGATGGGCAAATCAGTTTAAAAATAAATAGTAGATTTATTTTTGGAAATGTGAAAAAGGGAATTTACGGGATTGGAATGTAAATCAAGTTGGAAATAAATCGAGAGGAATTTATAGATAATTAGACTGGCTATATTAGAGTTGAAAGTATATTTTTCCTGAGAAGTTAAGTTTATTTTAAAAAGGAGGATTTTTATGTATTAATTAGAAAATTTTAAAGTGTTAAAGAATATTTCATAAATTTATTATTTAGTTGTTTTAAAACTGTTATAAGTATATTTGATTATTGGTTAAGTAGTTTAAATTAAGCCAATTGTTATTTAAAGATTAATTGGTATTATTATTTTAAAGTAATAAATTATTAAAAATTCAATATTAAATATTAACTTTTATTTTAAAGTGTATTTGCCTAAGGTTAAACTTGGAAAATTATTATGGAAATTTCATAAGTATTATTTTTAAAAAAATTAAATGAAATTTTCGGGAAGTAATGGTATACTCACGTGGCGAAATCGGAGGCAATGAGTGCCTGCAGTTAAGTCTTGGATTTCTCTGGGATGGAGACGTAACCACTGAGCTGTGAATCCATGGTTTGATACTACAATGGTACTTTCCAGATTTTTTTAAAGGTTTCCAAATATCTTTGAAAGAATTGTTTTGTGAATATATTTAATTCGATAAGGAAGTATATATTTTGGAAAAAGAGATTTAAGTGATTGAAATTTAAATTAAAAATAAGACTTAGTGTTTTTCAGTGGAAATGGGATTTTTGATTGTATGATTGTGTATTTGATAGTTAAATAACCGACTATCAAATCGGGACCCAAAATATAACTTTGGGAATATCTAGGAGAAATACAGGATTTATATGGTACAGTTACCGTTCGAGGTGTTATGCTGTACATATTAACTCGTTTCGTTCTTCTAGGACATTTATAAGAAAATCCGTCCACTAACGGTTAGGAGGTGATCTTCGATCTTATTTTTGTCTGTTTATTTCCTAGAGAACCGGGGTTGACTTTACCGGAAATATCGAACGTTGTTTCGAAGAGACCAGGATAGGATTTGTTATCTGAAAACCACTTCGATCCAACGAGTACGTTTTCGATGAGAAAACAAGAGCATGGAGTCGAAGATGGAGCAGTGAAGTGCAAGGGCTAATCGCTACTAATCCTGAGGATTATTCCAAAATGGATGTAGTAGGAGTAGTGCCTTCGGTTTCGTTCGGACCCGAGACGGACTTGTATGGATGAATGTTATCAGTACATTGTCATTGGAGGACAATGAGCATTTTAAGTGAAAAATTCCTTAAAAAGGTAATCGTAGCCTCTAGCCTCATCAATCGGGAATGATTGAAAAGCAGTGGAGATGCAGCAAGGCTAAGTGGGCAGCACCCAATTAGGGTATGTTTATCACCTTTCTAGATACCCTCGGATATTATTACTACGATTTATGAAAGGATCTCGGAAAAGTGCGGGAACACCCAGGGTGATAGCATATTCCGTCTATCCAGGTTAGGGATAGTCCGGTCTTGTGTTGCAGGGGATCCCGGCGTGGTCCTCGGTACGTTGTTCTAGACGTGTACTATGACAGGTGGTACCCCAGTGCCTAGTCATTCGTATGGAACCCATTCTCCAATAAGCACCATATGGTTTTGATTGTGCCCAACTATGCTGGAACGTGAGATGCAATCATTTCAGCTATTTGAATAAGTATTTGTACTTAGACACTATTATAATATCAGAGGATTTGATATGAAATGTTTTGGTTATCGTAAGGTAAAAACCCGTCGTGTTTATTTGCGGGTGGTCTTACGAGATACCTTTGTTTTTCAAAGGATTTTTGACAACTTTAATAATTCAAATTGAGTGTGTTTTCTCAACTGGTTTTCCAGACTGACTCGGGTGTTATTTTATTATAATGCTCGGGTCAGACCGAGTATTACAGATACAAGATAGGATGCTATGGAGCTCATGTAACGACCCAAAATTTTAGTGATTTTATTTAATTAATGAATTGAAATTTTGTGAAATTTTAAACAGCAAAATTTGAAATTAAAAATTTATTATTTGGAATACGTCTATTTAAACATATCAACTGGTAAATTTTCATTTGATAATATTGAAGTTTATTTTCCTATGAAATTTTATTTCAATTTAAACCGGTTAATAACAGTTGAATTTATAAGTTTTCCGAAACCTAAATATGTCAACAGGAGAAAATTTATTTAGAGCATTCTAAATCAGACTGCAAAATTCGTTTCGCAAAATTCGGACTTCTATTGCTCCGTTTATCTTAATTCTGATAAAATAGCTGCATTTTCTTGTACCGAATATCGACTTTTGATCGGATAATCGTACCACTGATATTTGTATACCATTTTGATCGTCTCGTCATACTGATCTCAAAGGTATATTTACTTCTGTGTTTTGAAGTCCGGCACACAGCGGAATCCACAAAACCGGTAGCCGTACCGGTACGGATCCACGACCTTTTGTTTTCTTGTAGGTTTCAAAATTTGAAACGTGTATCGGGACCGTAATAATAATTGCTTTATAAATTTTACAGCCGTATCACTTAAGACCGTTGCCTTTTCCCTATTCACATTTACTTTATATTTTTCTTTATGGTTCGTTTTCACTCTGTTCATACGTTACTTCATACGTACTGCAAATTTTTTATATTTTTTCCTGGCCTTTATTCTTTCCCTTCCTCATTTCTTTCTCCTTATTTTCTTTCTGATGCAAGCAAGTGCACTCACTTCTCCTTCCTCTTTTCATTTTCCACACTTTTCCTAGCTAACCTCCGCTGCATAGCCTCGCCTCCAAGCCCGCATCTGCCCATCGATCTCAAGCCTCACCAGATCCGTCCTCTCCTCTTTCACCCGCGCGCACCACCTCGTTCACGCGCAGCAGCCACCGCCATACCACCTTCCTTCACGCGATCCACCCAGATCCGCCCCTCCACCTTTGGCCGTGCCTCCTTCGACCTTCAACTCACTTATTGATGTTTGCGCATATGTATATAAATCTCTGTAAGGTAAATATTTGTTAAATATAAATCTACCGTATATATATATTTCGGTTGTGTGTATAATTCTGTCTAGTTATGCATATCATCAAGTATGTAAGTTATATAACCTATTTTTTTATATAATAATATCGGTTTAAGTATTAGATAAAGTGTGTTAATATAGTTTATTTGTTGTGTTGTATATGGTTGTAACAACCCGCATATTTGTCGATTTTATATTTAAATATTTTATTTAAATATTTCACCAATGAAGGGTGTTGTACGTTTCAGTCGATCGGGAAAGTTAGCGCCTCGATATATTGGGTCATTTCCTATCACTGAACATATTGGTTCCTTGGCTTATCGCCTTTCATTACCGGCTCAGTTTTCTGCTATGCATGACGTGTTTCACGTATCTCAATTACGGAAGTGCCTTCGGGATTCCGATTCCATTCTTGAGTCCGGTGTTGTGGAAGAGATAGAAGTTTCACCTAATTTAACTTATGAGCAGCATCCTATTCGAATTATTGCTTCGGAGATCAAACGACTTCGAAATAAAGATGTTCCGCTTGTTAAAGTTCAATGGTCCTCAAATCCTAAGGATTGCTCTTGGGAAACTAGAGAATTCATCGAGCAGACACATCCAGAATTACTTTCTCATGCTCTTTGAGGTAAACTTCTTATTTCCAAATTTCTTTTGTGTTAATATGCTTTTATGGTTGTTACTTTTTAATTCCATCTCATATATATATTGCGAGGACGCAATTTCTTTAAGGAGGGGAGTCTGTAACAACCCGCATATTTATCGATTTTATATTTAAATATTTTATCGTTAGTCGGATGTTAGTCCGAAAAGCTACTTTTTGGATACGGCCAAATTAGGACTCGAGACCACTCCCATTGAGTTCAAAATGACGTTTGTGATCTTTTTGAGTGTAAACTTCGATATGTTTGGAGATAGTGAAATTTTCGACACTTTTTCCCGCCTTTGACTTTGGTTTGGACTGCACCCCTTTAGTTCAGCCCAACCCTCTTCCTCACTCTATCAAAACACTTCAAGCTTTGTCAAAAATGGTGGTGAGAAGTGGTAATTAAAACTCCAAACACAAATTCTATTGCACCGAGATTCAACATCAAATTCAAGTAGAAGATAGTGGATTCAAGCTTTGGATTGCTTCCCCTTGCTTTCAATCTCCATCTTCATCCATTTTAGTGAAAAGTTGAGATTTTTGATCTCACATCTTGCCTATAATCGTCATTGGACTGTTGGGAATGATTCCTCATCACTTTAGCATGTTTGTTTGCATTTGGTTTGGATTGGATTGGCGAAAAACTACAAATTTTGGTGTTTTGGTGATTTTCTGGCATTAGGTCGTTCTGGCCATCGCTAGGTCGTACGCGAGTTAGGGCTTTAGGTCGCGCGCATTGAAAAGTCACCGCCTTCGTATTTCTGTTCGCCTGCGCTAAGTCGTTCACGAGTTAAGCCATAGGTCGTCCACGAGTTAATGTTTTAGGTCGTCCACGAGTTAATGTTTTAGGTCGTCCTCGACCTAACTCCACTAGGTCGTTCCAGGCCTTAAGTCGTAGGTCGCGTGGCACTTTAGGTCGCATGGACTTGTTCCCCTCTAGGTCGTAGGACCTTTAAACTGTTAGGTCGTAGGACCTTTTAACTGTTAGGTCGTAAGACTTTTTTTCCCTTAGGTCGCAAGACCTTAGGTCGCACCTTGTTAGGTCGCGAACCCAGTTAGGTCGTTCGCCTATCTTAGGTCGCGAACCCAGTTAGGTCGCGCTTTCTCTTTAGGTCGTTCGGTCCATTACCCCTTTAGGTCGCTTGGCCTGCATCTATTAGGTCGTTGGACCTTTGACCCGTTAGGTCGCGAACCCTCTTAGGTCGTGAACCCTATAGGTCGCGCACCCTGTTCCTTCGTTAAGTCACTTCCTTCGTTAGGTCGTTGGGTCACGTGGCCATTCCACTTAGGTCGCTCCGTCTTCCACCACTAAGTCGTAGGTCGCCTCCGACCTTACCCTTAGGTCGAATGACCTGTCATTCGCTAGGTCGCGATTTCCTTAGATCGTATGACCTATTTTTCCTTAGGTCGTTGGAAAACACTTATCAGAATTTCTACTTTGATCGCATGGCAGTTTAGGTCGCATGGCCTTGTTTTGCTTTACGCTCGGGTCAGACTGAGTGATACAACATTTGAGACTCACCTTTGGAGTTTGGAGCTTCCTTTGGAGATCCAACTATCGCCTAAGCTTTCAGCTCTTCTAGTTGATTTGTTCAGAGAAGTCATCTGTTGTACTGGAGACTTCACTGCAATTGAGATATTCTGTTGTATTTTATTTTTAACTCTGATGTTTATATAGTAGCTTCATGAACTACTATTTTATCTATTCCGCTGCGTATTATTGTATTACTCTGTGTCTGTGATTCTGTGATTGATTTATTTACTGTATATTCTGAGTTTTGCCAAATTTTTATTACAATCTGTTATTTTGAACTATTCAAGTCAGACATGTGTGGATTATTGTCGATTTGAATGGTCAAAAATAGCGGGTCGTTACAGTTATTGAAATCGAATTTAATAAATAAAAGAACGTTAATCGTGAGTGATTGCTCACCTTTCGAGGCTAGAGATATTCGACAATGAGATGAGCTACAAATCCAAGCACGAATTTCAGAGCAAAACACGATGGATACGAGTTTGATGGACAAAGATGATAAATAAGGAATCGATGAGGATGAATCAAATCAATTTTGATATTAACAGAAAATATATACATTTATTATGTTATTAAATCTCCCTAAGACCAATATTTAATTAAAAATGTATATTTAAAAATCTATATATACCTATATGTACTTTCAAATAATTACTCTAATTAAACCATTGTATTATATTTTATAATCAATATTTATTATAAAAATCAATATAAACAATTTATTATAATATATACAAACTTTCAAAGAATAAATACAACACATGAACGCAACCTATATACCTATGAAAACAGAGTATAAGTAATACTAAAACTAACATATGAAAACTACCTATATAGCCAACAACTTTATATATATATATATAGAATATACATACGTATATTACTATATATATAGATTTGACACAAACTGACAGATTTAACAATTTATACAACACATATATCATATTAAAACGTGTATATATATAGACCACATTCTATGTACTACTATGCTTTCTATAATATGTGTACTAACATATAATATAATATATAAAATAAACCTTGTAAAATAATACATATATAACACTTAACTAGTGCATGCGTAATATATATATATATATAACAGAACTCAACTTCAACTTTGAATTAAGTTCAACTTCAATCTTTTATATTTTTAAAATCTGAACATGTTGACTCATGTATAATATGCTTAAAACCGAACCACATAATATTATATATAAGCAAATGTATAGTATCATATACGTATAAAATATATAACTATTCAAGATAGAATTATGGTTTCAACAATATATATATAAATTGAACTACAACCTCTATGACTAAACTGGCATACCCATACTTCTTTCAAAACCAAATATATGTAGCTGACATTACTGCTTTATAAGATTTAACATATGTAACTCTGAATATACACTAACTGTATAAATATATATAACTAGATAAAATATTAGATGTAAACTATAGATAAAATACTGCCTTTATCTAATACTAACAGATCTTATCACTTATATACAGCTTACACATATAAATACATAAAACATAAAACTGTCACTATATTATATACATATAAAGCTATAAATATTGAATACTTAAAATGGTATTATACTTGTATGATATGTATATATACATGAAAGCCAGACTCACGCATACATGCCTGTAAACCAAAATTAGAAGTTTAGAAAAACACACTATATATATATATATAAACTTACTTTTAAATATGCATGTATTTGAACCTATCTAAACTTCTTTAACAGAGCAATGAAGAGAATCATATACAACACAACAAATAAACTATATTAACACACTTTATCTAATACTTAAACCGATATTATTATATAAAAAAATAGGTTATATAACTTACATACTTGATGATATGCATAACTAGACAGAATTATACACACAACCGAAATATATATATATATATACGGTAGATTTATATTTAACAAATATTTACCTTATAGAGATTTATATACATATGCACAAACATCAATAAGTGAGTTGAAGGTCGAAGGAGGCACGGCCAGAGGTGGAGGGGCGGATCTGGGTGGATCGCGTGAAGGAAGGTGGTATGGCGGTGGCTGCTGCGCGTGAACGAGGTGGTGCGCGCGGGTGAAAGAGGAGAGGACGGATCTGGTGAGGCTTGAGATCGATGGGCAGATGCGGGCTTGGAGGCGAGGCTATGCAACGGAGGTTAGCTAGGAAAAGTGTGGAAAATGAAAAGAGGAAGGAGAAGTGAATGCACTTGCTTGCATCAGAAAGAAAATAAGGAGAAAGAAATGAGGAAGGGAAAGAATAAAGGCCAGGAAAAAATATAATAAATTTGCAGTACGTATGAAGTAACGTATGAACAGAGTGAAAACGAACCATAAAGAAAAATATAAAGTAAATGTGAATAGGGAAAAGGCAACGGTCTCAAGTGATACACCTGTAAAATTTATATAGCAATTATTATTGCGGTCCCGATACACGTTTCAAATTTTGAAACCTACAAGAAAACAAAAGGTCGCGGATCCGTACCGGTACGGTTACCGGTTTTGTGGATTCCGCTGTGTGTCGGACTTCAAAACACAGAAGTAAATATACCTTTGAGATCAGTATGACGAGACGATCAAAACGGTATATAAGTATCAGTGGTACGATTATCCGATCAAAAGTCGATATTTGGTACCAGAAAATGCAGCTATTTTATCAGAATTAAGATAAACGGAGCAATAGAAGTCCGAATTTCGCGAAACGAATTTTGCAGTCTGATTTAGAATGCTCTAAATAAATTTTCTCCTGTTGACATATTTAGGTTTCGGAAAACTTATAAATTCAACTGTTATTAACCGGTTTAAATTGAAATAAAATTTCACAGGAAAATAAACTTCAATATTATCAGATGAAAATTTACCAGTTGATATGTTTAAATAGACGTATTCCAAATAAAAAAATTTTAATTTCAAATTTTGTTGTTTAAAATTTCACAAAATTTCAATTCATTAATTAAATAAAATCACTAAAATTTTGGGTCGTTACAGCTCAGGAGACGAGATGGATAACGAAGACGTATTAAACGTATCTGATTTATATTCTGTTGTGTATTATAGGCTGTATATTCAGCTTTTGCGAGGACAAGTTATTATAACTGTCTGGTATTGTGTTATTGATGTATTGTACTCTGAGGTTGTAATGTATAAATAATAGTTATTGTTCTTTTTGTATATAGACATGTTATATCTATTATATATATTATTCCGCTAAGATTATGAGATTCTGTTTTGTTATTTCTATTTTCTTCTACATCCTCTTTCTTCTTTTCCCTAATGATTTGGTATTTCCGGCATTCGATTGTTCGGCATGTAATATGGTGGACGTATTGATGTCGATTTTCGAAGGTCGAAAATCTGGGCCGTCACACTATGTATCAATGCTGAAGGTTAAGTGAGAACCTTGGCTCTGTTGGGGATTACTCATTAGAGATAGGGTCAGTAGCACCCTAGAATGAGTTTGAGTGTATTAATAGATATGTGAGCGTATTTGTTAGTGAATATAAAATTGTTTTATATTGTGTTGATTGGTTTGTTGAGTGGCTTATGGATTTTGGTCAATACGAGTAATTAATGTTATTGATAGGGATCTTTAAACACTATAATAGAGCAATTCGACATAGTATTGTTTTAAAATGGGGTAAATGAAATAATATTACCCAAATTATATTTATATATAAAAGAAATAATTTTTCAGAAATTATTATAGTTATATATGGTTTGCTTGGTTGTTAGGAAATGTAATATTAAACTATTATCATTTGTTGTTGTAGTGATTAAATAAAACTTGATATTATAGTCAACAGTTAAGAAAGTAATTCGTATAACAAAATGGAGTTTGTAAATATGAGTTTATAAATGTGATTTATAATTTGGAATGGAATGAAATTTTAGGGAAATATTTAAGTACAAATTTAATGGATTTGAAATTTGGGAATTTACTTCCCTTTGGTTTTGAAATGTTTTTCAAGTCTTGGAAAATAGTAGTGATATTATTTGGAAATATTTTTGAACTGGAGATGAAATCTATTGAGATTTGGAATAAAAATATTTAAAATGGTTTTTAAAGGAATAAAAAGCACTGAACTTACTTCAGCCGCTGGAAAATAATTTCGGTGATGACTACAGCATCATCGACTTTCATTTTCGAGTTTCCAAGGGAGGAATTGCTACCTGGATGTTTTGAATTGGAGTTTGTTTGCAAAACTGGTTTGGTTTTGAAATTCAAAGGATAATTTGATATACCAAAGGATTTTGGGTATATATGATTTCAAAAATGATTTGAAATATTAAGTAATTGTTTAAACTCTGGAATTTGATCTAAAATGTTATATGGAATATAAATAAGTTCGAAAACTTATAGAAATTTTGAAATTTGATTTTGTGGATTGAAAATTAACTTAAATTAAGTTAAGTGAGTGTGAATTTAGGGAAATTTAGCCTAAGCAGGCTAAACGAAATAGTTATTGAAATAAAATTTATTAAGTTGGGAATAAATTAGTGGATGAACAAATTAATTTAAATTGTAAGTAAATGGAATTGAAATTGAATATTGGAATGATGTTTAATTTGAATTATGTTGAATAAAGTGAAATTAAAAAATTAGTCCGAGTGGACTAAATAAAATAAAAGTTGGAAATAAAAATTCATTGAGATATGAAATGATTAGTGGATGGAACTAATTACAATAAATTAGTGAATCAAATACGGGTTAAGATATGGTCGATAAAATTCAATATTGAAGATTTGGAAGATAAATTGAGTTCAAATGGAATTGAAAATTTAATTTGAATAAAAATGGATACAAACTTAAGTGGTGAAGTGAAAATAAATATAAGAAGTTGTATAAAATGTTACAAATTGACTTAAGAAAATTAAGGGTGTAATTCTTAAGTGAAATTGGTATTGGAAAAAAATATATACTAAGAAAAATATTTGGATGCACATCAAATAAAGGTAAATAAAGGTGGAAAATTGGAAGTGGATAAAATAAAAAGTGGATAACGATTGTGAAGTAAATGTGAATAAAAATAAATTGATATAGCTAATAATCAATTTGGAAATAAATATGTAAGTTGTACGTATATTATTTTATACACATAACGATTCGATTAGATTCGAGCACAGAATTTCGAGATAGTTATATCGATCCGAGTTGGGATTTTTCGCTCCATTTTCGACGGCGAACCCTGGATATGGAATTTTGATCGATTCTGGAATTCTCTATCATAGTATATGGCTATGCAAGGAGAATGATGGTTTCTAATCAAGAAACCAGATCTAAGTCCACACTAGAGATTCATGTGAACGATACTAGTTCGGAAGTGAAATTATGTGATTGAGTGAGCGATCAGATTTGATATTGCGTACGGATAATATATATACATCGTACGGGCTTAAGTAAAGCGAATATTGAAAATTTTGAAAAGGAATAAACAAAATGATTTTGAATTGTATGATTGGATACTATTGGTAAGTAGGATGCAGGTAATTATAAGCAAAAGCTAAATTGATATCTTCGAATTCAGAAGTAAAATTTGATTGCTCGACAAAAAAGTATGTGTTTAAATTATTGTATGAAATTGATGATTTCATGATTGAGCCACTTGGCTTTTGTTTTCTTTTGATGCTTTGGGGCCGTAGAGGCAGTTTTGTAGTTTTTCGGATCTAGCCACGCAAAGGAGACGCTGGCGAAATTTTTGAAAATTTAAGGAGTTAGAAAAATTTTGAAGAAAATTTCGATAATTTAAAATTTGGTTTTAAATTATAATTTGAATGATTGAGGGGATAATATTGGGTGTAATCTATGGATGAATTTGGAAATTAGTAGAGGTGGTATTGTGTTTACAATAAATTGATTTGGAAAGTTGTTTAAACTGATTGGTTTTGGGAAAAATAGTAAACGGTTTTTGGGCCATTCTTCTTACCTAACAATTTCGAGGACGAAATTCTTATAAAGGGGGAGGAATGTAACAACCCAGAATTTTGGTTATTTGAAATGGGAATATTAAATTGGTTTTTAATATTTAAAAGTAAATTTTTAACTTGAATTTCAAATATAACCATTTATTGGATAATTAATTGTTGAATTTAAAAATTGAATATTAGGTAAAATATTGAATCTGGAGTTTTAAGCTTGTTAGAAATAATTTAAAGGCTTATAAAATTCATATTAACAATACTGAAGATAATAAAACTTTTTAAATTGAATTTAAAAGTGATTTGTTCAGTTTTAAAAAATATATCGTTTAAATTTACATTTAAAAATAGTCTTTCGGGGCACAGTCTCGGATTTTGATGAAACTAGTTCCATTGGATCCGTAATAGTGTATTATTATCGGATTTCAAATTTCGTAGCGTTTGGAGTTATCGTTTGGTTGTACGGGATATAAACGCGCTAGAATTAATATCGTAAATTCAATATAATAGTTGGGTCCAAAAAGCTATCTTCTCCATACGATCGAATTAGGACTCAAATCCTTTTCCATTTCGTTCTGAATAGGGGTATAACATTATAAACGCCTAGCGGCACTCCTCGATAAGAGGTCGAGATTTTAAGCTACAAAATCGAGACGATTTAAATTTAAATAAATATATATATTTATTTGACTTGATAAATATTTTCACATCGGCTTTATTTCTTCTTTTCAAATCACTGTTCACCTATTCAAACACGCTAACATTCATGTCTCCTTCCTTTTTAAATAATGCACGCAAGTGCAAACAGCAAGAAGAATGAAGCAACAAACTTTGAAAAATTTATTCTCCATTTATACTTCATAAAAAAATTCGAAACCAGTTTTAAAATTCATATTTCGCAATTCTCTTCAGCCTGGTATATGATTTGGATGGTGCGGCGATGTTGGGTGAAGTCAACAGTCGGTGTCGAACTGTCGCAGTAGGCTAGGGTTAGAGATTTACTTTGATTTAAAGGTCGATGTGGATTTTGGAGGCCAGAATCGTGTTCGTCTCGTCGATTGGCAGCTAGCGGCTTGTTTTGGTGAAGCTCGGTCGTCGTTTGTGGTTTGCATCGCTACAGTGATCATGAGGGGAGTGTCAGGTCGCGACTCGAGGAGGGAGGCCAAGCATTGCGTGATGGTGATGGTCGCATATCACTTGAGAGGTGGAGTTGAACGGTGATGTCGAAATGTCGATTTGAAGCTCGCAGCTCCGTGTCAGTGTTAAACGTGCACGGCCTGTCGATGTTCGAACTTGCACGGTGGAGAAAGTACAACATTTGGGGAAGAAGGCTTAAATGGGTCGGGTCTGGAAGCTTGGGGTAATAATTTTTAATTAAAAATTTAATTAGTGTTTTAAAATTTAATTTTATTTGCCGATGAACTAAAGATTTAATATCTCTCGCATACGAGGTCTGATTGGGAAGAGACCTTTTGCATTGCGATCGTGGTGACAAGTGCTTTGTAATGAAATTAGTTTGGATGGATTTGGAGATAGTCAAAATTTGGGCTAAAATCGGGCGTCGTCCGGTTTTAGTTCCAAACCGGAACATCTCGGCGACAGAAAATAAATGTTAGTTAATCTCACTCAATTTTGGATTACTGCTGTTAATTTTAAATAATTAAAATAAATTATTGATTGATTGGTTGAATTGATATATTTTTATCAGTTGAATGTGTTATTATATATAGTAGTATATATATTAGAGTGATTGATATTCCCGCATATATATAGCGGATGAGACCCTATATGCCCTGCATAATAGCGGATGACCCTATATACCACGATATCCCCCTCGAAGTGGGATTGATATTTTTATATTGTGCTAACATCTAAGGATGCACGGAAATAGGTAGGAGGGATCCAATTGAATTCCTAAAAAATGTTGAATCTATTTTCATATTCGGTGATATGATATATTGAATAATCTGTGATAGATTATAGCGTGATTGAATTTATTTGGTGCTATGGAATTACTGGTTAGATTTTGGTATTTTTAAATACCAATGATAAATGTTTAAAATTTTAAAAGAAAAAAAGAAGAAAATTGGAAGTAAAATATTATGGCGAAAATTGGGTTTAATTAAAAAAAAAATTGGGTAAAATAAATAGTTTGGTTTTAAAATTGTACATGGCAGTTTTGGAATATGGAAACATAGAAGTTTTTGAAAACTGTAAATAAATTATAAAAATTAAGCGATATTTTATTAAGTGTGAAAGGTTTTCAAATCAAGATTTAAAATAGTTGGAGAAATGAAAAAGGGGAATTTGAAAATAAAATAGGAAATTGTCACACTAGATTTTAAATAAGATTTTAAATGATGAAAAGAAAGTGAAATGTAGTTGGTTTATTTAAAGAAATTGATTTGAAAATGGAATTTAAATTTGAAATCGATTTATAATCGATTAATTATTGTAAAACCGTTATAAAAGAGAAATGAGACTATGGAATTTATAAACAAGGTTTATAAATAAAGTAAAGTAAATCATCAGTGGATAAATTGAAGTTATAGATTTACGATGAGGATTTATAAGGAGATGGGAAAATCGATTTAAAAATAAATAGTAGATTTATTTCTAGAAATGTGAAAAAGGGAATTTACGGGATTGGAACATAAATCAAGCTGGAAATAAATCGAGAGGAATTTATAGATAATTAGACTGGCTATATTGGAGTTGAAAGTATATTTTTCCTGAGAAGTTAAGTTTATTTTAAAAAGGAGGATTTTTAAGTATTAATTAGAAAATTTTAAAGTATCAAAGAATATTTCAGAAATTTATTATTTAGTTGTTTTAAAACTGTTTTAAGTATATTTGATTATAAGTAGTTTAAATCAAGCCAATTGTTATTTAAAGATTAATCAGTATTATTATTTTAAAGGAATAAATTATTCAAAATTCAATATTAAATATTAACTTTTATTTTAAAGAGTATTTACCTAAGGTTTAACTTGGAAAATTATTATGGAAAATTCATCAGTATTATTTTGAAAAATTTTAAATGAAATTTTCGGGAAGTAATGGTATACTAGCGTGGCAAAATCGGAGGCAGTTAGTGTCTGCAGTTAAGTCTTGGATTTCTCTGGGATAGAGACGTAACCATTGAGTTGTGAATCCATGGTTTGATACCGTAGTGGTACTTTCCAGATTTTTTTTAAAGGTTTCCAAATATCTTTGAAAGAATAGTTTTGTGAATATATTTAATTCGATAAGGAAGTATATATTTTGGATAAAGAGATTTAAGTGATTGAAATTTAAATTAAAAAGAAGACTTAGTGTTTTTCAGTGGAAATGGGATTTTTGATTGTATGATTGTGTATTTGGTAATTAAATAACCGACTATCAAATCTGGACCCAAAATATAACTTTGGGAATATCTAGGAGAAATACGGGAATTATATGGTACAATTACCGTTCGAGGTGTTGTACTGTACATATAAACTCATTTCATTCTTCTAGGATGTTTATAAGGAAATCCGTCCACTAACGGTTAGGAGGTGATCTTCGATCTTATTTTCATCTGTTTATTTTCTAGAGAACCGGGGTTGACTTTACCGGAAATATCGAACGTTGTTTCGAAGAGACCGGGATCGGATTTGTTATCCGAAAACCACTTCGATCCAACGAGTACGTTTTCGATGTGAAAACAAGAGCATGGAGTCAAAGATGGAGTAGTGAAGTGCAAGAGCTAATCGCAACTAATCCTGAGGATTATTCCAAAATGGATGTAGTAGGAATAGTGCCTTCGGTTCCGTTCGGACCCAGGAAGGAATTGTATGGATGAATTCTATTAGTACATTGTCATTGGAGGACGATGAACATTCTAAGTGAAAAATTCCTTAAAAAGGTAATCGTAACCTCTAGCCTCATCAACCGGGAATGACTGAAAAGCAGTGGAGATGCAACAAGGCTAAGTGGGCAGCACCCAATTAGGGTATGTTTATCACCTTTCTAGATACCCTCGGATATTATTACTACGATTTATATAAGGAGCTCGGAAAAGTGTGGGAACACCTGGGGTGATAGCATATTCGGTCTATCCAGGTTAGGGATAGTCCGGTCTTGTGCTGCAGGGGATCCCGGCATGGTCCTCGGTACGCTGTTCTAGACGTGTACTGTGACAGGTGGTACCCCAGTGCCTAGTCATTCGTATAGAACCCGTTCTCCAATAAACGCCATACGGTTTTGATTGTGCCCAACTATGTTGGAACGTGAGATGCAAGCATTTCAGCTAGTTGAATAAGTATTTGTACTTAGACACTATTATAATATCAGGGGATTTGATATGAAATGTTATTGTTATCGTAAGGTAAAAACCCGTCGTGTTTATTTGTGGCGTGGTTTTACGAGATACCTTTGTTTTTCAAAGGATTTTTGACAACTTAAATAATTTAAATTGAATGTGTTTTCTCATGTTGGTTTTCCAAACTGACTCGGGTGTTATTTTATTATAATGCTCGGGTCAAACCGAGTATTACAGATACAGGTTAGGATGCTATGAAGCTCAGGAGACGAGCTACATGATGAAGACGTATTACACGTATCTGATTTATATTCCGCTGTGTATTGTAGGCTGTATATTCAGTTTTTGTGAGGACAAGTTATTATAACTGTCCGGTATTGTGTTATTGATGTATTGTACTCTGAGAATGTAATGTACAAATAACAGTTATAGTTCTTTTTGTATATAGACATGTTATATCTATTATATATATTGTTCCACTGCGATTGTGAGATTCTGTGTTGTTGTTTCTATTTTCTTCTTCTACCTCTTTCTTCATTTCCATAACGATTTGGTATTTCCTGCATTCGATTGTTCGGCATGTAATACGTTGGACGTATTGATGTCAATTTTCGAAGGTCTAAAATCCAGGCCGCCACATTACATAACCCATCCCCTAACCTGAGCATGTACTACATAATTGAGGTCTATATACACATACAGAAGCATAAGTCTAACCCCCATATCCTAGTGCCTACTATGCACTTAAGATAACTATCCAACTACTGTGTGGACAGACCCAAAATATCATACTATATATACAACAAAATACCACTAATCATCTCCAACATCATCACTCTTCAGATCCTCCATCTGATGTTGCCTCAAGACTAAGCTCATCAGGTAGAACTGCAATCGGTGCATCATCCTTCGCCTCCTTAGCGCCCTCATCAAACTCAAGTGCTACATCCCAACCTGGTGGGTGCCAATATGGTCCCTCTGGAACCCAAGGCATGTGCTGACCTAGAACATAGTCATCAAGTCCCACCTCGATCTCCTCTAGTCTTAAATCCTCAACCATCTCGGAAATAGGTAACCCAATCATTGAGATGGGTGATCCCATCTCCCAGATAACATCCTCCTCGCTATCCGGTGAACTCTCATACACCCAAGCATCATAAACTCCAAAATCCTCCTCTGATATCTCTACCTCCATAGGCTCCTCCTCCTCCTCTAATACGGGCTCTATCTTAACCGGCTCCTCTTCCATAGGCTCTGCCTTAGCAGGCTCATCCTCCATCGGCTCCTCCTCCTGATCCTCTTCACTCAAAGGATCAGAGAACCATAAATCAGAATTGTACATCTCATCGTCAGCCTCAGCTCCATCATCCACAATCTCTCCGTCCTCCACAAGCTCGAAAGTTTCATCATCTCTAATATTGTAATCGACCTCAGCCATGACTACTACTCAATCCATCATCTCCTCATCACTCGGAATATAAATCGGCTCCTCATCATCCGGAATATTGATAGGATCCTCGAATGATCCCACTACTATACCTGACGGCTCGTCTGAATGTCCTCCTCATCAGTAGTAATAGCGGTGTCTAGTACCTCTAAATTCTCGTACTTGGCCAATACCTTCCTAAATTTTTCCCTTAACGCTAGTCTCTCTGCCTTTGTTACTTTCTATAAAATAGAAAATTCAAAATTAGTCATTAAGTTTGTTTTATATTGATCTGTTTGTTTTCACTTTTACTTAGTATACTTCCCTTCTTAAGTTATTTCATTATTACTTAGGTTTATTTTTACTTATGAACACACTTACATAAACCAATCATTTATTCTTAGTTCCATAATTATCTTTCCATACTAACTTCGTTTTGAATTATAACATTACCTAAATGTATAAATAATTCAAAATTCTATATTAGGGTAATATTTCTTTATACCTTAAGAGTACATTCCTAAATTTAACACTGATTTTACCCTAATCAAAGTGTTTAAAATCCTTTTATCCCCCTTTTAAGCTATAAAACTTATCTTTTCATTTAACTTAGGCTTATCCTTTTATATTGATAAGAAATTTACAAAGTGTGCATTTCCTTTTGAACATTCAGAACTTCTTTTCTCTAATTACAACTTCTAACCTTAATTCGTCAAATACCTTGCAATCAAATTGTGAACCTTAATTCACATGGTATTTGTTATTTAAATATTTTCATCCAGTAATCAACCTTCTAACCATATTATTCCAAATTTTCTTTTAAAGACTTTTTTTTCTAACTTATCAACTTTTAATCTTTTCATTAAAATACTCTTCTGTAAGTTTGTAAAATTCTAATCATAAAATGATTACATTTATATTTACTAATCTTGATTTCAATAATTCCTTAACTCTTTTTATGGAACATCTTATAGTCAAATTGTGGAATTCTAATCACATGATGTTCATATTTTACTAATCCATATTCTGAACAATCGTTTATTTCCTACTATATTAAAGTATTTATTTTTATATATAAAATATAAACCTAGGTAAAATTGTTTCATTTACCATCTTTTTAAAACAAAACCATTTTTATAAAATTAACAAATACGCACTCATATATAATACTCTCGACTCAATCTAGGGTGTTAATAACCCTATCTCTAATGAGTTACTCATCCTAGGATATTACTAATCCTATCTCTGATGAGACTTACACCTATCAGGCTTTGGTGTTCGCTCAACCAAAAGCTCTGATACCAAATGTCAAGGCCCATTTTTCCGTACCCTTTAAGTCGACAATAAACCACACATGTCCAACCCAAAGTGAACAGAAAGATGCAATATGAAGGGTAGAAAGAAAAATAAGAACAGAACAGAATCTCACTCAAATGGAATAACATATAATATTGAACAAATATCTTTGCAGCTGAAAACTTTTAAAATACATATATCAGAATCTAACCTAATTCAGCTTGGACAGTTATGAACATATATCCTAACAATTGCTGACAATCATCAATCAAATACAGAATAGCCAAGCGAATAATAGAATACGCCCATACGTAGGTGAATATCTCCGGCTCTCCTCTGAGAACTCCAACTGCCATCAACTAAACCTAAAACAACTCGGATCTGACCCGAATATTGAAAATACCCAAATCAGGCTTACTAAACCAGCGTGAGCAAAACTCAATAATAAATGACAATGTCATATATTAGCCCTTGAATAAAATCCTTTGAAAAGAAAGTGTATCTCATAAGACCACGTCCACACATAAGCACGGACGGGTTTTACCTTATGATAACTAAATCATTTTTATATATCAAAACATTTGATATTATTTCTAATGACATATCTTTGAAAATATTTGCAAGTAAACTTATTAATCTTAACCGAAATTGTTATATTATTAAATTCCAGCATACTAGCCACAAACGCGGGTTCTACAAACAAAATGGCAGGCAATTATTGGAGAATGGGTTTTCATACAAATGACCAGGTGAAGGGACTACCCTCCGATGGGTACACCTCTAGATGGATGTCCCGAGGCCCAACAGATGGTCCTCTACCAACACAAGACCGGCCTACCTCTTCCTAGATAGTACCAAATATGTCATCCCCCGGTCGTTACCGATCTTTATCTGAGGTACCTTGTAGCATACATCCACATTAATTTACATCTCGAACGTCATAGCGGAAAGAAATATATCGAGAAGGGGATGATCATACCCTAATGGTTACGAACCACGTAGCTTTACCGCATCTAACCCTATTTCGGTCATTTCCCGGTTGATGAGGCTTGAGGTAACTATTACCTTTACACATAGCACATCTCTTTCCACTTTGAATGCGACATTGCCAATCCATAGTCACATGTCTGATTTCTACAAACGTATAACTTCCTGAGCTCGAATGTCTTGGGAAAGGGTGTTAAGCTAAAGAAGGTGTCTTCTCTGCCACCGATTGATATACATTATATAGAGACCACTCATTGTGATTTAGAATTCAAGGTCAGACACTCGTCCATACAAGTTGTACAGGAACAGGACAAACGGAATGCACTCTCCTACCACATCATAAGATTGGTAGCGAATAGTCCTTGTGTTTTTGAGATTTTTCATAACAAAGAGACCACCGCTACTATAAGTATTTTGGGAGTTATCCCTAATCAAATCAACAAGCAGTCCTTTGTCGCTATTCGTCTCAATATCTTCAACTTTTGGTCTTTTACTTCGAATACGTAGATTGGTTCGAAGTGGTCTGGGGATAGGAATCACCCAAATCCGACTCCGGTTCCTTCAAAATCCAATTATCGATAAACATTGAATATGAGTACATAGGATTTATTAAGCCTTTTCCATTCATTTCTTTTGAGTTAATTACAAAAATTCCTTTTTAATCTTAGAGTAATTCTAAGGTAATTCTCTTCTCTTAGGAAAATATTTTCAATTTTCTTACTTAACATTCGATCAAAATTCTTCAACTTTTAAGCGGGTCAAAAACAATGTTATTTAAGACATCGTTTACTATAAACCCAAAAATCAATCTTAGAAAAAATTAATGAGTAAATAGGATCATGGAAATCATTCAACTTTTACTCAATATCAATTTCTGTATTCAACAAGTGCTATGGGTGGAATAACGGTGAAATCACCTTTTAAATTCCATGAATAGGATGAGATCCCTCTTTGCAATTTAATACCAAGTATAACAAGATCATTTCTATGCAATCCAAGTTGTAATTTATAAATCAAAATCTCCTATACTTAACTTGCTTACATTCTTGAAAATATAAATCCTCTTTTACTATGAGAAAACTTAATATGATCTTTTAAGAGCATTTGGGCTTTCCCTTCGATCTGTTCCACCCCTCATCTAAAAGATAAAGCGAAGGCCAGGTAAGTTCAGGGCACTGGTTGCTCTATTCCTAACCTTGCTTACACACCTTGTTTTATTGTTTAGCTCTCACAAACGGGACAAATGTACTAGTCATTTCCGCATACTCAATCATTGATTAAATCATCTTAAAATTCCTTTATTATTCATTTAAAAAAATTTCTAAATGATTCGGTAAAGAATCGCCAAGTTTAGAATCATATTTTCAAAGTTATGGAAAACTACTGCAAAAGCGTTGCAAATGGTGTTTTAAAGCTATATTGATCAAATTGACTTTTCTATTATTTAAAATTCCATTTTTTTACTTAGATCACTTTTAAAACATTTTAAAAGATTTTTAGAGATTTTTCCATATTTTAAAAATATTGAAAATATCAATTTCTAACTTTGGTCACTTTATTGCAATAGCGTGATTTTTCTGAAAATTTGTTTTGGACATATTTCAAAATATACGAAATGAAATCTTGATTTTATTTCTTCATTTAAAACTATTGATATAATAGTCCAGACATTTCTTGTTTCCAAGAAATCCGAGCTATATTTCATTCTGTACATTCATTTAAACTTTCCGGCGCGAAATTGCGAACTACCGTTACGCGACGCGCTTAGTTTTAACTTGATTTTCAAAACTTGAAATAAATTCCCCAAATTTAACTTAATTACTTATAAAAACATTATAAATCATTTTACATCAATATTTTCACTTATTAAAGTATTTAAAGTATAATTTCACTATTCTCATATTATAATATTATTATATTCCCAATATTTTAATATTAAATTTTTAAAACCAATTTCTATTCAATTTCAATTCTAACTTCAAATTAAACTTAATTAAAACTTAGATTTCAAATCTAATTTCAATTCTAACTTCAATTTCAAAATTAATTTCAATTTTAATTTCCAAATTGATTTCGATTTCACTATTCATCTCAATTTCATTTTTTTAAAAAGAGGCTTAATAATTCCAATACATATCATATCAATAAAATTGGTCATATTTAACAAAGGGGATTACTTATTCACAAATGAGCATAATTACTTCCAATATTCATCAATAACATAACATCAATTCTCATACCATAGTGATTATCAATAAGTGAGTATATTATCATAACTCAACTGTTCATCCAACACATTCAAGCATTCATTCAAATGTCCATATTAAAAAATGGTGATAACTAACGTAACATATAAACGGGATAATCATGATTATTATAACATAACAAAATATGATTTAAAAAGCGGTGAGAATTTCTCACCTTCATTTCCACTCCGTCAATCTTTATGCGAACTGGCGTGGTTACGTCTAACGAGCTAATGCGTCTTTCTTTTCTTTCTTTTTTTCTTTCACTTTTTATTTTTTTATTTATTGGTCGTGGGTATTATGGAGGGGGTGTAGGCTCTGGTAAGGGTGTGTGGTCTAGGAGGAGGGTGCATGAGCTTTGAGAGGGTGTGTGTGGGTTTTAAGGCGGGTATGTGGTGTTTGGGCATGGGTATGTGGGTGTGAAGGCGTGAAGATAGGTGTGGGAGGTGGGTACGGCTTGGGGAAGGGGTGTTCGGCCGAGTTGGAGATTGGGTGGAGGGATGTAGGGCACGGCTAAGGTGGAGGAAGAAATGGAGAAGGAGAGAAGGAGATGGAAGATGATGAAGTGAAGAATGAAGTGAGTTTGGCCTTGTATTTATAGTTGGAGCTTAAGTGGTTAATGACCATCCTACCCTCTTCATATTTGTAATAAAATATATGCTCTTACTTATGCATGAAAAGAGAGAGTGGATGGCCAATTAATGTGATGTTAAGGAAGGAAATCATTACTCTTCTTATTTTCTTTACTTTGCTTTTTTAAATGGAACACTTTTGGTTGGATTTGATTTGGATGCCACATGTTGATATATTAGGAAGTGAATTAATGTTTGAAAATGATGTTAAGGAAAAGTGTGTAAGTAGTAAAGGGAGGTGTCACCATTTCTATGCTTACTAATATTAAAAACATAAAACTTTGCTCCATTTCCATGCATATACATACCATCTCATTAATGAGATAAGAGATGTAAGTAATGATGTTGTTTTATAAAGTTAAATTTAAATTAGTCAAATCATGTTTTGTAAACTTTATTTAAACTAATTTGAATCATTTTGTCTTTATTATGGTAAATGAACATGTTACATAGTTTGTTAAGTGTATATATGAGTTAGGAAACATATCATGTTGCAACAACTTAACAACCACTTGTTTTTGTTGACAAATTTTACAGTCAAAATTTGACGTTGTTGCTAAACTATATATTCTTAGAAATTGAACTTTCTACTACATTTAATAAATTAAAACAAGTCTACTTTGGTTAAAAATCCATATCATTAGGTTAATATCAATTTATTGAATTACGTCGTTGTATTGACAAAATGTGACAAAATTAGAATATTTTTGTAAAACGATTATAACTATATTTTTCAAATCTATATTAAACTTTTATTATCTTTATTAAGTGATTTTGATATAGTTTTACTTTTCAAATAAATATTTAAAACTATTTATTTAAGCATTTATTCATTATTTAACAAAACTTAACTTTTTTTTTATTTTTGATAAAAACTCAAATTCTTTATTTTCCATTATTAATCCTAAGATAAATAATTTCTCCTTATTCATTATTTACAACATATTTACTTGAGTTCTAAACCTTTTTAAATTTAAAATAAATAAAATATCTCATTTTCGAAGTAGCAAAATTACGGGTCGTAACACGAAAATGAGTGATTCTTTTTTTGAAATGATAGAGAAAAGAAATTATAATAACTTTCTTTTTGAGTGCTTTTTGAAATTCCTTGAGTAGGTAGCCCAAAAATTAGTTGCAAAATGAAATGTTTTCGGGTTTATTATTGAGACTTCAATGTTTATCCGAAGTCACTCCACCTTACCAAAACAAGTCTCGCTTCCTCTTCCCTTCAAGGCCGAGCCTACCTAGTGCATTTAGGGTTCAAGACTCCATCTTGTTGCTTAGGAATGGAAGTGCTATGTCATACTCTAATTTAGCGAGAGTTTGGATATCTTTCGGTGGGTAAATTTCTAATCTTTTGTAAATAACTTTCCTTTATATGTTGTGTTGATCCTTAGCTGTATGTATGTTATATATATGTTGGATCTTGGCATGTTTGAATATGATGATAAGTGCAAATTTATGGGTTAGTGTTAGCACTTGAATGGATGTGTTATTCCAAAGTTAGTAATTGTATATATATTGGTGTATATATACAATTTGTTGTATGAATGTGATGTGTGAGTATAAAGGGTTGATGATGAACTTGACTATAGTCATGATGGGTTAAAAACAAAGTTGAAACTTTGTATGTAGTCGCGATGGATTTGAAATCAAACTCGTTTCAAGAGTTTAAAGTTTAGATTGTGGTTAAAGTTTGCATAATTGGTTTTAAAGTATGAAAATTTCCTAAGGTATGTTTCAATCATGAAATAGTATGGTTTTAGTATAATGGCTTCGCTTAAAGGTGGGTTGGAGCAAACTGCACTAATAGCGACAGTCGCTATGGATGTAGTTCGGCAAAGATTTGAATTTCTATTTCAAATTTGTTTTATTTTGAAATTATTTTACTAAGTTTTTCAAACTTAATTAGTAATATTAAAAAGTAATTAAGTTGTAATATAATTAATTAATTAGTTAATTAAAAGGTAATTAACACCTAATTGGTAATTAAGAAGGTGATTAGAGGTTAATCATCACTTAAGTTAAGTTAATGACTATTAATTGATTTATAAAGTTTTAATTAGTGATTAATGGGGTTAAGAATTAACTAAGTGATTAATAATTATTCAATTAAGATTAATGGTTATTTATTTATTTATTTATTTAATGGGTTATTTAATTAATATTTAATTAGTTAGGGTTTAACTCTTAAACAATTTGGTTTAACCTTAACCAAGTTGCATTAGGAAGTTAATTAGTACTTAATCAAGTTCATTAAGCCTAATTAGAGTTTAATTATGATTTAATCTTGATTTAAATTGGATTAATTAAGATTTAGTTAGGGTTTAAGCTAATTAAATATAATTTTAACTTTTCAAAGGTGATTAAACTAAACAAAATGTGTTTGAATCAATTTTCTTTTTCAAAGTAAATCGATTCCATATCAAAGGATCTCTTGTCCGGACCCTTAAGTAACCTGTAACGACCCTGAATTTTTGACATTTGAACTGTGAATATTTAATTGAGTTTAAATATTCGAATGATAGTTTAATTTGAAATTCAAATATCAGAATGAATTTGGCGATTAAATTATTGAATTTAATTATTGAAACTGGGTAAAAATTTGTATCTTCAGTTTTAAGCTAATTAAAAATATTTTCAAGGCTTGGAAAATCTATATTGATAATTCTGAAGGTACTGGAACTTTTAGAATTGAATTTGAAACTGTTTTGTTCAGTTTTGAATTTATATTGTTTAAATTTAATTTAAAAATAGCGTTCTGAGGCACAGTCTTAGAATTCGACGAAACCAGTTCCATTGGATCTGTAATATTGTATTATAATCGAATTTCAATTTTCGTAATGTTTGGAGCTGTCGTGTGATCGTACGGTAGCTAAACGCGTTGAAATTAAATCGGAAATTTAATATTTTAACTGGTCCAAAAAGCTATCTTCTCCATACAATCGAATTTGGACTCGGAACCTTTTCCATTGTGTTCGGAATAGGCGTATAACATTACGAACGCCTAGCGGCACGCCTTGATAGGAAGTCGAAATTTTTGACTTCGTTTTCGAGTCGATTCGAATTCGAATTTAAATTGAATAATTTTATCCTAGTTGACTTCAACTGAAATTCTTTCACCATCACAGCTTTTTGGTATCCTCTGCTAATTACTGTAACCCTTCTTCATCACGCAAACATCACATCTTGTCTCCTTTGTTTCTTTTATCACGCGAGCAGTTCATTTTGATTCAAAAGAAAACTTTCTCGTTCAAATTAAAAATGGCCGAACAAAAATAAAAACAAAGACCATTTTCCTTCTATTTCCATTTTCCTTCTGTTTCGTTCGAATCAAACTCCTCTGATTTTTTTTACTCAATCAAAACAAAGGGGATTGACCTTGTTCTTCTTCATTCGAAATCAAAGCCAACCTCACTTCAAACTGTCTGAGGCGATTCAACTCAGATCGAAATCACGAACCCCGAGTTCGTTCAGTCGCGATTGTACTATGGAGGAAATGAGGGTTATGTCGAGGCGCTCGTGCACGGCAGTGGGGTGATAGGTAATCGCGTTCGCGTGCGATTGAGGGGAGCAATCGCGATCGCGTGGTTCTCGATTTCGCTGGACCAAGAGGGGCAAGCGACGAAGTCGCGATTGCCGTGGAGGGTGGTTCGCGAGCTGGTAGTGGGGGAGTAGGAGTCGAAATCGTCGCGAGGCTTTGATGGTGGCCAAGCTCGATTTTGGGTATGATTTCTTCTTCGTCGTCGTTTGTTTTAAAATGATTTTTATTATAGTAAAACAGAAGAGAAAACAGTTTTTCTACGTAAATACATATATAGATTTGGGAAAAAAATTAATTAAATTTACTGTGATGATTTTTTTATAAGCAGGAAAAGAAAAAAAAAGTATTACAGTAAGGTAATTTATAATATATGGAAACAGTGAGATCGATATATATGCAGTAAACAGAAATTTTATATATACATATAAATCTTTGGAAAAATATACAAGGGTTTGTATAACAGTTAGTTAATTAAATTTATTAAAGGGAAATGGGTTTAAAAATTTGATTATTAGTTAAATCAAACAAATCTATTAAATGGAAATTTATTATTTGATTATTTCGAATATTAATCAACTGTATATAAATTGTTGTTACAAGGTCCAAAATTTGGAGAAAACAATCTGGAATAAAATTGGATGCTAATAAAGCAAAGGTGAGATCTTCTCACTCAAATTGAAAGTTGGATTTGCAGTTATTGATTGCTGTTTGGTTGTTAAATTAGATATAGTAGGATATATCTATATATATAGCAATATATATATATTGGCATATGTATATATTGGAGTTGTTGATTTCCCGCACTATATAGCGGATGAGACCCTATGCGCCGCATAATAGCGGATGGTATTTTATAAATCCCATATACCGCGATATTCCACCTCGAAGTGGAATTGGTATTGTGCTAACATCTGTGGATGCAGGGAAACAGGTTGGAGGGATCCAACAGGATTCCTCAAAAACATTTGAATTGGTTTCATATGTTGTGTGTTGATTATTTATAATCTGTGTATGATTATATCTGTGATTGAAATTGTTGAAGGCTATAATTTAGCCGAATGTATTTTTGGTATCGTTGGATACCAGAAATAAATAAAATTGGATTTTTGAAATTGAAGTTGGAAATTTTAAGTAAATTCTTTTGAAAGAATTGGGTGAATTTAAAAGAAGGAACTTTAAAGCGTAAAGTTGATTTTTGTAAATCTTATCGAATTATTTCCAAACATATGGGAAAGGATATTAATAAATGGGTTTTGAATAATATTGTTTGAAAGTTGAAGAATTTATTTGAAAATGGAATTTTGAATAATTTGGAGAGATAAAGGAATTTATTTAAAAAGGTGATAAATTGGTTTGAAATCAATTTGATAAAATGAGTTGGTATTGGAAAATAAATCTTTGGGAAATCGATATGAAAATTTATTTGATGTTGAATGAGAAAATTGATTTGTGTTGAAATGAATTTTTGAAATCGATTTGTAAAATGATTTGGTGTTGAAATAAATTTAGAAATCAATTTGGAAATTGATTTGGTGTTTGAAAGTGAATCTTTGGAAAACGATTTTTGAAAATCGTATATAAGTGGATATTTGGAAATTTAAATTCACAATGGAATTTATAAAGGAAAGGGAAACTTGTTTTAAAAATAAACATTGATTTATTTTTAAAGTGTGGAAATTATGATTTGAAATCGGTTTTCAAAGTGATGAAGTGTGGAAATAAATTTACTGATTGGGATGTAAATTTGAAATAAATCGATAAGGATTTATTTAATTGGGTTAAATGGACCATTTTGAGATGAAGTGTGAAATTGGTTTTCAAATGTTGAAGTGTGGAAAAATTTATATCTTGCGAAGATATTTTAAAAATAAATAATTTGGGAAAATTATTTCAATTGGTTGATTGTTGTGAATGTTGTTGATAGTTAAATAACCGACTATCAATATTTGCCTTTGAAATGGCACTTGAATTGGTTTTTTTAAAACAAACGCTCGCTATTCGGGTTAGCCGGGAAAAGACCTTTGTGTCATATAACCCATTCCGAATTAGTGATACGACGATATGGATCGTATTGAAGACCGGTGGTGAAGACCGGATATTTTCGAAAATGAAAGGACAACCTGTCGAATGTCTCTGCACCGACTTGCTCCGGTATAGAGATTTATATCACTCTTCTTGTGATGGGAAGTCTGGACGTGATTAGTGAATATCCGGATTGCAAGGGCTTCTATGGAAGTGCCTTCGGTTCCGTTCAATCCCGGAACGGACTTGTATGGATGTGTGTTTGACATTACACTTTGAGATGTAAAGCTGGTTTCTATCAAATACATTTCTGTTGGTGGCGGAGAATTTATTCTCTTAGCTTAACACCCTTCTCTGAGACGTACGAGCTCAGAGGTTATGTAGTTGATGGTTAGTAGTGATACATTCCCAATTTGGTAATGTGGCATACGAAGTGCTGTTGATCAATTGTTGATCAAAGCGTGGCTTTGTGAAAAAGCGTGGCTTTGTGAAAAAGCGTGGCTTTGTGAAAAAGCGTGGCTTTGTGAAAAAGCATAGCTTTGTGGACGAGACTTCGTCGAGCCTCACAACCCGGTAATGGTCGAAACAGGAATGTTGCGGCAAAGGTTTTTAGGGGTAGCGCCCCTAGGGTATGCCATTTCCTTCTGGATAAAAGGTGATATCATGGTATGGAGCCCAGATATTTTACCTATGTTGATGCTGAAAAATTTATTATACTTTGTGGTTGTTGCTTTGAGGATCCTCGGATAAAGGTCGGTAACGACCGGGGTATGGCATAGCTCGTGTGTTAGTTACATAGTTACAGCTTGGTTAAAGCGTGAGGTAACGTCGGCCTTGTGTTTGCAGAGATCCGGTTAGGTTCTCGGGGCGTCTTTCCAGAGGCGTTTCCATTTCGGTGTAATGAAGTTCCTTTGCCTGACCATTTGTTGGAAATCCAAAGAAACAATACGAACCCTGTACTGTTTTAGTTGTATTACCTGCCATTTACTTATGGTGGTCACCACTGTTTAGATGGTAGCTATAGTAAGCATACAATAATGGTTGTATGTTGGCTAAGATTGATATTATACTTTCGAAATGTTTTCCACACTAGACATTAATAATAATATCAACTGATTTTGCGTAGTAAGCATTTTTGACTATCATAAGGGGAAATCTCCTCCAATTCTGCGTTTGCATTGTGTGTGTGGCGGGAGGCCTTATGGTAGTTTCATTTTCCAAAAGCATTGCGAATTAATTTTTATTTTCTTTGTGAAAATAACTGTTTTACGATCTCACACCAGTCACCATGACTGACTCGGAGTTTATTGTTCCCTTTCTAAACTCTGGGTGCCCATAATTTTCCACACGGGCAGCCTAGAGTTATGTTATCAGGATATTCTGGATATTCTGGAGCTTTGGAGATGAGCTGGATGGCGAGACGTACACCCGTACTTGTTTATTTATTCCGCTGTGTATTCTGTATGAGGACAAGTTTATATAACTGTCCATTGTTGTATTGAGTTGTATATTGACTCTGATTGATGTATGTATAAACTGATATAGTCTTTTGTTTTAAAGATTATTGATTCATCTATTATATATTGTTCCGCTGCGAATGTGAGATTCTGATATTGTTTATGTTTCTGTGTTTCTGTTCTTTCTTTTCTTCTGTCTTCTCCTACCTCTTCTTTTAACCCTAATGGTTCGGTTTTACGGCATTCGATTACGCGGCATTTGATACAATGGACGTATTAATGTCGACTTTCGAGCGTTGAAAAGTCGAAACGTTACATAACCCATATGATTAGAAGAATTAAATGACATCCGTTAGTAGAAAAAAACACCATTCTACTATAGTGTAAGTGATTTGTTTTTGTGGACATTAGTGAAGCAGAATAAATTCCTGTTCAACTATAAATTGATTGAATTGTTTGGACATCTATTTAGCATGATAAATCACCATCCTGTTGTTATGTTATTTGGACTTGTATATGCCAACTGGTTATATTAATGTGTTATTCCCTAATTGGATATGAATTGTATTTACATATATGGTTGCTTATGTAAATAATTATTATGTGATTTGGAAATCGAATAGAAATTAAATGGTAACTTAAATTAGTATCATTGGGACTGCTAAGCCTCAATTGGAATTTATAAAGTATCGTGTGAATTTACTTTAATTATTTAATCAATTTTAGGCTAAGGGTTTATAAATGGTTTTTCAAGTTATATAATTCTTATGAAGGTATTTATAAATGAAAACTTGTTTATAGAAAGGGGTTTCTCTAACGAAAAGGGTTATTAAGGTGTTTTATAAATGATGTTTTGTAAATGATATTTATAAAAGATATTTTATAGAGGAGTACAGAAAGGTTTATATAAAGAGTTTTAAAAATAGGAAAAAGGTTTATAAATCATTTCATAGATTTGGAAAGAGGTTTATAAATTAACTTAAAGGTTTATAAAAGTGGGTTATAACTTTATTTTGAAAGTTATAAGTTAATTGAAATATGAGATGAGATTTTAAAAAGGGAATTTTTGATACAGGATAAGCGGAATGTTTTATTTGGAAGAAATGTTTGGATTTAGGAAGAAGGAAATTCTAAAAAGTTTGTAAATATACTTATACTGATAAGATAAGTATATGATTTTTTTTCAAGGCATGAAAAGTAAAATGTTTTGGTAATATAATTATACCATTGAGATAAGTATATAAAGGTTTCCAAGTATAAAGGAAATGTAAGGGGTTTGAGAATAGTGTTTTGACAAGATCTTTTGATCAGATTTTATAGAGTGGTTTTATTAATTAAAGAGAATTAATAAAGGCTTAGTAGATCCTATATGGAATATAAACCATGATTGGATTTTTGCTTATTTGATAGTTAAATAACCGACTATCAAAGCTGGACCCAAAACGTAACTTTAGAAATATCTAGGAGAAACACGAGAATTATATGGTACAGTTACCGTCGAAGGTGCTATACTGTACGTATAAACTCGTTTCGTTCTTTTAGGATGATTGGTAAGGAAATCCGTCCACAAACGGTTAGGAGGTGAACTCCACTCTTGTCATTTGTCTGTTTATTTGCTAAAGAACCGGGGTTGAGTTTACCGAAAACTATCGAAAGTTGTTTCGAAGAGACCGGGATCAGATATGTTATCCGAAAACCACTTCGATCCAACCCAAGCATTTTGTAATGAAGACATCTTGAAGCATGCGATCGAAGATGGGGCCATTGAAGTACAAGGGCTGCTTGCTACTAATCCTGAGGATGATTCCAAAATGGATGTAGTAGAAGTAGTGTCTTCGGTTTTTCCTTATCCTGGACAATTTGTATGGATGAATGTTGGCACTGCATTACTGCCGGGAGGGTAGTGTTAGCATTCCAAGAGGGACTGCTATTCAGAAAGGTAAAACGTAGCCTCAAGCCTCATCAACTGGGAATGACTAAAACAAGGGATATGCAGCAGGGCTATGTGGGTCGCACCCATTAGGGTATATCATCACCCTTCTAGATATATACACAATCATCAATGAATTCGTGTACGTGGGAGCACTCGGTTAAAGGTTGTAATGCAACCGGGGTGATGATATATTCGGTACTATCCAGCAAGGGGTAGGCCAGTTTTGTGTTGGCAGCTGTGCAGTTAATGCCCCGCTATTACCCCGCTACAATCCTGCTATATCTCATAGCGGATTTCTACCGCTACGATTTTTCCATATAGCCCCAAATATAGCCTTTCCGCTTTAAGCCCCGGTATTTCTACTATATCCCGTTATTCCCGCAATATTCCCTTATTTCCGCTATATCTTCTTTAAAAGAAATGAATTGAAAAATGACATTTATACATTATAAAAATTATGAAATTAATTTATTTAATTGATTTTTTAATATATTTTCAGAAATGAAAATACTTTAATATTCTCATAAATTCAATTATGTTATAAAATAGTTTTACGTTTATTTACAGTATATTCGCACATGTTTTTATTTAAAATTATTTATGTATTAATTATAATTCAATTAAATGTTAATTTTTCATTTAATTACCATTTATATATTTGTAAAAACATTAAGTACGAGTTTTATATGATATTTTAGAGTCATCCGCTATATCCTACTATATCCTCGATGTATCCTTGCTATGATTTTTTGCACCTCCGCCACATTGAATCTACCGAGCGCTTTAACTGCACAGGTTGGCAGGGATCATTAGGTATGATCTCAATATATTTTTCTAGAGGTGTACTGTGGCGGGCAGTACCCAAGTACCCCAGTCATTAGTTGGTATCCATTCTCCATTATGTGCCATACATTTTTGATTGTAGAGCCTAGTATGTTAGAATGTGAGATGCAAGCATTTTAGCTATTTTATCTATTTAATTTAAACCTAGACACTATGATAATATAACTTGATTTTGTATAAAATGTTTTGGTTATTGTAAGGTAAAAACTCATCCGTTTTTATGTGCGGTGTGGTCTTACGAGATACCCTTTGTTTGAAAGGTTTTCAAATGTAGAAATCAGTTTGGTTATTACTTGTTATCGAGTTTTACTCACGCTGGTTTACCAGACTGACCCGGGTGTTATTCCATGTAATGCTCGGGTCAAACCAAGCATGTTTTCCCAGGTTTAGCTAGATACTTTGGAGTTGAAGAGGAGCTGGATGGTCAAGACGTATTCACGTATATTTTTCTTCTGCTGTATTATAGAGTCTGTATGTTTGTCAATGTAAGGACATGTTTCTATAATTGTCTAAATTTAGGATAAGCCTAGTGTACTCTGATATTATATGAATAAAGATGTTTCCTTTTTGTAAAGATCATTGTTGTATTATATATTATTCGTTGCGTTGTGAGATTCTGTGTTATTTAGTTTTCTTCTATCTTCTACCTTCTTCTTTCACCCTAACAAATTGGTATTTTATGTACTTGAATGTTCGGCATGTGATACAGTGGGCGCACTAGTGTTGATTTTCGAGGGTCAAAAATCCGGTTTGTTACATTTGGTATCATAGCTGAAGGTTAAGCGAGAACCTTGGCCCTGGTGGGGTATACTCATTTGAGATAGGGTAAGTGAGACTCTAGAATGAGTTTGAGTGTATACTATATAAGAGGGCGTATTTGTTACAGCTATAAAAAGGTTTTATATTGTGTTGTCTGAGCTGTTGAGTGGCTTAAGAATTCTGGTCGATGCGTCTGGCCAACGTTATCAATAGGGTTTTGCTAAACACTAGAACAAGTTCAATTGACATAGTATCGTTTCGAAATTGGGCAAATGAAATAAATTTACCTAGAATATATATTTTATATACAAAAAAAGAATGATTTTCACAAAAAGTGTAGTATAGTTGGTTGGGGTGTTAATAATAATATGTTACTATTATTATCATTTTGGGTTTGTTTAGTCATGCCCGTTTAGCTGATCATTGACTATTGTTAGTATGTTCCCTTTTTAAGATATGGGTTGGGTAGATAAGGATTGGGAAAAATATGCCAATGAACACCTTGTGAATTAAGTTTCACAGTTTGACTATAGGGCGTTCGATGTTAATGTTGAGGTAGAATTTGATTTAAAAGTTAGAATATTTTGAGATAAATATTTAAAATGGTTTAATAGAAGTGATTTACAAAATGGTTTATAAAAATATATCATTTAAGTTGGAAGAATTTAGGTTGAAAACTTGAGAACCTAAATCGCGGTGTTTTTGGAAAAATGACTTTCAAGATTTTGGGAAAATACTAATAATAATATTTGAAACAAATTTGGTTTAAGTATAATTTTTGGGGATAAAAGTGTAAGTAAGAAGTGTTATCTTTGGATTGGTACGGGGAACAAGTCTTGATTGTTTTGTGATGATCGAAATAATCTTCTAAGTGACGATCAGATGTTTGCCTAGGCGAACGTTGTAGTGCACTTAGTAAATTATTCTCTTTATCATTGTAGAGTCAAAACAAGCTCAACCCGAACGAACCCAAAGTAAGTTAGAAATATATGTTTTGTTGGAAAATGTAAAGTATTGTTCCAAAAATGAGATTTTGAAATAAAAGGAATATTTTTAAGTTAACTAGTTTGAGTGGCTCAAAAATAACTTAAAATTGGGGAAGGAATGTGTTCTGATGGTAAACACTTCTTTTGAGTATTACCCTTCTTGGTAAGGGAATGTAGGATACTGTTTGGTAGTACCCAGTTCCTAAGTATCATTTTGGAGTTACTTGGGCTATGGATATATATTTCTATGATTGAAATATAGAGTTTTATTTGAAAAAGTTTTGAATAAAATCCGGGTATTTGGATCTTGAGTTTTCTTTGAGAGATAAATTCGAAATTGAATAATGGAATTAGATAGGGATATATGATCTTAGGATGCAGTGGAATAGCATCCAAGTTGAACCAGTGTAGTTTATGAAATGTTTTCATAAATAATTTGGTGGAAATAGAATTGGTATTAGGGAGGACCAATTAAGTAAGTGCGTAAGTTGGATGTAGATCATTTCTCTTTCCATATAGAGTGATCCAAGATTCGAGTACATGGCTTTGAGGTGTTGCACCGTTCTGAATAAGGATCTATTGCTCGACTTTTGACGGCGAGCACTTGATGAAGGTTCTTGGTGTGGGACCATAGTTTTCTATCATAGTTACAACTATATAAGGAGAATAGAGGTTCCAAATCAAGGAGCCTGATCGAAGTCCGCACTAGAGAATCGAGAGAGCGATACTAGTTCGAAAGAAAAGTTATGTATTCGAGTTGAGGTCGAATCAGATTTTGCATAAGAATGATCTATGTACATCATATGAGAGGATGTATAGTGTTAAATGTTTTCTGGGATATGTCGAGGTGTAATTTCGGGGATGAAATTCTTTTAAGGGGGAAAGAATGTAACGACCGGAATTTCACTGCTTTGATTAGTGAATATTTAATTAATTTTAAATATTCAATATATAGGTTTTATAATGAAAATAAACTCGTTTTAATTAATTAATAATGATGGTAAAATCGTTTTCAAAATTTGTTTACCAAATTAAATAGTTCGTAGAAAAACAGAAAATGTGACCAAAAAACGTTTTCCGAAATTTCAACCTTTCGACACCGGAAAGTTGTCAGGAACGTTGTTCATCTTTGTGCACTATATGTACATATATATAAGAGTTAATTAAATAGATAATAATACACTTAGAAATAAATTATCTTATGTTAATTTGATTAGTAAGTGATGTGACAAGACATAATTTTAAAAATAATAAACATTTTATATAAATATATATATTAAGTATTGCAACATCTTAGATTTGTAATCATTAACCATAATTATCTCTTGTCACATCTTAGTTAATTAATAATTAAACTTATATATATATAAGTGATGTGACTAAACATAATAATTATAAATATAAAGAAAGTGATGTGATTAAACATAATAATTATATATATAAGAAAGTGATGTGACTAAACATAATTATATATATATAAAAGAGTGATGTGATTAAACATAATTATATATATATATATATATTATAAAAAAATTGTGATGTGACTTGATAAAGTGATTAGGTGTGAAATCTTGCCTATAAATAGCCCATATGTTTCTCCATTTTTCCTCCTCTTTCCACCAACCTTTTCTTCCTCTTTTCCAACTCAAATGGAGTTTTTATTTTTATTTAAACGTGTGAAATTTTAATGGCTATAACATTCTAGTTGACCACTTTTTCAAATTTCTATCATAGCTATATCAAAATACCCAATCTTTGCAAAGCAATTTTTCATCCAGAATTTCAAGTCCGAAAATTACCCTTCTTCTTTTGATCATAACTTCTTTAAACCAAATTGAAAACGAGTGATTCTTTTTTTGAAATATTAGAGAAAAGAAATTCAAATAACATTCTCTTTGAGTGATTTTTAATGTTCCTTGAGTAGGTAGCCCAAAAATCAGTTGCAAAATGACCTATTTTCAGGTTTATTATTGAGAATTAGATGTTTATCCGAAGTCGCTCCACCTTACCAAAACAAGGCTCGCTTCCTCTTCCCTTCAAGGCCAAGCCTACCTAGTGCATTCAAGGTTCAAGAATTCATCTTTTTGCTTAGGAATGGAAGTGTTATGTCATACTCTAATTTAGCGAGAGTTTGGATAGCTTTCGGTGAGTAAATTCCTAATTTTTTGGAAAGATCTTTCCTTTATATGTTGTGTTGATCCTTAGCTATATGTATGTTATATATATATATATATATGTTGGATCTTGGCATGTTTGAATGTGATGATAAGTGCAAATTTATGGGATAGTATTAGCACTCGAATGGATGTGTTATTGCAAAGTTAGTAATTGTATATATATTGGTATATGTATACAATTTGTTGTATGAATGTGATGTGTGAATATAAAGGGTTGATGATGAACTTGACTATATTCATGATTGGTTGAAAACAAAGTTGAAACATTGTATGTAATCGCGATGGATTTGAAATCAAACTTGTTTCAAAAGTTTAAAGTTTAGATTGTGGTTAAAGTTGGTGTAATTGGTTTTAAAGTGTGAAAATTTAGTAAGGTATGTTTCAATCATGAAATAGTATGGTTTTAGTAAAGTGGCTTCGCTTAAAGGTGGGTTAGAGCAAACTGCACTCATAGCGACAGTCGTTATGGATGCAGTTCGGCAATGGTTTGGATTTCTATTTCAAATTTGTTTTATTTTGAAATTACTTTACTAAGTTTTTCAAACTTAATTAGTAATATTAAAAAGTAATTAAGTTGTAATATAATTAATTAATTAGTTAGTTAATTAAAAGGTAATTAGCACCTAATTGGTAATTAAGAAGGTGATTAGAGGTTAATCATCACTTAAGTTAAGTTAATGAATATTAATTGATTTATAAAGTTTTAATTAGTGATTAATGGGGTTTAGAAGTAACTAAGTGATTAATAATTATTCAATTAAGATTAATGGTTATTTATTTATTTATTCAATTAATGGGTCATTTAATTAATATTTAATTAGTTAGGGTTTAACTCTTAAACAATTTGGTTTAACCTTAACAAAGTTGCATTAGGAAGTTAATTAGTACTTAATCAAGTTCATTAAGCCTAATTAGAGTTTAATTATAATTTAATCTTGATTTAAATTGGATTAATTAAGATTTAGTTAGGGTTTAAGCTAATTAAATATAATTTTAACTTTTCAAAGGTGATTTTAAATTAAACAAAATGTGTTTGAATAATTTTTCTTTTTCAAAGTAAATCGATTCCATATCAAAGGATCTCTTGTCCGGACCCTTAAGTAACCCATATGATTAGAAGAATTAAATGACATCCGTTAGCAGAAAAAAAAACACCATTCTACTATAGTGTAAGTGATTTGTTTTTGTGGACATTAGTGAAGCAGAATAAATTCCCGTTCTACTATAAATTGATTGAATTGTTTGGACATCTATGTCGCAGGATAAATCACCATCCTGTTGTTATGTTATTTGGACTTGTATATGCCAATTGGTTATGTTAATGTGTTATTCACTAATTGGATATGAATTGTATTTACATATATGGTTGCTTATGTAAATAATTGTTATGTGATTTGGAAATCGAATAGAAATTAAATGGTAACTTAAATTAGTATCATTGGGACTGCTAAGCCTCATTTGGAATTTATAAAGTATGGTTTGAATTTACTTTAATTCTTTAATCAATTTGAGGCTAAGGGTTTATAAATGGTTTTTCAAGTTATATAATTCTTAAGAAGGTATTTATAAATGATAACTTGTTTATAGAAAGGGGTTTCTCTAACAAAAAGGGTTATTAAGTTGTTTTACAAATGATGTTTTGTAAATGATACTTATAATAGTTATTTTATAAAGGAGTATATAAAGGTTTATATAAAGAATTTTAAAAATAGGAAAAAGGTTTATAAATCATTTCAGAGATTTGGAAAGAGGTTTATAAATTAACTTAAAGGTTTATAAAAGTGGGTTATAACTATATTTTGAAAGTTATAAGTTAATTGAAATATGAGATGAGCTTTTAAAAAGGGAATTTGATAAAGGAAAAGCGGAATGTTTTATTTCGAAGAAATGTTTGGATTTAGGAAGAAGGAAACTCTAAAAAGTTTGTAAATATACTTATACTGATAAGATAAGTATATGATTTTGTTTCAAGGCATGAAAAGTAAAATGTTTTGGTAATATAATTATACCATTGAGATAAGTATATAAAGGTTTCCAAGTATAAAGGAAATGTAAGAGGTTTTGGAATAGTGTTTTGATAAGATCTTTTGATCAGATTTTATAGAGTGGTTTTATTAATTAAAGAGAATTAATAAAGGCTTAGTGGATCCTATATGGAATATAAACCATGATTGGATGTTTGTTTATTTGATAGTTGAATAACCGACTATCAAAGCTGGACCCAAAACGTAACTTTAGAAATATCTAGGAGAAACACGAGAATTATATAGTACAGTTACCATCGAAGGTGCTATACTGTACGTATAAACTCGTTTCGTTCTTTTAGGACGAATGGTAAGGAAATCCGTCCACAAACGGTTCGGAGGTGAACTCCGCTCTTGTCATTTGTCTGTTTATTTGATAAAGAACCGAGGTTGAGTTTACCGGAAACTATCGAAAGTTGTTTCGAAGAGACCGGGATCAGATATGTTATTCGAAAACCACTTCGATCCAACCCATGCATTTCGTAATGAAGACATCTTGAAGCATGGGATCGAAGATGGGGCCATTGAAGTACAAGGGCTGCTTGCTACTAATCCTGATGATGATTCCAAAATGGATGTAGTAGAAGTAGTGTCTTCGGTTTTTCCTTATCCTGGACAATTTGTATGGATGAATGTTGGCACTGCAACGTTAGCATTCCAAGAGGGACTGCTATTCAGAAAGGTAAAACGTAGCCTCAAGACTCATCAACTGAGAATGACTAAAATAAGGGATATGTAGCAGGGCTATGTGGGTCGCACTCATTAGGGTATATCATCACCCTTCTAGATATATACAGAATCATCAATGAATTTGTGTACGTGGGAGCGCTCGGTTAAAGGTTGCAAAGCAACCGGGGTGATGATATATTCGGTACTATCCAGCAATGGGTAGGTCGGTTCTGTGTTGGCAGGGGTCGTTAGGTACGACCTCGGTACATTTTTCTAGAGGTGTACTGTGGCGGGCGGTAACCCAGTAGCCCGGTTATTAGTTGGAATCCATTTTCCAATATATGCCTTACGTTTTCGATTGTAGAGCCTAGTATGTTGGAATGTGAGATGCAAGCATTTCATCTATTTTATCTATTTACTTTAAACCTAGACACTATGGTAATATCGCTGGATTTTGATATAAAATGTTTTGGTTATCGTAAGGTAAAAACCCATCTGTTTTTATGTGCGGTGTGGTCTTACGAGATACCCCTTGTTTGAAAGGTTTTCAAAAGTAGAAATCAGTTTGGTTATTACTTGTTACCGAGTTTTACTCATGCTGGTTTACCAGACTGACTCGAGTGTTATTCCATGTAATGCTCGGGTCAGACCGAGTATGTTTTCCTAGGTTTAGCTGGATACTTTGGAGTTGAAGAGGAGCTGGATGGTCAAGACGTATTCACGTATATTTTTCTTCCACCGTATTATAGAGTCTGTATGTTTGTCAATGTAAGGACAAATTTCTATAACTGTCCAAATTTAGGATAAGCCTAGTGTACTCTGATATTATATGTATAAAGATGTTTTCTTTTTGTAAAGATCATTATTGTATTATATATTATTCGTTGCATTGTGAGATTCCGTGTTATTTAGTTTTCTTCTATCTTCTACCTTATTCTTTTACCCTAACAAATCGGTATTTTCGGTACTTGAATGTTCGGCATGTAAAACAATTGGCGTATTAGTGTCGATTTTCGAGGGTTGAAAATCCGGTTCACTACACATACTCTGAATTGTTCCATATGATAAAATAGTTTATTACCGTCGAAGAGAGTTGATTGACATAGTAGATAATTAAAACATAATAGCGTACACATTCACAAAGGGGCTGACCCAATTGGTTTTGAGAAAATCAATTAGAAAACTTGGAATAAGATTTCATAATTGACCCCAAGTGCAAGTGGGAGATTGATAGAGTTAGGGACATGCCTAAGGGAAATTTTGTAATTTGTTATATATATCTAACTCTTTGATCAATCTTGTTTGAAATAAAGGTATTTTCTTCGATTATATACTTGATATAATGTGGTTATATTAATTAATCAATTTAATTAAAAGTATATTTAATAGAAAATCTATAAATGGTATGTTTTTTTGATAGTAGTTACAAAGTGTTGTAACCGTGAGTAATTTATCACAATGAAACAAATATACCATTTTAAATGTTCCTAGTCAAGATGCATCGAGACTGGATATCGATGTATCCGTTGAGACTAGAGTACGTAACACTCTCCAAATGTTGAGCAGTGTATTACTCATAATTGTTGGAGGTACCAAGGGGTTACGTACTGATAGTTATTGGATAACTATGGAATGACTCACTCGATAGTTTTTTGTTGGTTAATATAACTAAGGTCAAGCAGAGAATATCGATGTGACTAATTTACACAGTTCTCTCGACTTAAGAATATTGTTGATCTTCAATGTGGAAGTTCCACTTTGATTATAGTTAAATCGTGGCACAACGTCCATCGAACGACTATAGTTGGGTCAACTGGAAGCATTGGAAGTGAAACACTATTCAAAGATGATTCGTCTCCTCAGTTATATAAGGTTAGTATCAAGGTCAACTGAAATCAACTCAAAGTCAATGTCTCTGGCCATAACATTTCAGTTAATAATAATTGTTATTATTGAACCAAAGACTTTGTGTTTGAACTATAAAGTTGAATGTGGATGATATTGGAATTTTGAGCATTACCAAATTCCATAAATCTAAAGTGATATAAATTTAACGAAGAGAACTAGTGTAAATAATTGTCACTATTAGGTACCGCTTATAATAAGTAAAATTGGATTTTACCAAAAGACGAGTAAGAGATAAATTCAGCCAAAATGGCCCACCACCTGTTAAGTGACGTGTGAACGTTAATATTCGAATAGTTCGATATTAATCGCTGACTTAATTTACACCTTTAAGTCACACAACCGTAATGATGAATTCTTTGAAAAACCACATGATTTAATTAATTTATAAAATGTTGTAGATTGATTAAATTAATTGATATTTGAGAAATATTAATTATTATTTATTTGATATTTGGAAGTTCTTTGTAATTATTTTAATGCATTTATAAAAATTATATTTGTGCGCATTGATATACGATATCGATGTAATTTAAAGATAATTGCATGAAATGATTTATGTAAATTTTACATCATTTAATGACATGATTTATGGAAACTTTATGTCGTTTGATGACATGATTTGTGGAAATTTTATGTCATTTGATGACATACGTGTAAAGAAAGGATTGGAGAGAGAGACGATCAAGGGAATTAATTAGGTAAGTTTTAATTAAAGAATGAGAAAAGTTTCATTCTTTCAAATAAAACATATTCTCTAATTCATTATGTACGTACAATTTCATTCTTTCTTATTCAGTCTGTTTCTTTCTCTCCTCCAAACTTTTCATGGTAGAAAAAAAATTTCCAAAATTTTTTCAACTCCATATAAAACATCAAACAAAACAAAAGTGGTTCATCCATCTCTTGCATGGATAGGATGGCTACCTTGAAGATTGTAATGACCTGCTATTTCGAACCGTTCAAATCGTCAATCATCCACACATGTCAGACTTGAATTGTTCAAAACAATATATTGTTAATTAATATTTGGCAAAACTTAGCATATACAGTAAATAAATCAAACATAGAATCACAGACACAGAGTAATATAACAATAAGCAACGAAATAGATAAATAGTATTTCATGAAGCTACTATATAAACAATAGAGTCTGAAAACAAACTACAATAGAAATTCAAATACAAATGAATCTCTAATATAGAAGTAAATGACAAGACTGAATCATAAAGAACTGAAATAAACTAACATAACAGAATAGCTGAGTAGATGAAGATAGATCTCCAAGCGAAGATCCAAAGCTCCAAAGGTGAGTCTCAAATGCTGTGTCACTCAGTCTGACCCGAGCATAAAGAAAAACAAAAAACACTCGAGTTAGGATTAACATTCTTATACTAGTAAATCAACTCAAGTGAAATGTCCAAGTGAAATACAATATAACTTAAAGGATGTTTGGGATTTTCATCCTCTAAGGATCCGTGGAACTATCTACTATGTAGTAATATACGCTATTATAATATGTCTATTAGTAAAGTAAAGTATTAAAATAGCGTTATGGTGTTACCCATATCCCCCTTAACACATTTTATATATTCACATAGTCTATATAGTACCGTAAGCTCCACCAAACCGGTGGTTTACCCAGAGGACACTCCATAGGTATGGTACAAAACAAACTCGTAGAAGGCGCGATAAAGCATGTGACAAGGCACGCGAGGCAATGCTAGGGTAGGATTCTACCGTTTGCACTCCCGGACTGGTAGTAACGCATAGCAGCTACTACCGCCCACCTCGAGACACACTCCCAAATCAAAGGTGCACCCAATCAAATCACAAAGTAATAGAATGGTATCGAAGAAGCATGCTCGATCGGAGGTGCGACCTCACTTGGCCCGGTATAGCTCCTATTTTAGCCACATCAAGTTGACTCATGGGAGTAAAGGCTGCTTTAATACCTTATACAGAATCATCGCCAAACCATCCTACTTCGTTCTGGAATCTCCACCACGTACACAGTTGTTAAATTGGTTTTCGGTATTAGTAGAGAGTATGACAATATCCGATCCCGGTCTCTTTAACAACTAAACGTTTATTTCACACCGTGGTCATTTTTATTTCAAACAGTTCATACTTCATATCAAAATATCATTTTCATTTCAAAATCATATCACTTTCGAAATCATATTGACTTCCAAAATCATAACGACAAAATAGTTTAAACCATCATATCCAAAATATTCGCATTTAAATCCATTAAATCTAAATCATAAAAGTTCCAACTTTAAACAGTTTGAATATTGAAAGTAGTTTATATAATAAAAATAGTTTATATATTGAAAATAGTTTATATTTAAAATAGGTTATAGTTTGAAATAATTTTATATGTTAAAAATAGTTTATATCGAAAATAGTTTCAAATTAGAATTGTTTCTTCCAATTCCATAAATCAATTCAAATCAACTATAGTTCCAAAATTCAATTTAAATCAATCTCAGTTCAACAATTACAATTCAATTCAATTTCTCAATAAAACCATTTTTAATTTATATTGATTTCAAATTTAAACCACTTCCCATTTAGTAGGTTTCAAACTTAAATATTCAAACAATTTATAATAACTTAATTTGATAAATTTCATTTATATTTCAAAATTCAACTTTAGTTTTATTTAAATCTGAAATATTCAGTTAATCATTTTTAACGACATTTAAATAAAATATCAAATTACAAATTTAAATCAAATCCAATATTCAACTTCAATATATTTGAATATGAAAATATTCTTTTTATCACTTTAAATGAAATCTCAAATTATATATTTAAATCAAAATTAAATATTTAAAATTCAATTTTATTTAAATTTAAAATATTCATTTAATCACCTTCAATCAAAATCAAGTTATCAAGTTATAAAATCATATCTTTCAAAATCTCAAACCCAGTAAGTTTCAAATAAATTCTGATTTAAATATAATTCTTAAACAAAATACATTTCAAATTAATTTCAATTTATCTTTCCAACCTTGATTTATTAAAATTATTGCAAAATCTATTTTCAAAATATTAATATAAAATTTAAATAAATACTTTAAACATATTATATATATATATTAAGTTAAATTAAATTCTCAATAAATTTTATTATATTAATTAATATTAAATTAAATCTTATTATTATTAAATCTATTTTAAATCTTGTTTTATATATATTTGAAAATAATAAAATTATAAGTAAAAATTTATAATTTACATTTTAAAACTTTAACTTATAATTTTTAACATTTTCATAACATATAATTTAAAATCTAAATTTACATACATATCAAAATTTAAAATAAAACCTTTATATTATATTTTAAAATCAACTTTATTAAAACAAATATAGTTCCTTTCAAAAAATTGAAAATCATTTTTCAAAAATAGACCAATGGTGTCCGTATATAATTTTCTATCCTTTGGTCAAGTGATACCGCAATTTAAATTTAATATTTACGGGTATATATCATTTTAACCCGCAATCCCAAAATTTCAAAATCAATGGAAATCGCTTGGGTTTATCATTTCAACCCATAACGATTTTCCCCTAATCTATAATATCGTTCGGGTATGTATCATTTCAACCCATAGGGAATTTTTAAACTAACAGGGAACTTGCAGAGTGAGAACAAATATGATAATAATATAACATATCAACAACAGGCATATATCATCAGTAACAAATTTAAATATAATATATACAACAGGTTATGGTGTCATATGTCATAGGTAATCAATTGCATTGCATATCATATTTAACAATTAAATAACTTAACAATTCAAATTTAAAAGCATATTTCAATCGTCATTTCATATGAATTAAATTTACTAAATATAAGAATGTTAATCGTGAGTGATTGCTCACCTTTCAAGGCTAGAGAAATAACAAGAACAAGATGTGACGAATCCAAGCACAAATTCCAAAGCATAGCACGATGAACACAAATTCGACGAACAAAGCAAAGCACGACGGACTTGAATTGATGAAACAAAATATATACATTTTTAAAAGTCTAAAATTTTCACCATATTAAAAATAAGATTTTTATATTATATTTTAAAATCAATATTCCATTTTCAACACATATATAAATAAAATCTAAATATACATATATTTAAACTCGATATCAAAATAAATCTTTATAAATATATTTTAAATCCAATATTAAAACATATTAACATAAAACCTATATATATTATACTACAAAATCATTACTAAATTTAAACACATAGATTTTAAAAATCAAATATATACAATAACAGTACTACACTTAAAATTTAACAAATTTTCAAATATATTTAAAATTCCACAAATCTAAAATTCAAATTTATGTAAATATATAGTTTTGAAACCTAAATACTTAAATACACTTGACGCTTATAACTGTAAAAATAAAGATATAAAACATAAACATAAACTCATATATACTAATATATAAACTAAGATATAAACAAATATATATAAACTTATATATGGAGAGAAGGTGCTGCTTGCATTTTCGGTATAGTTGCTTAGGGCGAGGCACAGTAGTGGGTGTTGCATGCTTGTCAGGTGGTTGTCGCATGTGTGGGTCGTGGCAGCAGGGAAAGGGAAGGTCGAGGGTCAGAGGGTGGATGCAGTGGGCTGCTGGCGTGCTACTACTATGGGGTGTGTAGTCGGGGAAGGCTTGGTGATGTGGCCACGCTTGGTGTGGAGGGTTGGCTTTTAAGTGGAAGTGGTCAGGGGAAAAAGAGGGTGGAAGGCAGACTGCGAGGCTGCTGGTTTGGTGGGTGCTGCTCGGGTTTAAGGGGAAGGCCACCATTGGTGGATCTGGAGGTCAGAGGTTGTCGGATCGGGGTGGAAAGCTATGGGTGGCTGTGGTTCACTTTCTTTGGTGATGGGCGGGCTGACAGGTGCTAGGCGGTGGATTGGGTTGCTTGCATATGAAGGGTCGAGAGGCGGATCAGGAAGCGAGGGGATGGCAGAGGATGTGCTTTACTGGGTAGGGAGTGGGTCGTGTGCTGACATCAAGGGGTGGGGTTTGTTCGGCATGGAAGGATGAGGCTGTCGGTGATTGGAGAGGGCCGTTTGGTGTCAGGTGGCAAGGCGCCTCAGTTGCAATGGAGGAGGAGAAGCGAAGGAGAGGTCAAGGCGGAAGTGGGAGAGAGAGAGAGAGAGGACGAGAGCTTGAAGGTGGGAATCTCGGTTGAAGGAATGGGGTTCGGTGAAAAGCCATGAACAAGCAGCAAGTTGAGGTGGAAAAGAAGACAAGCTTTCTAAAATATAAGCTTTATATATTGAACTTTTATACTTTAATGCATTTTCTCAGAACGAAAGTGGGAAAGGAAGAGACCCATATTAGAAAACGAACCAGCATATAATAAATTTAAATAGGAATTAGAAAAGTCAGGAATTGGATTCAAAAAATATTAATAACACATGGCTACTGGTTTCTCCGGGACAAATGAAAAGACACAAAACCAAAAAGGCTAAAACGGATACCGATACGGCTAACCGTTTCGCAGATTCTGGCACGTACAAGACACCGAGATGTACAAATGAATATACTGCGGAGATCTGCACGACAAGATGAACAGAATGGTACACAGATATCAATGATATGACAATCCTATCAAAAGTCGTTATTCGCTACAAAAAATGCTGCTAAAACGCCGAAAATAAGATAAATGGGGCTAGAGAAGTCCAATTTTGACGAAATGAATTGTGACGTCTCACTCAAAAAACGATTTAAAATTTTATTATATAAAAATATTCAGGTTTCAATAATATTTTATTTTCATCAAATTAACTGATTTTTAAATTGAAATTGATAGTTACACAACAGAATTAACTTTCATATTTACCAATGAAAATCTATCATTTGCTATGTTTAAATAGACATATACCAAATATCAAATTTTCATTGTTAAATTTAATTGTTTTAATTTTAAGAAAAATTCAGTTAATTATGTTATAAAAATCGTTAAAATTTACGGGTCGTTACAAAGATCTGATGAGATATGATCATTTAAGTTGTGACTTCTAGGCAACATCCTAAGGGGAGTCTATTTTCAAGATGTGCTTCAAGGCTTTGGGTAATAAGGTATGTTTTTCTTTAATAGATAATGATATTTGATGTAATATTTGTTGAAAGAGAAATTTAATTATCATAATTTGTATGTACGTATCATTACCTCATTTAATTTGAAAATTGTTTATGTAGCTTGAACTGTTTATTGAATGAATCGATTGGTTTTTTATTTTAATAAATCAAAACTAATACTTGTATATGTTTAAATACAATTTTTTTTGGAACTATGTTTTAAACATTCAATTTAAAGTCTAATGGTTAGATCAGAAATTTTGTATGTTCAATTTATTAATTGAGTTCTTATTTTGTTAAATTAAAATTAAAATCTGTATAAGTTTGAATATAATGTTTTATTATAGATCTATATTGTTAACATTCAATTCAAAGTATATCGTTTAGATCTAAAACTTTGTATGTTCATATTGTTTTGATTGGATTTTACTTTAACAAATTAAACTAAAATTTGTGTATGAATATTACAGTGTTTTATTGAAGATTCATGATTTAAACCATATAAAAGAAAATGTAGTTATAGATTTGAAAGTTTACATGTATGTATTTTGTGTTTGTATTGTTTTAGAAATTTAAAAAAAGGGAAGATGTTTTGGCAATAAATCTAAATTTTAATTTGATTACCACATGTCTATAATTTGTATTAATTAGATATATTTTATTGAATCTTACATACACATAATTAATGTTTTAACAATAAATCTATTTTTAAATTGATTGCTATAAATCTTTAATTTGTATTAATTAGAAAGACTTATTTTAATCTTATATACACACAATAATTATATATGTATCTTTACATATATAAAATTTATTATATGTATTACATATTGTCAAAGTATGAATTAGATTTCTTTCCTAAAAAAACAAAAAAACAAAAAAGAACAATTTAAAATGAGACAATTATATATACATACATTTATTTTTGATTGTTTATATCCTTATATTATGATGCCTATTAACTGTCATTTATATGTTGCATTAATTAAGTTTACTAAAAGGGAAACTGTAGTAATAACCCTTGTCATCCCTTATTTAATTCCATTTCAATTCGTATGTAACCATTAAATTGTTCTTGTTTATTTTATGTACACATATCAATTATTACTGACTATGCACACTACCTATATGCTTCACTGGCATAATATTTACTGTGAATATATTTACAATTCATGTCATATTTAGATTAGTCATTAATGTTATTTTATTAATCAATAATTTAATTTAATTAAGAAAAAGAAATGAAAAGTTTCCTTCTCTAACTAAATTTATGATCCCTCATTAATTAAATAATTTAGGAGAAAGCAAATGAAAATTGTCATTCTCAAAATAAATTTATGCCCCCTCGCTAATTGAATAAGTTAAGAGAAAGGAAATGAAATATTTCCTTCTCTGAAAAAATTTGAAAAGTAAACATTGCACACAAATTTGTATAGAAGAGTATATTTGATATACTCTAACTTACATATACATTAAATTAAAGAGAAACTTTATTTATGAAGTTAAATAAAATATTGATTTTATTTAAAAGAAACTTAGAAAAATTCCAAATGAATTTAGACTTCATAGGCCCATTAAAAATCCAAAATGGTTAATTTTTTTGAAATTCACCCATTTCTTCTGCTATGGGCTGGCCCTGTTCCAACATATAGTACCATATGTACCTATGGTTGTCGAGCACACTCAAACCATAAAATTTTTATATTGATGTTTATATTATTCATTGATTTATAAGAATATTTTGTAACTTTGTAGAGCGGGTCAAAGGTTAAAAAAGTTATAGCATTTCAAATGTTGATAGTGAAGAGTTAAAATAAGTGCAGTGTGATGTTAACAGACAAAAAATTTAATTTATTAAATTATAGTAAAGTAGAAGAGCTTATGACACTCTCATTGATTTTAGGAATCTTCTCTCTTCTCCTTAATTTTCTCACTGGATATTTTATTTTCAAATTCTTTAATTTATAAGTATTTTACACTTATTTTACTAATTGTCTCCCATCATTTTACATTTGGTAGAGACATTCTAAAGTCTATACAATTATTTACATATAATTTACCAATTATCTTCTAATATTTTATATTTAAGTCTATACATTTAGGTTAATTACGTAATCCAAAATTTGAGGATTTAAATAAATCTAGTTAATAAATATTTATTAATATTGTAAGGACCGGTATTTTTAACTATTTTAAATTATTAAATTTAATTTAATTATTAAATTAAAAATGGTTAGAATTAAAAATTTAATGATTTATTAATGTAGTTATTGAATATAAACTTGAATAAAATTTTGAAATAACCAATTTTGAAAATTTAGACAATAACAAGTATTGAAATTAAATTCCATGTATTGATGTGTTTATAATCAGTAGTTAGAATTGAACAATAAATATTGAATGACCGTAAAATGAAAGTAGTTGTTTATTATTTTAATTCGTTTTATAAGTTAAATAACTTATATTTGAAATATGGTGATTTATTGGATAACTAAATTATTTGAATTTAATATTGGAAATTGTTTAAATAATTGAATCTTGAATTAATGAGAATGAAAATGGTATCGGAAGTTGATTTAAATTTTATTTAAATAAGAATGAAAATTGTTAACATTTAAAATTGGATTTAAAAGTGAATAAATAGAAATTGGAAATTTTATATTTTAATTAACGTGTAAAAATAGCCATTCGGATAACTGTCTTGGATTTCGACGAAACCAGTTTCATCGGATCCGTAATAGTGAATTATTATAGAATTTCAAGTTTCGTAGCGATCGGATTTATCGTTTTTTCATGTGAGCTTGAAACTCGTAGAAATTAATTTAAGGAATTTGATTAAAATAAATTGATTTTGAAAAGCTATATTCTGGATACGATCGAATTAGGCCTCGAGACTAGTTCTATTGCGTTCGGAATAGGGGTAAAACATTAGGAACGCCAGGCAGCATGCTTCATTTGGAGTTTGGAATTGCGCGGGCCAATCGGGCGAGATATTTTCTTATTTAAATAATATAATAAAATTCAACAATTACATCAGCCCCCTTTTTTGTCTTCCCATACTCTACCTTTCACATCTTCTCCCCTATTCGAAATTAACAGCAAATCAATCAAAAGGAAATAGGAAAAAAAAACACAAACAAACGACGATCGAACGTGCTATGACATTGTGATTTATAAAACACTCACAACGTACTAGAATATTTTTATGCTATTTAAATTTGAATTTATGAAGTTATATGAATTTATTGGTCCTTGTTTAATAAATTTGACTGTCATTTGAATTAACCGTTATAAATTAAAATTGACATTTAAATTTGAAATTGAAATTGAATTGCCAATAAATTACCCAATATTAATAACTATGAAACTGTTGTGAATTATATTGTCTGTTTGTATGATTGATTGTGATGGATGCAAATTGGTTGATATTTGGATGTTTGGAAGTTTATTTTTTGATATATATCCTATTATCATCCTGTATATTATTTACAGTGTATAAAACTGTAAATTGAATTATATCAAATAAATTAAGAAATAGGTTGAAATGATATATACCTATGACATTGTGATTTGGATTGAAATGATGTATATCCATCCCTAAAATTAAATTGAAATAACTGACCACTTGGCCATAAGATAGAAAATTATATACGGACACCGGTTTGGTTAAATTAAATGATTTTAAAATCTTTGATTTGAAATTATTTAAATGGTTTTAATTTAAAAGAAATAAAAATCAATTTATAGAAATCGAATTAATCATGAATTCGAGTTTGAAAGGTTGAAATAAATTTTTGGTTAAAACAAATTGTTAAATAATTGAAGTTAAGATTTTGAAGTTAAAATCAGAATATGATTGAATTTCATAAATTGGTTTGTTTTTAAAAGATTGAACTTTTATTTGAACTTTGAATATTAGTAAGTAAAAGTGATATAAAATGATATTTCGAAATTGAGCTCGGAATTTAATTATATTTGAAAATTGGATTTTAAATTTAATATTGAAGTTAAATTTAATTTAAGTGACTTAAATCAATATTTTGAAAATCAAACTCGAATTTATATAAATTGAAATGATTTAAAAATATGAGAATCGAATTGAAATTAATTTAATTTGGAATTGAATTGAATTAATTGGAATTGAGATCGAAATTGAAATTGGTTTGAATATAAACTGGAATCGAAGTTGTTAGCACCAAAATTGGTCACTAACCTCGTTGATAAAGATTGTGTAGAGATGTAAGTGATGAAGTTAAATTAAACAAGGAAGAAAATGCTAATTTAAATGCAGAAAGTAAGAACACCGGATTTATAATGGTTCAGCGTAACTGCCTACATCCACTTTGAATTTTGATCTTTATTTCTTTCACAAGTAGTTGAATACAGATACAATCCATATATTAATGACTTGAATACAATTTTGAACTGAAAATAATCAGTCTTGAAAGTGGCAGAGTCTCCCCATTGTTCTCCCAAAAAGTGTCCTTTTCATTGTGCTACTGCCCTCCTATTTATAGACGAGATGGGTTGGACTTCCCTCATGGGCTTAGGAACAAGGTGCCTCTGCCCATAGTAGGTGAATCTACGCACCAGGCCAGGCAGGCCGAATGCTCTTGCTTTGTTATGGGCCTGAAAACTTGCTACCACCTCCAGTCTCTCCTTGATCAGAATCTTGTCTAGTGCTAATGATAATTTATTCAACTGTCATTTTGTAACCGGGCCAAGATGCCGGTTAACACTTGCCCCCCAAAGTGTGTCGTGTGAAGCAACACAACATGCTTTGAATCAGCGAGTATTCCTTGTCTTTAGAAAGAAATCCACCATGTTTCTTGAATAGTCATTATCCTCCAATTTATCCTCCCAAGGTGTTGTATCCTTCTTTGGTTATCGTGATGCTTGGTCGATTCCCAATATTATAAATCCAGGGTTGTAGTTCATCAGTGGCCATCCGTGTCTGATTCTGCAGAGCTAATAAGCTTCGGCTATATGATCTAGTCTTCTCTTAATAACCCTTAGTGAGAATTCAATTTCTGTTGATTTCAAGAAGTCGAACTTTTTCGGATGTACACATGCACGTTCGGGTACATGTTCTTTCCATTGGCTCTCGGATGCGTTTTATATGCTCATAAGTCATCGCCAACTCCATCTAGTTTAATTGCAATTCAATCGTGATTCCTTGTTTGTATTTTCTGTAAAATAAGGGTTGCAATCAGCCACTTGAGGAGTTTTCCAAACCTCTCTTCAGTACAGACTCTATGATTTTGTTCACAGCTTCAACCTGTCCATTTGCAGTTATAATGGATCATGGAAGGTCGTAAGGACAGATGACGTTACAGATAAAGAAGTTGATTATTTTCTTCATCTTGGTCGTGGTTAAGAGTTCTTCATCTGCCCATTTGGTGACGTAATCAACTGCTATGATGGTGTATTTCGCACCACCTTTAGGATCGACAAGAAGATGATTTTAGTGCCCCCAAGTGGCAAACGGCTATGAACTAGCCATTTGAATAATTTCCATCGGCGGGGTTCCCGGATTTTTTGCAAACATCTTGCACTCGTCACATTGTCTAGCATGATCAACCACTTCTGGGTTGATAGTTGGCCAGTAATACCTGTAGTAGAGTATCTTCTTTATCATGGTTTTCCCCCTGATGTTATTACCGCATTCTTCTTCATAGACTTTGCTCAAGATATCATCATAGGCGATATACCGAAGCACGAGGATGGATAAACTCCTTTTGACACACGACTTATTCTTAGATGATTTGGCGTGAAGCTTTGAGGAGGATCTGTCGTTTTCCATTCCTTCGTTCAGTAAGAATTCCTCATTGTAGATAGTCTTTGATAGGAGTCAACCATGACACCTTTTCATTTTGTTCGCTGAGTACGTGTGTAATGATGTAATACGTGAAGTCGGTTAGTAGCTCTTGGACTTGGCCGAGATAAGGAGCAAGACAATGCCCCCTAGCAAGATCAACTTCCTTAAATTTGTATACTACCAATCAAGAATCACAAAAGATATGTAAAGTTTTCACTTCAAATCCTCTACAAGTTTGAGGCTGGCAGTCAGGGCTTCATACTAATCATCGTTGTTTGTTACAGGTTAATCAAGTTTTAGGACGTAGCAGATTGATCATTCCTCAGAAGTCATTATCATGACTCCTATGCCATAACACTGATCATCGGATGCTCCATCCGTGTACATTTTCCATCTTATGGTTGGTTCTTTGCTACTCTTCGAATAGTCATCTGAGGTAGTGAATTTGGGTGTGAGATCTGCTAATTTCCGTCTTTGGATAGCCCTTCGTGGGAAATAAGTTATATCGAATTAGCTTAGTTCGATATTTGTGTGAATTGAGGTGATTGGTGAATAGTCAGTTCACATTCATCTTGCTTCTCGCTCGTGCCCCCAGGTCTGGGGCATATACCGATAAGTAGGAAGGCCAGCAACGCCCACTTTAGCTTTACTCTCTTTCCCGTTGGATCGTGAGATCATGTCAGTCGATGGGAGCTAGGTCTCGCCTATCTTGGATTTTATCGTGGTTTTTCATTCCAAGAGGAATACTTCGATGCCACGTAAGTTTCAGGGCGTAATTTGGACAGTGGATGGTCATCCACGTCCACTTTGGTTCATGCTCTGTAATCAGATCTCGGGGTAAAGTTGGCTACAAATGCAGTCGGGTTATGCTCATCCAGTTTCATACTCCTCCTGGTGAATCGAACGAGGGTGCTGGAGAATTTTTGACCAAGTATTCGTGGTTTACCCTCCTTTCCATACTATGGGGGTCATAGTTTTTCAAAAAACATTCGAGTCACATTCGTATGTGCTTGGTGCGGATGGGCATTGACCCTTGGTCTGAGGTATGATATAGTAGGTTGCTCGTAGCTTTGGATGTCGTTTCGATTGGTTCTGTATTGAGGCCTCCCTGCAGTCGCTGCCTTAAGTTATAAAGAACGCCACGCTAGAGCTATAGTAAGCTGTCGTATTCAGCTTTTTAGTGTTTTGTACCCCTGCCCCCAGCATTGATTTGGCCAGGTCACTAGTTGGATGGTCGAACTCCATCCTCAGCGGGTTAATAATCCTCCTGTCAATTCCAGGTCGAAGTTTGCGGAATAGAAAATGGTCGGAATCCACTCGTCTATTTATCGATGTTTATACACCACTCTGCATTCTGGTGACTTAGTGTTATTCTCCCCCCGGTTGACTCGCGCCCAATTTGTGTTCATGCTTCGGTCCACGCTCCGGGGACTTAGAGATTTGTCGAACGGTTTATGCTTTAGTCCACAGTTCGAGACGTAGAGATTTTCGTCAACTCGTTTATACTCTAGTTCGCACTCTGGAAACTTAGAGTAATCCGGTCCGCTTCTGGGATTTAGGGATTTTTCTGAAGTCGTCTATAATCTAGTCCATGCTCTGGGGACTGAGAGTACTGTAGTCCGCACTCTGGGGACGTAGAGGTTTTTGAGTCATTTCACTAGTCCGCACTCAGGGACTTAGAGTACTTTAGTCCGCATTCTGTCTCCCATCCCATTCCAGAGGGTGAGACCCCCCGGATGGCTGAGAGTTTACCCGAACCTGGTAGATAATCCTTCTCTTTAAGGTTCTCTTTAAGATTTCGAAAGTCGTTATTCTTTATGCAGGACTATTGCATTCTAATGCTTATTTTCCATGATTTTGTGCAGGCCGTTCTGACCCCGAGCCCACTCCGAGGAGCGATGTCGCCAAGGAAGTGGGGGAGAAAACAAGTGAAGCCACTCACGCAGGGGAGGCTCTATAATGACCCTAAAATAAAAATAAAATGATATATATTTATATTAGAAAATTCTGAGATATATATATATTGCATTAAAACAGAAAAGAATTTGGCAATAAATAAAATAAATGGGAGCTTCTGTTTGATAAAATGCAAGGAATTAAGGTAATTAGAAGAAAAATTGGAACTCAAAATAAATATAGCTTTATGTTCAAAGAATTATGTAAATATATATACACATTTAATATATATGGGGTGTTTTCTGTTTTATATGAAGATAAAATAAAATGAAGTTTAATATAAAGGTTTATATGTCTTATAATTGTGCCAGAAAATAATTAGCATAATATATGTGATTTTTAATTTAAAAGGGAGTTGACTGATTTGACATAAAGGCAGAAATATATATATATATATACATATATATAGAATCAAATAAAATTTCCATACCATATTTGTTCCAAGCAAATAATTTGTGTAAATGATTTTACATTACAAAGTATGGTAGTATGTCTGATTGAATGGATGTAATAGATAGGTAGAAAAAAATATACAAAGTAGATATTCAGATTTCCTTAAAACTTATAAAAATAAATAATGAACTGAGGGTCACATGCTTATTGCATGAGTAGAAAAGAGTCATGAAAATAGTATTGAGTGTCTAAAAATGCATGATCCCCGAAATAGCTAATTAAAGTGTGCATTTCCAATTTATGATCACACAGAAATATGATGTGTACATAAACATCTAAGGGTATCAGGGGAATTACCCATTTTCTAAAACCCTAGAATGGATTTATAAATAACTGCACATAACCAAAACCATCACTCTCTCGGGATCAAAAACAAAATAAAATAAACAAGGAGAAACACTAGCTTGAGGCTTTGGGGGATTTGCTGTTCTAAGAAATTAAGGCAGTGAAAGGAGAAACATTATGTGAGTATTTATCTTTTGTGTGCAATGGCATTAAGTCCTATTGCAGGCAGCCTAAAAATACTATGAGTTATTTGAATCTCTGAAATGATTGGTTATGAGTGATATGGATGTTTGTTTGTGCATTTTTGTTTGGAGCATTGATCTGTAATTTGGCTTCCAGAGTTAACATGTTTTAAGTATTCTTGTTCTATCATCATTAAACATGGATCAAGATTAATAGGGGAACATGGGGTTGAGCCAGAAAATATGCAGGCAGTCATATTTCTCTGATATATAAAAAAAACTAATTTGGTCACTTGGGGGTAGTCAATGATCTGCTTACTTCAGGTGGAAGCAAGTATATGCATGGTGCAACTGCACCCTGAGGCCTTTGTGTGTTGGAATAATTTAAACAACCTGGGAGTTTCCATCACAATGCATACATAGTGTTCATTCGACAAGGAGTTAAAGACCATAAAATAAATGGGGGTAGGGGTTTAAAAATCTGGGTTATAAACTTTCAGATTTGGTGTTAGATTTAATCAAGATAAATATTGTTCATTGATTAATTGCTGGGTGGAAGTTTGGAGTATAAATCAGTGATTACTTATCCAAGATTTGATTAGGATGAATTAAAAATTGTACACATGATTAATCTTAACTGGCTGTTGTGCATTGTATAATTTGTTGAATGTGATATTGTGTCTTCTTGCATGAACCAAAACTTGCTAAGTATAAGACCTATTAATCTAGGAAAGCATTGCAAGATCACTACAATTATGTACATGTATACAAAATTGATAAATGCTCATACCAGTGTAAACTGACCCTTTTGGTTGCCCTTGCAATCATCTGGGTGTCTCAAAAATTATTTGGGGCAGCTAAATGATTTGCTTGCAGGAAATTGAAGTTGGCTTGATGAGTAAAGAAGGCATTGGCTGCTAGTATAAATAAGAGAGACTTGTTTTAAATTTACAGTTGCTTTGTAATGGAATTACTAGACAAATTCTATTTTCTGTAATTGAAGTACTTATAGGAAACTTTCTAAGTATTTGGGGTTGAAAACTTGTACTTAAGTAAAATTCATTTTGAATGATATTTGATGGAGTTTGATTTTTATTGATTTTATGATCATCTGATTTGGAGAAAACAAGGGGATGGATATAACACATAAATATAAACTGTGAAAGTAATGATCTCTGGTTTTATTGCCTGAGTTTATTCTATGATTTTCTTTAAATAAAATTTCAATAGATTTGACAAGATTTGAATAAGAAATACTCAAGTGGAATAAATGTATGCATGTCAGATAATTGATACTAAGATATATATATATATATACATTTGAATCTCTTATTTCTATTGTTTATATTTTGTCTTATGGAAATTAAACAGCTAAGGGGATTTAATTTTTGAAATGAATTCTCAAAGAATTTAGCAGAACATTCAAGTAAAATTAATTTGTGCATGGCAAGTAAATGATACTGGCAGGTGCATAAATTCTAGAAATTTGCATGGATTTGAGCATTTAAAATTTCAAAAAAAAAGGGATCTTTGAGAATAGTAGACCTGGAAGGGTAATGGACTTTGGATATTTTGTTGAACACCTATAAGAAAGTATTTTCCAGAAAACTTGAACTAGGCATAAAAAGGCTTGGAAATTTAGGAGTAGGAATTTTGTAAAAGCTTGTCAAAATGAAGGGTATGGGTTGCAAGTGGTAAAAGGGGGACTATGGCTGGTCAAGGTGGCCATGGGTCAAACCCTTGGAGCCTGGAATCTCTTCATTTCAATTGATGAAGTGTGAGTGCATCCGGGACAAAACCAAGAAAAACACCAAGCAACCCTCAGATAACACCAAGCAATTATAGTGATATACCAAGCAACTAAAAATCTGTACCATGTCAAACATAGAAATGCAATCTAACTTCAATTGTTTAATTTGAGACAATGATTAGGAAATCACTTTTAATGTTCCTAACTACAAGTAGGATCTTGAAATAATTTTATGCATAAGCCTAATAACTGTCATAAGAACAAATAAATGCTAATAGCCTTATTTAGGCAGATTAATATTTATATATAGTCAGATAACAAGTTTAGGTATTATAATTTGCTAAAAATATACCTCTGGCAGTAGAATAAGATTTAAATAGGAAATCAGTGGCTTGTCAATAGCTTGTATGATATTTTGTTTTCAATTTGATTTGAATTGACTCTGATATATATAAAAATATATATGTAAATAATAATAAAGGAGCAATTGTATATCATCAAATATATAATTGGTTTAATCTTTGTACACTGATATGATTATATTAGTAATTACAGGGTCTTGGGAAAAATATTTGGAAACTATATAAAAATTTAAATATAAAAGTATTTGGGGTTTAGTGGTGAGTCCCTCTTGAATAAAAAAAAATCTAAGTGATTTTAAAGATGAGGGTCACCACAGTTGGTATCAGAGCTATGTTTTAAATAACATAGTAAATGTTGTTGTATGCATATGGATGTTTGAATGCATTGTTTGAATTGTTGGTGTTGAATGTTTTTGCTTTATGTCAAGAAATATATGTGTGTACATGTGACACATGCACAGTGTGCACAGAAATGAAAATGAACCAAGTAAAGACACCAAAAACTGATAGGGGAAAATAAACTAACATAACAATCATATTTATAGCATTATGGTAGGACCAAGGCATCACACAGGTGCAGGATCATCACGTGAGTCACCTGTGATGAGCATGGAGGATTTTGTGAGAGCTTAAAGGGATGGAATGGCACCAAGGCAAGACAATCCTCATGAGGAACTCTCCAAACTGCTTAAGACTTGTACCACTTTGGGAGGAAAGGATTTTGAAGGTACTGAAGGAGCTATAGGTGTTCAAACTTGGATAAAAACTATGGAGAGGGTCTTCACAGATATGCAAATCAATGACCAAAGAAAGAGACAGATAACTTCAAGGAAATTGAAGGGGGTTGCACTGGATTGGTGGGAAGTTGTGACAGCAGGAAGACAAGAGGATACCATTACTTGGAATAATTTCAAGGACATGCTTGAGGCCAGATTTGTCCCAGCATCTGCCAAGGCCACACTGCTTGAAGACTTTATCAGATTAAGGCAAGGAAGCATGAGTGTGAATGAATACACCCAGAAGTTTGAAGCATTATCCAAGTATGGACTGGTGTTAATAGGGAATGCAGAAGCAAATAATGCAAGGTACATTCAAGGCTTGAACCCTAGTTTGTCAAGGGCAATGTTGCCATACAAGGACAAAACTTTTGATCAAGTAATTGATCTAACTCTCTCATTTGAGCAACATGACACTGCAAGAGAGAAATTCAGGAATATGAAGCTCAACAAGAAGAAGGGTGGTCAGAACAAAGTGCAACCTTATGACAAGAGAAATGCAAGTGAAGGGGCTAAGAAAGGGTAAGGAGCAACAGCACCTGAAAGCAAGAAGTTTACTCATTGTTTTAATTGTGGAAAAGCTGGACATTATAGTAACCAATGCCCTGACCCCAAGATACCCAGAGGAGGATGCTATAATTGTGGAAAGATGGGTCATCTCAAGAAGGATTGCCCAGAAACCAATAGGGGAACAGCAAGGGTAGGAGCTTTGGTAGCAAGTAACACTGGGAATGTTGGGCAACTTGAAGGTATAATTTTTATTCATACCCAACCCATATCAGTAATATATGACACTGGTGCCTCACATTCACTAATATCTTTGGAAATTGTAAAGAAGTTAACACTTGCATGTGTTTCCATTGATCAGCCCTTGGTTGTACACAGTCCCATAGGGAGTCATTGCATGTTGGGGATGAAGTGTATGGGTCTGAAATTAATTATAGGGGGTTATGAATTTAATTCAGACTTATATACCTTAAATTATCCTGGTATTGGGATTATTTTGGGGGTAGATTGGTTAATGAGAAATAAAGCAATTTTAAATTTAGAAAACCTTACTATTTCTTTGGAAACAAATGAAGGCAAAAGAATTACCATCTTAAGTGAAATAGCAAAGAATACATGTTTTAATAAAATCTGGAGTATTAATGAAGTTCAAAAGGAATTAAAAATAGAGGAAATCCCAGTAGTCAATGAATATGTAGATGTGTTTGGAGAAGTGAAAGGAATTCCTCAAAACAGACCAGTTGAATTTAAAATAAAATTAATTCCTGGAACAAATCCAATCATTAAGAAGCCTTATAGAATGGGTCCAAAAGAGTTGGTAGAATTAAAACATCAACTAGAAGAATTAGAAGAGAAAGGATTCATAAGATCAAGTAGTTCCAGTTGGGGTTCCCTAGTGCTATTTGTCAAAAAACATGATGGAACAATGAGGTTGTGTGTAGACTACAGAGATTTAAACAAGGTGACTATTAAAAATAAGTACCCACCGCCTAGAATAGATGATCTATTTGATCAATTGCATGGGGCTAAAATATTTTCAAGGCTAGACTTAGCCTCTGGATTTCATCAGATGAAAGTTGCAGAGGAAAGCATTGAGTACACAGCCTTTAATACAAGGTATGGCCTTTATGAATTTCTAGTAATGCCATTTGGCTTGACCAATGCTCCCTCCTATTTTGTAGACTTGATGAATAGAATTTTTAGAGACTTTTTGGATAAGTTTGTCTTGGTATTCATAGATGACATATTAATTTATTCAAAGACAGAAAATGATCATGCCATGCACCTACATTTAGTATTATCCAGACTTAGAGAAAATGAATTAAAAGCCAAGTATTCAAAGTGTACATTTTGGCAACATGAAGTAAAATTCTTAGGACACATAGTGTCACAGCAGGGAGTAAGTGTAGATCCAAGCAAGGTCATTGCAGTTCAATCATGGAGTAGACCCAAAACAGTGACTGAGGTGAGGTCATTCTTAGGTTTGGCAGGGTATTATAGGAGGTTCATCAAGGATTTTTCAAGAATAGCCGCACCAATGACCAAACTAACCAAGAAGAACCAACCATATGTGTGGACTGAGCAGTGTGAACAAGCTTTTGAGAAATTGAAGCAAGCATTGGTGGAAGCTCCTGTCCTACAAATCCTAGAAGCAAATGAAGGAATGGTTGTATACACTGATGCTAGTGGGTCTGGGTTAGGTGCAGTGCTTATGCAACATGGCAAGGTAGTGGCATATGCATCAAGATAGCTTAAACCCAATGAAACCAAATATGCAACTCATGACCTAGAATTAGCTGCAATAGTGTTTGCACTAAAACTATGGAGGCATTATTTTCTTGGGGCAAAATTTGAATTATTCACAGATCATCAAGCATTGAAATATTTATTTTCTCAAAAAGATTTAAATATGAGGCAAGCAAGGTGGTTGGAGTTTCTAGCTGCATATGATTTAGATATATTGTACACCCCTGGAAAAGCTAATAGAGTGGCAGATGCTTTGAGCAGAAATCATGTTAGATTAGCCAGTTTGATGATTGATGAGTTTAAAAATCTTGCAGTGCTTGGGGAGGCAGATATATACAACAAGGATACAATGAATTTTAAAGAACATGGTGATATGGTGGAGTATGGTACACTGGGAATAATCACAGTGAAGTCTAATCTGGTGGAGAAAGTTGGTAGCATGCAAGATCAAGATCAAAGTCTAAAGGAGAAGAAAGAAATGTTATTAAATAACATTGAGTCGGAGAATTTTAAAATAGATTCCCAAGGTTATTTGAGGAAAAATGATAAGCTTTGTGTACCAAACATTGCAGAATTGAAGGAAGAAATCATGAATGAGCATCACAAGACCAGGTACACCATACACCCTGGTGGTACTAAGATGTATCATGATTTAAAAAGAGGCTACTGGTGGCCAGGAATGAAGCAAGCAGTGGCAAGATATGTGGCAAAATGTTCCACATGTCAACAAATTAAAGCAGACCACCAAAAGCCCTCTGGCATGTTGCAACCTTTGGAGGTACCTCAGTGGAAGTGGAAAAGCATTTCCATGGATTTTGTGGATGGTTTGCCTAGAACTAAGAAAGGCAATGATAGTATATGGGTAATTGTTGATAGGCTAACCAAATCAGCTCACTTTGTTCCTGTCAGGTCAGATAGAAATGCATCTAGGCTTGCACAATTGTTTATTAAAGAAGTGGTGAGGCTACATGGCATACCCAAGACTATTGTAAGTGATAGAGACACTTTGTTCACCTCAAGATTTTGGGAAAGTTTCCAAGAAGCAATGGGAACACAACTTTGTTTAAGCACTGCCTACCATCCTCAAAGTGATGGGCAAACAGAGATAGTGAATAAAATATTGGAAGATTTACTTAGAGCATGTGTGCTTGATTTTGGGGGTAATTGGGAGGATCATATTCACTTGGCAGAATTCACTTACAACAATAGCTATCAATCAACCATAGGAATGGCTCCCTTTGAAGCCTTGTATGGGAGACCTTGCATGTCTCCTGCCTGTTGGTTGGAAGCAGGAGAGGGTGTACTATTGGGGCCAGATCATGTTAAAGAAACCATCAACATGATTGAATTGGTTAGGCATAGAATGAAGGCAGCACAATCAAGACAAAAGTCTTATGCAGACAGAAAGAGAAAGCCAATGGAGTTTGAAGTAGGAGAGCATGTTTTTCTGAAAGTATCACCAATGAAGAAAGTGTTCAGGTTTGGAAAATCTGGTAAGCTATCACCAAGATTTGTAGGACCATATGAAATTATACAGAGGATTGGTGCTATGGCCTACAGACTTAAGTTACCTGAGGAGTTGAGTGGTGTGCATCCTGTATTTCATGTTTCTCAATTGAGAAAATGGGTGCATGATGAAGGAGCAATTCTGGAGTCACCTACTCAAGTTCAAGTCCAGAAGAATTTGGTTTATACCAATGAACCAGTAGGGATAGTTGCCAAGGAAGAGAAAAAGTTGAGGAACAAGGTGATCAAACTGGTGAAAATCCAATGGAGCTTGGACACTAATGATTGTACATGGGAGGTTGAAGATAAAATGAGGGCTAAATACCCCAATTTGTTTACTGATGAAGAGGTATGTTTAAGCAGCCTAAGATAATTTTTCTAAATATACTTTTACATTGTTTGTTTTCATAAAATATGGGTATGGGGTTATGAAGTTAAAACAGGCTATGGATTAGTGCTTTTAATTGGAGAAATTAGGTGAAATTATGGGGACATAATTCCTTTAAGGGGGAGGGTATGTAATGACCCTAAAATAAAAATAAAATGATATATATTTATATTAGAAAATTCTGAGATATATATATATATATATATAAGTATATATATATATATATATTGCATTAAAACAGAAAAGAATTTGGCAATAAATAAAATAAATGGGAGCTTCTGTTTGATAAAATGCAAGGAATTAAGGTAATTAGAAGAAAAATTGGAACTCAAAATAAATATAGCTTTATGTTCAAAGAATTATGTAAATATATATACACATTTAATATATATGGGGTGTTTGCTGTTTTATATGAAGATAAAATAAAATGAAGTTTAATATAAAGGTTTATATGTCTTATAATTGTGCCAGAAAATAATTAGCATAATATATGTGATTTTTAATTTAAAAGGGAGTTGACTGATTTGACATAAAGGCAGAAATATATATATATATACACATATACAGAATCAAATAAAATTTCCATACCATATTTGTTCCAAGCAAATAATTTGTGTAAATGATTTTACATTACAAAGTATGGTAGTATGTCTGATTGAATGGAGGTAATAGATAGGTAGAAAAAAAATATACAAAGTAGATTTTCAGATTTCCTTAAAACTTATAAAAAGAAATAATGAACTGAGGGTCACATGCTTATTGCATGAGTAGAAAAGAGTCATGAAAATAGTATTGAGTGTCTAAAAATGCATGATCCCCGAAATAGCTAATTAAAGTGTGCATTTCCAATTTATGATCACACAGAAATATGATGTGTACATAAACATCTAAGGGTATCAGGGGAATTACCCATTTTCTAAAACCCTAGAATGGATTTATAAATAACTGCACATAACCAAAACCATCACTCTCTCGGGATCAAAAACAAAATAAAATAAACAAGGAGAAACACTAGCTTGAGGCTTTGGGGGATTTGCTGTTCTAAGAAATTAAGGCAGTGAAAGGAGAAACATTATGTGAGTATTTATCTTTTGTGTGCAATGGCATTAAGTCATATTGCAGGCAGCCTAAAAATACTATGAGTTATTGAATCTCTGAAATGATTGGTTATGAGTGATATGGATGTTTGTTTGTGCATTTTTGTTTGGAGCATTGATCTGTAATTTGGCTTCCAGAGTTAACATGTTTTAAGTATTCTTGTTCTATCATCATTAAACATGGATCAAGATTAATAGGGGAACATGGGGTTGAGCCAGAAAATATGCAGGCAGTCATATTTCTCTGATATATAAAAAAAAAACTAATTTGGTCACTTGGGGGTAGTCAATGATCTGCTTACTTCAGGTGGAAGCAAGTATATGCATGGTGCAACTGCACCCTGAGGCCTTTGTGTGTTGGAATAATTTAAACAACCTGGGAGTTTCCATCACAATGCATACATAGTGTTCATTCGACAAGGAGTTAAAGACCATAAAATAAATGGGGGTAGGGGTTTAAAAATCTGGGTTATAAACTTTCAGATTTGGTGTTAGATTTAATCAAGATAAATATTGTTCATTGATTAATTGCTGGGTGGAAGTTTGGAGTATAAATCAGTGATTACTTATCCAAGATTTGATGAGGATGAATTAAAAATTGTACACATGATTAATCTTAACTGACTGTTGTGCATTGTATAATTTGTTGAATGTGATATTGTGTCTTCTTGCATGAACCAAAACTTTCTAAGTATAAGACCTGTTAATCTAGGAAAGCATTGCAAGATCACTACAATTATGTACATGTATACAAAATTGATAAATGCTCATACCAGTGTAAACTGACCCTTTTGGTTGCCCTTGCAATCATCTGGGTGTCTCAAAAATTATTTGGGGCAGCTAAATGATTTGCTTGCAGGAAATTGAAGTTGGCTTGATGAGTAAAGAAGGCATTGGCTGCTAGTATAAATAAGAGAGACTTGTTTTAAATTTACAGTTGCTTTGTAATGGAATTACTAGACAAATTCTATTTTCTGTAATTGAAGTACTTGTAGGAAACTTTCTAAGTATTTTGGGTTGAAAACTTGTACTTAAGTAAAATTCATTTTGAATGATATTTGATGGAGTTTGATTTTTATTGATTTTATGATCATCTGATTTGGAGAAAACAAGGGGATGGATATAACACATAAATATAAAATGTGAATGTAATGATCTCTGGTTTTATTGCCTAAGTTTATTCTATGATTTTCTTTAAATAAAATTTAAATAGATTTTACAAGATTTGAATAAGAAATACTCAAGTGGAATAAATGTATGCATGTCAGATAATTGATACTGATATATATATATATATACATTTGAATCTCTGATTTCTATTGTTTATATTTTGTCTTATGGAAATTAAACAGCTAAGGGGATTTAATTTTTGAAATGAACTCTCAAAGAATTTAGCAGAACATTCAAGTAAAATGAATTTGTGCATGGCAAGTAAATGATACTGGCAGGTGCATAAATTCTGGAAATTTGTATGGATTTGAGCATTTAAAATTTCAAAAAAAAAGGATCTTTGAGAATAGTAGACCTGGAAGGGTAATGGACTTTGGATATTTGGTTGAACACCTATAAGAAAGTATTTTCCAGAAAACTTGAACTAGGCATAAAAAGGCTTGGAAATTTAGGAGTAGGAATTTTGTAAAAGCTTGTCAAAATGAAGGGTATGGGTTGCAAGTGGTAAAAGGGGGACTATGGCTGGTCAAGGTGGCCATGGGTCAAACCCTTGGAGCCTGGAATCTCTTCATTTCAATTGATGAAGTGTGAGTGCATCCGGGACAAAACCAAGAAAAACACCAAGCAACCCTCAGATAACACCAAGCAATTATAGTGATATACCAAGCAACTAAAAATATGTACCATGTCAAACATAGAAATGCAATCTAACTTCAATTGTTTAATTTGAGACAGTGATTAGGAAATCACTTTTAATGTTCCTAACTACAAGTAGGATCTTGAAATAATTTTATGCATAAGCCTAATAACTGTCACAAGAACAAATAAATGCTAATAGCCTTATTTAGGCAGATTAATATTTATATATAGTCAGATAACAAGTTTAGGTATTATAATTTGCTAAAAATATACCTCTGGCAGTAGAATAAGATTTAAATAGGAAATCAGTGGCTTGTCAATAGCTTGTATGATATTTTGTTTTCAATTTGATTTAAATTGACTCTGATATATATAAAAATATATATGTAAATAATAATAAAGGAGCAATTGTATATCATCAAATATATAATTGGTTTAATCTTTGTACACTGATATGATTATATTAGTAATTACAGGGTCTTGGGAAAAATATTTGGAAACTATATAAAAATTTAAATATAAAAGTATTTGGGGTTTAGTGGTGAGTCCCTCTTGAATAAAAAAAAATCTAAGTGATTTTAAAGATGAGGGTCACCACAGGCTCCTGGTCCAGACACTCAGGTGATCGGAGCGCTTGATGAAGACAAGTCTGAGACCTCCACTCCTACCGACGGGGGTTATGAAGTAGAAATTACAGGCGCCTCTGAGCACACATCCGAATTGAGCATGGAGGAGCGGCTCGAGATAGAGAAGGAGGAGACGGTCAAGGTCATAGTAGAGCCCCGAGTTGTGGACTTGGACGATCTTTTGAACAAGCCGTTGAAGGTCATCCTTCCTGGCGGGTCCAAGCCCATGGAAGGCCCCCGTACTCCTTCAGTTGCTACCCCTCTATCAAAGAAGAGTACCAAGGGTAAATGCTCTGGAGAGGAGCCGTTTGGAAAGAAGTTGAAGAAGCACAAGAAGTGATTACTATCCTCGTTCAACGAGAGTTAGTTTAAGTCATGTATTATTTTCATCTATTTCCTTAGTCCTTGTAAATAGAATGTCGACTCCGAACTTTGGAGGGGTTGTAATAGAAACTCATTTCTGAATAAGGTGTAGTTCCTTTTTCTGTCTTACAAAAGACTCTTATTGTTCAGTTTTCTTTGTGATTGTGATTTTAATCCAAGCAGTTGTGAGTAACATAGACTTCTCAGGCCATCTTCATATAACTCGGAAACTCTTCGGGAGTCGTTGAACTTCCATTCTGTGCTTCGAGCACATAGAATACTTTCTAGCCCGTACGTCAGGGATTTGACAAATTCAAGTCATTTGAGTCATAGTTTATATTCAGGGAACTTGGAGATCCGATTCGCTTATATTCGAGTCCGCACTCTGGGGATGTGGAGGTTTAAGTCATTTATACTCTAGTCCACGCTCTGGGGACTCAGAGTACTCCAGTCCGTGCTCTGGAGACTTGGAGGTTTAAGTCATTTATACTCTAGTCCACGCTCTGGGGACTCAGAGTACTCCAGTCCGTGCTTTGGAGACTTGGAGGTTTAAGTCGTTTATACTCTAGTCCGCGCTCTGGGGACTTAGAGTACTCCAGTCTGCACTCTGGGGACTTGGAGATTTTAGTCGTTTATACTCTAGTCCGCGCTCTGGGGGCTTAGAGTACTCTAGTCCGCACTCTGGGGACTTGGAGATTTTAGTCATTTATACTCTAGTCCGCGCTCTGGGGACTTAGAGTACTCCAGTCCGCACTTTGGGAACTTGGAGGTTTAAGTCGTTTATACTCTGATCCGTGCTCTGGGGACTTAGAGGTTTAAGTCATTTATACTCTAGTCCGAGCTCTGGGGAGTTGGAGTACTCCAGTCCACACTCTGGGGACTTGGAGGTTTAAGCCGTTTATACTCTAGTCCGCGCTCTGGGGACTTAGAGTACTCCAGTCCGTAATCTGGGGACTTGGATGTTTAAGCCATTTATACTCTAGTCCGCGCTCTTGTGACTTAGAGTAGTCCAGTCCGCACTCTGGGGACTTGGAGGTTTAAGTCGTTTATACTCTAGTCCACGCTCTGGGGACTAAGAGTACTCCAGTCCGCGCTCTGGGGACTTGGAGGTTTAAGTCGTTTATACTCTAGTCCACGCTCTGGGGACTTAGAGTACTCCAGTCCACGCTCTGGGGACTTGGAGGTTTAAGTCGTTTATACTCTAGTCCATGCTCTGGGGACTTAGAGTACTCTAGTCTGCACTCTGGAACTTGGAGGTTTAAGTCGTTTATACTCTAGTCCATGCTCTGGGGACTTAGAGTAATCCAGTCCGCGCTTTGGGGACTTGGAGGTTTAAGTCGTTTATACTCTAGTCCGCGCTCTGGGGACTTAGAGGTTTAAGTCATTTATACTCTAGTCCGAGCTCTGGGGACTTGGAGTACTCCAGTCCACACTCTGGGGACTTGGAGGTTTAAGCCGTTTATACTCTAGTCCGCGCTCTGGGGACTTAGAGTACTCCAGTCCGCAATCTGGGGACTTGGAGGTTTAAGCCGTTTATACTCTAGTCCGCGCTCTGGGGACTTAGAGTACTCCAGTCCGCACTCTGGGGACTTGGAGATTTTAGTCGTTTATACTCTAGTCCGCGCTCTGGGGGCTTAGAGTACTCCAGTCCGCACTCTGGGGACTTGGAGATTTTAGTCATTTATACTCTAGTCCGCGCTCTGGGGACTTAGAGTACTCCAGTCCGCACTTTGGGGACTTGGAGGTTTAAGTCGTTTATACTCTAGTTCGCGCTCTGGGGACTTAGAGTACTCCAGTCCGCACTTTGGGGACTTGGAGGTTTAAGTCGTTTATACTCTAGTCCGTGCTCTGGGGACTTAAGTACTCCAGTCCACACTCTGGGGACTTGGAGGTTTAAGTCATTTATACTCTAGTCCGCACTCTGGGGACTTAGAGTACTCCAGTCCGCGCTCTGGGGACTTGGAGGTTTAAGTTGAGAGCAGTTGTATTTCCACTCTTTAATTTGTATTCATCTACTGTATCGAGGCTAATGTCGTCGAATGAACAATCGAACCACGTTTGCTCATGGAATGGGATTCTGCCCCCTGGGATGAGGGACGGAATTTGGAAAATGGATGATCGATTCTCGTCCGCTTGGTGATTATAGCTCTTCCAATCAAGTCGAGGAAGGAGGTATATGACAGATGGTTGGATCACATCCATGTTGGATTAGATAGCTAAATCTCTTACAATTTGCTCCGTATCTCCTTCTAGAAAATAAGGATAATAGATTGTTGAGTAGACAAAGTAAGTTGCATATGTTCCAAGGTGCAGTCGTGTCCATATATTGAGAGTGATGGTTAATGAGTAGGCAGTCCACCACAGCTACTTCAAGTCGGGCTTTCGAATAACCTTTTGTGTTCGAGGTAGGATTTGATGTGTAAATGAACAAATCATGTCCACTCTAGATAGATCCCGGCGTCACTGAGTTTCGAGAGGGGCATCTGTATTTTGTCGAACTTTGTTCTATGACTCGATTTGAGTGGATGATCAGGCCATACCCATTCCATGCCTTGCTTAGGTCTCCGAGTCAAACGTGGAGGTCGATGAATGGATGGTTGGTCATGTTGACTTTGTATTGGGCTCTGATCGTGATGAACTTTTCAATATTTAGTCCATAGCCCCAAATCAAAGGCATATGGTTGATGATGAGCGATTGAATTATGCTCGTCCAGATGTAACTCCACATGTCTGATCATGGTCTGCGTAGATTGGTTGGCAACCAAATCTGAGTACCTGGTCACTTGCATCGTTTTGAAAGTAGTTTAGTTCAAGCTAGTCGTAGTTCATAGAACAATTGAAATAGAGATGGAAATGGAAATAATTCAAAGAAGATTATGGTAAATCTCATTGATATGTGAAGCGGCATCGTGTGCTCGCTATTCGACTCCGCCCCTGGCTCCTTTCAAAGGGATGTCGGCCGTCAACCGTCCAATTGATAATCATAGCCCTTTATTAATAGGCATCGTATGTTCGTTGCCCGCCATTCTGCAGGACTTGTACATACTATTGAAGTTTTCCTTTCCAGGTCATCTTTTCGACCACACCTCGGAGGTGTTTGTAATCGCCCGTGTTAGGATTAGTGAGCATCTGGGAATATACAACATTCCCCTGATTTTCTTTAGACTTTGGTGTACTCTCTCGAGGTTGGTTTTCAGTACCACTCCGAGTCGTGAGTCTTCAAGTAGAGGTTGTCAATTGAATCTTTCAAAGAGCATATGAGCTGAATCCTGAAGTCTTGTTTCGGGTACTGGGATCTACATCCTTAGCCAACGGGCCTTCATTGTTATTTTTCTTAGTCTGCTCCACTCCTCCTCACTTTAGTTCTGATTCATTTTGTAAAAGAAACGATCCATAGTCGTAGGAGGCTCTTTAGCTAACTAGCTGCCAAAATATATCTGGAGGTCGACTTTCCTCAAACGCGATCAGTATGATACCCCTGTTAGTATTTGGAATAAATTGCTTGAGTCATCTTGGCGTTTGCTAGAATCATATCATCTATGTTCTCCAACCTTTGGGATTACTGTTTGAATAGCGGTTGCTTGTCCGTTCCCTTGATGCCGTTCATAAGCTGCCGCTAGATCCTCTATGCCCTGGTCGATCATGGGATGTCAGGGAAGTAGATAGAATGTTCCTTTATTAAGTTGAGTTTTGCATTCACTATCCGGAGGCACTGCGCTGCGGCTAGGGTTCGGGGGGAAAAGATTTTTTTTTGAAAATAAGGGTCGTACCCGATCCATATATTTTTTGTATAGGGACCAGTCAGATTGTTTTTTTAGAGAGAGATCAGTATACAGTGCATGGATCGGTTTGGATACTTCGTTCGGCATAGAAGTACCGTTCGGCATACAGAAGTACTATTCGGCATTGGGGCGTTCGGCATGAATGCCTAAGTCATATGCCGCTCGGCATTCCTTGTTCGGCATGGCAGACACCTTTCGGCTTGGAGGTATCGTTCGGCATTGGGGCGTTCGGTGTTGGCATGTGGCTCAGCCAAAGCTGTTCGGCCAAGGCTGTTCGGCAGAGTGGATCGGCGTGGAGTGGTTCGGCCAAAGTTGTTCGACCAAGGCTGTTCGGCACAGTAGATCGGCCTGGAGTGGTTCGGCCAAAGCTGTTCGGCCAAGGCTGTTCGGCCAAAGTGGATCGGCCTGGAGTGGTTCGGCCAAAGCTGTTCGGCTAAGGCTGTTCGGCCAAAGTGGATCGGCCTGGAGTGGTTCGGCCAAAGCTGTTCGGCCAAGGCTGTTCGGCATACAGAAGTACCGTTCGGCATTGGAATTCTGTTCGGCATGGGAGCTCTGGAGCGATGGGCATACACCTTTTCTGGAGCGATCGGCTAAATTGGCTTCAGAGGGGGGTCGGCCTTCATATCACTCCGGTGCAAACTTCAACATCCATTCCCAAAAACTTGCGTAGACTTGGTTTCTCTGACTACTGCTATCAGCTTCCTTTAGATTTCTTTCAAATCTAAGTAGAATAGGAAGTTTCCCAGTAAACAACTGGATCTATCTCGCGAATATGGAAATCCACTAGTAGATGATGAGATCCAATCGAGCTGAGAATTCAATTCTCAGTGAAAGCACCAAAGTGTTAGCACCAAAATTGGTCACTAACCTCGTTGAGAAAGATTGTGTAGAGATGTAAGTGATGAAGTTAAATTAAACAAGGAAGAAAATGCTAATTTAAATGCAAAAAGTAAGAACACCGGATTTATAGTGGTTCAACGTAACTGCCTACATCCACTTTGAGTTTTGATCTTTATTTCTTTCACAAGTAGTTGAATACAGAAAAAATCCATATATTAATGACTTGAATACAATTTTGAACTGAAAATAATCAGTCTTGAAAGTGGCAGAGTCTCCCCATTATTCTCCCAAAAAGGGTCCTTTTCATTGTGCTACTGCCCTCCTATTTATAGACGAGATGGGTTGGACTTCCCTCATGGGCTTAGGAACAAGGTGCCTCTGCCCATAGTAGGTGAATCTACGCACCAGGCCAGGCAGGCCGAATGCTCTTGCTTTGTTATGGGCCTGAAAACTTGCTACCACCTCCAGTCTCTCCTTGATCAGAATCTTGTCTAGTGCTAATGATAATTTCTTCAACTGTCATTTTGTAACCGGGCCAAGATGCCGGTTAACAGAAGTTGATTCGAATTGAGAAGTTGGAATTTGATCGGTTGGACTTTGAAACTATTTTCAAGTAAATTATTTTAGTATAAACTATTTAAAATCTATATTCTTTAAATATTTAAATTATTTTGGTTTTCCAAATTATTTTACTATATAAACCATTTTAATATTTAAACTATTTTTAACTATTTTTAACAATTTTAATTATTTAAACTAATTTAAAATTATTCAAACTATTTTTCAAAAATTCAAACTGGTCAAGGTTGGAATGTTTATTTTTAAATCATGGATTTAAATAAGAATTGAGTTAAGTGAAGTTATAATCCAAACTGAAATTCGAAACAATTTTGGAACTAAAATCGAGATATTAAGGCCAAATGATTTTGAACTGAAATAGTATATTTTGAGTAAATATGATGATTTCGAAATGGATTTGATTTTGAAGCGAATATGATATTTTGATATCAAGTATGAAATGTTTCCGAAATATAAAAGTACCAACCGGTGTGTAAAACAACGTTTGAATGTTAATGAGACCAGGGCCAGATATGGGCATACTGTCTGTCGATACTGGAACCACTTTAACAACAGTGTATGTGGAGGAGACTCCAGAACGAAGTGGTTGGATTTGACGGTGATTGTTGGATTTGAAGAAAGAGAACGATGATGGATAGACCACGAGACTTATGCCAATTTGAAATGACTAAAATAGGACGGCTTCACAGGGCCAAGTGGGCTAGCGGACATCCGTTCTTCAATTTTCTTGGACTCGGTCCATATTATTATTACTCTTGTTGTTGGTTTCGATTGGTGCACCTTGATTGAGATAGCCTCCCTTTGAATCGATATGGGATGGATGGACGCGGTGGGCCGTCATGGCTATGATGTGTTACCACCAGCCCTGCGACTCGAAGTGGTAGTATCCTACCTTGGGAATTGCCTCACATGCCTCGTAGTACTTTTATCCCTAAACGAGACCCATACAATTTTGGTTTAGTGCTGTCGTATCATGGAGCATCCCTATCCACCGACCGTTTAACTGGTGTTTTATATGCAAACTGTACGACAATGCTTAAAACACGTTAAGGGAGATTAATGTAAAGCTTTAATGCTAAGAAAAATATTTATTTTATTGATTAGACATTATCTATGTATCATATTCTACTACATATAAATATTTTGACGGATCCTTAAGAGATGGAAGATCCTGTAACATCTCTTGAGTTATTGCACGCACGTTATACACTGGAAAGGAAATGTGAAATCCCGTAAACATCTCTGACGCTATTACACTCATGATATATGCGATATTGATTTGACTTACATAAGGATATTTTAGTCCCGACTCGAGTGTTTTGTTCTTTTCATTACGCTCGGGTCACTCTTGAGTTTTTCAGCTTATTGAAGATCTATTCTGGAGGACGAAGACGAAGATTTGGTATAATAGAAATAGCTTCATGAACTGTTTATTTGGTTATTATATTTTGTCGTTCCGCTGCGAGAATCTGTGTTTGTTTCTTCTTCTTTTTCTCTTATTTTCTTATTTACCTCATTAACAATCCTCCCTTTTGAATGGTTTGAGTTGACAAGTGTGGTTTATTGTCGATTTAATCTGTCCAAAAAGGTGGGTCGTTACATATAGTACTGTGAATTAATTCTGCTCGCCTCGCTGTATTTAATAAATTATAATCCCATCCTTCTAACTTCTACTTATTTTGTGTAGCAGAGGTAAACAATGTGATGCATGAATATAGTCCACTGAGAGTGGGACACCAAGATACTTCACAGGTAACTCATGTTCTGATATTTGTAAAATGGTAGCAATTTCAGTCTTACACGTTACAGCAGCACTGAAAAATAACTGAGATTTTGTTTGATTTATCTTCAATACCATAGTCTCTTCCATAGTAGTAAAGATATTGTTCATGTGAATAGCATTAGTTGTGGTAGCAGATAAAAAAATCATGACATCATCAGCGTATAAAAGATGTGTAATAACAGGTTGGATGTGAGAAATAGGTTGTAGATGACCATCATAAAATCCCTCTTCCATTAATAGGCTAAAATATTCCATAGTAATGCAAAATAAATAAGGGGACAAAGGATCTCCCTGCAGGAGTCCCCTGATGGAACAAATAAACCCTTCCGGTCTTCCATCAATTATAATCGAAAATGTAGGCGCAGATATGCATTCATAAATAAGCTCCACTAGGGAGGTAGGAAACCCCATAGATGTAAGCATACGAATTACAAACTCCCGATTAACCATATCATATGCTTTTTGGAGATCAATTTTAACACACATTTTCTGTTTACCTCGCTTAGAGTAATTATATATATATATATATAAAGTGAGTGATGTCACAACACATAATAATTATATATATATATATATATATATTTATAAAGAGACTAATGTGACAACACATAATAATTAAATATAAATATATATTTATAAAGTGAGTGATGTGACTAGACATGATTATTATAAATTATTATATATATATATATATATAAATAAGTTGATGTGATGTGAGATTTTTTGCTTATAAATAGACATAGGTTTTCTCATTTTTTCCATTTCTTTTTCTTCAAACTCTTTTCTTCTTAATTTTAGACACTAATGGCCTTTACTGGCATCCTTAGCATTTTAAATTTTTATATTTTCAAGTTTAAACTTTTTAAAGCTTTTTAAACTTAGCAATTCAAACTCCTTTTCCATTCAAATTCCTCTATTTTTACCCGAAATGGTTTTGGCCATAACGTAATACAAACCACTTCAAAACCACATTTTCTTTTTGTAGACCATGTATACTTCCAGTGGCTACAACTTTGTAGTTTACCACTTTTTTTTATTTCATGTTTAGATGCTCCAAAATTTCATTTTTTGCAAGAGTGTTTTTGAACCTAAATTTTGATGTCCGAAAATACCCTCACTGTTTTGACCCTAACTTCCTCAAAATTTAACCTTTTTGAGTAATACTTTTCTAAATGATAGTGGAAAGATTAATCTAAAACTTTTCATTTGACCACTTTTCCAAAATCCGAGAGGAAAGGGTCCAAAAGTCGAGTGCAAAATGACCCATTTTCGAGAAGAATTCGTGGTTTTCCAAGCTTTCGGAGCGCTAATGTATTTCAAGTTCTAAAAAGTTTTGGTGAGTAAATTCCTAATTTATGTGGAAAGAACTTTATCTTATATGTTATGTTGATTTTAAAGCTATATGTATGTCACATATGATTGGATCTTGGTATGTTTGAAATATGTTGATTAGTGCTAATGTATGGGTTAGCATTAGCACTCAAATGAATGTGTTTAAATGATGATCGATATAGGCTGGGATTTTGTTATGTTATTGAATCGGGTCATTGTGTATGTGACTTTGGATATGTGATTGTGTGAATATAGAAGGTAGTATCTTGAAAGTGAAGTGGACTTGAGATCCTATTGCAAATCAAATCGTTTACTTGTTGTTTTAGTAAAGATTTGATTTGTTTTTCTTAAATTTGTTTTCAAACTTTACTAAAGTTTTAAAATTTCTTCCTTTAGTAAATAAGAGTGAAAAGTTTGAGTTTTGGGATAATAACTTAGAAATGAATCCTAGGTTATTGCACCCACAGCGATAGTCGCTATAGATGCAGTTTGGATTTTTCAAATTTTCAAGTTTCAAGTTTTCTTTTAAAAATGTTTTGGAAATCCATTACAAAATTGGTTAGCGATACTTAAGTTATTTTTAACTTAATTAAGAAGGTTTATTAATTAAAATTAATTGGTTAATTAAGAATAATTATTTATTAAATTAAGTAATCAGGTTAATTAATTAGTATTAATTAATATTAATATTAATTAAGTAAGTCAATCATTTATTAATTAAGAAGTTTTAATTAATGACTTACTTATGTTAAAAAGCGTAATTAATTTTATTTAATCAATTTTGATTATTTTATTTATTATTTAATTATATTTTAAATTTTTTAATTAATTATTAATTAATTAAAGGTTAATTATTTACTAAATTATTACTTAATTAAGGATTAATTTTAAGTAAATGTTTATTTGGTTAAAGTTTAATTATTAATTAACGTTTAATCAATTAAGGTTTAATTTATTGTTAAAGTTTTAATAAAAAATTATTTTACTATTATTATTTTATTGATAATTAGGAATAATTAATTTTTAATTATTAATGAAGGGTAATTAATTATTTAATAGTTAGTAAATTATTAATTTGGGTTTAATTAATAGTTAATTAGGGGTTAATTAATTATTTAAAGGTTTAATTATTTCTTAATTATTAATTAAGTTAAATTAAGATTTAATTAAGTTTAATTATGATTTAATAAAGAATTTAACTTGAATTTAATTATTCTAAAAGGAGGTTTTAAGTTTTAAATCCTGGTTTTCTAAGAATCAAATCATTTAAAGGGAACTTCTATTTCAAGGATAATTTTGAATACAAGAATTCAAGTGTTGATACCATGAAGTAGACAAATAACTATGAATGAGTTATAATTTTGATTGATTGTATTATTTGGACATCTAACAACAGAATAAATCACCATTCTGCTATAGGGTAAGTGTTTGATTATTGTGGGTATAGAATAACGGAATAAATTCTCATTCTGTTATAAATTGATTGTTGATTGTGTGGACATATGTTAGTAGAATAAATCACCATTCTACTATATGTAATGATTTTGTTTGGACATCTATATAGTCGGAAAAATCACCATCCTGCTATTATGATTTGGACATGTATAAGTTAGTTAGTACATATTAACATGATAATTCCTTGATTTGGATATGAGTTGTATTTACATATATCTTGACCTATGTAAATAACTGTGAAGTAAATTGGAATTGAAATTGAATGGTAACTTAAATTAGTACCATTGGGAGTTCTAAGCCTTGTTTTTAAATTATAAAGTATGATTTTGAATTTATTTTAATTCTTTAATCAATTTGAGGTTAAGGGTTTATTAATGGTTTTGCAAGTTATATAATTATTTTACCAAGATATTCGTAAATGATAACTTGTCTATAGAAAGGAGTTTACCTAAACAAAAGGTTTATTTAATGGTGATTACAAATGATGTTTTATAAAGTATATTTTATAAAGAATTTCTTTAAGAAGATTTATAAGAAGTTTATAAATAGGAAGAAAATTTATAAATCATTTCAGTGATTTGGAAAGAGGATTTATAAATTAACTTAAAGGTTTATAAAAGTGGGCTATAACTTTATTTTGGAAGTTATAAGTTAACTGAAATATGAGATGAGTTTTTGAAAAGGAAACTTGTTTGGTTATTTAATATAGGATTTGAAAAGAAGAAAACTTTGTAAATTTTGTAAATATACTTATACTATTGAGATAAGTATATGAATATTTTCCAAGTATAAAGGTAATGCAAGGTGTTTGGTAATAGTATTTTGAAAGGATCTTTTGATCAAGTTTTATAAAGTGGTTTATTAATTAAAGATTAATAATTAAAGGCATAGTGGATCCCATATTGAAATTAAACCATGATTAGATGTTTGTTATGTGATAGTTAAATAACCGACTACCAAATCTGGACCCAAAACATAACTTTGGAAACATCTAGGAGAAACGTGGGAATTATATGGTACAGTTACCATCGGTGGTGCTATACTGTAGGTATAAACTCGTTCGTTCTCCTAGGATAAATGATAAGGAAACCCATTTATTCAAACGGTTAGGAGGTGAAATCCACACTTATTTGTTTGTCTGTTTATTTCCTAAAGAACCGGGGTTAAGTTTACCGGAAACCATCGAAGTTGTTTCGAAGAGACCGGGATCGGATATGTTATCCGTAAACCATTTCGATCCAACTCAACGCTTCGTGATGAAGACATCTAAAGATCATGGAATCGAAGATGGAGTTTGAAGTGCAAGGGCTATTCTATATTAATCCTTGGGAGGGATTCCCCGTAATGGACGTAATAGGAGTAGTGCCTTCGGTTTCGTTCAGTCCCAGAACGAACTTGTATGGATGAATGATAGCATCGTATTGATGCTAGGAGGGCAGTGTTAGCATTCTAAGAGGGAAGTGCTATATGTGAAAGGTAAAACGTAGCCTCAAGCCTCATCAACCGGAAATGACTAAAACAGGGGAGATGCAGCAGGGCTAGGTGTGGGTAGCTTCCACAAAGGTATGTTATCACCTTTTGTAACGACCTGGATTTTTCAACGATTTAAATAAGGATTTTAATGAAGATTTTGAAATAAAATTTATTTTTAACAATAAAAATTTGACAACGAAAACTAGATATTTGAAATGCATCCACTAAAATAAGGCCAATGAATTTTATTTTAAGTCAAAATTTGATCGAAACTCGGTCAGCACATTTTTCCGTGCAAATTATCAAATTTTGAAGTAAATTTTTTTTACATGGAAATGATCTAGAAAGTTTTCTAATAAAAATGTCAAAGTTCTTTCCATCCAATTCTGACCTTTGTAGCTCCGTTTATCAAGAATTGTCGTTGTCGTTCAATTTTGAAGCAGTAATAGTGGCGACAGATGAAATTTTGCTACGAATGTCGTAACACGGATTTTAGTACATCATTGGATTCGCCTCGTCGTGCTGATCTCCATGGTATATTTGTTTTCGTATTTTGAATTCCATGGTAAAATGCTAAATGGTCAAGATAGTGATCCGTGACCGTGCCCTGAAATCATAATTGCTTTCATTCTTTTCAAATGCTTTTCGCAGCCAAATTCTTTTCCAGCCAACACTGTTTACGTGCGCAGCCAAAGAAAATAAATGCTGCATTTAATGAGCCTCCGTGCATTCTCTTCCTTTTCTTCTATTATTTATATGCATGCCCATCCTTCTGCTCCTCTTCATCCTCATTTTTTTCTGGGTGAGCTTTACTAGAGAGAAAATATAAAAAGAGTATATATTTATAAACTAAAAAAACCACGTAACCTCCCTCCCTTCCTTTTTCTTCCTTTTCCTCCTGCCCGTGTCTTCTCCACCCACCCAGTGCCTCACACGGACCTGGACCCGCACCACATCCCCTTGGCCACCTCCACCTGCACCCTCCCTGCCACCAACCTCCCCATGCTTCCACCTCACCCAAACCGATCTTCCCCTGCCGTAACCGCCCAGTCACCCACCTTGTAACGACCCGATATTTTCAACCATTCGCATCCATTATAAGTGTATAGGTAGACAATCATGCCGGAATTGAATTGCTCAAAATACCACGTTGTAAATAAAATTTGGCAAATCTCAGAATATACAGTAAATAAATATAATCACAGATCACAGACACAGAGTAAAATAATGCAGCGGAAGTAAAAGAAATGGTAGTTCATGAAGCTACTATATAAATATATCAGAGTACATAGGATACAACAGAGAAATAGAGTACAACAGAAGTCTCAACACACAGAAGTCTACTAATACAAGAGCTAGAATAGAACAACAGACTGAAGAGGATAAAGCTAGATGAACTGATAAATCTCCAGCAATTCTGAACCTCCAAGAAGTGGAAATCCAAATCTGTGAATAACTCAGGCTGACCCGAGCGTAAAGCAAAACACAAAACACTCGAGTCAGGACAATATATACTTATATAATGTAAACCAACTCAAATGAACTGTAATAAAGATACAAGTAACTTAAAGGATGCTTGGGACTGCCCATCCTCTAAGAATCCGTTAAACTATTTACTATATAGTAATATTTCGCTATTATAATAATGTCTATAGTAAAATAAACATACTTTTAAATAGCGTTCCGGGCTACTCATATCACCCTTCACACATAATAGTCCCAGTAGTCCATCCAATATCATGCCATCTGCACTCCGGGTGACTGTCAGAGGATACCACACGGGCTACGGGAGAAAAACAAACTCGTAGTAAAGGCTCAGTATGGTAGGTGACACGGCACACAAGGCAATGCCAGGGTAGATATACCAATTACGCACACGGGCTGGTGGTAACGTAGCAGCCACTACGCTCACCCCGAACAACACTCCAAAATCAAGGGGTGCACCCAATCGATCACAACAGTAATAGAATGGTTCGAAGAAGTGTGTCCGACCAGAGGTGCTACCTCCTTTGGCCCGAGATCGCTCATGTTTTAGCCACCTTAAGCTAACTCACGGGAGTTAGGTCCATGAAATGTACCTTAGGAACGTCGTCACCATCCTACTTCATTCTGGAATCTCCACCGCGTACACGGTTGTCAAAGTGGTTTTCGGTATCGACAGAGAGTATGCCAGATATCTGATCCCGGTCTCTTTGCCAACCAATCGTTATTATAACCCGTGGTTATAATTTAAAATTTTTATTTATACTTCAAAAAAAATCAATTCATCTCATTTCAAAACTATATTACTTTCAAAATAGTTTATACTTCTAAACCAAACCATTTTATTTCAAAACTATATTCAATACAATACCATATCATTTCCAATTCAAACATATACTCTCTTTTTTTAAAATAATATTTTATATTTCAAAAATAAATTATCATTTTCAAATTCAAATATTTATCAGAATAAAGATCAAATCATTTCAAACCACTTTAATATATCAAAATATCATATCTTTCCAAAACTTCATTTCAAATCATTTTATTATCAAAATATCATTTGAGTTCAAATCCAAATATTCAACCTTAAATATCTTTAAATTCAAAGATATCATTCATTTATTATTATTTCAATCACTTTAAATAATTTATATTCCAACAAATTAATTCATTTAAAAGTGAAATTATTAAGATTTCAAATCAGGTATTAAATTTCCAAAGTTTCAATTCAATTACAGTTTATCACCAATCATTTCAAATCTTATCAATTTCAAATATAGATTTGGTCCACAAAATAAACTATTCAATTTTTAAAATAATTCAAAGCTTAAATATCCCACATTTCATAAATCCAATATCATTTAAATAAACTCAAATAATATATATTTTAAATATTCATTTTATCAAATAATTTAAATAAATCAGAAATCAAATATCAAAATATTATTCAAAACATCATTCATTTAAATACCATTTAAATCATTCATTTTATTTTGGAATAAATTACCATTTTCAATCTCACATTTAAACAAATTAAATTCTTCCATTTAAAACCATTTAAAACTATTTAAAACCATTTAAATGTCTCTTCATTATCTTTAGAAATTTAATATTAAATTCCCAAAATTTTATCATTTTCCAAAGGTTATTTTTCATCAAATTTTATTAAACAGCAAAAATATAGTTTTCTGTAGCACTTATAAAATGCTACGTAAAGTAATAGTTTAAAACAGTTCATTTAACAAAAGGCAACATTTAAATGCTGTAATAGATTTCCTTTAAATTCCAAATAAACTTTAATGTTAAGTTTAACCACTATAGCACTTACAAAGTTCTATAATAGCCTTTATTTCAAATTAACCTTTTAGTTCATTTAAAACAACTACAACATTTACAAAATGCTGTAATATCTTTTACTTACATTTCAAAATGCGGTCAAATCAAGTTCAGAGTTTTAATTACCATTTCACAAACAATTAACTTTTAATATAAATCATTTTAACTTATAAAAATCATATATTTCACATTTTAAAATCATCATTTCAATACTCTTATTTTTATGATTTTTATAAAGTTCAATTTCATCCAAAAATCAAGTGTTAACATAATTTATTATTTAAATTCAATTATTAAATTCCATTTCTTTAATTAAATTATTAACTTAACAATTAAGTTTAAAATTCCAAAATATAACTTATTCCTATTTATTTTACTAAATTAAGATTTCACTTTTAACAAAGGTTCAAAATTCCCAATTTAAGTTATATTTCAAAACTTTAACTTAAACATTCATTTATTTAACATTTTTACTTATTCAAAACCCATTATAAATTTTATAAAATCATTTAAAATACATTTTTAAATCAAAATATTATATTTTCCTTACTTTACATAATTTCCTTTTTAAAACAAAGCATAAATTCCAAAATTTACTTATATTTTAAATTCTACTTCACCATTTACTTAATTCATTATTTAATTTATAGAAAATCACTAATATTTCTATAAAAGTCATTTTTAATTAAATTTAAATCAAAATATTATAAATTTCACATTTTAAAATATTTTGAAACATTTTAGAAAATATTATATAAACCACGGGCCTGTATATAGTTTTCTAACCTAGGTCAAGTGATACGGATGTCTATCATTTCAATCCGCAGTTTACAAAGAAAACCCAGGTTCTATCATTTCAAACCCGTAGTCCCAAGTAAAATGAATGAATTTGAAAACCGTTCAGGCCTATCATTTCAGCCTATAACGATTTTCCCTTATTCTAAAGTTCGTTCGGGTATGTATCATTTCAACCCATAGTGATTCTAGTCTACAAGGAACTTGCAGTGTGATAAACTGATATAAATAACATAATAGCATGAAATAACAGTAACATAGGGTATAACAGGTGTAAATACAAGTATGAACATCATATGAATAAAATATGGCAGTTATAACAGGATGATGTAAATTACAGATTCAAGTGTGATCAGTTTATTACTTATATAAGTATAAATTGTCTGGTGAGATGTACTCACCTGTTCATAGCTGGAGATATCCACCAAAGCACACAACACTGACAAAACAAAGGAACGACAACACGGATACGATTTGAGAGTGGAGAACCAAAGGTAATGGCCTTGATCAAACATTTAAACAATACAATACAACAATATAAGTTCAAAACAATTTACACTAGAACAACACTAGAAATCAAAGCCCAAAACGATGTCAAATTCATTGCACTTGTTCCCAACTTCATATGGATCAGCAATAGGTTGATTTAGCACAGCCAAGGCATGATCTAGGGGCTGGGTTTGGGTCCATACATGGTCGGCCCACATGGGTTTTGATGGTGCATAGATCTAGGTGCATACATCTTCAACAACAAGGCAACAATCATCATCTCTAGGCCACAATAGGGTTCGGCCATGGGCTATGTGGGCCCAGCTAGTGGTGCAGGTGGTGGTGGGAGATGTGGCATAGGGTGGTGGTCAGGTCAGAGGTGGTGGTGGTGGAGGAAGTGGCGGCAAGAGGTGGTTGTAGGTGGTGGTGACAAAAAGTGGCTCAGTTTGTAAATAGGTGATGGTTTTTGTAAGTTTTGGTGGTGATCTCTAGCCAAGGGGTGTTCGGCCTAGGGAGGAGATGATCTAGGGTGGTTGATGACCAGAGAATAAGGTGGTGGAGGTCGGCCTAGGTCTGGTTGTGGAGTGGGCGATCCATTGTAGATGAGAAACAAGTGTAAACAATTAAGAAAACATAGAAAAACAAGAAGGAGAAGAAGAATTGCCCAAAAACTTTGATCAAAAGTGGTATGGCCGTGATTTTTTTGTTGAGAAATGATTGAGGAAGTGTAATTCAGGTGAAAAAGAAGATGAGGCTGAAGAGAAATGAATTATATGGCCAAAAAAAAATTAAAAGCAAATGGTGGTTGAAAAATGAAGAGGCAGAATGCAAAGAGACTTTAGCAAACAAAAGGTCACAACTCTTCAATTTCTTTTATTTATTTGTAATTTTTAAAAATACATATAAAACTGAGAAATAAAGATAAGAATTCAGAAAATAAAATAATTATATAAAATAAATAATTAAATTTTAAATAAATAGAACTTAAATTAAGAAAATGGCTTAAAATTGCAAACTAGGCTCTATAAATTGAAAATCACTTCAATACACTTTGGAAAAATTTATTTTAATTTAAATACATGTAATATGAATATAAATAAAGTAAAACACAGAAAATAAAATTTAATGCATAAAATAAATAAATAAATTTTAATTATATATAATTAAATTAAGAAAATAGCAAAGAAAATGGAAACTAGGCTTTAAAATTAGAAAATAAATTCAACAACCTTTGGAAAAATTATATAATCACTTTAAAAATATTAAAAGACAAATTTATACATAAAATAAAATATTAACACATATTAGAACAAAATATGACAAATAAAATATAATTTAAAATAGACAATATTGCTAAATACATCAGTTTACACACAATATTGAAATATACATAACATTCACAATTTAACTCCGTTTCCAACGAAACAAAAAGCAGTATTCAAGTTATTAAATCTATTTTCATAATAAAAGATAAAATTTAATAATTTAAATTTAAATTTGAAATTTTAAAAGTCAAAGTTTGAACAGTTTGAACAGAAATACACTTTTTAGTAAAATATCCAATTTATGCTAGTTTGAAATTATAATTCACATAATAATCCAAATTTATATTTATAAATGAAATGTTTGAAATATAACAAGTTTAAAATAATTTAAAAATAAAAACAAAGTCAAAATTAAAATTATATGAAAAATCTAGGGTTGTTACACTCTCCCCCACTCAAAACTTTTCGTCCTCGAAAAGGAATGAGGTACGGGAAAGCATAGAAAAATAGAGTGAAATAAGATTAAGACAAGATGAAAAAGAGGTTGAAATTATACCTGATAACTATTGTTATAGGTAAGTTTAACAAAGTGGAGATGGTCTTCCCAAGATTCTCCAGAATCAGGGACAATAGCACGAAAAAGATCCTCTAGAATCTGATTCACTCTTTCCGCTTGACCGACGGCTTGTGGACGGAAAGCAGTGCTCAGATTCAAAAATAAGTACCAAAGCTTATCAAAGGTTATAGAAATATTTCTAAACAGAAAGATTATAGAAAGATGCCTATACCAGTCTGTAGCATGATAAGGAAAATAAGGACACCCAAAGATAGTTTGGAAAACAAAATAAGATAATAAGTTGAAAAACAAAGTAAGATAATAGGTTTGAAATTTCCATGGTTTCAGCTTAAATTGATAATTAATTTTACACAAGTTAAATACATCTTACTATCTCTAATTTCATTATCATATCATCCAGTTTTCTTATACTAACCATTTTCAAAAATCATGGATTTGAAAAATCATTATTTATTATACTCATAATGTGCTTAATAAATTTAATTCTTCTCTATTCCTAATTATAATTAAATTTATCCCTCTCAATATTTTATCACCTATGTTAAATATACCTACATTTTAATATAACAGTTTTAATTTATTCTTAATTACTTTATCATCATTTATATTGTAAATTATTCAATTAACCTTTTATTCCATTTACTTTTGTTAATCTTTTTATAACTAAAATTTAAGTGTATAAATTTATTATAACCACTCAAATTTTATTTATAAAACTTTTTATATTGTATATTATCCAATTACATTGTTAACTTCTAAAATTTAAGGTAAGTTATATTTGAATGCAATTGTATTATACAAATAAAACATTCAAATTCAATCATTTCATGTTTGAATCATTTATCCAAAATTTTGATTTTCTTTTTATAATTGAATTTATTCTTTAAGATAGAATTAAAGAATAAAATTTCCGATTCCTTTCACCATTTAGAGATAAATAAATATATGTACATAATATGTCAAATCAAATTTAAATCATATAGCTATATATATTATAAATCAAATCATATTTTAGAAATTCAAATCAATTAAATTTTCCAAACAAGGCTGTAGCAAGACTACAGAACGGTCTCTTCACTTCGAAACTCGAAAATGAATGTCGATGATGCTGCAGTCATTACCGAAATTATTTTCCAGCGACAAAGAGAAGATCACTGATTTTTTTTTTAAATTTAAAATTCTTTTGGAAACAAATTTCTATTCAAAAATACTTTAAATAATATAACCTTTAAAAACATTAAACACAAGGTTTGAAACCATCGGAAATTGAATTCTCAAATTCTTGTTTTAAATTCATTTCAGTTCCAAAATCAATTTATAAACAACTATTTATAAATTCATTTATACAACAATAAATGATAAATCAAGTATTATCATTTCAAACAATCAATTTAAATCAATTTATTAAGTTCCATAAATTTACTTATATACATCAAAATTTATTTCATTAACCAAATTTTAAAATAATATTGTGTCAATTTGTTCTGTCAAAGTGTTTTAGAAATCCTATCGATAGCGTTGATCAGACGAATCGATCGGAAACCCAAATCAACATCAACAACTCAAACAACACAACCTATAAAACAAAACATAGGTTTTCAAGTATAATTTAAAATGTTTGGCAGATAGATTGTAAACAAAAGGCAAGATGGTTAAACAGAGTAGGGAGATGGATAAGCTTAAATAAATCGCGGGCAACCTTAACAAGGTCAACCGTGACTTAAAGGATAAGATCGATGTGGATTTTCTAGGGTAAATCTACATTCGATCTCGAGAGATAGAGTTTGGGATAACAAAAGATATTAGCATCTAAACCAAGGATAAATATAAATCTCTGGTGAATCGATGCTAATCATAAAGGAGTTTCACCCCTTTACAAGAAAATTAGAATATTGGCGAGACCGCCAATTCACTATAAAGATCATTCGAAGTGGAGTTATGTGATACTCCAAAATCAAAAGAAGATGAATAGTGAGGGACAAGAATAAATTTTGAAACCGCAGGGAACGTTCCAAAATTCAAAACACAAAACACTCGAGTCGGGACATACATACTTACACAATGTAAACCAACTCAAGTGAACTGTAATAAAGGTACAAGTAACTTAAAGGATGCTTGGGACCGCCCATCGTCTAAGGATCCGTTAAACTATTCACTATGTAGTAATATTGCGCTATTATAATAATGTCTAATAGTAAAATAAACATACTTTAAAATAGCATTAGGGCTTTACATTTAATTTGAACTCACCCTAACACGTAATAGTCCCAGTAGTCTATCCAGTATTAGCATACTCCCAAAATGGGGGCTACCCTCGATACTCCACAGGCTACGGGAGAAATCACAACTCGTAGTAAAGCTCGATATGGTAGGTGACACGGCACACAAGGCAATGCCAGGGTAGATATACCAATTACGCATCCAGACTGGTGGTAACGCATAGCAGCCACTACCGCCCACCTCGAACAACACTCCCAAATCAAGGGGTGCACCCAATCAATCACAAAAGCAATAGAATGGTATCGAAGAAGTGTGTCCGATCAGAGGTGCTACCTCATTGGCCCATCAATCGCTCCTGTTTTAGCCACCTTATGCCAACTCACGGGAGTTGGGTCCACGTTCATACCACAATAGGATCGTCGCCACCATTCTACTGCATTATGGAAACTCCACCGCGTACACAGTTGTTAAAGTGGTTTTCGGTATCGACAGAGAGTATGTCCATATCCGATCTCGGTCTCTTTAACAACCAAACGTTATTATAACCCGTGGTTATAAATTTCAAAAATAATTTATACTAAAAAACCAAAATATCGTATCCATTTTAAACTAGTTTATACTTCAAAACCGAAATATCATATCCATTTTAACTAGTTTATACTTCAAAACCAAAATATCCTTTCTATTTCAAAACTAGTTTATTCTTCAAAACCAAAATATCATTTCTATTTCAAAACTAGTTTATTCTTCAAAACCAAAATATCATTTCTATTTCAAAACTCAATAAAATAATATATCATTTCCATTTCAAAAATCAAAGCAATAATATATCATTTAAATTCCAAACTAAATCAATATATTTCTTTTAATTTATTTAACTTGAAATATTCTTTTAAATCCTATTAAACCAAACCACCTTATAAAGTCATATCCTTGAATCTTCAATTTCAACAAGTTTCAAATTAATATATATGTAAAGACAATTCTTAATTAAATACAATTCCAATTAATTTCATTTCCAAACCATAGTACTTTCAAAGTCATAACAATTCTGAAACAAAACTTTTTGAAACCAAAATACTTGGATATCATAACACTTGAAATATTGTCATTAGGACCTCATAATACTTAGAAAAATCATAATACTTCTAAATTAATATTCATTACCAAAGTTATAACATTTTAAGTTCATTCATCCAATTATACCAATTTAAAACATCGTATTAACTCATAAATTTCAAAGTGGTTTATATTCAACTCAAAATAATTCATTTACACCATTTAAATATGAAGTCATTATACTTACAAATCAAATATTCAATTCCCAAAATTTTAGCCTTTTCTGAGCTCATTTATTCACTTAAATACTTCAAACAATTTAAATTTCAGCTTTCGCAGCACTTAGAAAATGCTACGGTAAGTTACATTTGAAATAATTCAATTCAGCAAAGACAGCATTTAAAAACTGCTGTAATAGTTCAGTTTTAGTGGAAAAATAGTTCAATTCAGAAAAGACAGCCTTTACAAAACTGCTTTAATAGTTCATGGTTCAAATTATATTCAAAAATCACATTTCAGCCAACTGCAGCACTTAACAAGTGCTACAATAGCTCTTTCATTAGTTTCAGGTTCAAATTTAGTTCCTGCCACTACAGCACTTACAAAGTGCTGTCATAGCCTTAGTTAATTTTAGCTTTTAACTCATTTGTATCAACCACAGCACTTACAAAGTGCTACAGTGTCATTTACTTCATATTTCAAGTTAAATTCAGAAACGATAGCATTTCTGAAGTGCTACTAAAAGAATTTCCAGATTTTAAATAAAATTCCAGCCATAAATAAACTTCAATTTAAATCAATTTAACTTATAAAAACCACATTTTTCCACATCAAAAATGTTCATTTAATTCTCTTTTACTTATGGTTTTTATAAAGAAAAGTTTACAATAAAAATCAAATTTTTCCAAAATTTCACTTATTAAATTTAAGTGTACTATTTCCCATTTTTACAATTTACTTTAACACTTAAATTTAAATTTTCATTTTCACAATTTAAAACTTAATTTCCATTTTAATTTAATTAACTTAAATTTCCAATAAAAATCAAATCACAAATTTCCAAATTAAGTTATATTTTAAATTACAATTTTCTATTCAATTATTCAACATTTTTAACAAATAGAAAAATCATTTTTCTCTTTATTAAATCATTTTAAATTCAATTTTAATCAAATTATCATATTTTTACATTTTTAAATACTTAAAACTTTCCAGAAAAAAAAATATAAAATAACCACGGGTCTATATAATATTTTCTAGCCTAAGTCAAGTGATACGGATAATATATCATTTCAATCCGTAGTTTACAAAGAAAAATCCGGGTTCTATCATTTCAAACCCGCAATCCCAAGTTAAATAAAAATAAATAAAAATCGCTCAGGCCTATCATTTCAGCCCATAATGATTTTTCTCTATTCTAAAGTCCGTTCGGGTATATATCATTTCAACCCATAGTGATTCTATTTACAGGGAACTTGAAGTGTGATAAACAGAATAGAATAATAGTAAAATAAAATATATCATAACAGATGATGTGACAAGTTAATTATAGGGTTTAATATCATATAATTTACATCACAGGCAGGTATAACATGATATAATAATTTATACACATTCACTTGTTGTCACTTCACAATTTATGTAAGTATAAATGTCGTGTGTGAATACTCACCTTTTAAGCTGAAGTTTGCAAATCAAAACACACAAATGGATTCCAGAAAGCACGATAGCACAATTTTTGATTTGAGTGGAGAGAGTCAAGATATTAATCTTGTATTCAACAAAAAAACAAAGCCATATATAAATATAAATACAATACCAAAATAAATTGAAACAAAGTTTGGAAATCAAAGTGAACAAGGACATCACCAAGCTTTTAATCACCTTTGCTTGATCTCAACTCACTTTTGCTCGACCGCAACATGGTTTAGGCTTAGCCACACATGTTTGTTGGGGGAAAATGGATCAGGTTTGGACATGGAAAGGCACGGCTACAAAGGAATTGAGAAGGGGTATGGAGTTTGCAAGCATAGAAGGCCAAAGGTCAAGGCTAAATGGAGTTTGGTGTAATCATAGGCTCGGCCTATGGCAACTTTGGGCTCGGCCATCACTTGCTATAGGTCAGGTCAGAGGTTATGTTGGTGGCCAGAAGTCAGGTCTTGATGGTGGTGGAGCTAGGGGAGGTGGCCGAGGCAAGATATGGTGGTGGTGATGAAGTTAAGGTCGGCTATGCATGGTTTTAAGGCATTTTAGCCAAGTTTTGTGATATTTGCTCAAATTTGTGGTCATGGCCTGATCTGGACAGAGGGGATGAGTAGGTTGTAGGCCATGGATGAGGAGGAGAAGATGATGGTGGTGGTCGGTGGAGGTGATGGTGGTTAGGCCGAGCAAACATGTGAAGAGATCAAGGCAAAATCAATGAAAAAAGAAGAAGGAAATGAGAAAAAAAGAGTTATGACTTACATTTTTCTTCTTTGAACTGAAATGGCCATGAGAATGAATGAAGTGGGAAGCAATTTCATGTGAATAACATTAGGAAATGCACGGCCAGGATGAAAATGAGAAGTCAAGTCAATGAAGAGGCAGGAAAAGGAAGAGTCACAAGCAAATGAAAAGACTTTGTCTCTTTGAATTCCCATTTTATATTTATACAAAATAAACAAAATAAAACTCAGTAAACAAAATAAAAACAAACTAAAATAAAGTGGAAAAGAAAATAAATAATTTTTTTTAGGGAAATAGAAAAATAAATAAAGAAAATAGCTTATTATATTGAGACTAGCTTTAAAAATTGCAAACAAAATACACTTAACTTTGGAAATTTCAACTACATTTTAAAAATGTTTTTAAAATAAAATATATATACATAACATGTCATGTTACACATGTAAACATAAATTAGAACATGACATGACAAACAAAAATATTATTTATATAAATTAAAATAAACAATTTTGTTAAATAATACAATTTACACACAATAGTGTAAAAAGCATAACTTTCACAATATTAATCAGATTTAAACGAAATGAAAAGCAGTATACTTGAAATTTTATTTACTTTCATAATAAAATATAAAATTCAAAAATTCAAACTTTTAAAATTTTAAATTAAAAGTCAAAGTTTGACCATATTGACAAAAATTCACATTTCTGGAAAACATTATATTTATTCATGTTTGGAATTATTATTCACATACAAATCAAAATTTATATTTAAAATAACAAAATTTATCCATTTTAATAAATAAGATAAAGTTTTTAAATCAAGAAATACAATTTAAGATAATTACAAAATACAGGGTTGTTACAATCTCCCCTACTCAAAACTTTTCGTCCCCGAAAAGGAATGAGGTACGGGAAAACACAGAAAAAGATAGAATGAAATAGGATTAAGACAAGATGACAAGAAGATTGAAATTATACCTGATAACTGTTGTTATAGGTAAGTTTAACAAGGTGGAGATGATCTTCCCAAGATCCTCCAGAATCAAGAACACAAGCACGAAAAAGATCATCGAGAATCTGATTCACCCTTTCCGTTTCACCGTCGGCATGTGGATGGTAAGCAGTGCTCAGATTCAGAATAGGGAGAAGTAAGAACCACAGAAGAGATAGAAAAGTTAAATGATGAAGGAAAAAGAGAAAGAAAGAAAGACTAGAACAAACTTATTAAGCATAATACGAAAAACATGATTTATCAAATCAACAAAGAGAGAAGGAGCATTAGTCAAACCAAAAGGCATGACTAACTATTCATAGAAAAACCATTCTTAGTACGAAAAGCAGTCTCGGGAATACTTTCCTTAGCAACCTTGAGTTGGTGAAAATCAGAGGCAAGATCAAGTTGAAAGAGAACAGTAGCTCCAAGGCTAACCAATTCGAAATTTGATTTCCTACTTAGCAAGTAGGGGAATGGAAACAACCAAAAAGAAAATAGATTGAAAAATAGAATAAGATAATAAATTTAAAACCATGAAAAGTTCAACTTCCATTAATAATTAATTTCGTTCATTTGATTCCACTTAAGTTAAATAAATCTTAATTATTTTTAAATATCATTATCTCATCATCAAATCAAAAATTTATAAAGTCATCAATTTGAACAATCATTTATTATATTCATTTTTATTCATTAAATTTCATTCTTCTTTATTCCAATTTATTCTTAAATTTAATCCACTTAATATATCAAATCCTATATATATTAAGTTTATTTCACTTATTATAACTATTTCAATTTATTTATAAATTTTTTTAAATATCATTATATTGTAAATTATTCAATTAACCCATTTTTCTCTATTTACCTCTATTGATCCTTTATAAATAAAATTTAAGTGTATAACATTTATTATAACCACTTAAGTTTTATTTATAAAATTTCTCTTTATTTTGTATATTTTCCAATTACATATTCAACTTCTGAATAATTTAGGTAAGTTATATTGGAATGTAATAGAATATTATACAAATAAATTCTCCAATTTCAATTATTCAAGTTTACATATTTATTCAAACCTTGATTTCCTTTTATAATTGAAATTATCCTTTAAGATAAAATTTAAGAATTAAATTTCCGATTAACTTCAAACTATTTAGAAATAAATATATATATACATACACAATATATATCAAATCAAATTTAAATCATATATCTATATAATATAAGTCAAGTCATATTTGGAAATTCAAATCAATTAAATTTCAAAGCAAAACTGTAGCAAAGCTACAGAATAGTCTCTTCACTTCGAAACCCGAAAATGAATGTCGATGATGCTGCAGTCATCACCGAAATTATTTTCCTGTGACAAAGAAAAGAGCACTGATTTACAAATTAAAAATCCTTTGAAATAATTTCTGCTAGAAATACTTTTAAATAATAAATCCTTTTAAAACTTTCAAAAAAAAGTTCAAAATCATCGGAAATTAAATTATCACATTCTTGATTTAAATCCATTTAGATTTCCAAATTAATTTATAACCATGTTTAATTATTTAGATGTGAAACTAAGGCCAATGATTATAAAATACATGCAAAGTTAAATATTATTTCTTAACACCCAATTCCATTAATTATCAAAATTCATAAAATTAACCTTATACATATAATAATTATACAAAATTTATCCATCTACTAAATTTGAAAACCATATTATGTCGGTTTGTTCTGTTCAAGTGTTTTGGAGATCCTATCGATAGCGTTGATCAGACGAATCGAACGGATTCCCAAATCAACATCAACAACTCAAACAACACAATATACAAAACATCTTTAAAATATAAAATTTTCAAATACAAGATTAATTTTCAAAATAAGGATAGGGATTCAAATTTGATGGACTCAAATCAAAGAGAATCCTGATTTGAATATAAGTTGGAGACAAAAGATAAGATGATTAAACAACAGAATAGGGAGTATGGATAAGCCTATATAAATCGTGGGTAACCTTAACCAGGTCAACCGTGACTTAATGAATAAGATCGTTGTGGATTTTCTAGGGTAAATCTGTATTCGATCTCAAGAGATAGAATTCGGAATAATAAGAGATACTAGCATCTAAACCGAGGATATAAAAAATCTCCGGTGAATCAATGCCATTGTAAAGGAGTTTCACCCCTTTACAAGTCATTCAGAGGTTGGCGAGACCGCCGATTTATTACAGAGATCGAAGTGGAGTTATGGGATACTCCAGAATCAAGAAGACACGAATAGGGGAGGACAGGAATGGATTTGGTACCGAAGGGAACGTTCCAAAATTCAAAGGAAACCGAATCGAAGAAGAAGGAATTCAAGTTCGAACGAAAGTGATTCCGTAATTAAATTTACCCTATATGCTGAGTTTGCCTAAAACCAGAGCTCTGATACCAACTGTAACGACCCACTATTTTGGACCATTCGCATCCGACAATAATCCACACATGTCGGACTTGAATTGCTCAAAATACCACGTTGTAAATAAAATTTTGGCAAACTCATCATATAAAGTAAATAAATAATCACAGACACAGAGTAATATAATGCAGCGGACACAAAGAAATAGCAGTTCATGAAGCTACTATATAAATACATCAGAGTTAATTAAAATACAATAGGAATACCAAGATACAACAGGAGTAACAGTATGATAATCAGGTACAACTCAGAATACAACTGGGATCAACTGGATAACAAAATGAATAGATATATGGTCCTTCAAAGAAAAACTCCAGCTCCAAAGATGAGTCTCTAATGTTGTATCACTCAGTCTGACCCGAGCGTAAAGCAAAACACAAAACACTCGAGTCAGGACATACATACTTACACAATGTAAACCAACTCAAGTGAACTGTAATAAAGGTACAAGTAACTTAAAGGATGCTTGGGACCGCCCATCCTCTAAGGATCCGTTAAACTGTTTACTATGTAGTAATATTGCGCTATTATAATAATGTCTATTAGTAAAATAAACATACTTTAAAATAGCATTAGGGCTTTACATTTAATTTGAACTCACCCTAACACGTAATAGTCCCAGTAGTCTATCCAGTATTAGCATACTCCCAAAATGGGGGCTACCCTCGATACTCCACAGGCTACGGGAGAAATCACAACTCGTAGTAAAGCTCGATATGGTAGGTGACACGGCACACAAGGCAATGCCAGGGTAGATATACCAATTACGCATCCGGACTGGTGGTAACGCATAGCAGCCACTACCGCCCACCTCGAACAACACTCCCAAATCAAGGGGTGCACCCAATCAATCACAAAAACAATAGAATTGTATCGAAGAAGTGTGTCCGATTAGAGGTGCTACCTCATTGGCCCGTCAATCGCTCCTGTTTTAGCCACCTTATGCCAACTCATGGGAGTTGGGTCCACGTTCATACCACAATAGGATCGTCGCCACCATCCTACTGCATTCTGGAAACTCCACCGCGTACACAATTGTTAAAGTGGTTTTCGGTATCGACAAAGAGTATGTCCATATCTGATCCAGGTCTCTTTAACAACCAAACGTTATTATAACCCGTGGTTATAAATTTCAAAAATAATTTATACTAAAAAACCAAAATATCGTATCCATTTTAAACTAGTTTATACTTCAAAACCAAAATATCATATCCATTTTAACTAGTTTATACTTCAAAACCAAAATATCCTTTCTATTTCAAAACTAGTTTATTCTTCAAAACCAAAATATCATTTCTATTTCAAAACTAGTTTATTCTTCAAAACCAAAATATCATTTCTATTTCAAAACTCAATAAAATAATATATCATTTCCATTTCAAAAATCAAAGCAATAATATATCATTTAAATTCCAAACTAAATCAATATATTTCTTTCAATTTATTTAACTTGAAATATTCTTTTAAATCCTATTAAACCAAACCACCTTATAAAGTCATATCCTTGAATCTTCAATTTCAACAAGTTTCAAATTAATATATATTTAAAGACAATTCTTAATTAAATACAATTCCAATTAATTTCATTTCCAAACCATAGTACTTTCAAAGTCATAACAATTCTGAAACCAAACTTTTTGAAACCAAAATACTTGGAAATCATAACACTTGAAACATTGTCATTAGGACCTCATAATACTTAGAAAAATCATAATACTTCTAAATTAATATTCATTACCAAAGTTATAACATTTTAAGTTCATTCATCCAATTATACCAATTTCAAACATCGTATTAACTCATAAATTTCAAAGTGGTTTATATTCAAATCAAAATAATTCATTTACACCATTTAAATATGAAGTCATTATACTTACAAATCAAATATTCAATTCCCAAAATTTTAGCCTTTTCTGAGCTCATTTATTCACTTAAATACTTCAAACAATTTAAATTTCAGCTTTCGCAGCACTTAGAAAATGCTACGGTAAGTTACATTTGAAACAATTCAATTCAGCAAAGACAGCATTTAAAAACTGTTGTAATAGTTCAGTTTTAGTGGAAAAATAGTTCAATTCAGAAAAGACAGCATTTACAAAACTGCTGTAATAGTTCAGGGTTCAAATTATATTCAAAAATCATATTTCCGTCAACTGCAGCACTTAACAAGTGCTACAATAGCTCTTTCATTAGTTTCAGGCTCAAATTTAGTTCCTGCCACTACAGCACTTACAAAGTGCTGTCATAGCCTTAGTTAATTTTAGCTTTTAATTCATTTGTATCAACCACAGCACTTACAAAGTGCTACAGTATCATTTACTTCAGATTTCAAGTTAAATTTAGAAACGATAGCATTTCTGAAGTGCTACTAAAAGAATTTCCAGATTTTAAATAAAATTCCAGCCACAAATAAACTTCAATTTAAATCAATTTAACTTATAAAAATCACATTTTTCCACATCAAAAATGTTCATTTAATTCTCTTTTACCTATGGTTTTTATAAAGAAAAGTTTACAATAAAAATCAAATTTTTCCAAAATTTCACTTATTAAATTTAAGTGTACTATTTCCCATTTTTACAATTTACTTTAACACTTAAATTTAAATTTTCATTTTCACAATTTAAAACTTAATTTCCATTTTAATTTAATTAACTTAAATTTCCAATAAAAATCAAATCACAAATTTCCAAATTAAGTTATATTTTAAATCACAATTTTCTATTCATTTAGTCAACATTTTTAACGAATAGAAAAATCATTTTTCTCTTTATTAAATCATTTTAAATTCAATTTTAATCAAATTATCATATTTTTACATTTTTAAATACTTAAATTTTCCAGAAAAAAATATATATAAAATAACCACGGGTCTGTATAATATTTTCTAGCCTAAGTCAAGTGATACGGATAATATATCATTTCAATCCGTAGTTTACAAAGAAAAATCCGGGTTCTATCATTTCAAACCCGCAATCCCAAGTTAAATAAAAATAAATAAAAATCGCTCAGGCCTATTATTTCAGCCCATAACGATTTTTCCCTATTCTAAAGTCCGTTCGGGTATATATCATTTCAACCCATAGTGATTCTATTCTACAGGGAACTTGCAGTGTGATAAACAGAATAGAATAACAGTAAAATAAAATATATCATAACAGATGATGTGACAAGTTAATTACAGGGTTTAACATCATATAATTTACATCACAGGCAGGTATAACATGATATAATAATTTATACACATTCACTTGTTGTCACTTCACAATTTATGTAAGTATAAATGTCGTGTGTGAATACTCACCTTTTAAGCTGAAGTTTGCAAATCAAAACACACAAATGGATTCCAGAAAGCATGATAGCACGATTTTTGATTTGAGTGGAGAGAGCCAAAATATTAATCTTGTATTCAACAATAAAACAAAGCCATATATAAATATAAATACAATACCAAAATAAATTGAAACAAAGATTGGAAATCAAAGTGAACAAGGACATCACTAAGCTTTTAATCACCTTTGCTTGATCTCAACTCACTTTTGCTTGACCACAACATGGTTTAGGCTCGGCCACACATATTTATTGGTGGAAAATGGATCGGGTTTGGACATGGAAAGGCACGGCTACAAAGGAATTGAGAAGGGGTATGGAGTTTGCAAGCATAGAAGGCCAAAGGTCAAGGCTAAATGGAGTTTGGTGCAATCATAGGCTCGGCCTATGGCAACTTTGGGCTCAGCCATCACTTGCTACAGGTCGGGTCAGAGGTTATGTTGGTGTCCAGAGGTCAGGTCTTGATGGTGGTGGAGCTAGGGAGGTGTGACGACCCCACTTTTTCTCCACAGAAAGTCGTATCGTCTTGAAGAAAGAAAGGGATAGAAAAGAGAAAAGATAGAGAAGAAAGAAGAAACAACATCAGAATCTCAACAGCAGAACGAATAAATTATATTAATCACATAAATATTACATAGTTTACAACATCTATCAGAGTTACACAGATTATACATCACATACTAGACAGTTATAAACACCTGTCTAGTTATTACAACTCAAATACAACACAGAGATACCAACACAGCGGAAAACTATATATCTATAACGCTGAAGCCTCCTGCTTCATTGCTCCTCCACAATTCGTCAAAGCTAACCTGAATCCCTTGGCTACTCGTAAAAATTTGAGTACCCAAGAGTTTAAGAAAACAGAAATAAACTCCGGGTCAGACATGGGTCTGGTGTGAGTAACAGGTTAAAGTTGCTTAACTTTGAAAAACCTTTGAAAACAAAAGGTATCACGTAAGACTTCCCGCACATAAACATGGAATAGTTTTTACCTTACGATAACCAAAACATTTGATAGAAAATCCAGTTATATTATAATAGGGTCTAGGGTTTTTAAATAAATATTCACATAGTTGAAATTGTTACATGATTAAATTCCAACGTACTAGCCACAAAGTGGGTTATACAATCAAGTCCGCGATCACTTATTGGAGTTTGGATTCCATACAATGGAAGGGCTACTAGGGTACCGCCCATCACAGTACGTGGCCTAGATCAATGTACCGAGGATCACTCCCGACCCCCTGCAACACAAAGCCGGAACCATCCCTTACTGGACAGTCCCGAACAAGACAACCCCGGCAGTTGGAGCTCACAACCGCCCACACAGCCGAAATAAAAGGGACGTCTAGACAGGGGAAAATCTCGTCCTACTTGGGTGCTACCCACTTAGCCTTGCTGCACCTCCCATGTTTTAGCCATTCCCGGTTGATGAGGCTTGAGGCTATGATTACCTTATCTGAACAAATCACTTAGAATACTCATCGTCCACCTGACGATGTTCTGAAAGCATTCAATCCATACAAGTTCGTTCCGGGTTCGAACGAAACCGAAGGCATTATCTCGTTACACTCATTTTGGAATCACCCTCATAGTTAACGACAATAACCCTTGCACTCTGAATCTTCATCTTCACTTGAGATTCATGACCTATCGTTAATTTGGATCGATGTGGTTTTCGGATATCCAAATCTGGAAACCCGATCCCGGTCTCATCGAAATCCAAAACGTATCTTTTAGGTCCAAGTTGTTTAAAGTTAAAACAATTCAATTCTATTATCTATATACACACAGATAGATAATTCACAATATCATAATATATAATCTACATTATCATCACAAATATATAATTCACATTATCATTATACTTCAACCAAAGCATCCATATCACACAGCATCACTTATCTCATATCTGAGATCTCAAACCATTCAAGGCAAATCAATATCATTTAACATCCATAAGCAATAATTTATTAATCACCAACTATAATTAATTTAAAATGAATTAAATTAATTACTTCATCTCTAATTAATTTAAAATAAAATAAAATTAATTACTTCATTCTATAAATCCTGCTTATAACCATTTATTAATTACAAATCAATTAATTAATTATCCTCTAATTATCCACTTTTATTAATCATCCTCGATTAATTATTCTTTAATTACATTCAAGTAATTATCCTTTAATTACTTCATAAATTAAATAACTAAAATTAATTACATTAATCCTTAATTAATTACTCTTTAATCACTTATTTTTGATTAATTAGTTTTAATTAATCAATCCTTAATTTCATCATTAATTATATTAATTAATGATCCCTAATTACTCTTAATTAATTATCCTATTTAAATTAATTACATTAAGTAATTAATCTTTAATTAAACCATATTTATTAATCACCCTTGATTAATCCCATTCAGTAATTAACTACCCTTAATTACTTCATTTAATAAATTAATTATTCCTTAATTAATTATCTTAATTAATCCCTTGATTAATTACACAAAGTAATTTAATCCAAATTACTTCCATTATTAAATCATCTTCAACTTATTACATCAAGAAATTATCATTAATTACTTCACTAGGTAATTACACTTCATTTATTACATTAAGTAATTACCTATCAAATCATCCAGTGATTAATTAAAATTAATTAAACTTAATTAATTAACTTAAACTAATCAAATTTATTTAATTAATTACCTTGAGTAATTAATTCCTTTAATTACTTTCATTAAGTAATTATACTTAACCAATTTCATAATTGATTATCTTTAATTAATTAATCTAATTAATTATTAAAATTAATCACATTTATTAATTATTAAATAATCTTAAGTTAATGACCTTCATTAACTATTAACAATTCTTAATTTCTTTTCTTAAGAAATTAAACTTAGATTAATCAATATTAATTACAAATTAATTTATCCTTAATAATCAATTAATTAACCTCTAATTATTTAATTAATTTAAGTTTTAACTATAACTTAATTAATCTTTAATTACTTGATTAATTAATATTTAATCATTAATTTAAAATCTAATCTTATCAAATTAATGATCCTTAATTCCAAATTAATTATTCCTAATTAATTAACTTAAAACTTAATTAATTAGTTTAAAACTCATAATTACTAATTTAATAAATCCAAATCATTAATTAATTAAATAAATCAATTATCCATTTTAATTATCTTAATAATTTAATGAATCATAAATCATTAAATTCTATTTATCGTTAAGTTAAAACTTTATTCTTATGAATGATTAAATTATCATTATCAAAAGCATTTTAAAAACAATTTACCTTTAAACTTACTTCTAAATTCCATTTTAAATTTAAGATTTAAAATGAATACAAATTTAACTTTAACAAAGTTTAAACAATTTAAAAACCTTTTAAATCTCATGTTAAAGAAATACTTACGTTATAAAAGAAGTTTAAAAGAATTTGAAACCAAATTCATTTTTAAATCCAAACTATTTAAATTATGCTTTAAACATTCAAAGTTGTTTAAAACATTTTAAATTTTAAAAACTTATTTATCTCCAAACTAGGATTCAAACTAAACTTGATTCCAGATTTAAAACTCTGTTTAAATCTTTACTTTCATATTTTAAAATCATTTTATAAAATACTTTAACAATTTTAAGTTGTTAAAAACATTTCATTTTTAAAAACTTATTTATTTAAAACTAGGATTCAAATTCATTTTGAATCCATACTTTAAACTGGATTTAAAACCTAAAATTTTGCTTCACATTTTTAAATTCATTTTAAAAATTTAAAAACACTTACAGGTTTTAAACCTATAACCATCAATTACCCGAGCCCATCCCTTATTGCTTCGAGCCAAACCCAAAGTGCTTCGAGCAAAACTTCAAATGACTTCGAGACAAACCCGAGTACGCTACCCCCTTCAAAGCCAAACTCATCAGAAAATAATGGAAGTGCACCGTGCACATGCACGGTGGCGCTGTCCATCTTCGATCATCGCCAATGATCTTCACACATCGGAAATCACCCAAACACCACATCATGATCATCAGATCGTTACAACAAACTCAAAATCAAATTCGAGTTTCAAACCAGACCTGGAACAAAACCAGGAACACCACATCAAACCTGGAAACTGCCTTGTCCACAATCCTCAGACCACCAGCGATTCTGAAACTCCAGCCACACCATCACCAATACCCAAGCTTCCATCACCCAAAATCCCGTTGAACTCGATCAACCCTAAATGATGTGGTGATCAAATTACCAAGCCTATATAAAACTAGGGTTAAAAACTTCAAAAATTAATCACCACCCACACCGTGCTTTGATCAACTCCCTAACAATTTTCCCAGATCCTCTGATCATCCTTCCATCTCCAGGAAGAACCCCGACCTCCACAGTCAAGTAGATCACCAGAAAATCTCCAATTTCCTATTTTCTGATGAACTAGAACTGCTCATTCAAAACTTAACTAAAAATTATGATTTTTGTTTTAAAAATCATGTTTTAGTTTAGGTATTCGATTTATAATCCTGAAACAATGAATTACCAAGTTTGGATTTTGACTTATATTAAATTTGCTCAGTCATTTTGATTTCCAGAGACATTTAAATATTATCTTAACTTAAGTTTAATTTTAAACTAAAATTTGTAATGAAACAAACAAGTTTTATTTGAAACTTAGTTTAAACAGAGACTAAATCAAGAGGTTTTGAATTTAAATCAAAACATGAACACTGGAAGCTATAAACAGAGAGGATTCTGATGAAAACATCATGCATACCCAAACATTAGTATATACAAAGCAGATTTCACTTATATCTACACATAATACATATCCATTTCAGATAACTAACATGCAACCAATATTATCCAAATGTTTAAGCTTTTAAAAGAATGTTACTCACAGCCAATATGAAGAATAGAGCCTCTAATTGAAAAGCTTTTTGAATCTTTAAAACTGGAAAATGCTTTGAAAGTTGCTAGCTGAAACCCTTTTTGATCTTCATGTTTGTGTTGAGTTGAATTGTTGTTATAGTTGAATTGTTATTTAAGTTTGTAATGGCGCTTATTTCTGATTTACTCAGTTTGGATGGACGAAAATGAAGTGAGGAGATTGATATATGTGTAACAAGTATACAGGTGATTATTTTACTGGTACAACAAGGTCAGAGATTTTTCTTTCTTGGAGGTTGAAATGATCTTATTTGTGTGCTAGAGATGATAGCATTTAATGTCATTGTCTCTTTCATGTCTACATATACTTATCCTTTATTTTTCTGTACATACATGAATATTTTTTTTCCTTTTTGTCTTATTGCCTTGTATCTAAATGAATTCCTATAGTTAACATATTATTAGAATTTATCTAATGTGTTTACTTATATTCTTACATAACCATATATTTTACCTTATATATATTTATTTCTATTTCTAACTTAAATACTTATTTTTATTTCTTTTAAAACTTAAACCACCAAACACTTCATTTACAGTTATTTATTTTTATACTTATGAATTACTTTTTAGAGAAAATAAAATAAAACCATTTATATATATACAAATAACAGCTTATACAAATATCTTTAAAATCCAAAACATTTTAAATATCTACCCTTTTTAATTTCAAGACTTTTAAATTCAAAATAAATTCTAAAATCCAATTTTAAAATCAAGTTATATATATACATATATAACAACATATTTAATTTGAAAATAACACTTCTATTTTAAAATCTATTTATATTTATATATAAAACAATACATTAACGAGGTAGATAAAAGTGAAGGCTATATAACAAACAAAACTGGAAATAAAGACAGTGGCCCAATACTTGAAAGTAAAAATGAAGAGGGACATAACACAAGTGCAAAGAAAAATAAAAAGAGTAAAAAAAGGAATACTCAACTCATGAAGGCTGCTGATACGAGTAAGGATACGCTCTTGCATGCTGTTGCATGCACAGCATGTACAGGTTGTAATGCCAACAAACAGACAATGAATACTCCCACCCTGTCGCTGTTAGATCACCAGTAACGTCCCCTCTACATGTGTACGCTAACATCAAACCACCTCCTGCTTACAAATCGCCTCCCCCATTATCTCACTCTCCTCCATCCTCACCTCTATCCTCACCAACAATTCTTAATCTCTCTTCTGTCGCCACCCCCCCCCCCCAACAAAAGAAGGAACTACAAACAATAAAGTGACACCACTATCAGCTACAAGTCCACTTCACAAGCAGTGACTAGGAGAATGAAGATAGAAATGCTTAACGCCCGTGGTCATCAATGATGACCCAAATTGGAGCATGGAATATATGTGGGGGTCATAATGTCATCAAACTTGATCAATGTAAACAATTAATCAGTACACACAAGTTATCAATATTAGCAATACTTGAGACTAAGTTAAATCGAGCTTTGACTGTCAAGGCAGCCAATTACATAAATCCAAATTGGAGCTTAATTAACAATCTGAATGAAGCACCATACGGTAGGATTATGATTCTTTACAATCCCCTTCATGTCCAACTAACTCCTCTCCATTCCAATTCCCAAATGATGCACTGCCATGCTCATTCTTCCTCTGATAATACTTCCTTTTATGTTACCATTGTATATGCCTCTAACTCAGCTTCTGCTAGAGCAGCATTGTTTGCAGTTGTCAAGACCCGTAAATCCGTACTCCTTGATTAAACACTAATCTCCATTGATTAACTCAAGGGGCATGGAAATACGAACCCTGAGGGGTTTTAAGAACAAGAAAAGGGAGACGAAGAAGAAAAATAGAAGAAAATGAGAAGAAGAAGAAGAAGAAGAAGAAAGAAGAGAAGAGAGAAGAGAAGAAAGAAGAACAACAGAACAACATCAGAACAGAAAACAATATCAGAATCTTACACATCGCAGCGGAACAATATATAATAGATAATCACTAGTCTTTTAAAACAAAGAACTATATCAGTTTATTCATACATCAATCAGAGTCGATATACAACAATGGACAGTTATATAAACTTGTCCTCATACAGAATACACAGCGGAATAGATAATATCAGATACAAATACTACGTTTCGCCAACCAGCTTGCTTCCAAAGCTCCAAAATATCCAGAATATCCTGATAACATAACTTTAGGCTGCCCGTGTGGAAATTGGTGGGCACCCAGAGTTTAGAAAGGAAACATTAAACTCCAGGTTAGTCATGGTGACTGGTGTGAGATCATAAAACAGTTTATCTTTAAAACAAACAACATGATAGTTTTAAAGTCAATTCGCAATGCTTTTGGAAAATGAGACTACCATAAGACCTCCCGCCACACACACAATGCAAACGCAGAATTGGAGGAGATTTCTTCTTATGATAGTCAAAGATGCTTACTACGCAAAATCAAATCCTTTTTTATATTATTATTAGTGCATAGTGTAGGAAACATTTCAAAAGTATAATATTAATCTTAGCCAACATACGACCAATATCGTATGCCTACTATAGCTACCATCTAAACAGTGGTGACCACCGTACGTAAATGGCAGGTTCTACAACTAATACCGTACAAGGTTCGTATTGGAGTTTGGATTTCCAACAAATGGTCAGGCTAAGGAACTTCCTGTTCCACGAACAGAACGCCTCTGGAATGACGTCCCGAGAAATAACCTAACATTACGGTTAGATCTCTGCCAACACAAGGCCGGGTTACCTCTGCAAAAATAGGTAACTACTGACACGCGTATGCCATCCCCCGATCGTAACTGATCTTCCCGAGGATCCCCGATTCGCAACAAACCACATAATAATAATGAAGCAACCACATAGGTTAAGTATCTGGGCTCCATACCATGATACCACCTCTATCCAGAAGGATTGACATACACTAAGGGGCGCTACTCCCTAGAACCTTTCCGCATCCTTCCTGTTTCGACCATTTCCGAGGTGTGAGGCTCGACGAAGTCTCGTCCACAAAGCTACGCTTTCTACAAAGCCATGCTTCGGGTCAAACAAATGATCATAGAAATGATCATAAAGATAAATGATCAAACAAACAATCATATCATAAATGATCAAACAACAATCATTTCACAGCAACACTCAGCATGCCACGTTACCAAATTGGGAGTATATTGCTGATAAATTTCAACTACATAACCTCTGAGCTCGTACGTCTCAGAGAAGGGTGTTAAGCTAAGAGAATAAATTCTCCGCCACCAACAGAAATGTATTTGAAATAAATCAGCTTTATATCTCAATTTGTAATGTCGGACACACAATCCATACAAGTCTGTTACTGGATCGAATAGAACCGAAGGCACTTCTCACGAAGCCCTTGCACTTCCGGATAATTTTCTAATCACGTCCAGACTTCCCGTCACTAAGGGTGATAAAACCTCTAAACTGGAGATCAGCCGATGTAGAGTAACTCGACGGTAATCCTTCCGTTTTCAAAAATATCCAGTCTTCAACACCGGTCATCAAATGCGATTCATAACGACATATCACATATTCGGAATGGGTTATACGACCCCATGGTCCTTTCCCGGCTAACCCGAATAGTGAGCGATTATTTAAAAATAAGTGTGGCATTCAAATTCATCCAATTCACAACAAATACCCATTCAAGGTAATTATTGATAGTCGGTTATTTAACTATCAATAAAGATGCGCAACATCATCAGATTCCAAATAATTTTCCAAATTATTTATTTTCCAAAATATCTTTACTATATATAAAATTTTCCACACTTCTAAAATAAATCAACGTTTATTTTTAAACAGATTCCCTTTTCTTTTATAAATTCCATATTGAATTTATATTTTTCGAATATCTACTGATATTCGATTTTCAAATCGATTTCAATATTCAATTTCAATTTATCTTTACAAGGATAAATTCTTAAAACGTTCTTTTCATATTGGAAAAGCAATTCCATACTTATTTAAAAAAATAAGTGTTCACAAATCTATTTATTTTCAACTTTAGAAAATATTCAATATACTTAAAATCAAAATTAAGTATATATTTCATTCTTTAAGGAAAACATTTACTATAACAACATCTATTTGAGTCAAAACGAATGTTACGTAAAACATCGTTACAACGACTCAAAATCACTAGTATAGGGGTTCGAAATTAAGATAGGTATATAAATCCAAATACTATATAAACATTTCCTTTCGGAAATCATTTACTATAACAACAGTGTTATAGTCCATCATTTCCTTATATTTTCGAAAACGCCTATTTCAAAAATGAACGTTGAAATCTATGCTTTCGATTCATAATACATTTTAAAACATCTTTAAAATGTTTAACTTTATTTTTTAATATCACTTCTTCAAAAATAAATCCGTTTTTATTTAATAATATATTCAATGTCCAAAATCGTGAATATAATTCACTTAACCAAATTTCAATCATCTCTACACATTTTATTTCAATAAAGATTCGCTATCCAAAATCGCGAATATATCTTCTTTAATAACCTCCTACGTTTAATTTATCAAATTCAATTGATTTCGAATTTATAAAACAACGTTTATAAATCCTATTTCTATTTTTTTTAACAACTTTGATTTATAAATCTTCTTTATTAACAATTCGATCAATATTCCATTTAAAGGCAAAAATCCAATTTATAAGTAAATTTCTTATAATCTTTTATTCTACAATTTCATTCATTTTATAACTTCATACTTTATAAATCTATAAATTTCATATCTTTACAATTTATAATTCTATAAATTTCATTTTTGACACTTATAAAAACTCGTTTTAAAATTCCAATAATTTTAATTCTAAAGATATCAATTTTATACATCTTTTATATACATCGTTTTTTAATAATTTGAAAATCCCAATTCAAGCCACTTTATAAATTACTTAACCATTTATTTCAAAAATCACCTTTTGGTTATAATTCACAAAAGTCTTAACTTTTATAACTTTAAAATTTGAACGTTTATTTATTTAAAATAAATCACTTCAAAAATTTAAATAAAACGTATACTTTCAAATAATCACTTTTAAAATCTCTTTTAAAGTTAAAATCGTTATTTTTAAAACTTCAAAATTTGAATCCAATGATGCAACAGCACCAATTAGTCAATCACAACATTCAATATCATATATCAATATGATAACAGAATATACATCAATATCTGTAAATAAATAAATACAGTTGAGGAATCCAGTTGGATTCCTCCAACCTGTTTCCCTACATCCAAAGACGTTAGCACAATACCAATTCCACTTCGAGGTGGAATATCGCGGTATATGGGTTTTATAAAAATCATCCGCTTACTAACGGCGCAATAGGGTCTCATCCGCTATACAAGGCGGGAAATCAATCAATCCAATATATACATATGCCAATATGTATATATTGCTATATATATATAGATATATCCTACTATATCTAATACCACATCCAATAGAAATCAAATCATCAATCAATAACTGTAAAATCAATTTTCATTTGAGTGAGAAAAATCTCACCTTAGCTTTTATTTTGCCATCCAATTTTCAATCCGGACTTGATTTCGTCTTTGTATTCGACCTTGTATAAATAATTATACAATTCGTTAATATTCGAATAATTTGAATAACAAGTTTTCGCTTGGTAATTTTAATTATCCAACGAATTTTATTTTTAACCAAATTTCTTTTAAATAAATTTATTTAACTAAAATTTCATTTTAAACTCATTCTTCTTTAATAGAGTTAATCACCATAGTTCATTATTTTTACATAACTTAGTAAATCAAAATATATGGATGCATATTTGTTTTCTTTTTGAAATTACATGTAAACTGTATAAATAAATTACAGATTTCAAATATTCAATTTTTTTTCTTTATATAAACCTTCACTAGTTTTAAAAACAAATATTATTAAATAAATATACAAAACAAACTTTACTGTATAAATAATTTTCACTGTTTTACTTGTATATTAACATACTGTAACATCAAAATAAATGTCATATATTTTCCTTTGTTCATAATTGTAAATTTAAAATCTGCATATATTACTACATACATTTTTTTTTATTTCCAAACGTGTATATGAATATACCCATATATTGAAATTATTAAAACTCAATACCTCTCACAACCGACCTCCCCCCAAGTCGAATGAAGCCACTGACCATCAAATTTCCTAGCTCGTTGCCATCGCGAAACTCACGAACCATATTTGCCTGCTTACCGCCATCGCAGCCTCACCATCGCGAGCACTTACGGCCCCGACTTCGCCTCGACCTCGACGAACTTCCAGCCTTCACCACTGTCGAATTTGAACGAAGCCCCAGCCCTTGCGCCTCGACATCGCTTCGACAAAACTGCTATCGCGAGTGTCGACGAGCCTTCACTTTCATGCCGCGAATTCAAGTTGCGACTTTCCCCAAACATCATCGTCGCCTCGCGATTTTCCCACTAGATCGCGATTCGATCGCGTGCCATACACCCCTGCTTTGCCGACTCTTCGAATTGAACTCACGAATTTTAAACAAAAAGGGATTTGATTTATTTGATTATTATTTTTTTCGTTCAAATGTTCGAACGAAACATAGAGGAACGCGAATATTTTTATTTCGTTTGTTTTTGGTCGTTTACTTGTGAACAAGAGGGGAGTTTTGAAAAGAAGACGGCCGCCATTGTTTTGATTCGAACGAAAAGCTCGGTTTTGATTTAAAGAGGGAGGGGACAAGATTTTTTTAAAAATTGAAGGAAGTATGGTCTGCACGATTTATATTCGTGATTGTAGGAGTAAATTTAGGCGTGAGTTAAGGAGCGTGGCTTTGCAGAGAGAAGATCGTGTGCCTTCCTTCTGATGTCGGCAACAATTTAAATATTAAAATTTAAATTGAATTTGAATTTATTTTCAACGTGTTTATACGTCGTGTGCTCACATAACAAGTCCGAAAAATACAAAAATTGAAATCCGACAATAATTCAATATTACGGATCCAATGGAACTGGTTTCGTCGAATTCCGAGAATGTGCCTCGGACGGCTATTTTTAAATATCGATTGAAACGATATAAATTTCAAAACTGAACAAAGCAGTTTCAAACTCAGTTCTGAAGCTTCTATTGCCTTTAGTATTATCAATATAAATTTTAAAAGCTTTTGAAATATATTTTTTCAGCTTAAAATTGAAGATTCAATTTTTTATTCAACTTTCAATCGATTAAACTTTTATAATTTAATCGTCAAATTCAAAGTTATATCGAGGATTCAAATAAAATCATCGTTCAAATATTTTAAAATTAATTAAATACTTTCAATTTAATTTGTTCAAAATTATGGGTCATTACAAACTTCCCTCCTTAAAAGAATTTCGTCCCGAAATTACAAGTTAGGAAAAAATGGTCCTTAACTCGTCTATCATTTTTCACAATTCAATAGTTTTATCAACTTATCAAAACAAATCTTTCTACTAAAGATTCATTATCATTTCAATTATAAGTTTAAAACAACATTGTTTTACTTCAAAATTCAAATTTAAATTCAAATTCAAATTTAAATTTTCAAAATTTCTCAAAATTTTTCTAACGCTCAAAATTTTCGAAATATTTCTCCAGCGTCTCCTTTGCGCGGCTAATACGGCACGGCTACAAAATGTCCCTACGGACTCTCAGATTTCAAAAAGAAAAAGAAAAAGCCAAGCGGCTAGATAAGAAATCATCAAATATCATATTGAAATTCAAATACTTACCTTTTGTCGAGCAATTCAAATTTATCTTCAAAATCAAAATTTCCAATTCCTTTTATAACACCTGTATATCCTACTAGCCATAATATCTAGTTACCATATTCAAACCATTTTGCAAATTCAATTACAAAAATTTTCAATATATACTTCTCAATTCATCTCTAATTCACTATTGAAGTTATATATTCTTTTCATTCAATTTTACATTTCAAATTCCACTTGAATTCAATTCACAATCCCAATCTAATTTGGATTCAGTTTAGCTTCTGAATATTGAATTTATCAATTATCTTTCATTCATAACTGCACTATTTTAAATTAGTTCCAATTACTAATTCATTACAAATTCTAATTCACTTACAAATTCAAATTTGTTTTCAACATTCAGTTTTAATTCCAGTTTTATTCTTTTGCTCATTCCCAAAATTTGTTTTCAATTTACCCTTCGGTTAAATCTACTTTCATTTAAACTGGATTTGCAATTCGAATTCAATTTTCCTTTCTTTTATAATTATTGAGTTTAATTCGTTCCAACCCTTATTCATTTGGTCAATATTCAATTAGCTTCACTTACTAATTTTCAGTTTGATACTTCATAAATCAAATTCAATTCCAGTTTTGTTTACTTTCAAATTCAAAATGAACTTTAACATTTAATTTCATTTTTTTGCACTTGTAATTGCAAATTTATTCATTCATTCCCTAATTCATTCATTTCCAATTTGAATCTCATTTCAATCAAATTTCAAATATTTTATAAGTCTTCGACTTATTTACATTTGGATTTATAAAGTCATTTATACATTCATATTACTAATTCCATTAATGAATTTTAATTTCAATTATCTTCTTGGAATTCTATTTCAAAATATAAATCCATTACAATTTTTATTCATAATTTTATTCGTATATGAATTTATTTCCTTATGCTTCCAATTCATATTTATAAATTTCATTCGTCAAATGAATTTATCTTCAAAATCTTTGGTTATTACTTTATTTCTTATTCAATTTCAATATAACAATGATTATATTTCAATGTTATTACTTCCTAACAACCAAACATCCATATACTATGATAATTCATAGAAAAACATTTCTTTCTTATACAAAAATAGTTTTGGGCAAAATTATTTCATTCACCCTATTTAAACAATACTGTGTCAGTTTATCTTGTTTAAGAGTTTAGAAATTCCTATCGATCACAGTTGGCCACCCTGCACCGACCAGAATCTATAAACAATCAACCGATAAGTCAACACAATACAAAACAATTTTATATTCAATAACAAATACGTGCTCATATCTATTATTACACTCAACTCATTCTAGAGTACTACAGACTCTATCTCTAATGAGTAACACCCAATAGAGCAGGGTTGTTGCTTAACCATATGCTCTGATACCAGCTGTCAAATCCCGTAAATCCGTACTCCTTGATTAAACACTAATCTCCATTGATTAACTCAAGGGGCATGGAAATACGAACCCTGAGGGGTTTTAAGAACAAGAAAAGGGAGACGAAGAAGAAAAATAGAAGAAAAAGAGAAGAAGAAGAAGAAGAAAGAAGAGAAGAGAGAAGAGAAGAAAGAAGAACAACAGAACAACATCAGAACATAAAACAATATCAGAATCTTACACATCGCAGCGGAACAATATATAATAGATAATCACTAGTCTTTTAAAACAAAGAACTATATCAGTTTATTCATACATCAATCAGAGTCGATATACAACAATGGACAGTTATATAAACTTGTCCTCATACAGAATACACAGCGGAATAGATAATATCAGATATAAATACTATGTTTCGCCAACCAGCTTGCTTCCAAAGCTCCAGAATATCCAGAATATCCTGATAACATAACTCTAGGCTGCCCGTGTGGAAATTGGTGGGCACCCAGAGTTTAGAAAGGAAACAATAAACTCCAGGTCAGTCATGGTGACTGGTGTGAGATCGTAAAACAGTTTATCTTTAAAACAAACAACATGATAGTTTTAAAGTCAATTCGCAATGCTTTTGGAAAATGAGACTACCATAAGACCTCCCGCCACACACACAATGCAAACGCAGAATTGGAGGAGATTTCTTCTTATGATAGTCAAAGATGCTTACTACGCAAAATCAAATCCTTTTTGATATTATTATTAGTGCATAGTGTAGGAAACATTTCAAAAGTATAATATTAATCTTAGCCAACATACGACCAGTATCGTATGCCTACTATAGCTACCATCTAAACAGTGGTGACCACCGTACGTAAATGGCAGGTTCTACAACTAATATCGTACAAGGTTCGTATTGGAGTTTGGATTTCCAACAAATGGTCAGGCTAAGGAACTTCCTATTCCACGAACAGAACGCCTCTGGAATGACGTCCCGCGAAATAACCTAACATTACGGTTAGATCTCTGCCAACACAAGGCCGGGTTACCTCTGCAAAAATAGGTAACTACTGACATGCGTATGCCATCCCCCGATCATAACCGATCTTCCCGAGGATCCCCGATTCGCAACAAACCACATAATAATAATGCAGCAACCACATAGGTTAAGTATTTGGGCTCCATACCATGATACCACCTCTATCCAGAAGGAATGACATACACTAAGGGGCGCTACTCCCTAGAACCTTGCCGCATCCTTCCTGTTTCGACCATTTCCGGGGTGTGAGGCTCGACGAAGTCTCGTCCACAAAGCTACGCTTTCTACAAAGCCATGCTTCGGGTCAAACAAATGATCATAGAAATGATCATAAAGATAAATGATCAAACAAACGATCATATCATAAATGATCAAACAACGATCATTTCACAGCAACACTCAGCATGCCACGTTACCAAATTGGTAGTATATTGCTGATAAATTTCAACTACATAACCTCTGAGCTCGTACGTCTCAGAGAAGGGTGTTAAGCTAAGAGAATAAATTCTCCGCCACCAATAGAAATGTATTTGAAAGAAATCAGCTTTATATCTCAATTTGTAACGTCAGACACACAATCCATACAAGTCTGTTCCGGGATCGAACAGAACCGAAGGCACTTCTCACGAAGCCCTTGCACTTCCGGATAATTTTCTAATCACGTCCGGACTTCCCGTCACTAAGAGTAATAAAACCTCTAAACCGGAGATCAGCCGATGTAGAGTAACTCGATGGTAATCCTTCCGTTTTCAAAAATATCCGGTCTTCAACACCAGTCATCAAATGCGATTCATAACGACGTATCACATATTCGGAATGGGTTATATGACCCCATGGTCCTTTCCCGGCTAACCCGAATAGTGAGCGATTATTTAAAAATAAGTGTGGCATTCAAATTCATCCAATTCACAACAAATACCCATTCAAGGTAATTATTGATAGTCGGTTATTTAACTATCAATAAAGATGCGCAACATCATCAGATTCCAAATAATTTTCCAAATTATTTATTTTCCAAAATATCTTTACTATATATAAAATTTTCCACACTTCTAAAATAAATCAACGTTTATTTTTAAACAGATTCCCTTTTCTTTTATAAATTCCATATTGAATTTATATTTTTCGAATATCTACTGATATTCGATTTTCAAATCGATTTCAATATTCAATCTCAATTTATCTTTACAAGGATAAATTCTCAAAACGTTCTTTTCATATTGGAAAAGCAATTCCATACTTATTTAAAAAAATAAGTGTTCACAAATCTATTTATTTTCAACTTTAGAAAATATTCAATATACTTAAAATCAAAATTAAGTATATATTTCATTCTTTAAGGAAAACATTTACTATAACAACATCTATTTGAGTCAAAACGAATGTTACGTAAAACATCGTTACGACGACTCAAAATCACTAGTATAGGGATTCGAAATTAAGATAGGTATATAAATCCAAATACTATATAAACATTTCCTTTCGGATATCATTTACTATAACAACAGTGTTATAGTCCATCATTTCCTTATATTTTCGAAAACACCTATTTCAACAATGAACGTTGAAATCTATGCTTTCGATTCATAATACATTTTAAAACATCTTTAAAATGTTTAACTTCATTTTTTAATATCACTTCTTCAAAAATAAATCCATTTTTATTTAATAATATATTCAATGTCCAAAATCGTGAATATAATTCACTTAACCAAATTTCAATCATCTCTACACATTTTATTTCAATAAAGATTCGCTATCCAAAATCACGAATATATCTTCTTTAATAACCTCCTACATTTAATTTATCAAATTCAATTGATTTCGAATTTATAAAACAACGTTTATAAATCCTATTTCTATATTTTTTTAACATACTTTGATTTATAAATCTTCTTTATTAACAATTCGATCAATATTCCATTTAAAGGCAAAAATCCAATTTATAAGTAAATTTCTTATAATCTTTTATTCTACAATTTCATTCATTTTATAACTTCATACTTTATAAATCTATAAATTTCATATCTTTACAATTTATAATTCTATAAAGTTCATTTTTGACACTTATAAAAACTCGTTTTAAAATTCCAATAATTTTAATTCTAAAGATATCAATTTTATACATCTTTTATATACATCATTTTTTAATAGTTTTAAAATCCCAATTCAAGCCACTTTATAAATTACTTAACCATTTATTTCAAAAATCACCTTTTGGTTATAATTCACAAAAATCTTAACTTTTATAACTTTAAAATTTGAACGTTTATTTATTTAAAATAAATCACTTCAAAAATTTAAATAAAACGTATACTTTCAAATAATCACTTTTAAAATCTCTTTTAAAGTTAAAATCGTTATTTTTAAAACTTCAAAATTTGAATCCAATGATGCAACAGCACCAATTAGTCAATCACAACATTCAATATCATATATCAATATGATAACAGAATATACATCAATATCTGTAAATAAATAAATACAGTTGAGGAATCCAGTTGGATTCCTCCAACCTGTTTCCCTGCATCCAAAGACGTTAGCACAATACCAATTCCACTTCGAGGTTGAATATCGCGGTATATGGGTTTTATTAAAATCATCCGCTTACTAACGGCGCAATAGGGTCTCATCCGCTATACAAGGCGGGAAATCAATCAATCCAATATATACATATGCCAATATGTATATATTGCTATATATATATATATAGATATATCCTACTATATCTAATATCACATCCAATAGAAATCAAATCATCAATCAATAACTGTAAAATCAATTTTCATTTGAGTGAGAAAAATCTCACCTTAGCTTTTATTTTGCCATCCAATTTTCAATCCGGACTTGATTTCGTCTTTGTATTCGACCTTGTATAAATAATTATACAATTCGTTAATATTCGAATAATTTTAATAACAAGTTTTCGCTTGGTAATTTTAATTATCCAACGAATTTTATTTTTAACCAAATTTCTTTTAAATAAATTTATTTAACTAAAATTTCATTTTAAACTCATTCTTCTTTAATAGAGTTAATCACCATAGTTCATTATTTTTACATAACTTAGTAAATCAAAATATATGGATGCATATTTGTTTTCTTTTTGAAATTACATGTAAACTGTTTAAATAAATTACAGGTTTCAAATATTCAATTTTTTTTTCTTTATATAAACCTTCACTAGTTTTAAAAACAAATATTATTAAATAAATATACAAAACAAACTTTACTGTATAAATAATTTTCACTGTTTTACTTGTATATTAACATACTGTAACATCAAAATAAATGTCATATATTTTCCTCTGTTCATAATTGTAAATTTAAAATCTGCATATATTACTACATACATTTTTTTTTATTTCCAAACGTGTATATGAATATACCCATATATTGAAATTATTAAAACTCAATACCCCTCACAACCGACCTCCCCCCAAGTCGAATGAAGCCATTGACCATCAAATTTCCTAGCTCGTTGCCATCGCGAAACCCACGAACCATATTTGCCTGCTTACCGCCATCGCAGCCTCACCATCGCGAGCACTTATGGCCCCGACTTCGCCTCGACCTCGACGAACTTCCAGCCTTCACCACTGTCGAATTTGAACGAAGCCCCAGCCCTTGCGCCTCGACATCGCTTCGACAAAACTGCTATCGCGAGTGTCGACGAGCCTTCACTTTCATGCCGCGAATTCAAGTTGCGACTTTCGCCAAACATCGTCGTCGCCCCGCGATTTTCCCACGAGATCGTGATTCGATCGCGTGCCATACACCCCTGCTTTGCCGACTCTTCGAATTGAACTCACGAATTTTAAACAAAAAGGGATTTGATTTATTTGATTTTTTTTCGTTCAAATGTTCGAACGAAACGTAGAGGAACGCGACCATTTTTATTTCGTTTGTTTTTGGTCGTTTACTTGTGAACAAGAGGGGAGTTTTGAAAAGAAGATGGCCGCCATTGTTTTTATTCGAACGAAAAGCTCGGTTTTGATTTAAAGAGGGAGGGGACGAGATTTTTTTAAAAATTGAAGGAAGTATGGTCTGCATGATTTATATTCGTGATTGTAGGAGTAAATTTAGGTGTGAGTTAAGGAGCGTGGCTTTGCAGAGAGAAGATCGTGTGCCTTCCTTCTGATGTCGGCAACAATTTACATATTAAAATTTAAATTGAATTTGAATTTATTTTCAACGTGTTTATACGTCGTGTGCTCACATAACAAGTCCGAAAAATACGAAATTTGAAATCCGACAATAATTCAATATTACGGATCCAATGGAACTGGTTTCGTCGAATTCCGAGACTGTGCCTCGGACGGTTATTTTTAAATATCGATTGAAACGATATAAATTTCAAAACTGAACAAAGCAGTTTCAAACTCAGTTCTGAAGCTTCTATTGCCTTTAGTATTATCAATATAAATTTTAAAAGCTTTTGAAATATTTTTCTTCAGCTTAAAATTAAAGATTCAAATTTTTATTCAACTTTCAATCGATTAAACTTTTATAATTTAATCGTCAAATTCAAAGTTATATCGAGGATTCAAATAAAATCATCATTCAAATATTTTAAAATTAATTAAATATTTTCAATTTAATTTGTTCAAAATTCTGGGTCGTTACAGCAGTTATCCCAGCTTTGAAGCAGTCATCTCATCCGTGGATTATACTTGGGGACTTCAACTGTTGTTATTCTCTCTCTGATAGAGTCGGAGGAAATCTCCTATCCCTTAATGAAATACAACCTCTTGTAGATACTCTCAACAATGCTGAGCTTATTCCAGTTAGATCCGTTGGAATGCAATACTCATGGAATAATAAAAGAAGGCAAGGTCGAAGAACCTTTTCTAGGATCGATTACTCTTTCTCTAACCAAACTGCATTAACCAAATGGCCTCTCCTCTTCTGCCTTCTCCCTTTACCTCTTCTTTCGGACCACTCTCCTCAAATAATCCATCTTCATGGAGCGGACAAGAGAGGAAAAACAAATTTTAAATTTTTTAACTCTTGGGTTAACGAACCAGACTTTAGAATGACTGCTATTAATGCTTGGAGTAAAACACATAATGGAAATCACTTATTTGTTTTGCAGGAAAAAATAAAAGAAGTTAAAGAAGCCTTGAAGCTGTGGTCGTATATGAGATTTGGCAAAGGAGAGAAATTGAGCACTTCGATCGGAAAAAAACTTGCTGAAGTTCAAACGGCTATGTTGTCTGATGTCTCTAATGCAAACCTTTCATCAATTGAAAATACTTTGTCCCAGCAGTACTATGAGGCATTAGCTAAAGAAAGTGATATGATAAGACAAAAGTCCAGAATAAAATGGCATGAAAAAGGAGATAGAAATAGTGCGTACTTCCATGCTACTCTCAGGAACAAGCAACGTAGAGAAAATATCGCTACTATCAATGATATGAATGGTGTGCTTAAAACATCTGTTGTTGATGTTCAGGATGCTTTTGTACAAAATTTCACTTCCATATTTGGTAATATGAACAATTTCATTCCTAGTATTGATGAGATTCCTTCTGACATCCTTCCAAGAATTTCTGCAGATGACTACAACTTCCTTTGCACCGAAGTTACCACTGAAGAAATTGAACAGGCGATGTTTTCTATAAACTGTATCTCATGCAGTGGCCCTGATGGGCTGAACGCTAAATTCTACACTTCATGTTGGTCATTTGTTTCAACCGATGTGAGCAATGCCATTAAGCTTTTCTTCAAGAAGTCCAAGCTATTCAAGTCGTACAACTACACCAATATAGCGCTAATTCCCAAAAATAAGAACGCTCATCAAGTTAATGAATTTCATCCTATATCATGCTGTAATACCATTTATTAATGCATCTCAAAGGTGATTGCTTCGAGGCTAAAGCTTGTACTTCCTAGAATTATTAGCAAGAATCGGGCTGCTTTTCTCCCTGGTAGGAATATTCTGGATCATATCCTTCTCTCGCATGAACTTCGAAAGGTTATAAACGTAAGAATACAACCCCAAAAGCTATGATAAAACTTGACATCATGAAGGCCTTTGATATGTTACAGTGGGACAACATCATTCGTATCATGGGTTATATGAATTTCCCGCCCCACTTTATTGCTTGGATATATGAATGTATCTCTACTCCAACATATTCAGTCATTGTCAATGGTGTTGCAGCTGGTTTTTTTGGTAGTAGGCAAGGAATAAGGCAGGGAGACCCTATATCTGCATATGTCTTTATTATAGTTATGGAACTTCTAACGAGAATGATCAACAGGATAATAAACCAAGGAAAGTTCAAGCTCCATCATGCGTGCAATGATCCTCAAATATCAACGTTGATGTTTGCTGATGATTTAGTTGTGTTTTGTACTCCAGACATCACAACTGTTAACAATTTGATGCTTACTCTTGATCAGTTTTATGCGATGACTGGATTAAAGATTAACATCCAGAAATCAGTAATCATATTGGTTGGTGTTAACACGGAGCATGAAGATGAAATTTCTCTAGCTACTGGCCTGTCGCCTAACACTTCCACTGTTTCCTACTTGGGCATGCCGCTTGCAACTTAAAAAATAACAACTAATCAATGTCTGCCCTTATTTGAGAGAATTACAGCTAGATTAAACTGCTGGACTACGGGAAAGCTCAGCCAAGTTGGTAGACTTACCTTAATAAAGTCGGTTATTTATGCGATGCAAGTCTACTGGGCTAGAACATTCGTTCTACCCTTTAAGTTAATTATGATGATTAGAAGTTCCTTTATGAGATTTCTATGGATAGGCAGGACAACGGGTAGATATATTGCGCCAATTAAATTTAGCAAAGTAGAGCGACCTATGAATAAAAGGGGCCTTTGTATCATTAACTTAACTCAATGGAATACGGCGGCGTTTGCAAAACATGTGGACACCTACTTTAACTGTGATGACAGCCTATGGGCTAAATGGTCGCGACAAAATGTTGTCAGGCGAATGAGCTTATGGAATATGATAAAGCCACAAAACTTGAGTTGGACATGGCAAAGTATAATCAAGATTAAGGAGACTTTACTTCCTCTCATTCAAATGAACTCTAACCCTATATACAGTGTGAGTTTCTGGGATGATCCATGGCTTGACAGGGGGATGATACTTAGAAGGCAGCTCACGTACAATGAAATTCAGCAAACTGGCATTCACTCAGCTGCGAAGGTTAGGGATGTTCTCTTTAATTTCCTGAGCACATATACCTTTTCTTCAAACCCGAGAATTCAGAACGTTTGGAATTCGATCAGAAGGTATACTCCGCCGTCATCCTCATCTGATAAGCTTGTATGGGGTGATAAAAAGTCTAGATATAAAATTGGAGACGCCTATGACTACTTGATGAAGAACACTGCTCAGCCAAAGTGGAAATGGTGGAAGCGAACATGGAATATGGACAGTAGTTTGAGAGAAAACCTTTTGCTGTGGAAAGTGCTTAACCATGCTATCATGACTAAGGCTAAACTTGCATGCATGGGAATGAATGTTAACATTTTTTGCTCATTCCGCTATGATCAGGTTGAGACTGTTGAACATCTCTTCTTCGATGTTCAGAAATTAAACAAGTTTGGGCTGCGGTTATGTCTAAACTCAGTAGATTTGATATTTCACTTAACAATCAGGTCGAGTGGAATATTATCCATGCAAAAATAGGACACATGCAAAAAGATAAGAGAATTTTTTGTGCTATGCTGAAGAGTTTTATTGCAGCAGTCTGGAGAGAACGTAACACTAGAGTATTTGATGCCAGTAGCGCAAAAACTGAAGCTATGTTCAAGCTTTGGATAATTCATGAGATCAAACTTTCACTGGGTATGCTTAAATTCTCATTTGATCCGGGAATATATCAATCCTTCTAGATGAGATAATTGTGATTTGTTTTTTTATTCTTTTAGTTTCCAGTTTTTTTGTAGCACTTTGTTTACCTCTGTTCTCTGAGCTTGCTCTGTGTTGTATGTGTTGTGTTTCCTTTGGTGCTGCAATAAAATGGTCGGGGTCCATCCAATCCCGTCGACCTTGCCAAAAAAAACAATACATTAATAATGTTATTTGAAAATAATAATTTGTCAAATTTAAATAATTTATAAAAGAGATTATAAATTCCTATTATTATTAAATGAATTAATATATCATATTTATTAAACAATATTTTAAAACAAACCTTTTAATTAATCTTAAACTTAAGCTAAGATATAATTTAATCAATTAAACATTTATCTTAAATATTTTAAAACTATATATTTTAAATTAAATCATAATTTCCAAATTACCAAAATATATTAGAATTTGAAAACAAGATTTATTTATTTATTAAATTCAAACAAAATATTTCTATTTACAATATATACACATTATAAATAGAAAACAATTTATTAGCTTTTAAAAAGATAAAATCACCAATTAAATATTTATTAAAAGAAGATTATTAAATTAATTTAAATTTATCAACAAAAATTATCAAATCAATTTAAATTTCAATACAGATTATTAAATTGATATTGCCAAAAATTCCGGTATATCACAGAAGGTGGCCGAGGTAAGATATGGTGGTGGTGATGAAGTTAAGGTCGGCTATGCATGGTTTTAAGGCATTTTAGCCAAGTTTTGTGATATTTGCTCAACTTTGTGGTCATGGCCTGATCTGTACAGAGGGGATGAGTAGGTTGTAGGCCATGGATGAGGAGGAGGAGATGATGGTGGTGGTCGGTGGAGGTGATGGTGGTTAGGCCGAGCAAACATGTGAAGAGATCAAGGCAAAATCAATGAAAAAAGAAGAAGGAAATGAGAAAAAAGGAGCCATGACTTACATTTTTCTTCTTTGAACTGAAATGGCCGTGAGAATGAATGAAGTGGGAAGCAATTTCACATGAATAACATTAGGAAATGCACGACCAGGAAAAAAATGAGAAGTCAAGACAATGAAGAGGCAGGAAAAGGAAGAGTCACAAGCAAATGAAAAGACTTTGTCTCTTTGAATTCCCATTTTATATTTATACAAAATAAACAAAATAAAACTCAGTAAATAAAATAAAAACAAACTAAAATAAAGTGGAAAAGAAAATAAATAATTTGTTTTAGGAAAACAGAAAAATAAATAAAGAAAATAGCTTATTATATTGAGACTAGCTTTAAAAATTGCAAACAAAATACACTTAACTTTGGAAATTTCAACTACATTTAAAAAATGTTTTTAAAATAAAATATATATACATAACATGTCATGTTACACATGTAAACATAAATTAGAACATGACATGACAAACAAAAATATTATTTATATAAATTAAAATAAACAATTTTATTAAATAATACAATTTACATACAATAGTGTAAAAAGCATAACTTTCACAATATTAGTCAGATTTCAACGAAACGAAAAGCAGTATACTTGAAATTTTATTTACTTTCATAATAAAAGATAAATTCAAAATTTTAAATTTTTAAAATTTTAAATTAAAAGTCAAAGTTTGACCATATTTACAAAAATTCACATTTCTGGAAAACATTATATTTATTCATGTTTGGAATTATAATTCACATACAAATCAAAATTTATATTTAAAATAACAAAATTTATCAATTTTAATAAATAAGATAAAGTTTTTAAATCAAGAAATTCAATTTAAAATAATTACAAAATACAGGGTTGTTACATAAACTGGCAACCCACTTTTAGATGCTCAAACCCTTCTATTTTCGTCACTGCTGCAAATCAATTTCAAGAGCGATTTGCAATTGTTCCTATCGCTCACAAATTTATTAAGTTACCTTCATAAAAATAATTATTTTTATAACGAGGCATGATTAAAATGATAAAAATCACTCCTCAAGTTTCTATCCAAAAAACCAAGGATCCATTTTGTTTGAACCTCAACTTTCATGTTTTGCATATTGAATAAGTATTTTAAAATGCATGGATGGAAAAAAGGTCATTTAGAAAATGATTTTATCATATAAAACTGAAGAAAAAAAATTCTTGTTTTTCGCCTTTTGAGGAATATCAAAAACTATATTCTCCCTTACCCGTTTTTAGGGGTGTAAATCGGTCGGACCGGACCGGACGGAGGTGTGTTCAGTTTATGTCCTGAATAAAATCGGACCGGACATGGACCGAATGAGATTTATGTTCGTACAAATTTTGTTGTCCTAGCTCGTGTCCTTAATGAAATCGGACGGACTCGTACATACATTTTTCGGACACGGACCCGAACGGACACGGACGGACAATGCTATTTACATCAAATTTTATGTTGTTTAATAGAATTTCCATCAGATATACTGAACTATAAGAAATTCGGACGAATTCGAATGAACTCGGACCGGACAATATTTTTTCTCGTACAAATTTTCTTGTCCTAGCTCATGTCCTAAATGAAAATCGAACGGATTCGGACGGACGTATTTCGGTTACGGACATCGGACACTCGTACAAAATTTACAGCCCTACCCGTTTTCCCTTTGCCTTAATGACTAGATGTTACACCTTCTCTTCTGCACCATTTGAAATACATGTTGAAAACAAAAAACACAACACCATTGTCATGTCAAACATGTCCTAAGTGTGTTCATCTTGTTTAAATTTTTAGTAAGCCCAGAGAAATACATGATATATTTTAATGATAATAAACTTTTACTTGAAATGCATGATATATTTTAATGATAATATAATTTTATTTGAATATATATATGTATATATAGTTGAATTTATTAGAACACAAAGTATAAGTAGTCAATACCCTCATAAATATTTCTGTTAATGGTCTATAAGTATTTATATACTACTATGGGATGATGCTAGGCTAATCAAATGAAAAATTCACAACAAAAAGTCAAATAGATTAAATATACATTAAATTGTATACCAAAGTTATTTCGGTCTATCCAAAGTTTCATGCCACTGGTTTGAAAAATGTACATTCATAAGCACTTTTCAAGGTTTACTAACTTGGCTACATATATTTTAGACAAACACTTTTAGCTGAAAATAGTTGTTTTGTTCAACCATAGTTAACGCAGTTATCATAAACATCTTCGCATAGTTTTGCTTTAAAGAGTAAGTTGATTCTTTCTTGTGCATCTACCTACAGATGACAGCAAATGTTAAGAAAATAAATTTGAAGCTAGACATATAGTCATCTCTCCCAAGCTTTACATAATGATTTGTCTTCCGTCTCACCATGATGAACAAGAGCCTAGTTCTGCAAATTGATGTATGCAGTACCTAAAGTAGGAGTGTTGTTTGACATTAGTATTATAGTCATTTCCAGTTAATGTTAAAATTGATTGCTTCTAAGGTTGTGGAGCCAATAAAATTATTCATGTATTGAAGGCTAATTTGCAATCGGATGCAGTTGGGTGAGAATGCATGTAAAGTTTATTATATTGTAACATATTTGGAGAAAGAAATGTTTATTCTACGGTTTCAAATGTAATTGTAACATTACTGATCAGTATTATTATATTAAGATATATGCATTTTCAGAAAGCTGAAGCAACTTCTGTAATGTTAATATTCTATTTTATAGCACTCTTAACAATGTTTGGAAACCGATTCAAATTTTTTTTAACAAAAAGATATATATATATATATAAAATAAAGTGGAGGAAATAACCTTCCTCCAAAGGTACACACAAGTAGGCGAAGCATATGGATGACATATACCTCCCAAAAAGACAGCACAAAAAAGAAAAAGAAGCGAAAAACAAAAAGCTCAATGCTGCAAAGAAGGGACAGCCGAAAGCCCAGTAACATAGATACAGCCTGCATATCCTCTCTCTCGCCACAACCAGAAGATGTGGGCCAGACCACCCATCGCGCCATCAACCCTAAGTAAGACGATGAACCACTCCGAAAAGAAACAACGGATCCAAAAATCTGCCAACACCACCGAGCCCCGGAAAGCCACCGCCCATAGGTGTGACCAGAAAATGAACACGAGCCGACCAGGAAGGCAGCAACAAAGCCCCAATCACAGGAGCAAGATAGACTGCTGACAGAGCTGACGAATACCTCAACGAGAAAACCGAGATGATAACAGAAATCACAAGCAACTCCAGCAAAGACGAGAACCCGGTCCTAGCAGACAGCAAAACCACCTGAAACTAAAAACAAGACGCGCAATTAAAATTAAAAGGGGGGGGGAGGGAACGGGTGGAGGAAACCCATAGCGAAATCTATCATTTGTAATGTTTGGTGAATGTTGCAAACGGATTTATTTGCAATATGCGACAAACATTGTAATAAAATATTTACAATGTTCTTAAAATGTCATTGAAATTTTTTTTACAACGTTTTATACAACATTTAACATATGTTGTTGAAGAGATTACTTTTGTGCAACTATGGATATCACAATGCTCACTTAAATATTGTTAAAATGCATCAATAATGATAATTCAGTATTGTCATACACCTTTTTTGTTGTTGTGTTATAATGGAATGCATTACAAAATTATGTTTTTTTACTCCAAATATCTACTTTAAACTCTCTATAATCATTTACAAAACCTCCCTCAATTCCTTCGTAATATTTATATTTAGGCTCATATATTATAATTAATTACATAATCTTAAAACTATTTAAACAATTTCAATAAACTATTATTTATTGTTTGTCCAATACATCAACTAAGTATATATAAACCATATTCCTATGAGCAAAAGCGGTAAAGAAAAATCATTCAAATATATAAATACATCAATCACATAACATAAATAATAATTACAAATTTAAAATTTAATCGATTTATAACAATATATTTATTATGCATTGCATCGTAGAATTTTTTCTCAACGTCAAACACCTACATTTTGAAATTTATACGGTTATTCACAAAACACTCTTTAATATCATTTAACATTGTCATTTAAGTTAAATATTCAAATTAATTATGTGATCTTGAATTTAAATTATATAAATAAATTTAATTAATAATTATCCATTAATTCATCTAATAAATGTTAAGCTATGACAATTTTAATACACACACACCCCTACACACCATATTCATATCAATAAATGTGATTAAATTAGTTTTTCATTCAAATATAAAGATATATAAGTCACATAACATAAATAATTTACCAAAAAATTTAATATATTATTGATTTGTCTTAATAAATTTATCATATATAGCACTAGAAAGTTATGTTTTTAGCTTCATGTTTTAACAATTCTACAATTATTTATAAACCTCTTTTAATTCTTTCGTTATATTTTATATTCAAATCCATACATTTAAACTACTTACTAAATCTCTAATTTAACTTATTTAAATAATCTTAATAAATATTTAGCATATTCTTCTCATAAATCTAAAAATATATGCCAATTTACACGTGTGTGTATTCATACTGAGAGAAATGGTAAAATAATTTTTTTCATCCAACTATAAAGATACATTAATTAATCACATAACATAAATTATGTACATAAACAATATTAAGAAAGATAATTTGTAAATCAGTTATAATTCATTTATATCAAGAATTTATCATGTACTATATTACAACTTCAATAACTCCATATCAAATTTATACAATTTGTTATAAAATTATTTTCAATTCTTTCTACTATTTATCTTTAAGTCTGTATATTTAAACTAATTACATAGTTTTAAATTTAACCTATTTAAACTAATTCCGTTAAATAATATTCCTTAATTCATTTAATATATCATCAACATGCGTCATTTTCAGCATGTATATATATTCATGTTAACAAAAATTATAAAAATATTTTATTTGTCATATATATATATATATATAAATGTGTGTGTACACACACACACTATATTCATGTTAACAAAAACAATAAAATTATTGTATTTCTCATGTATGTATGTGTATGTATGTGTGTGTAAATATGTATGTATGTCTATGTGTGCGCGCACACACTATATTCATGTTAACAAAAATGATAAAATTATTTTATTTCTCATATGTGTGTGTGAGCTACACAACATAAATTACAAATAAACAAGAATAACAATTTCAATTTACGATTCATTTATTTCACTGAATTTATCATACATTACGTAACAAAGTTTTCATTTTAACATTGAAAGTATAAATACCATATTTCATAATAATATCGTGTGTAATGCACGAATTACACCCTAATTTACCCGACTTATCAATACGAATCTGTTTTCAACTATACAGTAGGGACCTAATTTGAAATTTCTAGGTGTTTAAATGTATTGAAATTCAATAGAGATGTTTGACAAAAGCTCCACCTAATTTAAGTGTATGAATTTTATTTTGTTGGGACGTATGATTAAAAGAGAAATTGAAAACAAGAATTTTATTATTACTGAAAGTATTATTACAATTGTATGTAACGGATGAGTATACAACTTTGTATTTATAATAGCTTGAAAGATAATGGGCTGACATATGAGGCCCAGATACATTCTGGCCATCAGATCTTGAGAGATACTAAGAGCCGTTGATAGAACAATAGAGATGCTTTATACATTGTTCAGCCGTAAGCCTTTTATCTCTAATTCCCCCCTTCAAACCTAACGAAGTTAGGGTTTGCGATTTTCATCATCTTCTCCAAAATTAATCAAGGAGACTTCGCTCGATCTTGCAAAGTATTGAACCTTTCAGTGCTTTGTAGGATAGGGATCTTTTTGCTGAGATATAGGGTTACGACATATGAAAAGAAAACAGTGAAGAGAGATTAGCGATGGACTTCTGCAAAATCTTTGCTTCGCATTGGTTTTGTAGAGAGTTTTCCATCTTTAGCAGACGTAGGATCTTTGCTTATGAGGCTTGAGTTCTCGCACGCTTGATTGTCTGCAGATTTGGTTTCTGAGAGATCCTTGCCTTGCGACTTTATTGTAGAGGTGGTTGTGTCTTCAACATGAAGTTCGTGCTTCAATTTGAGGAAACCTTGTTTGGACAGTGGTTTGGTCAAGATGTCTGCTTTCTGGTAAGCAGCAGGTATATGATTAATCATTAGATTTCCTTTCATAACATGTTCTCTTACGAAATATAGATCCAACTCCATGTGTTTAGTTCTAGAGTGTAAAACTGGATTTGCTGCAAGTAGAGTTGTACTTAGGTTATCACACCATATTGTTGCTTTTCTGCTTGTTTTAACTTGTAACTCACTTAGGAGAGATTCAATCCACATTATTTCTGCTGTAGTACTAGCAACACTTCTGTACTCAGCTTCAGTACTTGAACGAGACACTGTTGGTTGTTTTTTTGAGCACCAAGAGATAGGATTCTCCCCTAGGAATATGCAATATCCACTAGTTGATTTTCTGTCATCACAGTCAGTAGCCCAGTCTGCATCAGCATAGCCATTGATATTAAGTGCTTTGCATAATTGTAATGATAACCCCCTGATTTGCAGTCCCTTTGAGATATCTCAAGATTCGTTTGACTGCTTTCCAATGTTCGTCAAGTGGCTTGTGCATAAACTGGCTTACTTTATTTACACTATATGTAATTTCTGGTCTTGTTATTGTAACATATTGTAGAGCCCCAACAATGCTTCTGTATTGCCTGTCATTAATTATTGGATTGCCTCTTTCCTTTGATAAACGTAAGTTGCTTGCCATTGGTGTGCATAGAGAGTTTGCCTGAAGCATTTTTGCTCTTATCAATATGTCAGTGATGTACTTGCTTTGACTTAAGTGTAAAGTAGTAGGTGAGGTTCTTTTGACTTCAATGCCAAGGAAGTAGTGCAAGCTTCCCAAGTCCTTAACTGAGAATTCCTTGTCTAGATACATTGTGAGATTTTTTATTTCTGTGGCATTGTTCCCTGTAATTATAAAGTCATCAACATATATTAGAACATAAGTAATGGAATCATTGCTAAACTTGGTAAATAGTGAGTTGTCAGATTTTGTGGAATTGTAACCAAGTTTAGCTAGGGTTGACTTTAATTTTTCAAACCACACCCTTGGGGCTTGTTTAAGCCCATATATTGCCTTGTTTAGTTTGCAAACACAGTTTTCATATCCTTTTTGTATGAACCCTTGGGGCTGATCCATGTATACCTCTTCTTGCAGTATACCATTTAGGAATGCATTATTTATGTCTAATTGCTTGATGGTCCAATCTCTTTGCAAGGCAATTGTTAGGATAATTCTAACAGATGTGGGTTTCACAACTGGCGAAAAAGTTTCATTAAAGTCAAATCCATGTTGTTGTGAATACCCTTTAGCTACTAATCTTGCCTTGTATTTAGATATTGAACCATCAGCATTCTTTTTAAGTCTATATGTCCATTTGCATCCAACAATGCTTTTATTAGGTGGCAGGGGAACAAGTGCCCATGTCTTGTTCCTTATTAATGCATCATGCTCTTCTTTCATAGCAGTGACCCATTTTTTATTTTGAATTGCTTGTTGGTATGTGTTAGGCTCCTCAGTCTCTAACTCTGCATTATATACTTTTGGTTTGAATATACCACTTTTTGCCCTTGTTGTCATATGATGACCAATTTTTGCAGGCTGTTGTCTTTCTTCAATTGATGTGGATTCAAGTTGAGTACTGGATGATTGTATGTCATTCAGTATTTGATGAGAGTCTGAAACAGAGTTGTTTTGTTGAGATGAGTGACTTGAGCTCTTTGATAATTCATTTGGCTCCTGACTTGATTCTTGACTGAGGTCCCTTTGACTTGAAATTGGTGTAGGTTGTTTGATCTGATTTTCATATTCTGTATCTGCTTGCTTTAGAGTAGTTTCCTCCAGTTGACTGGGTATTGGTGGTAGAGAACACTTTGGATTGTACACTTTCTGTGTTGTTTTGATTTCTGATGTATTAAAAGGAAAAACCTGCTCATTGAAGACTACATGTCTAGATATGTAGATTCTTCCATTAGTGTCTAAGCACTTGTATCCCTTCTGATTGGTTGCATAACCAAGAAAGGTGCAAGGAGATGATCTGAAACTTAATTTGTTAGAGTTATAACATCTCAAATAGGGAAAGCACAAACACCCGAAAACTTTCAGTGCTTGATAATCAGGTTTAATTTTGTAGAGTACTTCTAATGGATTGTTAAATTTCAGCACTTTAGTGGGTAACCTGTTTATCAAGAACACTGAAGTTGCAAATGCATCTGGCCAGAATTTTAGTGGCATTGATGCATTTGCTAGTAAGGTGAGACCTGTTTCTACTATATGTCTGTGCTTTCTCTCTACAAGCCCATTTTGTTCAGATGTGTGTGGACATGTTATTCTCTGTGTTATTCCTCTCTTTTGAAAATATTCCTTTAATGGCATGAATTCAGATCCACCATCAGTTTGGATGATTTTCAGTTGACAGTTTGTTTGTTTTTCTGCATTTGCTATGAACTGTAAAACTGCATTATGAGTTTCAGACTTAGTTTTTAGAAAATATATCCACACATATCTGCTATAGGCATCAACAAAAGATATATAATATTTGTATCCATAGTCAGAAGTAGTTGGGGCTGGTCCCCATAGATCAACAACAACTAATTCAAGTGGTTTTTCATAAACAGTGTCAGAGTAAGTAAAAGGAAGCTTGTGAGACTTACCCATTTGACAGTATGTACATACATGAGACATAGGTATATTGCCAACAGAAATATTATTATCATATAGAATTTTCCTTACAATTTTTACACTTGGATGTCCCAATTTACAGTGCCAAACATCAAATTTCACACAGTTTTCTCTCTGTTTGATTTCAGAAATATTACACTGCTTATTTGTGGAATATCTTGAATTAGCAACATTGAATTGATAGAGTCCCCTAATTTCTCTACCCTGCAAAAGAGTTTCCTTAGTTAGAATATCTTTGACAAGGCAGTGTTTTGGATAAAATTCAAAATAGACATTATTGTCTTTGGCAAATTGAGATACACTGATTAAATTCTTTTTAATTAGGGGAACTCTCAGCAAGTTATTAAGATAAAATAGCCTTTTTCCATTTATATAAGCACATCCAGTGTGAGTAATGGAAATGGGTTTACCATTCCCCATATGTAAAGAATGTGTACCTTTGTATTCTTTATTCCCAAGATTTAAGTTGCTGAGATTATTTGTCACATGATTTGTTGCACCTGTATCTGGATACCAGTTGTCATCCTGTATATCCTCTAGTTTTGCACATTCTTGATTGTCAGAATTGCCTTTTGTCTCCTGTTGGGCATTGACCATGTTGGCATTGGGAGTGAATCCTCTTGAGTTATTGTTAGCTTGCTATGATGGAGTATAGTTTGTGTCGAATCTGAAGTAGCACTTATTTGCACTGTGCCCATACCTTTCACAGATTTGACATCTGAGTCTATTACTATTATTGTTACTCCATCTTCCTCTCCCTCTACCTCTGTACTGAGCATTTCCTCTTGAATTATTGTTTGTCTGACTTCTTGTATTGGAGTTTCTTTCTTGTGCTCTGCCTTTACTGTTGCTTACAAAGTTAGCAGAGAATTCTGAGATTACAGGTTTCTTTTGTTCAAGTCTTCCCTCATGGGCAAGAAGAGTGGAGTGGACATATTGAATAGATGGAGTGACTTCCCTTGATGAGATGACAGCAACTACAGATTCATAGTCATCATCTAGTCCTCCAAGTATACACAGCACTTGTTCTGTATCTGAGACCTTGTGGCCTACAGAGGCAAGTTGATCGCAAAGGGTTTTAATCTTTGTCAGATATTCCCTTACAGATAAGTTTTCCTTTCTGCAGTTTTGTAATTGCCTTTTATAATACATTATCTTGGCTGCTGACTGAGTGTTGAATACTTGTTCGATGGTTGTCCAAATTTCGTGTGCAGTCTTGCACCCAACTAATTGTGGCAATATGCTTGCACTGACCGATGACAATAGCCAAGAACTGATCAAGCTGTCTTGTCTCTGATGAATTGTATAGTCTTGATTAGTGACTAATTTCCCTTCTTGATTTGTGATATACTTAGGTGGTGTGGCAAGTGTACCAAGAACATGCTCGTCCAGACCATATCCTCTGATGGCTGTTTCGATTTGAAATTTCCAAAGCAGATAATTTGAATCATCTAGCTGGATGTTGATCAGCTGACTTTGGGGCTTGATAATAGACTTGATCAAATCTTGTGCTCCATTGATGGTTGGTGCAGAATTGCTTGAGGCTGAGGTGTTGCTAGAATTATCTTGATCTCCTTCTGCCATGATGCAGAATTTGCGTTGAGAATCAAGAAGATGGATTCAGGGAAGATTTTCTTGAGATCAAGTTTGCAGCCAGACTCTTTGGATGATGAGATGGGTTCTGACCGAGATTCTTGGCGAGGCAGAAAGATTGGTCTCAATCTTGAAACAGATGAGAACAGAAAAGAAAGATTGCTTTGAATCTTGAACTGGTGAGAGTAAAACTGCTTGAAGCAGCAAAGAGATGATGAGAATTCTGATTATTGAATTCTCAGATGATTCAGAGGCGCAGCCAGGCTTCAGGTGATGACTTTGATTCTGATGAAGTCTAGGCAAGGCGTTTTCTTGCTGTTAGGCAAAAGAGCTCTGATACCATAAAAGAGAAATTGAAAACAAGAATTTTATTATTACTGAAAGTATTATTACAATTGTATGTAACGGATGAGTATACAACTTTGTATTTATAATAGCTTGAAAGATAATGGGCTGACATATGAGGCCCAGATACATTCTGGCCATCAGATCTTGAGAGATACTAAGAGCCGTTGATAGAACAATAGAGATGCTTTATACATTGTTCAGCCGTAAGCCTTTTATCTCTAATTATGATGCATTAACTTAGGGAGGATATACTACTATTTACACTTTATATCCATCTTTTAACTCTTTCAACCTACAAGTAAAATACATGTCTAGTTACCACTTATGAGCGAAAATATTGGTGGAATCAACACCGGGCTTCAATTTTTTAATCTTGAAAGCATGAACTACTATTGAGTAATGCGCTTTCTTGGTAAGTAGATAAGAAGACCAATATACCATTAATAGCACTGCACTAACTTATTTTCTTATATCCTAATGTAACATCAATCATCTGTTTATGCGTGAATCACCATCAGTGATTATACCAACGATGACTAATCCGTACTTAACAGTTATAACTTCTAAGTATTAAGATAGTAAAATCAAAGATTATAGAGAGTCGCTTCAAGCCGTATTGAGCGACAAATCCAACTTATTCTAGCATTTATGTACCATTTTTTGCTTGAGCATAAAGTAAGTCTTTTCCTTATTGAACAAAGGGTCAACCAATTCAGAAGCTTGCTCCTCCCTCCGCATTAAAAGGCCCCAATTACCTCAAAATATTAATTTATGCTCATGCATTAATATAAACAATTGCATACTCAACCCTACAAGCAAGCAAAATTTTCAACATTTCTCTCCTTATTTCCTTCTCTTTTGCTCTATAATACCATTGCACAACCAGCTTTCCTCAAGCTGTCATTACTTCAAACCCCCTCTTCATAAAACCTCCTCCTAATATCAACTCACATTAACTGTACGATTTCCATGTCTTCCTTTTCTCAAATACTGCCCTCATCATCTGCAATTCTTTCATTGTTATGAATAAACCGTACTTTATAGCTCTTTTACTGTGGCTTTTCCTCGTCTTCCTCTCTGTTCATGGATGCCATTCTAGCTATAATCTTTCTACAAGTTTCTTTTCACGTAAAATGTTAGTTGAACGTCACACTAGACATCATCATCATCATCATCATGGTCATCAGCATCATCAGCATGATCATCAAATGCAACAGTTTATTCCTTTGATTGGTGCAAAGCCGAGTCCAGTTGATGATGGCAATGAGATTGATCCACGATATGGAGTTGAGAAAAGACTTGTTCCTTCAGGTCCGAATCCTTTGCACCATTGAAGAAGGTTAATTAATTAGCTAGTATATATTATTAAGTATTTTCACAACTCTTTGTTGCATTCTTTGTCATTTTTCTTGAAATATCAGATATATGATTCAATAAATTGTCCCATGTGTTTTCTTGGTTTTTTTTTCTTTTCTTTTCTCATTGTTCATTTTTATGGGAATAGGGAAGTATTCTTAACATTTATTGCTTATGACTTTATGCATGGTGGTGATGAATCCATAATCATGCTTAAATCATTCTTTATAATGCATGATATTCTCAATGAATATCACTGTGAAAGTTATGAATTCTTATACATTGTTTGCTTTGATAAGAAGTTCATTCTTGTTTAACCAAATTATAGCACAATGTATGTCTAGCCATAGCTATGTGACGAGACATGCCAAATATTATATTTCAGTTTTGATTATTTTATTTATTTATGTGGACAAAAATATTGCTAGTATATATCTTAATGACTTTTTTGATAATACTTGAACAATCTGGACCGCACTATTAGACAAATATTTGTTTCTAAGTGGTCATGTGCATCATAGAGAACATTGTAGATTAATTTACTAACTGATTGTTTAATGTGTGTGTATATATATATATATATATATATATATATATATATATATATATATATATATATATATATATATATATATTTGGGAGCATAAGAGTGACCTTAAAGGCACGTCGCGGCACGAACTCATTTGTTTCATAACAGATGCATATGGACTATTATTTATTGTAGAGTAAGATATAATGCACATAATAGACCATCGCTTGGTAGTTTGCTAATATACACTGAGGAATATCTCACGTCTGTTATTCCTTCATAATTCGTCTGCCAAATTTTCCGTATGAAATAATATTGGAATTAAGCAAAAAATTATTTGCACACTAATATTAATTTTATTATGTAAATGCACACAAAATTTTGGAGCATATTGAAGTTTTTAACACTTTCAAATTTACATATTAGATCAGCAATTAAAATTAAGGAAACATTTTGCCTTAGATTTCGCTTTTTATATATAAAAAGTCCAAACTGATATTAAATTTGATTTTGTCAATTAGGGTAAAATGTAATAAACTAATATACATCAAAAAGTACTTTGCATACAACACCCCTTTTACAAAACTACCCTTGTTTTTTTCTTCACCATCTTCTCTTTTTAAAATTTAAAACTAATTTACAAAAAACTAGAAATTTATGGCACTAGATTAAGTTAAAATTTAATAAAACAAACTTAAAATTTTGGTATTAATATTGTAATTTTATCAATTCTTTAATAAAACTCTCAATTTCAACAAAATCAACTTTAATTTAGAAAAAAATGTAAGTGCTTTTAGGTTAGAACCGATAGTTGTGAAAGTTGTCTAATTAATATTTTAGGTTTCACGGTAAAATATTTATTGACTTTTTCATAAAAAAAAGTATAGATTTGATCAAATGTCATTAACTTTAATGTTCTAGTTTGATGGGTTATAATAAAAAGACTAAAAATGCAATTAAAAGAAAGGATAATTTAGTAATAATTTTTTTTAGCAAAAGTAATTAGTGGTGTATGTTCATGGTTTTAAATCTTCTATATTTCGCTCGAGATGTCCTCCAAGATCTCTTTTTCACAAGTAGGTGAAATAAGACATCAAATCTCTTTCATATCACCCCCGACACTCAACTCGTCCGAAATATTCAAATCTCATCCGAAATATCAGTCAAAATCTCAATTCGAGATCTCATCCGAAATTATATGTTTTTCTTCTCTTGCGTGATATTTTTTCATTTCCATATAGATTCAAAAGAAACCGCCCAACCTAATTACTATTTATCAACTTCTTGAACATATTTTTTATCTTTTTTCTTGAAGAGTCGTGGCAAAAGACTTTGTTTCTTTTTTATGTTCAAATAAGAGGATATTACTCAATCATTATCAAATAAATTAAGCTAATCAAACTATCACTCTTCTCCAAAACATTAGTTTCAATTCTTTTTTCTATGCAAATCAAGTATGATACAAATTTTATTTTTATTTTGAAAATTATAATCGTTAAAACACTAAATTTAAACACATAAGTTACTCCGATATATACCCGAGACGTACTTTAAAATCCAAGCTGTCAGTTCGAGATGTACACCTAAGATACACTCATCTCGTCTGAGAACTCCTCTAATACGAGATAGCTTGTGTGAAATTTTCAAGATGAAACATGTCCAAAATCCGAGATTTAAAACCTTGTGTATGTTAGGTAATTTTTAATGTATGAATAGAATTTGTCGTACAATTATCTACATTTATACTGTAAATGTTTTAAATGACAATAGTTTTTATTGTGTAGCTATAAAAAGTGGGTGGAAATATGCACATAATTACTCTGTTACAAAATATTGAGAGTTGTTTTGCTACAATATTAATATCTCCATGAAAGAATCATACGGAAAATTTTTCCGATGCAATTATTGACTTCATAAATATTTAAATGATTATCTCAAATCCAGTTTTGATTTGTTCTAGTTGTCTCACTTGTGGAAATAGGAACGACGGTTTGGAATTGGAATACTTTAAAATTTGATGCAGACGTTATGGATAAACACCACTGGAAAATAAACAATATAACTACGAAGAGTACCAACGACATACCGACGACATGAGGCGGTGTTGGCGGTGTTGTCGGTATGTCGTCTGTAATTGGTAAAAAAATATAGTTGGTGGAAAATAGTCAACACGTTTAAATCGTTAGTATGTCATCGAAAATTTTTCGACAACTTAGCCAGATTTGAAATCCTTCCTCAAATAAAACTAAAACCATCCAGCTCCTCCGTCTACATGGCTAATGCCTCCATCTTCATTGATGATAGAGATTCGACCATGATGCTTCCAATTCAACTGTCAACGAACCCACCTTCGGCCGCAATCTGACGAACAAAAGCCCCAAACCCACCTTCTTCTGCTATGAGCTGACCTGCTCCGGCCACGCTTACTCCTATCGAGCCCCATCGACACTGAATTTAGTTATCTCATCTCGCTATTAATTTTTGCAATCTCAATGCATTTAGCTATGGCTTTTTCATACTCATAAATGGTTCTCTAATTTTAGTTGAGTATAATGAGAATAATTTGGTTAAGTGGATTGGTTAAGATCGAAATCTGTGTTATCATAAATGGTAGATCACTAATGTATGTGCATCAAATTCTTAAGGATCTAGAGTATTATGAATTAATTCTAACTTGGAATAAATACAGAGATAAATATGTAGGTAAAGTAAGATACGATCACACCAGAATTTTTATACTTGCTCAAACCTTCCATCCTACGTCTAGTCCTTAAGATCTATTTAGGAATTTCATTATCAACTATCTGCACTTCACATGGAGGAACATGTTTATAATTTCCTAAGCATGCAGCTTAACAGAACTTCACACTACATTAAAGCAAAACCTTTGCTCTGTTCTTCACAACACAAATAAGTCAAGTTTAAGTACATCATTCCTATAATACCTTTGATGATAGTGAATCCAACTTGTAGAAAAATTGGAAGCAGTGAATAGTTTAAAGCACTTTTGATTTCAAAAAGAGTAGTATCCATTTTGAGAATTTGAGAGCAAGATAGATGAAATCAAAATGTGAATCCGACCTATATTTATAGTGTTGAAAAGTTATGTTGAAAGTTTACGATCAATCAAAGGATCACATCTTTTAACCAATAGTTATAACTTTTCAAAAAATAGATGTACGCTTAAAATAAAACCGTTTAATTGCTCTCAAATGTCTAAGTTGCATTGTCAGACGTCTGACTCATAAAAAAATCCTTTTTAAACTAGTTAGACGTCGGAATAAGTGTGTTAGACGTCTATACATATTCCAAAAAGGAATACGTTCATATTTGGCTTTGTTTAGATGTTTAGTCCGTGGGGTTAGTCGTTTGACATTTTTAAATAAAAACAATGTAGCACAAAGGTCATACGTTTGGGTTAATAGCTCATACGTTAGACAAATTTTCAAAAAGTAAATAGTTCAAATATGACTTGATTCAAATGTCTGATACCCTTATTAAACGTCTGGTCAAACCAATCAGACGTCTAAATGGTTTCAAAAATCAAATTTTTATATCTTAAACGTTTGGAAAATTAAATCAAACGTCTGAATTTTTACAGGGTTGTTTCCCAGGAGTTTCTAGGCTAAAATTAATTTATTCGGACGTTTGACTAATTCGATTAGATGTCTGGCTCCTAACAAAAACCAAAATTGATCTCGGTTAAAAAATTTGGATTGGAAAACTTACCTTAATCGTTATATAATATATATATGTGTGTGTTAACCATTAAAGGATATTGTTTAATTTTTTAGACTTACTACGATGATGACTCTCTTGATAGTTGATCTTCATTGCTTGAGCCCAATAGCAAGTCATACTTTATTGAAATATCATGTAAAGATTAACTTGGATAATATTTGTAGAGATATATAGTTGTGTCATCAAAACTTAAAAAGGTACGATTTATCAGTGCATACAAAAGTAATTTGGAATTATGTTATTCTTTGATCTAGTAGTTTAGTTCAATTGACGAGAGCCCATAAATTTATTGGCCACATCCGACGAGTTTTGTATATAATCATTATATTGGTTTCATTTTTATTAAAGTGAAAATCAACATTCATCTGATATTATTCATTAACATTCATCTGATTTTATTAATCGGATTTGTCCCAGTCACTACAAGGGGAAACACGTTTTCCGACGGCCAAAAGCCGTCGGCGGCCGTCGGAATCCGTCGGCCGCCGTCGGAAATTGCCGTCGGAAATGGCGTTGTCGGGAAACAGTATTTTCGACGGCTTCCGACGGACACTGCCGTATACATTCCCGACGGATCCAGACGGATTCCGACGGATCCCGACACCCGTCGGAATCCGTCGGAAATCGTCTGAAACAGGCCGTCGTTATCCGTCGAAAACCGTCGGGAATTTTGACCAATAAGCTGTCGGTAGCCGTCGGAAGCCGTCGGAAATCTGCTGTTTTTTTATATTTGCTTCACATTTAGCCTTCCAACCACATTTCTCTTCCAAACATTAGAATATCAATACTGCACAATCCAATATACAATAGTCCAACCAAATATTCAAACCCAAACCACAAAATATTTAATAAACACACAATAAATAAAATTACATCAAAATATAAATAACCATTCCAACATTAACATAATCCTAACAATAACTGTTCTACCATGTTGTTAATACACAAATTCATCAATATTCTCATACACGTTCTCATACTACCATAGAACCAAATGTGTCAAACATAATTATACATAAATCAACAATTACCTACGCCGTCTATCAAATCATTCTAAGTTAAAACAAAACATACCTGAACGAACAAGAAAGCAAGTAATGAATTAATCTCCTGCAGATCCAGAGCCAGCCGAGGAAGGAAAGTGACCACCACCCTGCTGCTGCTGCATGTACTCTAACAACTGTGCGGTGTGCATGGCCTGTTGGCGGTTCTGCTCCTCCAACTGGGCAACTCTAGTACGCAATTCTTCTATATCTGCAAGATCGCTCTGATGTCTACTCCGTCGTCCCCTACTCTGACTACTGGACTGCAATAATTGAAAAATAAATAAAATCCAAGTTTATTGTTTTGAAAAAGTGAAAATATCATATTTTAAGAAAAAGTAAATTATTTACCGCTAAATTGCCAAATCCGTATCGTCGACCATGCTCTGCTGGATCCATAACGGACTCAAAAATAACGTCTTCCTCATTGGTCGTCAGCTGATCTCGACCCGTGTCAGCAAGGAGTTTCTGCCGCTGCTCCATAAACTTCTCCTGCATTAACAAATTAATAATATCATATCTTATGTCATCATAGTTTAACAATTAAAACACTACGCCATAGATGGCCTTCTGCAACAGATTTGCATGGTGTTGCCAGCTAAAATGTTGCGATAGGTATGCTGATTTTTGTCTATTGCAACACACGCTTTAAGGTGTTAGCATAGATATCAGCAAAATGTTGCGGTAGCTATAGCTGTATTCAAATTAAAAAATTAATAAAATTAGCAATCCGCGTGAATACGATCCAACGATCTATATTTAATCTGAGTGTTAAAATGGATCACCGCTGCACTTTTTACTAAATTTTCGTTTTCCCGCGTATGTTGGTGTAGATCCCCTTTCAGTTTTCAATTCATAATTCTCAAATCAAAAGGCAAATTCACGAAATCCAGCAAATTCATACTTCCAATTCGCATATGCTTTTCGACGTCAGATTGGAATTCGGTATCAGACTCCTAGAGCTCCGGAATCAGATCCGGCATGAAGTGAAAAGCGCCACCTCCTTCATACTCCTCAGAAAAACCGAGTGCTTCTCAATGCCTTCAAAGCTATGTCTGATTATTTAGACGCGAGTTATGGGGTTTCGACACAGCGGCAGGCAAGGGCGGAAGCCAGTATTCACCGTGGATCTGATGAGAGTTTCGAAGGATGGACGTCTACTCCAGCTTTTGATTTTGACAATGATGGCAAATTCGATGCTATGCTTTTCGACCCTAATTCTATGTGCTGTAGGCTATTGATAGAATCTTTCTGTTGTAATGATGACCCAATTGGTGATCTTGTAAGTGACAATTCTACTATCACAGTTGTAAATGCATATGCTGCTGCTAGTGATGATATTGCAGCTGTTGTTCTTAAAGACGCTGGGTTTGCTACTGAAACGTGGGCTGAAATGGCACTAATTTCTTCTGATGGTATAGTTGCTGGCAAAGCAAGAGCTGTTAGCGAAGTTACTATCGAAATTGCAACAGGTGCTTGGGAAATAATATTTCAACCGAAGCTGCATTGACTCTGGAAGAGATGAATGTGCTTCGGGGATGTAAGTTGCAGCAGTTTGGGGATGGTGGTAGTGTAGAGGTTCGTGCTGCCGAAGTCCATGACCTGTTCGATGAAATGTCAATTTTGTGTAGAGGTTCGTGGCAGTGTAAGTTGCAGCAGTTTGGGGATGTAAGTTGCTGAAGTTTGGGGATGGTGGCAGTGAAGGGTAATGTATTACTTATTAACACGCAACCTGTTCGATGAAATGTCAATTTTTATTTATCATGGTTTTAGGTCTTTTACCAAGGCAGAGCTAAAAGCAAGGTTATTTCAGTTTTCACTGAACAATTTGCTAAGAATGATGGCTGGAAAAAGGTCGGATGATTCAGAAGAAGCCATGAAAGAGTTGCAAAAGTCAATCATCGAGGAGGTGTTCAAATTCGCAGGAGGTGATCATTTGTGCATCATTTTACGTCGTTTCAAAGAAGGCTCGATCTTCCGAAATCGGATGAATCGGGCGGTGCCCACTTGTTCGCAGGAGGTCGATCCCCGCCGGGACTGCGGTGCCCCGGACCCCCGCCGGCGCTGCGCCCGGACCCGCTTCTCGGCTCGCCTTCGGCTCGGCACTCGGCTCGTCATATATTCGTCAGTGTCAATGTCTGTATAAATTGAAACTGCATATGTAATGAGTGAACTGAGTGATGTAGTGAGGAATATCTGTATATGTAAATATCAGTGTTATATATCATTGAATTGTAAAATAGTGGAGTCAGGAATTTGTACTATTTCTAATGTTGAAATAAAATATTTATTTAAATAAATTACTGTTTGAATATCAAATTCTGTGCAAATAGCATTTTATTAAATAAATATTTATTTCTATTAAAAAAATCAAATATGCTCTACATTGTGGGCCCCACAAATTCAGAAAGTTAATATCTATAGCAACATTTTGGAATGTTGGTACAGACACCTATGGATGTTGCTATAGACCCAAATATGGTTCTATTGCAACAATATTTCTTATGTTGCCTTAGATAGTCAAAATGTTGCCTTTGAGGTCTGCGGCAACGCGGCAAAATGCAACACCGAGAAAGTGTTGCCTTTGCCCTTTTTTAGCCTACAGCATCATTTTTTGGCACTTCCTGCATCACTTTTTGGTGTTGCAGTATGCAATCTATGGCGTAGTGAAACAATTACTAATACTGAATAAAATAAAATATGCTTACATGGCTTTTGCTGGATTTATCGTCCTGCCATGTGTATGAAACAGTCCCGTCTGGATTAACATGCTCGACAGCATGCGTACGGGTGAACACGTCCATATAGTTGACAGGACCATGTGACTCGGCTTCCTGAAGTTGATTGTTACATACAATTATTATACATTTAAAATCATATAGTATAAACTATTTACATTTATTATTCAGTAAATTTACCAACTCCTGCCGATACTGCTGAAACGACTTCGATCCTCCGCGATGAGTGACGGGATTCTTATTTCTATTTGCAGAGTTTCTATCCGACTCTGCCTGTACATTCAAAATTTTATACGTTAATTTTCGATCACGTCAAATTAATAATTCAAAAAAAATTAGTATACTTGCCTTCGCCTCGTCCGTCTCCCAGTATCTCAACCAAGCTTGCCACACGCTCTCTCCCATCCACCGTGGTTTCTTACCAGATTTCTTAATCTCAGATATCTTATCCCTGTAGTTCTTGCGCATCTTCTTCATCCAGTATGCTCGTGCCAGCATCATATCATCTATCTGGATGTCTATCTCAGCCTATGTTAAAAAAAAGATTACACTTTAAACGATATAAACAGTAAAAAAACGACAAAAACGAATTAAAAATGGAAAACAGAAAAATATGCATACTAGGACATCCTGCCATATGCACTCTATGATGTGAGGAGGGATGTTATCCCACTTCGGCCAACAGGCACTCATCCTACTGCGATAAGAAGCTCTAGAGACGTCCAACACAACCTTAGAAGGAAGTAGATCGAACCCCCTGTTTTTAAGTACGATATAGATAAGTACGTACGTATATCATAGAAAAAATAAGATGCTGAATAAAATTTAATTCTTACCCATATGTTCTAGGGACTAACGATACAACTGCACGCTGTGGCTCTTGCGATGGGCCAATGCCATCGCCTCCTGACGATCGGGAAGAGCTCCTACCTCTACATGACATATTGATAAACCTGTGACATATACACATCATTATATAAGAGAATAAAAACATGATAATTAATATATTTCATATGAAAATGACATCAACGGTATAAATTGCTTAATTAATAACTGAAATGGAAATAGAAATGGAAGTGTGTTATACCTGATTCATAATGGGTGTACTATTCCAACGATAAGCAGAGTTCATTGCATTTTCAATAAAAATTGCTAAATAAATGACAAATGGAAATAACATAAAACATGCAAAAAATAGTAAACGGATTTGGTTTCATATAGTTACATCAATTTCATAATACATCAAGAATTCAACATAGTTACATCAATTGCAAAAAACAGAATCAAATTTATATCAGTCATCATCGTCTTCTGATTCAGATTCGGTCTCGTTTTCGACGATATTTTCTTCCGCACTGTCAAACGCTTCTACCAAAACATTTGTTTCATCGATCAAAGGACCAAAATCTGTATGATCGTCTGTAATTATTATTTCATTATTTTGCTCAAGATCTGCCTGATAAGCTTGTTCATCCGGAATATTCTTCCCATCAAATGTGAATCTGGCCTTTGTTTTAAAAACTGCAGACCAATCTGCTTTATCTCTTTTTAGAGACGGATAAGGAGCGTAATAAACTTGCAATGCTTGTTTGGCTAGTACAAAAGGATCATACTTGTGATAGTGCGATGTATGCTTTATTTCGATAAGATTATAATCCTTGTGCACATTAATTCCAGAACCTGGAACATTGCTAAACCAATTGCATTTAAATAGAAACACCTCCTCCGCGGGTCGTGAGAAATATGTCAGTTGCAAAATTTGTGTCAGAACGCCATAAAAATCATTTAAATGATTTTCTGGATCGTCACTACCTTTAACAAATACACCAGTATTATTTGTTAATTTTTCTGCACCGTATTCTTTGGTGTTAAATTTATATCCATTGACGAAATATATTGGATATGTCTTGACCACTCTTTTTGGTCCCATCGCTAGATGTTTCAACCCTTCGTCAACAACACAATTTCTCGGCTCATAAACGTAATTTGAAAACCAACCGGAAAATTCTTTACTAAGATCTCCGTTCGGATGTTCACGTTCATAAACACTGTTTATATAAACAAATTATTACATTAGGTTATACACGCACATGCATTATAGAAAAGAATAAAACACAAATTATTATTTCAGATTACCTAACAAACGGTGCAACCTCGGCACAATTTAGAAGAATATAAGTGTGTGCTACATGAAGATCTCTATCGTCTAACCATATTTCTACACATTTTCCAAAAGGCCGACCATATTGTCTAAAAATAGATAACATTGTTTAAGAGGACTCTTGTTCGTCGCCTTCGTCATTACGAGGAACACTTTGAAATGAAATATTCACATGGTCACTGAAATAGTGAGAGAAAAAGAACGAAGCTTCTTCTTCGATGTAAGATTTACATATCGAACCTTCAACTCGTGCTTTTTGCCTCACTTTTTTCTTCAGATGATTCAAATATCTATGCAAAATTAATTTATATTAACTTCATCTTTCAAATGGAATTAAATTACGTTATAACATATTACATACCTCTCAAATGGATACATCCATCCATATTGGACAGGACCTCGAAGTCGTGCTTCAGCTGGGAGATGAACAGGTAAATGTTCCATCACATTAAAAAAACCTGGCGGAAATATTTTCTCTAATTTGCAAAGAAATATAGGAATGTCCACTTCAAGTTTACGTAAACGTTGCACTTTTAAAGTAGTCGAACAAAGCTCTTTGTAAAACATACTAAGCTCCGTTACTACCTTCCAAACTTTTAATGGCAGTAGTTCTTTGAACATTACGGGAAATAAATTTTCCATCATTATGTGACAGTCGTGACTTTTCATTCCGCTCAATCTACCATTTTTAAAGTCAACACATCTACGAAGATTTGATGATATCCCATCAGGAAATCTTAACCCTTCCACCCATTTTAACACAGTTTTAACTTGATTATTATCTAATTCGTAACATGCTTTGGGTTTTTTACTGTCATTTGGTTTCATATGAAGCTCAGGACGTTTGCATAATTCTTCTATATCACGTCTTGATTTCAAATCATCCTTCGTCTTTCCTTTCACATTCAAAATTGTGTTAAAAACATTATCAAATACATTTTTCTCATTGTGCATCACATCTATGTTATGGCGAAGCAGAAGATGTTTCCAATACGGCAACTCCCAAAAAATAGTTTGTTTGCACCAGTTATGAACAACTGATTTGCCTTGAATTTCTGTTTGCTCGCCCGTTTCATATATCTTTGGATAGTCCTTAACAAGTTCATATATGTCTTCGCTTGACCATATCGTCGGTGGTTGTCTGGTTTCTACTGTATTAGCTAAAAGGTTTTTCTTGTCAACTCTGAAGGGATGATTTACATGGAGAAAATATCGATGACAGTCAAACCATGAAATTTTCTTACCATGAGGTAAAGAAAACGCTCGTGTTTCATCCATGCAATATGGACATGCTAGACGACCGGCAGTACTCCATCCCGAAAGCATTGCATAGGCAGGAAAATCACTTATAGTCCACAACAAAGAAGCAAACATACGAAAATTTTTCTTCTTGGACACATCGTATGTTTCTACTCCTTCGTTCCACAGTATTTTTAACTCCTCAATCAACGGTTGTAAATATACATCTATTCCTTGTGTCGGATCGTCGAGGCCAGGAACGACAACAGTAAGAAACATATATTGCGTTTTCATACACATCCATGGAGGTAAATTATACGGTGTGACGATAATGGGCCAGGATGAATATTTAGAACCAAATTGAGAAAATGGAGAAAAACCGTCCGTACATAATCCTAATCTAACATTTTGACTCTCCGCTGCAAAATTTGGATACGTTTTATCGAAATGCTTCCATGCTTCTCCATCGGCCGGATGTGTCAACGTACCCTCTTCCTCTGTTCTCACACTATGCCACCTCATATTAGACGCAGTTACAGAAGATGCATATAATCTTTGAAGTCTTGGAGTTATGGGTAAGTAGTGCATACGCTTGTATGGAACTTCCTTCCCCTTCTTTTTTCTTGGTTTGTATCTCTCCTGGTTACAAACTTTACAATTTCTAAGGTTTGCGTCTTCTTTCCAAAACAACATGCATCCTTTTAAACATGTATCTATTTTCTGATACGGTAAACCAAAAGCCGACATAAGTTTTTTAACTTCGTAGTGATTTTCACACATTTGATTATCGGGCGGCATATGTCTTTTTGCAGCTTATACAACAGCCGTAAACCCAGCTTCAGTGATGTTGTATTTTGACTTCATCGGAATGTATTCTGCGATTACTGACAGTTGAGTGCCGCTTTTACAACCATCCCAAATAGGTTTCTTAGCTGCATCTAGTAAATCATAAATTTTTTTAGCTTCAATATTTGGTTCTTCAACATTTCCATCATCGTCGTCAACTTCAACCATAGGAAACATTGATCGTGCTGCATCTTCGACCATATTTTCTATACGGGTCGTTGAAACTATTTCGTTAACGATACTTTCAGACTCTACAGAAGTATTTGCTACAACTTCTCCATGCCGATCCCAAACATAATATTCGGGTGCGAAACCGTGTTTGCACAAATGAACTTTCACAACATCTGGTAACAAATACTTCAAATGTCTACACCTACTACACGGACAACGAATTTCTGGATCATTTCCGTTATAACTTAAAGCAAATTCAACAAACACGTTTATACCATTATAAAAATCTTCTTTTATTGAGCCCCTCAGTCCTTTTCTTTGGTACATCCATCTCCTCCGATCAACAAAATAATCAATCATTTTTCCTATTTGACAAAATGAGAAGTTCAAAATTTAATATTTATTTTGAAGAATACAAATTCGAAAAAGATTATTTTCATGGTCGTATAATATTTTGAATTTAAAGAACAGCGTCACAAATTTAAAAATATTTTCAAATAGGGCACATTTTATTTTTTAACGTAACGATTTAAAAATATATATAATTTTTTTTCTTTATTGGTCAGGCATCCTACTTCCCATTACAAACACAGTAAGCATTTACATTTCATATATTACTTCGTCTCAAACGATTCAACAAAATTTCGGCAGCATTTCCCTTTTGTTCCCTGCATTGTACACAAATGCGTGTACGCAGGAAACAAAAAAGAAAAGTTAGGCCGAAATTTTATGAACCGTTTGAGACGAAGTAGTATACAAAATATAAATGCTTACTGTGTTCATAACTTGTCCAATACAGGGACAAATCCGACAAACATTGTACCAGATGAATATAAATGGTCGTTTTTCAAAAAGAACGACTATTTATACAACGATCATGTACAACACTCGTCAGACGGGGCCAAAAACTCTCTAAGGGACATTTGTCAGTTACATGCGCGCATTTTACAAAAAAATACAGTTTTACTCAATGTTCACATTTACAAAAATATATATTAATTTAACACATTTATTCAACGTATTACATCAACTTAAGGCTGTTTTAACATTTTTGTCATTTTTCAATACACACAATATAATTTAGAGTAATGCATTTTTTTGTTTCATAAGTAAATACGCGCACAATATAATACTCCTAGTTCATTCAATCAATTTATCTTATTCCAAATAACGTATACAATCGTCGAGTCAAGGCATACACAACAATTTACATATACATGAACAACGACAAATTATACGTATTTTTCACAATTTCACGATAAAAGATGAAATCGGTATACCATGTGATGCTAGAAACTGTTATTAGGCTATTGGAAACAATTGCAATCACTAATTCGTCCTAATTTATCAATTTATGCAAATCTAGAATTAGGGTAAAAACTGAATTTTTCACAAAAATAAGAGATTATACCTGAGATTAAGAGTAACGGAGGTTGATTAGGGAGCCTTGGAAGATCCGGAAGCTAGAAATTAGGGATTGGAAGTTTGGAGGTTGAATTTGGGGGTTTTTTGGGGGGATTTTCGTATGAAGAGGAGGAGGAAGATGGCTCTGTTGAGTCAAGATTTTTATATAGTTTTGATTTCTGACAAAGGGATAAACCGTGATCGTCAAAAAGAAGTCATTCATTGAGACACAACGAACTTCATACATTAGAGGTGGAATATTTGGTATGTTGGTAATATTAGTTATGTTAAAATCTATCCTCAAAATAATCATGTATCTCAAAAGAATCGATGTATAAACGTTTTGGATGACAGCGCACATTCACTGTGCAATTTAACAGCGACCGGTCGACCGGTCCAAAACCAGGCGGTCGACCGTTCCTGTGTAAATTGCACAATGAACGTGCACACATGCACATAACGTCTATATATTTGAAATTTTCGTCTACTGGTCATTTTTGACCTGTCGACCGTTTTTAAACAGAAAGCAACCTTTCCTAAAAGACACTTCTTTCTTCAATGGTTGCTTCTCTTTCCTTTCATCAATGATCACATCTTTTAATGGCTACTCTTCACAAAGAGTTACAACCATTTATTCTCTATATAAACATATCTAAATCATTGATTGAAATACAACAATTCTTTGCTTTAAAATTCTGATCTTAATTTCTAAATACTCTTGCATTCAAAAAGCTTTCTACTTCAAAATTGCTTATTGAATCATTGAAATTATTTCATATCTTTTGATTCAAATAAGTAATATACTTCCTTCAATCTTCACAAACATCATTCACATATTTTGAGGATAAGATTATAGGAAGGGTGTACTACAAGTGACAAATCAGTGTTGTTAAGAGCACAAGTTGTCAACGACAATTGTATTTATTTTTGTTGAAGTCCTCGGTGTTGTAAGAGGCACGAAATCCCGTTCGGCTGTTCGGGTGTTATAAACCTGTTCCTCCGGGTGAAGCGAGGTAGTTGGTAGTGAAATCCAGATAGAAGTCTGGGACTGGACGTAGGACGGGAGGTCCGAACCAGTATAAAAATCCCTGGTGTGATTTTTACTGTTTACTGCATTTACCATTCTATATCTGTGAATTGCTATATAGTTAGTTTATTGAATATTTACTTATATAGCAATTGTATATAACATTCCGCATATATTAGTCCATATTACACGATCCACAATTAGTGTGCACAAGCGTACACACTTTCATTTGGTATCAGAGCACGGTTATCATATAACCGTAAAACCGTTATTTGATATATTCTTGTAATATGGCAAATAACGCAAGTACTAGCTCTAGCACTTACACGGAAGGTCAATCAACACAAAGACCTCCATTCTTTAATGGTCTCAACTATAGCTATTGGGCTACACGTATGTCATTTTTCATGCAATCAAATAGCTATGATGCTTGGAATGCTACTCAAAAAGAAATAGTAAATCCAACAACTGAATATTCAGAATGGACAACGACTGAGAAAACAGCAGCAGCTGTAAATGCAAAGGCAATAAATATGTTGTTTTGTGCATTAGACCAAAATGAATATAACCGTGTTAGTATCTGCACTACTGCATATCAAATTTGGCAAACGCTGAAAACCACTCATGAAGGTACTAACAAGGTTAAACAAGCCAAAATAGCCATGCTGAAGAGTCAGTTTCAAAATTTCAAAATGAAACCGAATGAGACAATCAATGATATGTATTCAAGATTTCAAACTATTCATCATGCACTTATCGGATTAGGGCAAAAATATTCAGATTTTGATGTTGTTTCAACAGTCCTACATTCTCTGACTAGTGAATGGGAAGGAAAAGTATTAGCAATTGAAGAAGCTAATGACCTTTCCATCATGAAGCCAGATGAATTGATAGGAAATTTAATGTCCTATGAAGCAAATTTGCAGGCTAGAAAAGAACAGAAAGAAGAGAAGAAAAATGTAGCATTTCATGCTGAGAAAGATGAAAATGAATCAGATTCTGAAGATGAAGATTTGGCATTCATTGCAAAAGGATTCAAAAAATTCCTAAAATATCGAAAAGCCAGTCGCTACAACAAAAGGAAACCTGGATCAAGCAAACCATCTTCATCAACTATAGAATGTTTCAACTGTCACAAAAAGGGGCACATGCAGAAGGATTGTCCAGAACAGAAGAAGAAGTCAGAAAATGATAAATTCAAACATAAGAAGGACAAGTCAAAGAAACGAGCCTTCTCAGTAATATGGGATGATTCAGACTCATCCTCATCTGAAAGTGAAAGTGATCAGGAAAATGAACAAGCTAATGTTTGTTTTATGGCAACAGAAGATGAGGTACAAATTCCTACATTTGATGAATTACTTGATATAAATTCTGAGCTGATAGTCAAATATAAAGACATAAAACGTCAATTAAAAGTAGCCAAAGCAGATTTGAGTAGAGTAGAGTTTGAACGAGATATGTTAAAAGACGAGAAGAAAATATTAGAAGAAGAACTTGAAAAACTTCAAGAATCATCATCTAATGTTGACTCTCAATTATCTCTTTTGAGTCAAGAAATTGAAACTCAAAAAGAGAAAAATGATGCTCTCGCTACTGAAAATCATGAGCTTAAGGCAAAAGTCAAAAATCTGGACCTAGAAAAGGCGAGCTTACAAACTAAGTTAGATGATATAACTCAAAATGTTTCTAACTTTAACAAAGGTCGAGAAAATTTGACAAAAATCATTGAAAGTTCACAATCTGTTTCAAATAAACAAGGTTTGGGATATAGGAAACCAGAAACCAAGAAACATCTTGGTAATGGAAGGAAAAAGAAAGTACAAAAGACTGAAACTAAGAAAAATCTTAGTGTATTATATTCCAAACCAAAACCAGTTGTGAAATTTCAGAAGAAAAATGTCAAGACTATCAAAATATGGGTTCCTAAAACAAATAACAATTTGATTAGGAATAAATATATTCAGAATTTCATGAATACTGTACATCTTAATACTAATTATATATATAAAGGGGATACCGGACCCGTATGGGTTTGGACTCCTAAGACCTAACTCTTAGGACCCCATAAAAAGTGGGTACCATGGACTTAATTTTATTTTTTGCAGGTCCCACTTAAGAAAAGAGGAAAGTGGATATTGGACAGTGGTTGCTCGAAGCACATGACTGGAGACAAGAGCTTATTAACAAATATTACATACTCAGATGGTGGCTCCGTCACTTTTGGAGATAATTCAAAAGGCTATATCATCGGCAAAGGCGATGTGAGCAATTGCGGTACATCTAACTTACCTCTTATTACAAATGTCATGCTAGTTAGAAATTTAAAACACAATTTACTTAGTATCAGTCAATTATGTGACAAGGGTTTTACAATTTCTTTTTCAAATAATAATTGTAGTATTCTAGATAAAGATCATAATTTAATTTTCGAAGGTTATAGAGACAGAAATATATATATTCTGAATATGAATATTAATCATAACTCAGATATGTGTCTTATAGCTAATGATAATGATCCATGGCTATGGCACAAACGCTTCTGTCATATAAACTTCAGAACTATTGACAAGCTAGCCAAAAACAATCTAGTTAGAGGATTACCCAAAATGAGTTTTAAGGTCAACAATATCTGTGATGCATGTCAATTAGGAAAATTAACCAAATCATCTTTTAAATCCAAGAAAGTCATATCAACACTACAACCACTTGAGTTACTACATATGGATTTATTCGGACCAACACAAGTTCAGTCGATAAACCATAATCGATATGTATTTGTAATAGTTGATGACTATTCTCGGTATACATGGTCTATTTTCCTGAAAAACAAGAGTGACACTTTTGAACATTTTAAATCTTTCGTCAAAAGAATTCAAAAATCGAAAGGGCTAAAAGTTAAAAACATAAGGAGTGATCATGGTGGTGAATTCGAAAATAACGAATTTGAACATTTTTGTACAAAGAAAGGTATTAACCACAATTTTTCGTTTCCTAGAACTCCACAACAAAACGGAGTTGTAGAACGAAAAAATCGAACATTACAAGAATGTGCAAGAACGTTATTAAATGGATCTACTTTACCAAAACATTTCTGGGCAGAAGCCGTAGCCACTGCGTGTTATGTTTTGAATCGTGTGTCCATTCGACCACTCACCAAGAATACATCTTATGAATTATTTAACGAAAGGAAGCCAAATATATCTTACTTCAAAGTATTTGGTTCAAAATGTTTTATTTTAAATACGAAAGACCAACTCGGGAAGTTTGATCCGAAAGCTGATGAAGGTATATTTGTCGGTTATTCGGAAAGAAGCAAGGCATATCGTATTTTTAATAAACGAACCAAAACTATTGAGGAATCTCTTCATGTTTCCTTCGATGAAATCTTTCAGCCCTCTCAACCAAAATCTGATGATAACGAAACTATACTTTCTGACACTCCTATCATCACAAATTATGACTCTGACTCTGAAAATATTGTTGAAAATACTTCTCAACAACTTCCAGCTTGTGAAATACGTTCCCCTCCAAGATTATTGAGACACCATCCGGTTCAAAATGTAATTGGGGAGGTCGACTCACAAGTAAGAACTAGGAGTCAATTACATCAAATGGGACATGTTGCATTTCTATCAAATATCGAACCTAAGAATCCTAAAGAAGCAGCTACCGACGAATATTGGATCATTGCCATGCAAGAAGAACTAAATCAGTTCGTGCGCAATGACGTCTGGGAACTTGTTCCAAGACCAACTGATCAGTCAGTGATTGGTACTAAATGGGTCTATAAAAATAAGGCTGATGAACAAGGAAATATCACCAGAAATAAAGCAAGGTTAGTAGCACAGGGATATAATCAGGAAGAAGGTATCGATTATGAAGAAACTTTTGCTCCAGTTGCTCGACTAGAAGCTATTAGGATCCTTTTATCTTTTGCTTGTCACCACAATTTCAAACTTTATCAGATGGATGTCAAGAGTGCATTTCTTAATGGATTTATCAAAGAGAATGTATATGTCGAACAACCTCCTTTGTTTGTACATGAAAAATATCCTGATCATGTGTTCAAACTAAAGAAAGCTCTTTATGGTTTAAAACAAGCACCTCGTGCTTGGTATGAACGATTACGTAGCTATCTTATTGACTCAGGATTTCAAATAGGCAGAGTCGATCAAACTTTGTTTATCAAACATTCTCAAAAGGATATTCTTGTTATTCAGATATATGTAGACGACATCATCTTTGGTTCAACAAATGATAAACTCTGTAAGGAATTTGCAAGTATTATGACCAAAGAATTCGAAATGTCTCATATGGGAGAACTGTCATACTTTCTTGGACTTCAAATCAAACAACTTCCGAATGGTATTTTTATTAATCAAGAAAAATACTGCGGAAATCTTATCAAGCGCTTCGGATTAGAAAATACATCTGGTAAACCAACTCCTATGAGTACAACTACACATCTTGAAAAAGATGATAATGGTAAGAGTGTTGACCAGAAATTATATCGAAGCATGATTGGTTCTCTTCTTTATCTTTCAGCTAGTCGTCCAGATATAATGATGAGTGTTTGTCTATGTGCTCGTTTTCAAGCAAATCCAAAGGAATCACATTTACGAGCAGTGAAGCGTATAATTCGTTATCTTAATAATACAAAAGATTTCGGTCTTTTTTATCCAACAGAATGTCCATTCGAATTAGTTTCATATAGTGATGCTGATTTTGGAGGTTCTCGAACGGATAGAAAGAGTACAAGTGGTACGTGCCATTTTATTGGAAAATCACTTGTCTCTTGGTTTAGTAAGAAACAGAATTGTGTTTCACTATCAACATGTGAAGCCGAATATATATCAGCGGCTCTCGCTTGTACTCAAGTATTATATATGCAACAAACACTTCAAGATTTTGATATTCATTTATCAAATTCTATTATATACTGTGATAACACGAGTGCTATAAATCTTTCTAAAAATCCAGTGAATCATTCTAGAACCAAGCACATTGATATCCGTCATCATTTCCTTAGAGATAATATTGAAAAAGGAAATATATGTCTTGAATATGTCCAAACTGATAATCAATTAGCGGACATTTTTACTAAACCCTTGCTCGAATCTAGTTTTATTAAATTAAGAAGAGAGCTTGGTTTAATTTCTTTAAAAAACCTTGTCTAATATTTACTGATGTTAAACTTTTAAGTTCTTTCGTTTGATTATTTTTTAACTATAGCTATTTTAAGCTTTTTTAAATTTGAGCCTCTGATTATTTTACACCATCAAATTCCTCTTTTTACTCTTATTCATAGGCTTATATATAAGAACTGTCTATATAAGTTGTCAAAAATATTCGTTCTATTCATCTTCCCTTATCTAATCATAAATACAAATTTTTCTATGGCACATATTTGTGATGAGTGTGCTCAAAAAACTCACATTTCCATTACAAGTTCTGAATCAGAAGAATATCTTTCTCCTGAAACACCAAAATATAAACCAAAGTGCCATCATCAATGCTCTCGTACACCTGGAAGTACGCCTAAATCAAAAAAGGCAAAGAAAGTGCTATTCTATTCTCCTCAAACCAAAGAGAAGATCAATGAAATTCATCACTATCAAAAACATCAAATAGATCTTCAACGTCAGCTTCATTATGGACAACAACAGCTCCATCATGAACAACAGCAGACTTCGGCACGATTATCTATTTTAGAAAGAATGGCATTCTTCTTCTGTGGATCAAACAAACGAGATGTTCATGAGCCAATGCCAAATGCACCTTCATCTTCTAGAACCCCAAACTCATGGGACAGAAACTATGCTCAGAATGAAGGGGCAACTGAAAAATGGTCATCTTGGAAGGCTCGCATTGATGATATTAACGAAGATTCAACCGATCTTCCTTCTCCCACTCTTCATTAATTTTATTTTTTTATTGTACCGTTGTTTATTTTCTTTTGTAATCACTCATTTAATAACAATTAAATATTATAATAAGAGTGATATACAATTTATAGGACACAACTATATTGAAAACAGGCTGAACTGAGTTTCCAGAACAGCACCGGTCGACAGCTCAAAATGGACCGGTCGACCGTTTTGCTCTCTGGATAAAAACGGTCGACCGCCCCATTTTCACCGGTCGACCGGTTACGAGCATTCTTGTTTTTTTTTTAATATATCCGTCCGTTCTTTTTACCCCTATCACTCTTTTCTTCTTCATAACCAGTCTTCTACCCCCAAATCAAAGAAACCCTACTTTCTCTTATTAACTTTCTTTCTTCAAACTTATCCCTAATGGCTCCTCAACAAAAGAAATTTAAGCAAGCCTCTACCTCAGAGACTCAACCCATTGATCTCTCTATCAAGAAATGGCTTGTGGATCCAATTTCACTCAAAAGGTGGAATGAAATGAAAGATTTTACTATCCATCCGGGTTCGTTTGTTAAATTCTCAGATTTCTCTAGTTATCGTATTTTAGATTTAGCAAGGGATACCGACATTGAAAACCTTATTGACTATGATCAAAACAATGTGGAAATTAACCATGTCATGATCAAGTTATTCTATGCTAATCTAAATATAGAGAAAAACAAACCCGCAAATCCCAATTATTGTCTTTGGTCTGTTGTATGTGGCAAAGAAGTGTTTATCTCATGTGATAGGATGGCAAGTGTTCTTGGTTCTAGGTTTATTGGTGAAAAATTCTCAAATGACTTTTGCAATATTCATATCCGTAATCAAATTAGTCATCAATTTACTGAAGATGACAAGGATAGCACTAAGTCTATTGGCTTAAGGCCGTCTGCAAGAATTCTTCATCATACTCTTATGCACTCCCTTTTCCCAAGAACTGGAAATTTTGATGCCGTCTATAAAGAAAATTTCAAGGCACTATACGCAATTTATGGGGGTATTCGTATAAACTGGATTGGTATGATCTTCGATGAGATCTTGAAAGTAAATGATAGCTCTAGACCTCACTTGTTTTATAACGAGTACATTATGCGTCTCTTGCTCGATTGTGGCATTGAACCACCAAAGTCTTCCATTTCCAAACCAAAAGCCATCAACAAAGCTTCGATTGCAAGAATGAAGCTTCCAGCTCCATACTTCAATATTATGCCTTTTGAACAATGGAAAGACCAAGGACATAGAGAGGCTTCCTCCCGTTCATCCCGATCTAAACATGGAGAAGTTAAACTTTTAAGATCATCTTCCTCAACAAAAGAATCACTTAACACTATTGCTCAAAATCAATTTCTTCTAGAAGCTCGACTTAAGCGCATGGACACCAAAATGGATAAACGATTTAACAAACTTAAGTCGTTCTTCAGTTCTATATGGGAAGCAATATCATGTGGAGCATCATCCTCATCCATGCCAACTCAAGACCCTGGCAAGCGCCCAGCTCCTCCTACTTTTGCTTGGACATCCTCGGAGGAGGGTACAAGCTCGGGAACGAGTCATGGACGTGGATACGGAAAATCTCAGCTTGTTGACGAAGAAGAAGAGGAGAGTGAGACAGATTCAGATTGAATCCTTTTAGTCTATGTCTTTATTTACTATTATGTGTAAATTATGACTTAGTTCTTGCTTTAAGACATTATCTGGCACTTGTACTAAATAGTGTCGCATTTTAATTCGTACTAGACTCTTTGGCATTATCATATTATGTGACTCTTAACTCTTGATCTATGGAAGTAGTCTTATTTTGCTTATACTCTGAATTATATATTTTATATCCTATATTTTAATAAACTCCTTTTTGTCGATGACAAAGGGGGAGAAAATTGTGCTAACAGTATATATGCAGGAAAATATAAAGTTACAGGCACAATCTCAGGGGGAGATCAAATACAGGGGGAGATTCATAACTATGTTGTCATCAATCAAAAAGGGGGAGAATGTTGAGTCAAGATTTTTATATAGTTTTGATTTCTGACAAAGGGATAAACCGTGATCGTCAAAAAGAAGTCATTCATTGAGACACAACGAACTTCATACATTAGAGGTGGAATATTTGGTATGTTGGTAATATTAGTTATGTTAAAATCTATCCTCAAAATAATCATGTATCTCAAAAGAATCGATGTATAAACGTTTTGGATGACAGCGCACATTCACTGTGCAATTTAACAGCGACCGGTCGACCGGTCCAAAACCAGGCGGTCGACCGTTCCTGTGTAAATTGCACAATGAACGTGCACACATGCACATAACGTCTATATATTTGAAATTTTCGTCTACTAGTCATTTTTGACCTGTCGACCGTTTTTAAACAGAAAGCAACCTTTCCTAAAAGACACTTCTTTCTTCAATGGTTGCTTCTCTTTCCTTTCATCAATGATCACATCTTTTAATGGCTACTCTTCACAAAGAGTTACAACCATTTATTCTCTATATAAACATATCTAAATCATTGATTGAAATACAACAATTCTTTGCTTTAAAATTCTGATCTTAATTTCTAAATACTCTTGCATTCAAAAAGCTTTCTACTTCAAAATTGCTTATTGAATCATTGAAATTATTTCATATCTTTTGATTCAAATAAGTAATATACTTCCTTCAATCTTCACAAACATCATTCACATATTTTGAGGATAAGATTATAGGAAGGGTGTACTACAAGTGACAAATCAGTGTTGTTAAGAGCACAAGTTGTCAACGACAATTGTATTTATTTTTGTTGAAGTCCTCGGTGTTGTAAGAGGCACGAAATCCCGTTCGGCTGTTCGGGTGTTATAAACCTGTTCCTCCGGGTGAAGCGAGGTAGTTGGTAGTGAAATCCAGATAGAAGTCTGGGACTGGACGTAGGACGGGAGGTCCGAACCAGTATAAAAATCCCTGGTGTGATTTTTACTGTTTACTGCATTTACCATTCTATATCTGTGAATTGCTATATAGTTAGTTTATTGAATATTTACTTATATAGCAATTGTATATAACATTCCGCATATATTAGTCCATATTACACGATCCACAATTAGTGTGCACAAGCGTACACACTTTCAGGCTCTCGGCTGGAGGTATAATCGCAAATTTGCGACGGCTTCCGACGGCCGCCGACGGCCCGTCGGAAACCGTCGGAAATTTGCCGTCGGAAGCCGTCGCCCCATGCTGCCGGTTTTAAGCCTTTTTCTAGTAGTGAGTATTGGATAAGTTATAAATACATAAATATAGATAAGTAAGTCGTAAAATAATATTTATCTTATATGGTTCACATAATTTTGACAACACTTCCTATTTTATCATATATGTATATTCCTTGCATATAATACGGAGAAGAAGGAGAAGTGATGCCGAAATTTTATGAATCATTCACGATAATGTATTGATTTGTGAATTACATATATATTTTATGTTTGTAATGGAAGGTAGGATACCCAGCCAGTTAAGTCAAGGTTTACTCTTGTCATTATCATTTTCTTAATTGTGAAATTCATGGTATAATAATACAATAAAAACTAATGATGAATAAATAGTAGTATATGACTTTATTAAAAGAAAATAATATTGTGTGGTATTAATGATTAGATAAACATTAATGGTATTGTCAATAATATATTAATTAACATATTGTAAAGATTTGTGATTAATAAATTATAGTATACGATATTAATAAAAGAAATTTTATTGTTTGATATTAATAATAAAATAAAATTTAACCATATATGATATAAATAATATTGTATGGTATTAATAATAAAATAAAAATTAACTGTATATTATATCAATAATAAAAAATAGTAAAAGAGAATAATATAGTATGGTGTTAATAATAAGATAAAACTTAATGGCATAATAATATATTAATTAATATATTGTAAAAATTAGTGACTAATAGATATATATGATCTTGGTAGAAGAAAATTTTATTATATGGTATTAATAATAAAATAAAAATTAACCGTACATAATATTAATATTAAAAATTAACCGTATATGATATTAATAATAAAAATTAATAAAAGAAAACAATATTGTACAGTAGTAATAATTAAATAAAGTTAATGGTATTATAAATAATATATTAATTAATATATTATAAAAATAAGTGATTAATCGGTAGAAATATATGATATTAGTAAAAGAAAATTTTATTATATGGTATAATAATGAAATAAAAATTAATCGTACATGATATTAATATTAAAATTGACTATATATGATATTAATAATAAAAATTAGTAAAAGAAAACAACATTGTATGGTATTGATAATTAGATAAAAATTATGGTATTATAAATAAAATATTAATTAATATACTGTAAAAATTATTGGTTAATAAATAATAGTATATGATATTAATAAAAGAAAATTTTATTATATAGTATTAATAATAGAATAAAAATTAAGCCTATATGATATTAATAATAAAATTAACTATATATGATATTAATGATAAAAATTAATAAAAGAAAATAATACTATATGGTATTACTATTATAAAATAAAACATAATGGTATATAATATTATTTTTCTACTTATTTTCATAGAGCACAAGATAAATTATTTAAAAACTTGAAGTTGGATGTATAAGAGCAATGGAAAAAAGTAGCATTGCAATTTAATGAAGGTGTGGAAGCATTCCTAAAGGTTGCATCTAATGATAAAGCAAATATGGAAGAAATTCGATGTTCGTGTAGTAAATGTTGTTGTGTGAAACTCTAAGAATATGGAACTGTAGCTTTACATTTGCATACAAAAGATTTTATGCTAGACTATCACGTATGAAAATATCAATGTGAAGTGAAGATAAGACATGAATCGACAGTGATAGTTGAAGGTGAACTTGAAACACTGGTGTCGATGTTAAAGAACCTAATGGAGAATATAGAATTATAGAAATGGTTCATGACAAAGCTGGTCCAAGTACATGGACTAATGAATCTGAAATAGAAGAGGAACTGGACCTAGAAACAATTTTCAATCTATTAGAAGCATCAAAAAGATTATTGTATAACAGATGTAAATGACGCATTTGTCAATGTCATCTAAGTTAATCGCTATAAAATCCACATACAATGTATCAAAAGATTTAATGAACTCAATCCTTAGTCTCTGTAAGAAAATGCTTCCAACGGATAATGTCTTGGTAGAAAATTGGTATTCACTAAAAAAGGAAATATATGCTTGACACATGTCAAGTGGATGCATGATATATTGGAAGTAAGATAAAGACTCTACAAGCTATAAATTCTGCAACAACCAAAGATATAATGGACAAAGAAAGTGGTAAAGGCGTGTATTTAACTCGTATGCATTACTTTTCGCTGACAGACAAATTATAAAGATTGTATGCATCTTCTACTACTGCAAAACACATGCGATGACAGAGTGAATGACGGTGAGATGAAGATGTTTAATGTTATCCATCAAATGACGTAGCTTGGAAGCATTCCATTAACATATATCTTGATTATGCTAAAAAAAGTCATAATGTAAGACTTGGTTTGTGTGCTGATGGATTCACACTATTTGCTTCGTTTGCTAATAAACCTTACTCAACATGGCCGGTTATTATAACACCTTACAATTTGCTATCGTGAATGTGTTTGAAGAACTCATACATTTTTTAAACTGTAATAGATATAGGACTGAGAAATCCTAAAAAGGGGATAGACGTATATAATAGAGTTACGGGTATGTCCTAGGGGAAATTATGTAACTTGTTAGATATATCTAACTCAATAACCAATCTTGTTCAAAATAAAAGGTGTTTCCTTTCTGTTATATACTTGTTATAATGTGTTATATATTAATTAATTCAATTAAAAGTATATTTAATAGAAAGTCCACAAATGGTATGTTTTGTGATAATAATTACAAAGTACTGTAATAGTGAGTAATTCATCACAATGAAAATAAATGTACCATTTTAAATATTCTTAGTCAAGATGTATTAAGACTAGATATCGATATATCTGTTGAGACTAGAGTACGTAACGCTCTCCCAATGTTGGATAGTTTATTACTCATGGCTACTGGAGGCACCAAGGGGTTACGTACTGATAGTATTGGATAACCATGGAATGACTCACTTGATGTTCTGTTGGTTAATATAACTAAGGTCAAACAAAAAATATCAATGTGATCACTAATTTACATAGTTCTCTTGAGTTGAGAATATTATTGATCTTCAATGTGGAAGCTCTACTTTGATTATAGTTAAATCATGGCATGACGTCCATCGAAGGACTATAGTTGGGTCGAGTGAAAGTATTGCAAGTGAAATACTATTCAAGAGATGATTCGTCTCCTCGGTTATATGAGGTAATGTAACGACTCAGAATTTTAGACACTTCGTATTTAAATACCTAAACTATTTAAATATTTGAATCTTGGATTAGATGTGATTAAATTTATTTAATATCCTTGTTAATCCCTTTATAAATTATAAGTAATGATGGTAAAACTGTTTTGGAAAAATGTTTACAAAAATAGTTACTTTGAAGAAATATCGGTAATGTAACCAAAATCGTTTTATCGATAAATAGCTTTCTACTCGATAGAAGTTGTTCAAATTTTTTTACATTCAATTATTTGCTTAGGAGAACATTAATATGAAATAAAAATAATTTTTTGTTTATGAAAAATAAAATATTTGATGATGTCATGGGTGATGTCGTAGAAGATATTTTGTGCGTAAGGGTAAAAAGGTAATTTTTCTAAGAGATATTTCATATAAAGTAAAGGAACATGCATGGCACATGGGAGGGGGTCTTGTCCATGTAAAGGAGGAGATAAGACATAGGTAAAAATTTCATAATCTCAAAAGCTCTAAAAGTAATAAAAAGAACAAAAATGGTAGAAGTGATTAGCACTAATCCACTTCTATCATCACTAATCTTTCTCTAATTAGCTCAAATCTTCTCCAAACTTTCACCAAAAGCTTAGAACATCTTAGAAAGCATGGATCTAAAGTCAAAGTGGAAGAAATTTAATGAAAAGAGGGAAGCTTGGGTTAGGCCATGATTATGGATGGTGATGGGGGAGGCTTATCTTGGCTTGGATGTACTAAAGGTTAGATCTTTAGGTTTTTGGTGATGGTAGGAAGCGGTTCTTTAATTATTCTATGTTTGAGCTTGTTGTAGGCTTGGATTTGAGTGATTTATCTCACTATCTTGTATGTATATTTTTGTGTGTGTGTGTGTTGTGCAAATATAAAGTGAAAGTGACATTAACTAAGTAAAGTTATAACTTTGGACCCCTCTTGCTTTTGAAATCAAACGACAACTTATACTGTATAAAATCACTTTTATCACCTTCTATAAAATATGGCATGGTCTAGACTTTGTGTTTATATGTTTGGTTAACCCGTGTGTTGAATTGAAGTATGTTTGAAGCGAGAATAGTCGCTATAAGTGCACTTCGATACCCTTTAACTTTAACTTATGTAAATTGAAGATTTATGATCTTAACATAGGGTAATTTGATTTTGTTGTTCCCTACACATATTTTTGTGTATAGGACGGTAAATAAATGGTTTAGAAAGTTCTAGAAATTGTGAACCAAAGTTGTGAAAGCAAGAAGTGAAAAGGTCGCAATTGATTCACTTCGAAAATGCTTTATGTTCGGTGATTTTCAAAGTCAACTTTGAGAAACAGCCTAGGGTTTCTTTGCATTTTTAGTATTTACATATGTGTATTTATTACTGGAAAAAAATGGAGTTTAAATGGTTTTTGTACTAGTCAAACAAAATGGCTAAAGCTGGAGTAAAAATATCGCTAAACGAAAATTTTTAGTAAATACATTATTTTGGAGAATTTTTCTACATAAATTGAAAGATATCTTAGTGGTTTCTTTCAATGGGTTTTAAGTAACCTAAGGGTAATACTTACTATAAAAATTTCAAGTCTTAAATCATTTGTTTAAGTGGTTAAAATTTGGTCACAAAGTTCATGCTTTTCTATGTTGTTCTTTATCAAGGACTTTTAACAATATTTATAAATGTTGTAGTGAATTGCTTATGATTTAATTGTTTAAAAATAATATTTAAATTTGGTATTTTTCTCTAATCCTTTTAGGGATATTTTCTAACATATTTTGCAGTATTTTAAGGTTGTTCTGAAGTTTAAATATATTTTTAATATTTATTTTTGAATTTTGAAAGTAAAGGTGTTTTAAATTATAAGCATGTTTTTATCTATTTTCATCAAATTAGTTATTTTCAAGTAATATTTTACATTTATATTTAAACCCCATTAATAAGTATTTTGAAAGTGCGTATATGTAAAAATATAAGTTTTGAAAAAGGTAATTAACTATGCTTAACAGAAAAAGTCGACGAAGTAGGTTTTTCCATTTGTAAGTGTTAAGATTGATGTTCAAGTAAGGATAGAAGGAATAGTGCTCTAATCCACTGGCTTTCCTCTTGATTGAGGATAGTTAATTCGGGAATGTTAAAAACATGTTAATCGTGTTGATTTCTTACTCGTTTATGAAAGCTATTAACATTATATTTAACACTAAAAGCCGACAAGGTAGACTTATCTATTTGTAAGAGTCAAGAATGAAGCATTTAGGCAAGGCTTTGATATGCAACCAGTTCTCTAACTTACCTAACTTCGCTCTTGAATGAGAGATGGTATAAGTTGGAATGTCGGAAACGTATTAAGTATACAAGCTTGATTTCTATAAGCGATTGTTTTTAACTGGATAGTCGATTAGTCGACTATCGAACTTAACTAAATATTAACTTAGATCTTTAAAAGAATGTTCTTAAAGATAATAAAAGTATGGAATTGTTTTGGGTTTTTTGTGACAATGTGTTAATAACATTCATCTTTAACTCTTTTTTATCATACCTATGAATGTAAATAGATCTTTAAAAGAATTTTTAAAGATAAGCATAAGTGAAATGGTTTTGAGTTTGTAGTGACAATGTTTAAGTAACATTAGTCTTAAACCTTTTGAAATGGATTTGTGAAAGTACTTAGATCCTTAAAATAGTTATTTTGATGGAAATTATAGGTATGGAATCTTTTGGAAAAAGATAGAAAAAGTAAAGGTTTAAAGTAAGAAATCTTGTTGATGATTTGTGAATATAATTATACCATTTGAGATACGTATATGAATACTTTTCAAAGTATTAAAAGAGTACAAATGAATAGTAGGGATTGATAAATAAAGGTTTTTAGATAAAAAGAAGTTTTATAATAAAAGAGGTTTTAATTAATAAAAGATTAATTAGATAAAAAGAGGATTAGAAGTCGCTTATGTGACTTAATCATGCTTTGTGTGACTTGGTTGTGGTTTGTGTGTTTACTCATTTATAAAAAGTATTTTGTCATGTATATTTGTCAAGTACTTAGCACTAAAAGTTCAGAAACATGATAAGTATACGAGACTTAGTTTCCATAAGCAATTGTTCTCGTTATTGTTGAATATGACCAAATTCGCTGATTCAATCTTGAAGAGACCAGGATCGATACGTGTTTTACTTATCGAAAACTACTTCAAGACTTAGATACGTGTTATATCACTTGGAAGTGGATCTGTTCAAGATGATGTAATCCACGTGTAGTTTCAAGATCTGTTCGAGATATGAGAATCCTTTTGGGGATTTGTGTTCTTTTCAAGTGATGAAGACTCGTGTGAGAGATGATGAACGTAGCCTCGACATCGAAATGATACAAAACAGAGTAGGATACACAACTTGGGGTTTTGGTAAACCGCGATAGGTTATATTAACTTCAAATCTAGAGTATGCTTGCCGATGTTGCGCACATGATTTGATGGTACTTGGTTTCACGTGGTTCTATAGGTTCGTGTGTGGGCTAGTTGTGTTTACCTTATTGGTATATATTTTATTTATAGATATACGACACTTGGAAGTACTTCTAACCTTTGTGTAGGAGATTGGATTTCGGCTTAACTGAATGGATCTCCATGGAAAATCCATTATGCGAATGTACCTTAGCAGTATTGATTATACCTTCAATATGTTATGGTGTGATCAATGTAAGCATCACAGCTATTTTCTGATTTATGTTCTTCACCCTATATATTATATATCACACTACCTTGTGTACTTATTAGATGGTGGTTCTTTTGAGGAGATAACCGTTATGGCATTCCATGCGATCTCAAAAGTACTGTTATATGCTAGCTATATATTTCTTGAGTTTCTCATATTAGACTTATGTCTGCCACATGGTTTTTGCTTTCCCTAAATTCTTCGTGTGCCCTTTCGAGTAGTCTGAGAAAGGCAGGTTTTCGTTGATGTTCTTTGGATCTTGAGGAGACGAGTTGGATGTTTCACCTACCGTAATATTCTTATTTCCGCTGCATTACTATATTGCACATATCAGCATTTGTGAGGACAAGCAGTTATAACTGTTCAGGCTGATGATAGTATTTAGAATTGTAACTCTGAAATGTTTTGTATCTTAGAGTGAGTTTGTGTTGTTGGATTTGATATTATATATTATCATTCCGCTGTGAGATTCTGAAATTGTGTTCCTTCTTTCATGTTCTGTTTCTTTTTAGTTTCCCATAACAATATGTTTTTCCATCATTTGGATGCTCGACATGTGAATACCATGGATGTCTTAGTGTCGACTTTTGGGAGTCGAAAAGGCGAATCGTTACACTTGGTATTAGAGTTGAAGGTTGAGCGAGAACCTTGGCTTTGGTTCGGTATGACTCATTAAGAGATAGGGTAATGGAATGCCCTAGCATAAGTTGAGTGTATTATACATATGAGAGCGTATTTGTATTTGTTATACATGTATACCTTAAAGGTAATTACAACTTGGAAAATTAAAGATCTTATATATGGTAACTTATTTAAGTATGAATTATTAAGGTGTAGTTCAATTAATGTAGGGATTAATGTGTTTATTCGTTACCCCTCATTAATTGGTTTAGCCGTGCTCGGTCAATTTATGAATATTATTATCATTCGTAGAATTATTAGCTTAGTATTGCTTAGTCAGTTTACGAGCATTGTACCATTTGTTGATTGATTAGTCATTGCTCAGTCAGTTTATGAGCATTGACTATTGGTTGTGGATTGTTTACTGTGCTCGACCAGTTTATGAGTAGTTTTACCTTCTATTGCATGGGTTGGGTAGACGGTATTTGAAGATGCATTGGAATGAACACCTTATGAATTTAGTTTCACATTTTGACTATAAGGCATTATGTGATAATGTTGGGTTAAAAGTTAAATTTAGTAAAATATGTTTATTATAATCCAAAGGAAAGATAAGGTATTTTGTAAATATGCAATTGTGAAATGATTTTATATAAGAAAGTGATTTGATATAAGTATGGTTTATAAAATATGGTTTATAAATGAAAAAAATTTAAACTAACATTTTGAGAACTTAATCCCGGAGTCTTTGAAAACGTTTTTCAAGATTTTGGAAAAAATAACAATAGTATTTTTTGAAAGTAAATATTTGAGAAATTGTTTTATGAGATTGAGATCATGATACTCAGTAACATTTACAAAGTATTTGATACCATTTTGAAATGATTTTTGGTTAAGTTTGAAAGGTATGAATTAGAGGTACTGAACTCACTACTATCACTTGAAAATAATTCGGGTGATGACTAGTGCATCATTGGTGTTCATTTCCAGGTTTCAAAGTGGGGGATGTTACCGAATTGTTTTAGTAAAATAGATTTTGATTTAATCTTGAAAGTATGATTTGATATACAAAAGATATATGTATACATTATTATTTCACTTGATTTGAAATCAAACCTGGGGTTTAGTTCTAAACTTTTCTTTAAAAGAGATTTGATATAAAATATAGATTAGTTTAATAAAGATTTTGAAATAAGCTTTCTAAAAGGAAAAGATTTGCAAGTATGTTATGTTGGGTGCTCGAGTAGTATGTGCATCATGTTATGATATGTTGTTTAGTAGTTTTCATTCATTTAAAATAAAAGTAGATTTTCGACGATTTTGGGCAGTCATAAACTTCCGATGGTTATAGAACTTGAAGCTAAGTATTTTTTGTGAAAATATAAAAGTTGAGTTTTTGTAACTCTTGAAACGATAATGTTGTAAGTTAAAAGAAGTTTTGAATTTGTTGAATATTCATGATAAGTAAAGTTAATTTAATGTTTTGTGTATACTCTTAGGACATAGTGGAGTATTATACGAGTATGAACTTAAGTTATAAAATGTTTATAAACTTGAAGTTATGTTTTATGCAATGTTTCACAAATGATTTAGTATTGAGAGGCATACTGTTTGGATTAATGAATGTGATAAAAAGGAAATTGGTGTAGTTAAGAAACTAATATGATAAATACATAAGTTTTATGTAGTTCGTTTTATTCGCATGACTCTTCTTGATTCAGGATTCAAGTACATGATTTCAAGGTGATTTACACTGGCCCAAGCAAGGATTTTTCACTCAAATCTTGACAGCGAACACTTGATACAGATTCTTGATATGATCCCAAAATCTTCTATTGTAGTATATGGCTATGTAAGGAGAATAAATGTTTCTAATCAAGGAACCCGATCAGAGTCTGCACTATTCAAGTGATTTATCCTAGTTTGGAAGTGAAATTATGTGATCGAGTAAGTAATCATATCGGATATTGTGTATAGATGATCCATGTACATTGTACAAGCTTTAGCATATGCATAATATGTTTTGTTAGCTTATGCGGAGTTTAAATGACGACCCTTTGATTTGTTGTGAGGTAGCATGAATGATCTACTAAGTGACAACCTAAGGTTATTAAGCGTAAGGTACACTTGGTAAATTGTTTATCATCCTTGTGCGATGAGAAGGATTCTGAACCAGAGCAAACCATGAGTTTTGTTGCTAGTAATTTTGAATACTTTTGAGTATTTCTATGTGATTGTTTCTTTTGTTGCTCATATCGGAATTTCGTGGATGAAATATTCTAAATAGTGGAGAATGTAACGGCTTGGAATTTCGAACACTTTATATTTAAATTTTTGAAACTTGGATTAAATTTGATTAATTTGATTTAATAACATTTTCAATCCCCTTTTAAATCATAAGTAATGATGGTAAACTTGTTTTGAAAAAATGTATAAAAAATAGTTACTTTAAAGAAATATTGATAATGCGACCGAGGATCGTTTTACTGACAAACAGCTTTCTACTCGTCAGAAGTTGTTTAAAAATTTCTATATATACATTTATTTGCTTAGGATAACACTAATATGAAATACAAATAATTTTCCATTTATAGAAAATAAAGTATTTGATGATGTCATGGGTGATATTTTGCGTGTAAGGGTAAAAAGGTAATTTTGTTAAGAGATATTTTCATGTAAAGTAAAAGGACCATGCATGGCAAATGTGAGGGGGTCTTGGCCATGTAAAGGGAGCGCTAAGGCATTGGTAAATACTTCATAATCTCAAAAGCTTCAAAAGTAATAAAAAGAAAAAAATGGTAAAAGTGGTTAGCACTAATTCACTACTATCTTCACTAATCTTTCTCTAATTAGCTCAAATATTCTCCAAACTTCACCAAAATTTCATCAACACCTTAGAATACCTTATGAAACATGGATATAAAGTCAAAGCGGAAGAAAGTTGATGAAAAGGGGGAGCTTGGGTTAGGCCTTGAGCATGGATGGTGAGGGGGAGGCTTAGCTTGGATTGGATGTGCTAAAGGTTGGATCTTTAGGCTTTTCTTGATGGTAAGAAGTGGTTCTATGGTTCTTATGTGTTTGGGCTTGTTATATACTTGGATTTGGATGAGTTATCTCACTATATTATATGTGTATATTATGTTTATATATGTGTGTGCAAATATAAAGTTAGAAATACTTTAACTAAGTAAAGTTGTAACTTTGGACCCCTCTTGCTTTTAAAAGCAAATGACAACTTTATATTTTATAACATCACTTCTATTACCTTCTATAACATGTAGCGTGGTCTAGAATTTTTCTTTACATGTTCAGTTGGCTTGTTTGTTGAATTGAAGCATGTTTGAAAGTGTTTGAAGCGAGAATAATTGCTATAAGTGCACTTCGATACTCCTTAACTTTAACTTACGTAAATGGAAGATTTATGATCTTAATTTGGATAATTTGATTTGGTTGTTCTCTACACATATTTTTGTGTATTGGACAGTAAATAAATGGTTTTAAAAGTTATAGAAATGGTGAACCAAAGTTGTGAACGTTAGAAGCAAAAATGTTGCTATGGATGCACTTTGAAAATGCTTTGTGTTCGACGACTTTCAAAGTCAACTTGAGAGACATCCTAGGGTTTTCTTTGAATTTTTAATATGTATTATATATTTACTTATTATTGGAAAAAAGTTTGGGTTTAAAAGGTTTTGGAACTGGTCAAACAAAATGGCTAAAGTTGGAGTAAAAATGTAGCTAAACTAATATTTAATAAATACCTTGTTTTCGGGATTTTTTCTAAATAAATTGAAAAATATCCTTAGGGGTTTCTTTCAATGGGTTTTAATTATCCTAAGGGTAATACTTACTGTATAAATTTCAAGCCTTAAATCATTAATTTAAATGGTTAAAACTGGTCACAAAGTTCATGCTTTTCTATGGTGTTCTTTATCAATGACTTTAACAGCATTTATAAATGATGTAGTAAGTTGCTTATGGATTAAAGTGTTTAAAATTTTTATTTATATTTTATATTTTGCTCTAATCATTTTAGGAGTTTTTCTAACATACTTTGCAATATTTTAAAGTTGGTTTGATGTTTAAATATATTTTCAATATTTATCTATGAATTTTGGAAGTAAAGGGATTTTAATTATAAAACATATTTTTATCAATTTTCATCAATTATAAATTAGTTATTTTCAAGTAATTTTTACATAGATATTTTAAACCTATTTATATGTATTTTTAAATTATTTATGTATATTTATAAGTTTTGAAAAAGGTAACTAACTATGCTTAACACTAAAAGCCGCGAAGTAGGCTTATCTATTTGTGTGTGTTAAGATTAATGTTCGAGTAGGGATAAAAGTAATAGTACTCTAATCTACCGGCTTTCCTTTTGATCGAGGAACAGTTATGTTGGGAATGTCAGAAATATGTTAATCGTGTTGATTTCTTACTCATTTATGAAAGTCATTAATATTATACTTAACACTAAAAGTCGACGAGGTAGGCTTATCTATCTATGAGAGTCAAGAATGAAATATCTAGGAAAGGCTTTGATATGCAACCAATGCACTAACTTATCTGGCTTCACTCTTGAACGAGGGATAATATAAGTTGGAATGTCGATAACCTGTTAAGTATACAAACCTTAATTTCTATAAGCGATCGTTTTAACTGAATAGTCGATTATCGATTAACAAAATATTAACTTAGATCTTTAAAAGAATGCTCTTAAAGATAATATAAGTATGGAATGATTTTGGATTTGTTCTGACAATGTGTTAACAACATTCGTCTTTAACCCTTTTGATTATACTTAAGAATGTAAATAGATTTTTAAAATAATATTTTGAAGATAAGCATAAGTGAAATGGTTTTGGATTTCTAGTGCCAATGTTTAAGTAAAATTAGTTTTAAACCTTTTGAAATGGATTTGTGAAAATACTTAGATCCTTAAAATGGACACTTAAACGGAAATTATAAGAATGGAAACTTTTGGAAAAAGATAGAAAAATAAAGGTTTAAAGTAAGAAATCTTGTTAATGATCTGTGAATATAATTATACTATTTGAGATAAGTATATGAATATTTTTCAAAGTATTAAAAGAGTACAAATGAATAGTAAGGATTGATAAATGAAGTTTTATTAGATAAAAGAAGTTTTACTAATAAAAGAGGTTTAATTAATAAAAAATTAATTAAATAAAATGGGGGTTAGAAGTCGTTTATGTGACTTAATCGTACTTTGTGTGACTTGATCGTGCTTTGTGTGTTTACTTGTTTATGGAAAGTATTTAGTCATGTACTTAGCACTAAAGTTCGGAAACGTGATAAGTATATGAGACTTAGTTTCCATATGCGATCGTTCTCGTTATTTTTGAATATAACCAAATTCGTCGATTCAGTCTTGAAGAGACTGGGATCAATAAGTGGTTTGCTTATCGAAAACCACTTCAAGACTGAGATACGTGTTTTATCTCTTGTAAGTGCATCTGTCCGAGACGTTGGAATCCATGTGTGGTTTTGAGATCTGTTCAAAATATAGGAATCCATTTGGGGATTCATGTTCTGTTCGAGTGATGAAGACTCGTGTGAGAGATGCCGAACATAGCCTTGACATCAGAAATGCTAGAAAATAGAGTAGGATGCACAGCCTTGGGTTTTGCTAACCCACGATAGGGTATATCATCTCCAAATCTAGAATATGCTTATCGATGTTGCACGCGAGAATTAATGGCTGTTGGTTCCACGTGGTTCTATAGGTTCATGCGTGGGCTAGTTGTGTTTACCTTATTGGTATATTTTATCTAGATATATATGACACTAGAAGGTACTTTCTGACCCTTGTGCAGGGGATTGGATTTTGGCTTGACGGAATGGATCTCTATAGAAAATCCATTATGCGATTTTACCTTAGCGGTTTTGATTGTACCCTCGGTATGTTATGGTGTGATCGATGTAAGCATCACAACTATTTTCTAATTTATATTCTTCACTCTAGACATTATCTATTATATCACCTCGTGTACTTATTATGTTGTGTCTCTTTTGAGGGGATAACTGTTATGGCATTCCACATGATCTCAAAAGTACTTTTATATCATAGCTACATATTTCCTGAGTTTCTTATACCAGACTTATGTCTAACACATGGTTTTTGTTTTTCCTAAATTCCTCATTTACTCTTTTGAGTAGTATGAAAAAGGTAGGTTTTCGTTGATGTTCTTTGGAGCTCGAGGAGACGAGCTGGATGTTTCATATGCCGTAGTATTCTTATTTCCACTACATTACTATATTGTACATATCAGCATTTCAAAGGATAAGATGTTATAACTATCCGGGCTGATGATAGTATTTAGAATTGTAACTCTGAAATGCTTTGTACCTTAGAGTGACAGTTTGTGCTATCGGATTTGATACTGTATGTTATCGTTCCACTATAAGATTCTGATATTGTGTTCTTTCTTTCTTGTTTTATTTATTTTATTTTATTTTACCCTAACAATCATTCTTTTCGGCACATGAATAATGTGGGTGTATTAGTGTCAACATCCGAGGGTCAAAAAGGCGGGTCGTTGCAGGTTAGTATTTCGGTCAACTGATGTCAACTCAAGTCAAAGTCTCTGCCTAGAGCGGTTCGATTAATAATAATTATTATTATTGAACCAAGGACTTTGTGTTTGGATTATAGAGTTGAATATGGACGATATTGGAATTTTGACAATTACCAAATTTCCATAAGTCCAAAGTGATATAGTTTTGATGAAGAGAATTGGTGTAAATAGTCTTCACTATTAGGTACCGCTTATAATATGTAAAATTAGATTTTTACTAAAAAGAGAATAAATTTGGCTAAAATGTTACACCACTAGCTAAGGTGACATGTGGATTGAATTGTTCAATATTAATTGCTGATAGAATTTACACCTTTGAGTCGCACGCACAATAGTAATGATGAATACTCTGAATAAACCACATAATTTAGTTAATTTATAAATTGTTGTAAATTAGTTAAATTAATTAATATTTATGAAATATTAGTTAAACTTTATTTGATTTGTTTTGAATGCCATTAGCATTTAATAAAGTGCATATATAAAAGTTATAAACACCCGTATTGATATATGTATCGATACAATATTTAAACTGGATTTAAATAGATTAATCTCTAAGTTGTTTTGGGAATTTTCTTTTGAGGCCCACATGCATGATAAAAAAGGGAAGAGTTTTCAAATGTGATTTAAAAATCCAAAAGGAGAAAATAAAAAGAGGAATTAAATCACTGTCATTTACTCCTCTTTATGACTCACTTAAATCTCATTTATGAAATAATTATTGGTCCCTTTCTCTTTAATTCTATTTCTTTCGGCGAAAGTACGAAGAGGAGGGAGAGGATTTGATTGGATTTAATTAGAAATTAAATAGCGAGATTTTAAAAGGGAAAATTGAAAGTTTCAATGTTCCCTTTAAAACATATTCTCTCTTATTCAATCTATCATTATGCTTATCTTGACAAATCATCTTATCTTCTTTCTCTTACTTTCCTCCTCTCCCTTAATGGCCTTCATAAAAAATTACCTAAAATAAATTTAAATATAAATCAATACCATTCAAGGTGGTGATTACCTCTAGATCCTCGCAAAATACCGAGGTTGATTCGATCGAATTAGAATTTTATTCTTTATTCAAGGTGCAAATATTAGGCTTCATCTTTAGGTAATTCTAATTTTATCTTATTATATATTCATCAAGTTAATGAAGTTTAAATCCTACACATGCTACATCTAATCTCATCATTTTTTCATTAAGTTTACCTAAAATTCGGATCTGGTATAATGTTAATTGATTGTATATTCATTATGATAATATAAGTAGATCCTACATTTGCTACAACCTTTTCATCAGATGTTCATATCATATGTATATTTAGATCAAACTCATTTTGCAACAAATTTGTACATGTCTAATTTTTCCTATTAATTTTGTCATTGTTTTAGAAACTATTATTTTAAAAAAGGAGCAAGCAAGCAAACAAACAATTTTGGATTGGAAAGTAATTTTATTAATTGATGTATTTTGCAACTCATTATATACACAAATGTAAATTAACTATACATGTAAATTATTTAAATTACTTTGGAGATTGAATACACGTTTAACGTGTTTGTTGTTTTGAATATAATTTTGGTTGTTGTTAACATTTATTTAAAAATTGTTTCAATTAAAAAAACATAAGTGGACTTTTGTGCAAAATATTATAAACCCTTTGAACCATATTAATTTAAAGTCAATTTCTTACTTTAATTGTAAAATGTAATAGATTAAAAGTGTGTGTGTGTGTGTAATTATAATTTAAAACAAAGTTTGCATTTATTCATATGTGTGTGTGTGTGTGTTTGAGTATTCAAATTGTTTTAAAGTGGCATTAAAGATACGTTAATGAAATGAGATAACTCCTTCACCTTTTCCTCTCCTTATTAATTGCTTTCTTTAACATAATTGATTGTCCTTTTATATATATATGTAAACTTTTGGTTAGGTAAAATAAATTTCTAACATATTATGTATAAGTAAACATAAGTAAACTAATGAAATGAGATAACTCCCACTTTTTCCTCTCCTCATTAATTGTTTTCTTTAACATAATTGATTGTACTTTTATATATGTAAACTTTTGATTATGTAAAATAACTTTCTAATATATTTTAAGTAAATATAAGTAAACTATATATATGCATATATTATTATTTTATATAATTTTAAAATAAACTATCGACAACAAAGGCGTATATAAAGGGCGATGCCATAGTGGTGTAAATTCCAACACCTATATATGTACATATTAACTATATACATTACTTATATGTTGCACTTGGACTTTACACACATGAATGTATTTGATACATTCATTATTATATATTTGAAATCAAATTAAGTTTAAAACTCCTTTCACTTATAAAATAAATAAAATATTGATTTTATTTAAAAGAAACCAACAAAAGTTTTCATAGGCCCATTAGAGATCCAATAAAGGAATTTTTTGAAATTTACCCTTTAACTCCACTGCAGGCTGGCCTAGTTCATTCAATGGGATCATAGCGAGGTTGTTTAAGGCGTTCACCTGGTACATTGAATGTCTTAGGTTCGATCCTTGCAACTAGCATGATTAGAGGTTATCACATTATGATCTATGACGAAGCATTGCCTCTTACCCCGACATGTCCTATGATTGTTGTGCTAGTCGAGAGGTTGCATGTAAAACTTTCCCATGATGTACCTAGTTGTGTCACCTCAAAGGAGTTTGGGTCGGACAAACAATAGTTTCAGAGCCGAATAGTCTATGCAGTCTAAATTAGTCGTGTCGGGGCTAGATAATTAAGCCTACACACTTAGTACAGTGTCGAGAAAGGTAATGTCTAGGATTAGAATTAGGTAATCAAGCACCATGTCCTACCTAGTTACCGACTTGGCCTAAAAGGTAAAGTGAGCCCAAAGGTTGCCCTTAATAGAAAAAACCTAATTTAAATTGGGCCTTACGCTAGTTTTCAAAATGGTTTGGAAAATTAAAGTAAAGATTCTAAATTTAAAGATTAAATTTGAAATAAAGCATGTTTATTATAAAATTTGTAATATAACATAAATTTTCAAAATGTTTGAAAATATCTAAATATTAATTTTGAAATATAAAATTTATTAATTATATTAATGAAATAAGTTAATTAATTAACACTTATATGCACTTGTTATATATATTGATATACGTTATGTTGTTTTAAAGTGTTTAACATAACATAAGTGTACATGTATATATGTAAAATTGAAATTAATATAGTTTAATTAAAATTATTATTTAATTAAATCTATTAATTAAAGGTTAATTAATTAAATAAATTAAAATTTAATTAATTAAATAAAATACATAAATATATATGATATATGTATTATACTATAAAGGTTATAGTGTGTATATATAAATATTCAACATAAATTTTATATTTGAAAAATATATAATATATTAAAGAATTAATTAATTAAAATTAATTAAATAAGATTTAATTAATATAATGTTATAAATAAAATTATTATATAAGTTAATGAAATAAAAAAGTTATATAATAATTAAAGTTATATAATATGAATGTATAAACCAAAGGTGGAACATTAAGAAACCCAAATAGACTTAAGGAATAAATACATATTGTAACGACCCCTAAATTAATCTCTTTGTATTTGAATATTTAAATTATTTTTAAATATTTAAATAATGGATTTTATTAGCTAAATAAACATCTTTTAAATAATAATTAATGATGATAAAATCATTTTCAAAATTAGTTTACAAAAATAGTTAGTTCAAATAAAAATAGAAAATGTGATTGAAAAACGTTTTCTGAAATTTTGACTTTTTGATATTGGAAAGTCGTTGGAAACGTCGTGCACATTTGTATCAATATGCACACACATATACATGTCATATGGTAAGTTAATTAAGATAATTAGTAGCAATAAACCATGCTTACTTTAAATATAAACATGATGTGACACATTATGTTTAAAAGAAAAAGAAAATGAAGTAATGAAATATAAAATAAATTCTCATGTATCACCATACTTCAAGTACACACACATGGATGCATTTTCATGAGTTAAGGCATGAAAGAGAGGGAGGAGGACGTGTACTAGGGTACGGGAAGAGATGGAGCACCTTATGCCATGATAAGTTTAATATATTTTATTCCTTAAGTCATTTTACTAAAATACCCTTCTCATTTTCCTACAAATACCTCCACGTCCACTCATTTTTCACATTACATTTCTATTTCTTCATCAACATTCCCTAGATTCTTATATTCATCTATGGCTTCTTAGGAAAATTCCTAAGTCAAAAGTTAGTCCATCCACCTTGAAACTAGTTTCTATATTCCTAAAATCAAGTTAAAACCATTCCACATCACCTTACATCCAAAATAAGGCCCATACCCCTCATTATGGACCATGTCCATTCCTTATAGCCCACTAGGCTGAGCACAAATAGCCCATTAAAGGTCCACGACACCAAGGTTCAAGTGAAGAGAGGAGTCGTTGAAGTTAGTGCAAGAGGTTGTAGTGATTCGTCGTAATTCGGTAAAGTTAGTAAGTGCTTAGGTGAGTAAAGCTTCCACCTTTGAACCATAAAGTTTAAACTATATTCATGCTCATATTTTTAGCTATCGAATGCTTATTATATAGTTGTAATAATGGTTTGGTTGTTGGATTAGTTTGTTGCTTGAAAGTTAGTCGATTCGAAAACTTAGTAAGCGAATCATAAGACATATGAAATTTTATTAGTTAAATTTATGCCTTTGTTAATAAATGCTTGATATATGTTGTATTATTGTAAGTCATCATGTGTATATGATCATACCCTTGCTATGTGATGTGTGGTTGTATTGCAAATGACATAAACTTGAATTCCGAACTGCCCGTATAGCGATAGTCGCTATATCGGCACTTTTAGAAAATCATCTTTTATCGAAACTGTTTGGTTTCATTATCGTGCTTGAAATTATTTTACAAGTTAAGCAAGTTTTGATTAATGACGTTTTCAAAAGTAATTAATTATTTTAATAATGATTATTTAATTTAATTAATAAGGATTAAGGTTAACCAATTAACTAATTAATGATGTGTTTTAAATTTAACTAATTACTTAGTTAATGATGTTTTAAAATTAATTAACCATTTTATTTAATGATGTTTAAAGATAATTAATCGTTTAATAATGATGGATTAAAGTTAAGTAATTAATTTTTTAATGATGTTTTTAAACTAATTAATCTTTTTAATTAATGGTTTTTAAAATAAATCTATTTATTTTAACTTTAAGTAATCTTTCCTTTAATGATTTTTTAAAGTTGTTAATCATTTTAAATAATGACATTTAATTATTTGTTAATTAATTTAATTAATTATATTTAAAAATTACTAATTAATTGAATTAATGATGTTTTAAAGGTGATTTACCATTTTCAATTAAAGGCATTTGAAGTTAATTTACGAACTTAATTAATGAAGTTTCGAAGTTAGTAAACTTTTAACAAAGTGTTTTAAAGCTAATACTTGTAATGTGAAGCCAAGCATAAATTCAGATTTTTTAAAGAAAAATTTTGATTCGTTTACGGAAATGAATTAATTTACATAAAGCGATTCACTTATATGGAAACGATTTATTTGTATAATTAGCACTAAACATCGAAGAAGTAGACTTGTCGCTCTTTCAAAAGTTAAGAATAATCGTGAGACATGACTTTGAAGTTCAAATTAGCACTAAACATCGGAACTGGTTCGTTCTTTAAAAAAAGTTCAAATGCTTAAACCCTACGGCTCATATTCATCAGAGCAAATCGAGGTGATATCGACCCTTGAATTTAATTGCGAAGATGGTCGTGGGAGGAAGCTCGACCTATTTAACGACGACGATGGAGTTTGGCGGAGCGAGGTAGCGGCTAGGGGCGCGTTCATGGTAATTTGGGCTAGGTTTTTTTAGGTCAGCGCACGGCACAGTGGCGCGTGAATGGCGAGGCGAGACACGGCGGCATAGTGTAGGCGCACCCGCTAGTGGGCGAATGGCGGTAGCTTGTAGGATCACGGTCGACTTTTTTTTCTTTTGGCCTAGGTTCGTGAACGTGGAAGGGTTAGATGATTTTAGGTTTAATTTTTTATTATTATTAAAGCTAATAATAACTTAATTTATTTCAAACGTCTATTAATTCATATTTAATTCATACGAGGTTAAAATCAAACGTGATAAGTTGCATTACGTTCAGCTAGTAATACGCTATAGAGTTGGACTAGATGGATTCGAAGCTAATAGAAAATTTGGGTTAAAATTGAACGACTGTTCAATTTTAATTCAAACCGAAACATTTTCGACGAATTGAAATCATTATGAGTTAAACTCACCTTTTTGGTTAACCAGAATATTATATAGTCAATATAATTATTTATTGGATGAGTGGATATTTTATTGTTGATTATTATTGACTGTTGGATGATTTACTAGTTTATATTGTTGGTTTGGATATATTCACGCCCATGGAGCGGATGAGACCCTATTACGTTCCTGTATAAGAGCGGATGACCCTTTATACACAACTCCCGCCTCGAAGCAGTTTATTTATATATTATGATTATATACTATATGTGATGTAGGGGGACAGGTTGGAGGGATCCAACATGATTCCTCACACTTTTGATTTTATTTTCATATAATTCGATATATGATGTGTTGGCTGCCATAATGATGACATGGATATGAATTTGCTTATTTAATGCTTAGTAGCACTGGGCCTTATTTTTGGTATTTTAAAATACTATAAAATAATGATTTGATTTAAAAAGGGATTTCAAAGCAATTTTGGAAATTATATATGTTCAACAATTTTTCTTAAATTTATTTAAAGCAGAGATTTACTTTAAAATAAAAAGTATGATTTTTAAATATTATAAATTAGTAGTTTATGAAATATTTTAAATAGATATTTTTGAATTGAGGATAAAGATTTTAAAAATCATAAAATAAGTCTGTCTTTATAATAAGAGATATGGTTTAAAAAAGAGAAAATAGAAATATTTGATATAAATATTTATTAACAATTTTGTATAAAGTGATATATTAGGTACATATATTTTAATTTATTTATAAATGTGATTAATTATAAAACTGATATTTTACAAATGAAGAGAAGACTTGCAAAATCGTATTTTGTTAATGAAAGTATGGATTTATAAATGATGTTTATAAATTAAAGGAAACTATCATCATTTAATAAATTGGTGAAATAAATCAAACGGTGGATTTATTATAAAATATGGAATGATATTTTAGAATATAATAGATTCTATTTTGGAAATTGAAAGTGAGGGTAAATTAGGAATGTTAAACGATATTTTATAAATTGAAATGAATTTATAAAAGGAATTTATCCATATGGGAGCAACGTTAAAAAACGGATGATGATTGATGTTTTTAAATGGGATTTATAAATAAGTGAGATTTATAAAGGAAATAGAGTTATAAATGGAGTTCATAAATAAAGGGATTTTATGAAAGGAAGTTTATAAAAGAGAAGGGGATTTATAAATATAATTTTATAAATATGGGAATAATCATATTGGAAATTAAGTATGGATTTTGATCAAGGAAATATAATTATATCTTAAAAGTTGTTTATTTATATTAATATTGTTTTAAAAATTTTTTATCATTATTTTAATATTTTGAAAAGTTAATTATTTAAAATTATTAATATATTTTAAAATTAATTATAATTTTTTATCAATAAAGTGTTGGAAATTTATTATTATTTATAATAATGTTTAAGATAAATTATTTTTATTTTATTAAGAATGTTTAAAATTATTAATTATTATCTTAAAGATGTTTTAAAGTTAATTACTGTTTATTTATACTGTTTATTATTGTATTATAGTGTTTTAAAATAGGTGATTATAATTTATTTATAAATGTTCGAGATTTATAAATAGAGTTTTATAATGGACTAGGATTTTATAAAGGGAGTTTTATAAAACGGTTAAAAGTCTTAAAGGGAGATTTTACAAGGTAAAAGAGTTTTATAAATGGCTAGGTATTTTTAAAAGAATTTGAGAAATGGGTTTATAGATTTATAAAAGGAGTTATAAAAGTTTTTATGGATTTATAAAGGGTTATAAAGGATTTTTGGAATGTATGAAAGAGTTTTATAAATAGTTTTCGAAATTTATAAAATAGTTTATAAATGGTTTTAGAAATTTATAACGGAGTTTATAGATGATTCAGAATTGTTTTAAATGAAAAATCTTCCCCAATGTTTGGTGAATATACTTACACCATTGAGATAAGTATATGGATATTTGTCCAACTATTGAGAAATAGGAATTGTGGTATATATATATATATCTTTGTAAAAATAATTTTGATTAAAGTATTGCAAAGTGAATTTAAATTAAGGAAAGATTAATTAAAAGGAGGTTAGTGGTCGCTTGTGTGCTTAACCATTTTTGGTTTTTCCTTATGGAATTGAATCCCTGATTTTTGGTGGGTTCCGAGCCATTTTGATTTCACGAGCAAACGGACTCCTATTTACGCCTTCCAGGTATATGTTTGTCAATCCTCCGTGCATAGTTCGCCTGATAATCTTAGCCAATCCAGCGTTGTCTGCCGATGATTGCCCCTCGAGTCCCCGAGGGAATTCTGGTACGTACTCCTCATCCCGTGCTCCTACATTCCTGCCAGCGTCTTGTTGTGTGGTGTTAACTGGAATTCCTCCATGAACCGGTCCATCGTTGCCAAGTGGCGTGCCCCCAAGCCCGGATCCATCCCGATTTGTGGTCGTGCGTTGGTCTGGGGTTGTGCCTTGTTGAGCTGCTCCATTCGATTTCCTGTTTGGTCCTTCCGCTCCGGCTCCATGGATCTGAACTCCTGAAGTTCCAACTGCTCCTGCTTGCCCAAACTGTCTGAGGAGGTTCTGCATCATCTCCTCTTGCTTTTTCAGGAATTCTTCATGCATAGCTCCCATCATCATCTCCATCTCGTTTCTGGTAATGAAAGCAGAAGTCTGATTAGCCCCTGATGATGCCTCTTGGCTTCCTTCATGTTGACTCCTCTAGGCTCTTTGTCTTCTACTTGATTGCCACATCATAGCTCTTTAGATCAGAACCTTTAAACCTTCAAATCCGGATTCCAAATTTGATATAGCGGGTGCTAGTCAATTCTCAGTGGAAGCACCAAAGTGTTTGCGCCAAAAATGGTCACAAACCCCAAATATCGTGAAAGCACCAGTGTATGAATACAAATCGGCAGTATACAATCACAGATCACAGATCTAAGTAATGTAGAGGATAAAAAGTGAAGAATAATTAACTTAAAACGGAAAGAAATATACAGAGACACAAGATTTATAGTGGTTCAGCTATCTCCGGCCTACGTACACTCCAAAAGTTAATCTTTTATTGACTTTCCTTGCTGGTTACAACCAATTACAGCAGATTATGATGATAAAATTCGAGTATAACAGCAGTGATGGAGTACAAGGTTGAATCGGGCAGAGTCTGGACGTTGAGAAGCCCCAAATTTTTTCTTTCTGTTGGCTCTGGGGTCTATTTATAGGTGTAGGAGGCTGATATCTCGCTCAGATTTCGAGAGACTTCTTCTGGCACGTGAGTGGGACCACGTGCCCGAGCCCGTGAAGTTTCGGCCCGATCCGTGATCGATACGAACGAATTTCGTATCGATCAAGATTTGATCCAATCGAGTCGAAACTTGGCATGGACCTTCCTTAGGTTATGCGTAAGCTCATGTGAAAATTTTGTGGCATTTGGACTTGTGGTTTAGGAGATAATTGATCGATACGAAATGGGGATTCTTGGCAGTTCGTCTTGTTCGAATCGATCCATTCGACTCGATCACGTCGAATCGATCTATTCGACTCGGTTGTGTTCGAATTGATGCCCTTCATGTGTGCGCTGGTGACGTGGCGCTACTCCCAAGGCTTGATCCTAACTTCGTGCCAAGTCGAATGCTTATTCCTTGGAATTATGCTTGCCCATCGTTCGTGTAAGTCACATCCGTGTCGATGAAAAGCATTGCCTTTGTATCGATCACCTGTAGCTCTGTTCGCATCCATGCTTCGCGCCCAGTCTTCTTCGTATCCTTCGGCCGTTCCTCTATTCGTATCCATCGACCAACCTTCGTAACGACTCGATCGATACAAACAGTATCGAGTCGAAGTACCCAACTTTGATCGATACGAACGGTATCGAGTCGAATGAACCATCGCACGCTTACCTATCCAACTCGGGTCTACTGTCATCGAGTCGAAACCTATCTGGCCTCTTTTCCTGATCGATACGAACGCGCTGTTCGTATCCATGCTGATTGATACGAACGCCTTGTTCGTATCCATCAATTATCTTGAGCAAATGAACTCCGTTTGACCTGAGATTTGGAACGTAGCCCCTCCTAGCCTTGATCATCATTTCCTGTCGATCCCGCCATGATCGGAGCTCGGCCAAATTTTGACGACATCGATCAAAGCCTTATCTCCAATCGATTTCCAATCCCGATATCCGTCATTTTCCAGTTATTTTGTTGATATTCCAACCTTGACCAAAAGGTGGGATAACATATATATCTTTGTAAAAAAAATTTTGATTAAAGTATTGCAAAGTGAATTTAAATTAAGGAAAGATTAATTAAAAGGAGGTTAGTGGTCGCTTGTGTGCTTAACCATTTTTGGTTTTTCCTTATGGAATTGAATCCCTGATTTAATGTTTGTACTTGATAGTTAAATAACCGACTATCGAATTTGGACCTAAAACGTAACTTTGGAAATATCTAGGAGAAACATGTGAGTTATAGGGCACAGTCATCGTCAATGATGCAGCATTGTGCGTAAAATCTCGTTTCATTCTCCTAGGACAATGATAAGGAAATCTATCCACTAACGTTTAGGAGGGGATCTCCGCTCTTATCTTTGATTGTTTATTTACTAAAGAACCAGGGTTGAGTTTACTGGGAATTATCGAATGTTGTTTCAAAGAGACCGGGATTATATACGTTATTAAAAAACCACTTTGATCCAACTTAAGCATTTTGAAGTGAAGACAACTTGAAGATGATGGAATTGAAGATGGAGCTCTCAAGTATTTCGTTCAGTCCCAGAACGAACTTGTGTGGATGAATGATGGCATTGCATTAATGCCTGGAGAGCAGTGATAGCATTCCAAGTGGAAGTGCTATATATAGAATAAAACGTAGCCTCAAGCCTCATCAACCGAAAATCACTAAAACATGGGAGATGCAGCAGGGCTAAGTGGGTTGCCTCTAAGTAGGGTATGATTATCCCTATCTAGAGTCGATATTATCTCTCATTTGTATGCTTCGGGACCCATTAACAGAGGGGTGATCATATTTGGTACTATCCAGTAAGGGGTAGGCTTAAGAAATTAGCCGTTTCCCTTTTTCTTTTATTTCCTCTGTATATTCCTTCGGCCCGTATTTCTTTCCTTGTGAAAAATGGTTGCTTCCTTTAGCTCGTTCGTTCTTCTTCCCGATTTAGGGTTTCGTGGAATTGAAAGGCGCCGACTGATTGTTGGTCGATTACAATTGGCTTTTGCTTTGATTTGCTTCATCAATCAACTCACTTCGATTTGCACACGGTCGCTTCAATTCGTCGAGTTCGGTATGAATTGGTATGTGATTTTATGCTCTTTGCTTTACTGGTTAATTTCCTTGAACTCGATGATTTAGGCCGATGATGTTAATCGTTTATATAGGATTTGAATTCCTATTTCTTCGTTCGTATACAACTAGTTTGAATTTGTAACGACCTAGATTTTTAACGTCGGTCAATTGGGTAATTAACCGGTTTAAATTATCGGAATATTAATTTTATAAGTCAAACGAATAAATAAATTTCTGATATTTGAAATATCTAGATAAATTGGTTAAAAACTATAATTAATTTTAAATTTATAGATTTATAGATATGATAAATATTTGAGTCTCGTGTATAAACATATAAACTCCACCATTTAAGAATTAGGATAAACACCCGAATAGATAAATATGTACAAAGCTTTATGATAAACACCCGAATAGATAAATATGTACAAAGCTTTATGATGCAAGATAATATATATATATATAGCTATATAAACATACAAGTTTATGTGGTGGGAAACATATATGTATATAAATATATATATGTATATATGTGTGATATGAAGCAAAATATGGGAAAGTTGTATAAATGTGAATATGTGTGTATATATATAATATCAAAGATATACCTAAGCAATGTATACGATGGCAAAACATATTTATAATATGACGGAAAATACATATATAAGAATATATATAGGTGGAATATGCATATAGGTACATAAGATATATATATATATATATATATATATATATATATGAATGTCATGTAAACACACAAGGGGACAACCTCATTAAATGCATATCCTCTCAACATACATTATATCAAATCTACTTTTTAGATTATCAATTCCTTTTCAAATAATCAAATCAAGTCATTTTCAAGATAAAATATACAAACAAATGTAAAAGGATAAAAGTAAAAAAGAACTACTATATACAAGAAGTTACAGCTACTTTTATATATATGGGCACTGACTAGCCTCACATTCTCTTACATTCGAGAAGATAACCAGAAAATGAAATAAAATAAAAATAATAACAAAGTTTTTACAAGCTGCCATAAAAATAAGGATTCAAGTATTACAACTTCAAGTACAGGAGGATCAAAACCAAAGTGGAAACAGGCTCTGTTCAAAGAATAAAAGGTGAGTAAATACAAAACTTTTGTTCACTGCATATATATATATATATTTAAAATTTGTTGAATGAATGTATTTTGTCAAGCATACGTGTATCAATTAACATTTATGCTGTGCACTTGAGGTTTTAGTCAAGATTTAGTGCTAGAAAAAAATAAACACACAGCAACAGGCTTTAGTCCTCTGTTCTTGTTCACCTTCTTTCAAACCTGTTAAACTACAGCTTCAAAAAAAACTCAAAATCCATGAAGTTTTAACATATGATTTCTAAACGAATGTTGTTTAGTTTAGAACGTAGCTTATTTTAAAAACCATTTCGCTTAAATTCTTCATGCATAGAAAAAGAATGAGGGGTGTCTCGTCCTTGGGTAAAATTCAAGTATCAAAATTTTGGCAATCGAGCTACATATCTGATGAAATCGGTATAGAAAACCCTGATTTATAGTGGTGGTTTAGGAATTTTTAAGGTTTCAAGGAGGTAGGAAGGAAGACTTGAATGGAATTTGGGAATTCGGGAAATTCCGGCGAGGTGATTGTTCTAGTGGATCGCTGTTAGGCATGGAGGAGGGTAAGAGGAAGGCCTACTCAGGAAAAACGGTGGCTCATTTTACTTGGCGGCATGGAGAGAAGACGAGGTTGAAGTAGGGTTAGAGGTGGATTTTGGAATGGCGTCGGTTTGGAGGAATTGGCGGTGTCCAAGGAAAGGCAGGGGACTGTGAACTTAGTGGAAAAGTTGGAGGTGGTCGTAGCTAACGTCGCGGTGAAGTTTTGGGGTTTACGGTGGCGCGTGGGGGCGTAGGGAGGCAAGGGTGGTGGCTCGGCTCTGTTCATGGTTTGGGTCGCAGTTTGAAATTCGAACTGGGCTCGGAGGATGCTTTTCTGGTTTGCCGATAGGACGCGGAGGTGCTAGGCAATTGATGGAGGTGCTCAGTGGTAGGGTTACGATCATCGGTCATCGGGATACGTGAACGGATACGTGCGCGCACGAGTCTGGCGTTTACAAGAAAAAGGGGAGGGAAGGGAAGCAAAGGAAATATGGAAATAGGAAGGAAAGAAGAAATGGGCCGGGGGAGAAGTTTGGGCCAAGGAAATAAAAAAAAAGATATAAAAGTTCTTAAAATGAAAGATAAATGATTTCAAAGTAATTAGTTTATGGTTATATAAATTAAGTAATTTAAAACCTTAAGTTAACTTAAACCTTAGGGTTAGTAATGACTAGGATAAATAAAATAATTTATACTTAAATTAATTAAGTTAAGGTAATTATATATATATATATATATATATATATAAATTATTTATAAAGGTTTATTAAAGAAATAGTTGATATTAGTTAATATTTAATGACAAAATAGAATGATCTAAACCTTTAATTAATTAAAAAGTCTTAAGTTAATTACATTTGTTAATTATTAATTATTCCAAATATATAATTAGAATAAAGCAAAATAGTTGTAATTAGCTTAATGATAATTAAACATGATTTGAAAATAACTAATTTATTTTGTTTTAAATTAAATTAATGATTTGTGTGACTAGTTAATCTAGTCTATGAATAGTTTAAATTGGATTAAGTACATTAGATTGCTTCATTCTCTAGTATGCTGTTTCCAGTTAGTATGTGATATGAAATAACCGGAAATGAACAGTTAAATATAAAATGTGAGGTATTTTATTTGAATAGATATTGTGATGGAATTTTTATGTAAATGTTGACATTCTGAAATTGAATTGTTTTGCTAAAAACAACTCGGCTTAAAAGATGGCGCTTGGATTCGAAGAGACCGGAATCAGATATCAGTGTAGTCCGGAACCACTTCGATTAATAAGCACTACCAATCTTTACGGGTTTGATAGGCTGGAATTGGATGATTTAAGTAAAACTGACTATTATAAATGAGCAAATGTACTTAGATAATATTTTAATAATGGATTTAGTAACAAGGGTTGGTTATAACAAGACAGGAACTCGTAACGTTGGACGAGTTACCTTGGTTTTCAAAGAAGTTCTACAACTTAAGTATTTCATATTAGATAGGTTTACTCACGCTAGTTTCTATCCTGACTCGGGTGTTACTTTATTGTAATGCTCGGGTCAGACCGAGTATTACAGATTTTCAGGTTAGGACGCTTGGAGCTCAGGAGACGAGCTGGATGGCAGAGACGTACTGATTATATTCTGTTGTATATTATGGGCTGTGTAGATAGCAGATGAGGACAAGTTATTACAACTGTCCAGTTTTTGTTGTACTCTGATATCTTGTATGTATATTGGCAGTTATAGCTTTTCTTGTATAAAATGCTGTTATTTCATATTATATTATGATCCGCTGTGATTGTGAGATTCTGTGCTATTGTTTTCTGTTCTTATTCTACCTCTTTTTCTTCTTAACCCTAACAGTCTGAGATTTCGGCACTCGACTGCTCGACACTTTATACAGTGAACGTATTAGTGTCAATTTTCGGGGTCGAAAATCTTTCGGGCCGTTATAAAATTCTTCACTTACTATGCTTTGGCCATTCGATTTTGTATGGATGTTTGTGATTTTTTCTGACTTGTTCATATTCGTATATTTCCTGTTACTTGATTCTCACGATTTCGATTTTGAACTTGCTCGACTTCCTTGGTCACCACGGCTTTGTGAATTTGAACTTGGATATTGTTCCGTTCTTTATGCTATCGATTTTGGCCATTTGTGTTAAACTGGACTTGTTCGATTTTTACTTGCCTTGGTCACCACAGCTTTGCATTTGCTTTGACTTTGGCCATTTGAAACTGCTGCAGCTCATTCACTTGACACTTCTGTTTCGCTGTTGGTCTGCACTTGATTTTTGTAACTGCAAATATGTATTCCTAAGTGTTCATGCCTGTAGCATAACCTGATGCTTGAATGCATTGTTCACCTGTAGTACCCTGACTTGTTCAAATAGAAGTTGCTGCGACATTGACTCGATTTTTCACTGCTACCTTTTTCCGGCTTGATCAATTTGAATTTTACTGTAGCTTCATCAAGTGTACTGCTGTGTGCATGTCGACATTGCATATATATATATATGTATATATTGTTGAACTTGTAGCATACTCAATATCGTGACTTAATATTTATTTCACTTGAGTTGAACCCGGATTTTGATTTGGGTTTGACTTTGTGCTCACCTGTCCATGTAGTTTTATCAAGTGATACACTGTGCATGTCACAAGCTGTTCGTGTATGATGAATTCAAATTTAAATGATGACGAACAACCCAAATGACTGAGGAAAATAATATTTTCAAAATACACATTTTATTTTACACTGCACAAATATTTATTTTTCAATTTTACTACGTCGGTGTGTATTTTGAAGATAACTCAGATGTTGGATTCAATCTGGAATAGAGTTGAAGATAAATACAAGTGAATGAGCGATATGTAGGGAGGTGCTTATGTAAATGATAATTGTATAGTGAAATTTTTTGATGTATTCAAAATTGTATTGTAATTGAAATTTGTGTATATATAGTGAGAGCACAAATTTGTACTATTCAAAATTGTAATAAAATATTTGTTTGAATAAAATATCTGTTTGAATTTAATTTAGTGTTATTTATTTTATTCAGCAAATATTTATTTAATTATGTGAAAATAAAATAGTACAATAACACATACATTTAAATGAATATATATATATATATATATATATATATGTTTATTATCATCAAACAAAAATCATATACTAGCATATTCAACAGTCCTCGGTGTTATTTTATCTAAAGATGCACAATGATGGGCGGTACCCCAGTAGCTCAGTCACTGTATGGAATCCATTCTCCAATAAGCGCCGTATAGATTTAATTATGCCCAACTATGCTAAAACGTGAGATGCAAGCATTTCAGCTATATTCCTATTTTACTTTGACCCCTAGACATTATTGTAATATAAATGGAATTTCATATGAAATGTTTTGGTTATCGTAAGGTAAAATCCCGTCCGTGTTTATGTGCGGTGCGGTCTTACGAGATACTTTTGATTTCAATGGTATTTTTATAACTTTAAAATCTGTCTGTGTGTATTTTCTCGTGCTGGTTTTCTAGACTGACTCGGGTGTTATTTTCTTTAATGCTCGGGTCAAACCAAGTATATTTACAGATTACTTTGGATGCATTGGAGCTCAGGGGATGAGTTGGAGGTCTTCAAGTTGTATTCCCATATATATATATATATATATATATATATATATATATTTATTTTCCATTGTTTTGTTGTTGAAATCATCAGCATTTGTGAGGACAGGCTGTTATAATTATTCACGCTGATGATCGTGATTTGTTGTTGTACTCTGATGGATGTGTATATAACAGTTTCTCTTTTGTAAAGATTATTGATATTATATTATATATTGTTCTGCTGCGATTGTAAGATTCTGTGTTGTTGATAGTTTCTTTTCTTCTTCTTCTTCCCTTCTTCTTACCTTCTTTCTTTTTTCTTTTTTCCTAACAATCAGTTTTCTGGCATTCGATTGCTCGGCGCCAATATAGTGGACGTATTGGTGTCGATTTTCGAGGGTCGAAAATCACGGCTATTACACTTGGTATTAGAGCTGAAGGTTAAGCGAGAACCTTGGCTTTGTTGGGGTAACTCGTTAAGAGATAAGTTAATGGAATGCCTTATTATGAGTTTTGAGTGTATATAGATATGAGCGCGTATTTGTTAGTGATATAAAAAAATGTTTTATATTGTATTAATTTATCTATTGAGTAGCTTATGAAATCTAGTCGGTACGTGGGATGCCACGATATCGATAGAGATTTCTAAACGCCTAAGCAAGGCAAACTGACACATTCTTGTTTTGAGAATTGGTAAATAAAATAATTTTACTTAAAATTATATTTTATATGTAAAGGAATAATTTTTCTGAAATTATTATATTTATATAAGGTGTGTTTGGTTGTTAGTGAATGATAATATATGGTTATTGTCATTTGTTGTTTGTTGTTCTAATAAAGGTCATTATTATTGTAATCTAAACAAAGATAAAAAAATTGTAAATTGAGTTATATAAGCAAGTGAATTTATTAGGATGAATAATAGTGTATTGATTATGATTAAAATAATCAACAATTGTGAAATGAATTACATAAGAAGTGACATTTTATAAATATAATTTATAAACGTGATTTATAAATAGAAAGGAAATGGAATTGCATAAGTATATTTATAAATATGATTTGTTAATAAAATGGATTTAAAACAAGAAATTTGAGAATTTAAAACCCATTGACTTGAAAAATTGTTTTTTAAGGGTTTTGGAAATGTAATAGCATTGTTTTGAAATTATTTTGATTAGAAATGTTTTAAAAGAATTTAAGGGAATGAAAAGTACTAAACGCACTTTAGTCGCTGGAAAGTAATTCTAGTGGCGACTGCAGCATCATCGACGTTCATTTTCGAGTTTCTAAGTGAGGGATTGCTACCATTGAGGTTTTGTTTTGGTAAAACAAACTTGTTTTAGATTCCAGGAATGTAATTTGATATATAAAGGAGTTATGTATATATATGATTTCAAAATGATTAACAGGGTGTCTAAAAATCCTGAATTTTTTTATCTAAATGTTTTGAGAAAACATAAGATAATAAGTTTTTGAACTTTGAAGATGGTATAGATAAGAAAATAAAGTTTGGAATTAAGATATGGAATTAAAAATTTAACTTAAATAAAGTTAATTAAATTGAGTAACAGAATAAATTAAGTGAATTAATGAGATGGATATGGACTTGAGTTATAAAGTGAATTGAATATGTTTGGAGTGTTGTTTGATAGAATTGAATATGAACTTAAGTTTTGAAGTGAAAATAAACATAAGAAGTTTTGTATAAAAATTTTATAATGAACTTAAGTAAAAAAAATTGATGGAATGGTTCATAAATAATATTAGTATTAAAGAAATATATTAAGTGATAATAAAATAAAATTCAACTTAGGAAGAGTTAAAATGTAATGATTTTATAAAATGATCCATAAAGAAATGAAATATGGAATGAAATGTTGTTGAACATAATGTAGATTGATTGAATGTAAATAAATAGGATGAAAATTAATTGGGCATGAATGAATGAATTGGATAAGAATAAACTGGATGTAAATAAAAATGTTAATAATAAATGGGATGGATACTATTTGTTTGATGGTTTCTCTTGTTCCCCTTGCTACATTTGCATATAGTTATTGTTATATTCTATATTATATATTGATATTACTTCCCCTATACTTGTTCTCATTGTTTGTTGAGTGATTAGTAGGTGCGGATGGCATTTGCTTCACATTTGGAGCTCGCTTTCACACTAAATTGGTTGTACATGCTTGCTAATGCTAAAATAAGGTACACATCTCAGATTATATATCGTACTTTTATATTTTTACCTATGGGATGCCTCATCCTCAAAGATGAGATGTATATTTATGATTATATATATATTGTAAATTTTTCCGATCGAGCCGCGCAAAGGAGACGCTAGCGAAATGTTTCGTAAATTTAAGACGTTGGAAAATTTTGAGAATTTGGCAAAAAAATTTATAACTAAAATTTGATTTTGAGTTATAATTTGGAATAAATGAATGGATGGAAATTAGTTGATATAGGTGGGTGAATCTAAAAGACTTAGAAATTTTATGATCTATTTCAACTAATTGGTTTTGAAAAGTTAATGGGTTTGGGGCATTTTTCTTACTTGTAAATTTCGAGGATGAAAATCTTTTAAGGGGGAAGAATGTAACGACCTAGAAATTCAGTCATTTGAATTTGAAATATTTAATTGACTTTAAATATTGGAAAGTCAATTTTATAAGCTAGTTAACTTGGATTTCAAATATAGCGATTTATTTGATAATTAAATTGCTGGATTTAATATTTGGAAATATTTAGAGTAATTGAATCTTGGATTTAATTTGGATAAAAATGATTTCAAAGCTTATTTAAATTCTGTTGATTAAGAAAGGTGAAAGAAAACTTTTAATTTAGAATCAAAGATGATTAATTTGGTTTTATAATAATTCGTTTTTATTAACGTGTAAAAATAGCCTTCCGGGTCACTGTATCGGAATTGGACGAAACTAGTTTCATTGGATCCGTAATAGTGAATTATTATATGATGATGATTTTCGTGGCAATTGGATGTATCGTTTGGTTTTGCGATAATGAAACGCGTAGAAATTAAATTCAGAAATTATATAAATAATTGGGTTTGAAAAGCTATCTTCTGTATATGATCGAATTAGATCTCGAGACTAGTTCCATTGTGTTCGGAATAGGAGTGTAACATATAGAACGTCAGGCGGCACGTCTCGTTTGGAGTTCAAGATTTTCGAATGTTTAAAGATGAATATTTTAAAATTAAATAATATATGTACTTCCTTATGACCATACTTTGGCATCTATATAACCATGCTTGCACGTTTAAACCCATACCTCTTCATCTATATAAATCACGTTCAAATGAGAATTGGTTCGTTCTTTTAAAAAATATATTCAAATGCTTAAATCCTACGGCCCATATTCATCGGAGCAAATCGAGGCGATATTGGCCCTCGAGATCAACTGCGAAGATGGTCGTGCGAGGGAGCTCGACCTATTCAACGGTGGAGATGGAGTTTGGTGGAGCGAGGCAGTGGCTAGGGGGGGCGTTCATAACAGTTTGCGCTCGGTTTTTTTGGGTTAGGGCACGGCGCGATGGTGCGGGAATGGCGAGGCAAGGCGACAAGTTGCCTAGGTTCGAGAACATGGAAGAATTAGATGATTTTAGGTTTAATTTTTATATTATTAAATTTAATTGTAACTTAATTTATTTCAAACATTTATTAATTCATATTTAATTCATACAAGGTCCAAGTCAAACGCGACAAGTTGTGTTGCGTTTGTATCAGCGAGTACTATACTATGGAGTTGGATTGGATGGATTCGGAGCTGATAGAAAATTTTGGTTAAAATTGAATGCTTGTTCAGTTTTGATTCAAACCAGAACATATTCGATGAACTAAAATCAGTGTGAGTTAAACTCACCTTTTTGGTTAACCATAATATTATATAGTCAATATAATTATATATTGGATGCGTGGATATTTTATTGTTGATTGTTATTAACTGTTGGATGATTTACTAGTTTGTATTGTTGGTTTGGATATATTCCCGCCCTTGGAGCAGATGAAACCCTATTACATTTCCATGTAAGAGCGGATGACCCTTTATATATGAATCCCGCCTCGAAGCGGTTGGTTTATATATTATAATTATATACCGTATGTGACGTAGAGGGACAGTTGGAGGGATCCAACAGGATTCCTCACACTTTTGATTTTATTTTCATATAATTTGACATGTGATGTGTTGGATGCCACAGTGATGACATGGATATGAATTTGCTTATTTAATGCTTAGTAGCACTCGGCCTTATTTTTGGTATTTTAAAATACTAAAAAATAATGATTTGATTTAAAAAGGGATTTCAAAATGATTTTGGAAATTATATATGTTCAATAATTTTTCTTAAATTTATTTAAAGAAGAGATTTACTTTAAAAGAAAAAGTATGACTTTTAAACATTATAAATTAATAGTTTATGAAGTATTTTAAATAGAGATTTTTTAATTAAGGATAAAGATTTTTTAAAATCATAAAATAAGACCATCTTTTATAACAAAGGGATATAGTTTAAAAAAAAGAGAAAATAGAAATATTTGATATAAATATTTATTAACCATTTTGTATACAGTGGTATATATATAGGTATATATATTATGATTTATTTATAAATGCGATAAATTATAAAAGTTATATTTTACAAATGAAGTGAAGACTTACAAAATCGTATTTTGTTAATAAAAGTATGGATTTATCAATGGTGTTTATAAATTAAAGGAAACTATCATCATTTAATAAATTGGTGAAATAAATCAAACGATGGATTTATTATAAGATATGGAATGATTTTTTAGAATATAGTTGATTCTATTTTGGAAATTGAACGCGAGGGTAAATTAGGAATGTTAAACGATATTTTATAAATAGAAAAGAATTTATAAAAGGAATTTATCCATGTGGGACCAATGTTAAAAAAACGGATGACGATTGATGTTTTTAAACGGGATTTATAAATAAGTGAGATTTATAAAGGAAATAGAGTTATAAATGGAGTTCATAAATAAAGGGATTTTATGAAAGGAAGTTTATAAAAGAGAAGGGGATTTATAAATATAATTTTATAAATATGGGAATAATCATATTGGAAATTAAGTATGGATTTTGATCGGGGAAATATAATTATGTCTTAAAAGTTGTTTATTTATTTTAATATTGTTTTAAAAGTTGTTTATCAATATTTTAATGTTTTGAAAAGTTAATTACTTATAATAATTAATATGGTTTGAAATTAATTATAATTATTTATAAATAAAGTGTTGGAAATTTATTATTATTATTTATATTAGTGTTTAAGATAAATTATTTTTGTTTTAATAAGAATGTCTGAAATTATTAATTATTATCTCAAAAATGTTTTGAAAATTATTATTGTTTATTTATACTATTTATTATCATATGATAGTGTTTTAAAATAGATGATTAGAATTTAATTATAAATGTTCGAGATTTATAAATAGATTTTTATAAAATGGTTAAAAGGCTTAAAGGGAGATTTTACAAGGTAAAAGAGTTTTATAAATGGCTAGATATTTATAAAAGAATTTTAGAAATGGATTTATGGGATTATGGATTTATAAAAGGAGTTATAAAAGGTTTTATGGATTTTAAATGGGTTATAAAGGACTTTTGGAATGTATGAAAGAGTTTTATAAATAGTTCCTGAGATTTGTAAAATAGTTTATAAATGGTTTTAGAAGTTTATAACGGAGTTTATAAATAATTTAGAATTGTTTTAGAAAGAAAATCTTCCCAATGTTTGGTGAATATATTTACACCATTAAGATAAGTATATAGATATCTATCCAAGTATTGAGAAATAGGGATTGTGGGGTGTGTGTGTGTATACCTTTGTAGAAAGAATTTTGATTCAAGTATTGTAAAGTGAATTTAAATTAAGGAATGATTAATTAATAGGAGGTTAGTGGTCGCTTGTGTGCTTAATCATTTTTGGTTCTTTCCTATGGAATTAAATCCCTGATTTAATGTTTGTATTTGATAGTTAAATAACCAACTATCGAATATGGACCCAAAACATACTTTGGAAATATTTAGGAGAAGCACGGAGTTATATGGCACAGTCATCACTGATGATGTTGTACTATGCGTATAAATCTCTTTTCGTTCTCCTAGGACAATGATAAGGAAATCTGTCCACTAACGGTTAGGAGTTGATCCCGCTCTTATCTTTGACTATTTATTTCCTAAAGAACCAGGGTTGAGTTTACCGGGAATTATTGAATGTTGTTTCGAAGAGATCGGGATTGGATACGTTATCCGAAAACCACTTCGATCCTACTTAAGCGTTTCAAAGTAAAGACAACTTGAAGATGATGGAAGTGAAGACAACTTAAGCATTTTGTTCATTCCAAAAACGAACTTGTATGGATGAATGTTGGTATTGCATTGATGCCTGGAGGGCAGTGATAGCATTCCAAGTGGGAAGTGCTATACAAAAGGTAAAACGTAGCCTCAAACCTCATCAACCGGGAATGACTAAAACAGGGGAGATGCAGCAGGGCTAAGTGGGTCGCTCCCAAGTACGGTATGATCATCCCTATCTGGAGTCGATATTTTCTCTCATTTGTATGCTTTAGGACCCCTAACGGAGGGGTGATCATATTCGGGACTATCCAGTAAGGGGTAGGCTGGTCCTGTTGTAACATCCCCCACTTGGAGGCCCAAAACTAACAGTTATGGATGTTGCAGTCATCTATAATTATTAATCATCGGCGAGCAAATACGGTAATGTTAGATACATTGATATAACATAAACACATGGATATGGAACATTTTCAAAACCAACAAACAACTTTCTCATTCCAATTCAAAGCCTTTCAGGTTCATTACATAATCCCAATACGAGAACCATGTTGAGAGAAAATATAATTATTACAACATACGCCAAGAGCAACATATGAAGATGCCCCGTTGGATGATCAGAGTATATAACTAGGCAATTAAACATCTTTTCCTTTACAACAAAACACAGCAGAATCAAAATGGAAAAGAACTCTAAATAGCTATCATGCCTCCTGCACATCTCCGGAAGCTTATTCAACTAAAGAGGTACCTGAAAACCTCAACTATCAAACTACTCAAAATCAATTGAGCACCCGAGAGTTTAAGGGGAAAACATAAACTTCGAGTCAGACATAAAGCCTGTTTTGAATAATAATCTACCATCTCAAACCATTTATATATCTATTGAGATCACGCCGCTTAGTGGAACGGGTTTTCCCCTCACTGGTATCCTAAAACTTTGTAATACCATATATTGTGCCCCTGCATCCACAATGGTTAAAACAAAGTAGTTCAAAATAATACGATGATATTCAAACAAGTAAATAAATTCTCGATTTCCCATCCCCCTTTTTATTTTGACTAACTGTCTTATTATGTTGGCTACTTATTTACCCTAATTAGCATATTCTTGCCCTCGTCACACCTCTATCTATTGTGAGATTTCCATTTATTTAATAGGGAATGCTGTTGGTATGAGCCACATTCATTATCTTGCTTATTTAACTTAATATAAATCTTAAGTTCATTAAAATAAGCCTCTTTTTATCATTCCTGCTTTATTTTCTTATTGACTTAATATAAATTATTTAAATAAGCTTCTACCATTATTATTGCTCATTAATATATTCAAAGTCTCAAAATAAGCTTTTCTGTTCTTATTACTTAATTATAACCTATGTTATAATTCTACCTGATATTGTCATTTTCTCTTCTTTTATAGTCCGTACATAATTCCAACATTTCTTTTTTGTTCTAATCTGCCTTCTTTTATTATGATATAGAATATTCTTTTATTCTCTTATATTATATAATTCACTTATCAGAGCTCAATTAATTATCTCACAGCGGTATTGACTTAAAATATATTAGTAAGTAAATACTCACCCATGTAATAACACTTTCTAAGCAAGTGTCATAAAGCTGAGAAGTCTCTGCCATCTACCTAACCTGTAGCATGTTATGAGGAGGTGGTCGGAATAAAAGTTCTGGTGAATTAGTAAATTATATACTTCTACACTTAGTTCTTCATATATCATTTTATTTCCATTTACTCTTATATTAGGTTCATTAGGTTACAATACTCTCGCCTCTGTTCGTGAACCATGCCCATCTACTCCGTAGTAGATTAAAACCTAATAACTAATTTATACATATATGTAGCTATATGCCCAATGACCATATTGGTCCTAGGTACCACCAATGGTACTGTTGTGTGCATTTCTACCACCGAACCAAGAGGCAAGAACCAGCTCTCATCCGGTCTCCCACCGAACCGACTATCATCTGGCCTACCACCGGACCAAGCTTCCACCGGACCACCATTCTCCTACCACCGGACCAAGCTGCCACCGGACCACCAAGCTCCTACCACCGGACCAAGCTTCCACCGGACCACCATGCTCCTACCACCGGACCAAGCTGCCACCGGTCCACTCATCCTCTTCCGCCGAACCAAAGCAAACCGAACCAACTCCACCAGGCCAGATTATGTTAGCCCAGGCCCATCAGCAACCATATACATCCACGACCCCTGCTCCCAACCTCACTCTATAAATAGAGGGGCAGGGGTACAACAATGAGGACAAGTTTGAGAGCTCAAGCACGGAAGGAACTTTCAAACAACTTTCTTTTACTTGTATCAAAGCTTTGTACTTGTAATCACAACAAAAGAAGAGAAATAACATATAAAGTGGACGTAGGCACATTCTGGCCGAACCACTATAAATCTGTGTGTCTTTTTACAATTAAGCCCCTGCTTTTCATATATTTGCATAAATCTCCAAAATCACTAAAAAACAACATAAGATCTACTAAATTATACGACTTTGAGGTGTTTGTCCATTTTTTGTACAAACATTTTTGGTGCTTTCACTGAGAATATAGAAACTCGAAGCTTCAGCTTCATCTACTTAACGAGTTTTCCTAACAGCATCGTCCGCCACTTGGAAAACATGCCTCCCAAACAGAGAAAAGATGTTAACAAAGGAAAAAACATCGCATCCAGTAGCCTTCCTGATCCAGCTGCCGCGAATCAAGTAAATCGTCCTCCTCCAGCAACGGCAACAAATGAAGGACAGGCTAACCCAACCACTCCTGCCACAGAACAGCCTGCAGCAATTACTAGGGCAGATTTGGACAGAGTTGTTGTTGAAGTAACTAACCGCTTCACGTCCCAGCAGGAAGCCTTGGTGGACCATCTCATGTCACGCTTGAGGGACGCTGAAGAATCCAACCGCAACACTGAATCATGGGGCGAGTCCCAGTCTGGAGGATCTCAGAGACAGCAAAGATCTTCCTTCTTCGAAGGAGCTAACGGCAGGAGTAGCCGTGGTAGGAGCCGAGACCGAGCTCAGCCCGAAGTTAGGCCTGAGGAAACGTTTGGTGCCGAACCCAACGGGGAAGGTACCGGGCGAAGGTCAACTGCAGCTGAGCCTGTCATGCTGCCTAACCACAGAAACACCAGTGAACGGGGCCGAGCTAGAGTTCAGCCCGAAGTTGGACCCGAGGAAGTGCTTAGATCAGAACCCAACGGGGGAAGATCAAGGCAAGGGCCAACTGTAGCTGACCCAAGCATGCTCCCAGAAGATCAAAGGCAGCCACTGGAAAATATGAGGAATGATAGACGATACCATCCCTACAGGTTGTCTGGACGGAATCAACCCCACAGAACAGAACCAAACTCATTTCTGTCCGCTCCAAATTCTGATGAAAGAATGGCGCGCTTATTCAGAGAGTGTGTCCAACGGGAGCAAAGAGATCGAGGGATAGGCGCTAGGGTAACCAGCCCTTTCGCCCGCAATATCGAAATTGCTATCACCCCCCGAGAATGGAAGATGCCAACAATGGAACCCTACAAAGGAACCTCCGATCCCGTTGTACACTTACAGAGGTACACGCAGCATATGCTCATGAGTGGAGCAACAGAGGGAGTGCTGTGCAAATGCTTCCCGCTCTTCTTAGCAGATCTTGCTACCTCCTGGTTCTGTCATCTACCCCAAGGATCCATCAGCTCATGGGAAATGTTGAAAGAAAAATTCATCAGTCAGTTCCGCATTCATGTGGAGCAACCTAAGGACGCTTATTCCTTATCCAGCGTCAAACAAAAACCTGAAGAAAAGCTGCAGCAATACCTGACCAGGTTCAACGCCGCAGCAGCCGCAGTTTAAGATGCCGATGAGAAGCTTATCCTAATGGCCCTCTGCAGTGGGGTGCATCCGGACACTAAATTTGCTAGGAGATTGACAAAAGAAAAACCAGCTACTTTACCCGATTTCTTCCATGAAGCCGGGAAATACATGAGGCTTGAGGATGCTGCCATGGAGGGGCAGTCGGGACAGCAAAGTAAGACGACCCATGGCAACGCCCCTGCTGTGGCGAGGGACGTTCGAAGAAATGATTCCAGAGACAATGCTGGGGGCAAGAAAGTAGAAAAACGCCTATATCGGCCAGGACCAAGATTCGACTCTTACACCCCTTTGAACGAGACCGTCGAAAATATCTTCCTTGCCACCCAAGGCGAAGTTAGATACAAACGCCCACCGTACAAGAAGGAATCAGATAGCGCACAGAAATCTGGAAAATTCTGCCGCTTCCACGAATCCCACGGACATGATACCAACGAATGCCATCATCTCCGAGATCTGATTGAGGAACACATCAGAAGAAAGAAACTGGAACGCTATGTAAAAAGTCAAGACAGGACTCCAGCTCCTGCCAATGAAAACCCAAGGCTACCCTCACCAGGGACCGGCAGAGGCGACCGCAACGCTAGCAGCTCTAGTCAAGAGAAGATAGTGGTCCATACCATCTCAGGAGGGCCGCACATCGCAGACAGAAGTTGGAAAGAGATGGAAAGATATGGGAAGTCGCTTAGAGACAATAGAGACTGTGTCAATACAGTTATAGAAGAGCGCCACCCAAAGCGGAAAGAAAATGATGACATCACATTCAATAAACGCGACCTAGAAGGAAGACAGTACCCTCACATGGATCCCATGGTTATCTCTGCCCGACTCGGTCCCGCCGAAGTTTACCGAATCCTGGTAGATACCGGAAGCTCTGTAAATATCCTATTCAAACACGCATTCGACAAAATGAGGCTATCAATGAAGGATGTATCTCCCTGCGATAAACCGCTACACGGTTTCACTGGAGATGCGAAAATGCCCATCGGGCAGCTGGACCTCTTCGTTGAAATTGGAAGCCATCCCCGCTCCGTTGTAAGGAAACAGACGTTTGTGCTGATAGAAAACCATTCGGCCTACAACGCCTTCCTAGGAAGACCAGCCCTATCTGACTTCCAGATTGTCCTAGCCCCGTGGTGCCTGAAAATGAGATTTCCAACAGACAATGGGGTAGGGGAAGTGGAAGGAGACCAAGATATTGCACGAGACTGCTATGTAACCGAACTTCGCAACAACCACAGGAGAGATAAAGGGAAAGGTGTAGAGATTGCCCTCTGCACAAAAAGCCTTGAAGCATAGCAACTAAAGAAAGCCCCTCCTCTTCGATACACCAGCGACCCTTTCAATGAATTAGACCCTAGGGACAAAGAGGAGGAGGCCACCGCCGAGCCTGCAGAGGCTATGGAGTTTATATCTGTAGACAAGCACGACTCAAGTAGGCTACTAAAAATTGGGTCACAACTGAAAGCTGAATTGAAGGAACAACTCATTGATTTTCTCCGCCAAAACTTGGATGTATTCGCTTGGTCACACGCTGACATGACCGGAATCTCCCCCAACATAGCGTGCCACGTATTAAAAATTGATCCTACCAAGGCGCCTGTAAAACAAAAAAAGAGAAGTATGGGGGCAGAGCGATCAGCAGCCCTCGATGAAGAAGTAAAGAATCTACTCGCCAATAACTTCATACGAGAAGCTATTTACCCAGAATGGATCGCCAACCCGGTATTAGTAAAGAAGGCTAATGGGAAGTGGCGGACCTGCATTGACTTCTCCAACCTAAACGACGCCTGCCCAAAGGATTGCTTCCCGCTTCCCAGAATCGATCAACTTGTAGACAGCACAGCCGGACACGAACTCCTGTCTTTTATGGATGCATACTCAGGATATAACCAAATTCCCATGCATGCTCCCGACCAAGACCACACTAGTTTCATCACCGACCGGGATTTGTACTGCTACAAAGTGATGCCCTTCGGACTTAAAAATGCAGGAGCCACCTACCAGCGCCTCGTCAACAAGATGTTCGCAGGGCTAATAGGACGAACAATGGAAGTATATGTAGACGACATGCTGGTAAAGTCACGGAAAGCCAAAGATCACGTAAGCCACCTAGGCGAAATGTTCCAGGTACTTCGACAGTATGGAATGAAGTTGAATCCACTAAAGTGCTCCTTCGGAGTGTCATCGGGAAAATTCTTAGGATTCATCGTCCATGCCCGAGGGATAGAAGCAAACCCTGAACAAGTCCGAGCATTAAGGGACATCAAGATACCTTCCACCCGAAAGGAAATGCAAAGCCTAAATGGAAAAGTGGCTGCCCTAAGCCGATTCGTCTCCAAAGCAACGGACAAGTGCGTCCCCTTTTTCGAAGCTCTAAAGAAAGATAAAGGAAAGTTCGAATGGACGGACGAATGCTTGACCGCTTTCCTTAACCTAATCGAACACCTCCAGAAACCACCGGTACTCTCGACCCCAAGCGAAGGCGAAGAATTATACCTATACCTTGCTGTGTCATCTCACGCTCTAAGCGCTGCCTTGGTAAGGGAAGATAACCGCACGCAACGACCAGTTTACTTCGTCAGTAAAAGGTTTACTGGGGCAGAAGTCAGATATCCTAAGCTTGAAAAGTTAGCATACTGTTTACTAATCACTTCACGAAAGCTACGTCACTACTTCCAATCCCATTCCATCAAGGTTCTGACCAATCAACCACTGAGGCAGGTACTCCATCGTCCCGACACTTCCGGGCGACTACTTAAATGGTGTATTGAGCTGAGTCAGTATGATATCACCTATCACCCTCGCACCGCCATCAAGGGGCAAGCCATGGCTGATTTCATTGCAGAATTCACTACCAACGAGGATAAGGAGCAACTGGAGATAACAGAAGATATCAAGTGGAATCTCTTTGTGGACGGTGCATCTAACGAACAAGGCTCGGGGGCAGGTGTGGTAATAATCACTCCCAGGGGAAATAAACTGCACTATGCTATAAGGTTGGAGTTCGCTGCCACCAACAACGATGCAGAATATGAAGCCGTAATAGCCGGATTAGAAATTGCTATCGAGATCGGAGCCAATTCTTTGTGCCTTCACAGCGATTCTCAGCTTATTGTTAATCAAATACTAGGGGAATTCCAAGCTCGAGAAGAACGACTCATAGCGTATCTAAAGAAGACCAAGTCGCTTCTCAACCGATTGGACCACTACTTAGTCAAACACATCCCTCGGGAAGAGAACCAAGAGGCCGACGAATTGGCAAAGCAAGCAAGTATGAGAGACGTCGCCGTCTTCGGGGCAGTAACTGTCTCAAAGCAAACGATCCCAAATTTTGAGCAAGTAAATCTGATAGCTGCAACCGAAGAAGCAACTTGGATGACTCCCATCCGAGACTACCTACAAAATGGCACACTACCCGACAGGCGTAACGAAGTCAAGAAAATCTTGAGGAAAGCGTCCCGCTACACGATACAAGGAGACATCCTCTATCGGCGCGGGTTCTCTAACCCATTGTTAAGGTGTATCGCCGGAAGGGAAGCCAAGGAAATCTTATCCAACATTCATCAAGGAAGCTGCGGAGATCACACAGGAGGGCAAACGTTAGCAAAAAAGATACTCCGATACGGATATTTCTGGCCCACCTTAAGCAAGGACGCCTTAGATTTCGTCAAGAAGTGTGACAGATGCCAAAAATTTGCTAAGATCCCTCGGCTACCAACAACCGAGATTACTCAGATGACCAGCCCTTGGCCCTTTGCAGTATGGGGAATTGACTTAATCGGTGAACTGCCAATGGGTCGAGGCGGCGCCAAATATGCTATAGTAGCAGTCGACTATTTCACCAAATGGGTGGAAGCAGAACCTCTAAATAAAGTATCTTCAGCGAAAGTTATCAACTTCTTAATCAAAAATGTTTTGTGCAGGTACGGAGTCCCACTAAAAATCATATCAGACAATGGACTTCAGTTTGACAGCGAGGAATTCGCCAACTGGTGCCAAGAACACGGAATTCACAAAAGCTTCTCATCCGTAGCATATCCCCAAGCAAACGGACAAGTCGAAGCAGTCAACAAAATTCTGAAAACTCTGATAAAAAAGAAGCTCGAAAAGTCAAAGGGCGCTTGGGTGGATGAACTCCCTACGGCACTATGGGCCTACCGCACATCTTTCAGAACATCAACAGGGCACACTCCTTTCTCTTTGGCATACGGATCGGAGGCTATGCTCCCAGTTGAAACCATTGTGCCTTCCCACCGTAGGATCCACTATAACCCAGAAGAGAACGAAGAGCTCCTCAACATGTCTTTGGATCTAGTCGAGGAGAGAAGGAATGATGCAGTCCTAAAAACAGCAGCCCACAAGCAAAAGGTGGCAGCACAATACAACTCCAAAGTTAAGCATCGTACCTTACGAGAAGGGGATCTTGTCCTCAAGCGAATCTTCCCTCGCCCCGGAGCACTAGACCCAATCTGGGATGGACCATATGTAATTCATAAAGATCTCCACAACAGAGCCTATATTTTGTCAACAGTGGACGGAGAGGTGTTCCAGAGGGCATGGAACATCCAACACCTCCGTCGATACTTTTCTTAACTTGTATTGCCCATATGAAGTGAATTAACAAAGAGAATCAGTGGACGTAGGCATCTTTTCGTGCCGAACCACTTTAAAAAAGCCTTGTCTCTTTTTTAACTTGTTCCTTTGTATCTTGGCTGCTTGTTAACTTTATCCTTTTCTGTTGAACGAAATCCTGAGCATATAGCATTTCTATTCAAAGCACTCCACAATGCAACTTCACGTGGACGAGACACAACAGGTACTATGCGAATCTATGCCCTCGTCAATGAGACACTTTTGCTCCAGCATCCCTCTGCTGCGGGTTAACTCATTGCTCGCGACGGCCCTTAAAGCCAACTGTAATGAGCCGATTATAAGCCACCGAGAAGGCCGACTATAGCCGAGGCAGCTCATTACGGCGTTAGGCTCGCCGGCAACTGTGAACCGATTATAAGCCCCAACATAAGGTGTGGCCAGCCAGGGGCAGTTCACAGTTGACGATCGGCACCCACGCTAGCCGGCCACAGTAAGTCGAATAATACCCATGAGTACGGGCCATAATGGCCCGGGTAGTTACTGTGCGCGATCTCGGCTCTGGTGTGTCTTAAGTGCGGCTGTGGTAAAAAAGAATTAACTCCCCGCGGAGGCGTAAGATGGGTGACAAATGTCTCCAAGACCCACAGCTAGGGAAAGTGACTACAAAACCCGTTTGCCACGAACTTAAGTACATCGAAGGCCTTCCGTGACTGGAAGTTTTACTATTTCACGTATTTCAATTTTACTTAAAAAACTTTCCTCCTATCCTCTATAACAAACCATAAAGTACAGGATGCGGGGTAAGAAATACCCGCCAATGGATGCAGAGATTCACAATCAGATGGCAGGGCATTCAACTGCTTTCCATGCTCGGTCATACAAGATATTCGAAACTGCCATTTACAAACAGAACATGAAAGGCGGTATTTTCTTCCTTTATGTGCAGATGCATGACTGTAATTTAATTTTTTTTTTCACACCACACGCTAACATTGCAAGTCATGAGACTATGATTTAAAACCAGAATCTGACATCAAACACAATTTAATTACTAGAATATACATAGCTACATTTCTCATACGATATGTCGAAATAGCAACAAATATTCAAGAAACGACAAAATCAGCTTAAGTTAAAAAATTACACGTCAAGAATAATGTTGATTATTACAAGTAGTAAGAATTACAACTTAGAAGTTACTCTACTATCTTAAGACTAACAGATACAACACTGCCAAGCCTACAAAAAGAATTTTCCAGGTCCAATCAGGGAGCCGGTTACATCGAAGTCTTGTCCTTGCTCTTTTGCCCGCCTGTCCGGTCATGAAAAGGATTCATTAGTGATGAGTAACCAAGTTAACGGAAAGACTAGAAAGGAAAACTTACCAGCACCTGCTTCTTGACCGTCCTGGTCGTCATCCTCTACCTGCACACCTGCCTCTTCAGCAGCAAGCAGCCGCATACCCTCCTTTACCGCCACTTTCTCTTCCTTGGTAAATTGGGCAGTGACCACATCCATACTGAAGACCGTTCCACCCTCTTTATCTGCATCAGCCTTAGCCTCCTCCAAAGCCCGAAGATAGGTCTTGGCCATGACCCTGGGATAATCATCCATCCAAGAGAGATTGCCCTGCTTCCAGGTCCGGAAATACATGTCCTGGAGCATGTCATCCATCATTCCCTCGTTCTCCTCAAACTCCCTCATCCGGGCATCGGAGGCCGACAACCTTTCGACGGCAGCATCTCTCTCCAGTCTGTATCTCGAGCAATCAGCCTGAAGGGACCTCCGCATCACCTCCATCTCTTCCCTCAACTTAGCTTGGGCAAGCTCTGCAGCCTCAAGTTTCTCGGACAATTCCTCCACCTGCTCGAGATCCGCTCTCCGAACCTCGTCCACCGTGGCAATAGCCATATCAATCCGCTCTTTGCAAGCAGCTTCCATTTTCCGCAATTCGGCCCGACTGGCCTCTTCCATGGTTTTCCTTAATCGCCCAGTAGCAGCCTCATGCTGAGAAATCTGGATGGCCTGATCCGCAAGCTGCTTGGCCTGATCCGAAACCACCAATCGAAGTCGGATATTGGCGCTCCCAATCTCCTCTCCGGCCTTAACCAGCCGAGCATGATGCCCCATCAGCTTTTTGGTCTCCTCTGCCACCCGATCAATGTTAGCTTTGGCCTCGTCTCCCATAGTGACTATACGAGTGGTGAGTAGATCGAGATCTAAGGACTTGGCTTCATCAAGTACTCGTACCATGGGGTTACGGGGGAGAAGGTGTTCACCAGTGACTTCGTCAAAAGTAATATCATGAGAACCTGGATCCAGATCAGGATGACCCGCGAATGGGTTACGGGCCAAGTCGGGATGGTCGATATGAATAACAGAAGGGTTTCCGGACGGGTGTGGAGAAGGTACAAACTCGCTACCCTCCTCGGTAATATCATGAATAGGCTGAGCCGGAGGCTGAGGACCGAGCGAAGTTTTGGATAAAGGATGACTCCTCTTCCTCTGCTGAATACCCTCTTCGATGACCCCAAGAAGAGGACGGTATCCGACTACATCCCCGGAGCGCTGGGTTGAGGGCTTCGGCTTAGCAGAAATTTTGGAAAGTTTATATTGCTCGAGCCTGTGTCGAAGGTCTGAAGCTTTGGGCGTCTTGCCTGCTCCTGATATAAAGAACAAGTGTCACAATCTTACATTACTATATGATTCAAGAAACGCGGTAAATTACAAGTTAGAAAAGGAAAACAAACACAGCTGTGGTTGTACAAACCCTGGGGAGGAGTGGGATACTGCAATAAGTCCTGGATTTCGTTCCAGGACGGGAGCGGGTCATAAAATATTCCTAAGTCCCTATCATTAGTGAAGCATGCAGGGGTCAAGAGTTCACCTTGAGTCGTCAGAGCCACCTTGGCCGGAATAGTCGGAGAAGACTCACTTGCACCAGTCCCGGCTTTGTCCACCTTCCCGGTCTTCTCTACCAAAGCCGGATCATCATCCAACCCCTCAAAAGCTTGGCGGAGAGCATCATCCGTCCACTCTTGCATTTCGCCTACTTGCCCAGAAGATAGAGCCCTGGAACCATCACCAGCCTGTCCATCGCCACCATCATCACCAAGACGCTCAACGTCACTTCCGCCCTCCGCCTCACCTCTTTCTTCCTCCGCATCTATCTCCCCCTGAGTAAGTGGACAATTGCTGGGAGAAGGACCGTCCGACCTCTTAAGTTTCTTACCTCCGACGGCTGGAGGTTTCGTGAACGGTTTTCTCTTTCCACCCTCTGCCGCAACGCCTCCCTTAGCCTGAGCAGCCGCCCTCTCTTCCGCCGTTTCCCTCAACTTAACTACAGACTGCTGCGGAAGGATCAAGTTATATTCCAGAAGAATCGCATTTCTAATCAAGTAGGCAGATGATCTGTATTTCCCAAGAATGGCTTCTATCTCCGCCGCCGTCTGAACCAGGCGGTCAGTCTCCACAACCGGAAAGCCACCTGTCGCTAGCAAAAATGAGAAAGTATGAGAAGAAGCATCGCAATCGGAATAAGAATTATAAGTAAAAACGTCAACTTACATCCTGAGGTAAAGCGCCGGATGGAAACGGAGTCGTCCCTAACAAAGAACCACTCTTTCTTGAACATGCTGAATTTAGAGTACAGGTCCAGGACCGGCTTGAAGGTCACAGCGGACTCCAAGCTAATATATGGGGACCCCTTCTTATAGCCTCTTAAATTATACAAGTACCGGATCTCCCGGTTGGAGGGTGCGCGACCATACTTTCTCCGAAAGATAACGAAAAGGCTCACCAGTATGGCATAAGAGTTGGGCTGAAGCTGGAATGGGGCCACCTTCAGATACGTGAGGAAGCTGACTACCCAAGCATTGAGAGGCGGGATAGCACCACACATGCAATGGTACCTACTATAAGCAAAGTATCCTTCGGGAGGACTGTATGGCATGACTCCTGGGCCCGGCAGCAGCATGAGGGCTCTATCGATCCCAAAGGAACGGGATATAACATCGAGTTGCTCCTCTTTGAGAGAGCTAGGAAAGCAGTCAGGCGGGGAATCCAGCAACTCCTGGGGACCATACCCATCCACTAATGACCTCGGGGCGGGCCCATAACGCTCCGATCCTGATTGAGCTGGGGGCACGGCCGAGGACTCTCCTTCACCCCCGGATCTCCTCTTATCTGATCGAGTTTCAACTTTTCGAGACATTTATCTGCAAACATGGGAAAAGTATATCGTTAGAATATACAAGCAGCGTAATCTGGAATTTCGCTTAAAAATTCGAAGCATGAAACACATGTTCACTTGATATAAAGTTCATTCGGCATTCAACTCGTGAGTTCATTCGGCACTCAACTCGTGAGTTCATTCGGCACTCAACTCGTGAGTTCATTCGGCACTCAACTCGTGAGTTCATTCGGCACTCAACTCGTGAGTTCATTCGGCACTCAACTCGTGAGTTCATTCGGCACTCAACTCGTGAGTTCATTCGGCGCTCAACTCATAAGTTCATTCGGCAAATAGAACCTCACCTTGATTCGGCTAGCAACGTGATTCGGCAAAGAAGTTGATTCGGCTGGGAATGATCTGGTCCGGCTGTTACACTTGGTAGGGAATAACGGTGGCATGTGGCCTCTACTTATAGACGAAAGTGGACTACCGGACCGGTTGGCTCGGTAATGAAAACCGAAAGAAAGCTCCTCCAAACTTAAAGCAAAGCACGCCATGCGCACGCGCATACCCTACTTTGGGGGGCAAGTGTTGTGTGCATTTCTACCACCGAACCAAGAGGCAAGAACCAGCTCTCATCCGGTCTCCCACCGAACCGACTATCATCTGGCCTACCACCGGACCAAGCTTCCACCGGACCACCATTCTCCTACCACCGGACCAAGCTGCCACCGGACCACCAAGCTCCTACCACCGGACCAAGCTTCCACCGGACCACCATGCTCCTACCACCGGACCAAGCTGCCACCGGTCCACTCATCCTCTTCCGCCGAACCAAAGCAAACCGAACCAACTCCACCAGGCCAGATTATGTTAGCCCAGGCCCATCAGCAACCATATACATCCACGACCCCTGCTCCCAACCTCACTCTATAAATAGAGGGGCAGGGGTATAACAATGAGGACAAGTTTGAGAGCTCAAGCACGGAAGGAACTTTCAAACAACTTTCTTTTACTTGTATCAAAGCTTTGTACTTGTAATCACAACAAAAGAAGAGAAATAACATATAAAGTGGACGTAGGCACATTCTGGCTGAACCACTATAAATCTACGTGTCTTTTTACAATTAAGCCCCTGCTTTTCATATATTTGCATAAATCTCCAAAATCACTAAAAACAACATAAGATCTACTAAATTATACGACTTTGAGGTGTTCGTCCATTTTTTGTACAAACAGGTACCTTCCGTATCCTCCTCGAAAAGGGCTCCATCGTCTTGCTTCGAGAGCGTTCTGTAACTACATCTGTAAAGTGCTGCTTCGTAAGGCCTACAATACAAATGCTCCATCGTCTTGATCCGTAGCTATATCTATAAAGGACTGCTTCGTAAGGCCCACACTATAGATACTCCATCGTCTTGCTCTGTGAGCGTTCCGTAGCTACATCGGTAAAGGACTTCTTCGTAAGGCCTACAATACAGATACTCCACTACTTACTATGAAAACGTAAATCGCGTTCGCACTAGTCTATGCCAGTGCTCGGACATCCACAATTTACCACCCAGTGCGTACATTGAGGACTACGTAATCGTTCTGTCTACTATCTGAATCCCGCCAACAAGGTCCACCTTGAATGGAATTCAGTCGGGGATTTTCTATATCTATAAAGGACTGCTTCGTTAGGCCTACAATACAGATATTCTAGTTGGTCTGTCTCTTTTTCATCGTGGCTATGCCCTCACGCAGCCACCCCTCAACTAACCGAAAGACTTCTAAAAAGTTAAGTGGCCATGCCCTACTACAAACAATCTAACATCGAAATGGCGGTGCCCCTCATCCAATGTCTCGATTAGTGAAAGAATCATTGGTATGTTGGTTTAACTCTAGTCTTTCCCGAAATCGCTCTTGGTCTTGATGCTGGCCGATATCCACATGCGACCATCCTTAAACTTACTTGCGAGTATCTGGTATCCTGCAAATAGGCAAAGAAAAATATATCAGAGCTCAATTAATTATCTCACAGCAGAATTGACTTAAATATAATGTAAGTAAATACTCACCCATGTAATAACACTTTCTAAGCAAGTGTCATAAAGTTGAGAAGTCTCTGCCATCTACCTAACCTGTAGCATGTTATGAGGAGGGGGTCAGAATAAAAGTTCTGGTGAATGAGTAAATTATATACTTCTACGCTTAGTTCTACATATATCGTTTTATTTCCATTTACTCTTATATTAGGTTCATCAGGTTACAATACTCTCGCCTATGTTCATGAACCGTGCCCATCTACTCCGTAGTAGATTAAAACCTAATAACTAATTTATACATATATGTTGCTATATGCCCAATGACCATATTGGTCCTAGGTACCACCCATGGTACCTTCCATATCCTCCTTGAAAAGGGCTCCATCGTCTTGCTTCGAGAACGTTCTGTAACTACATCTGTAAAGGACTGCTTCGTAAGGCCTACAATACAGATGCTCCATCGTCTTACTCCATAGCTATACCTATAAAGGACTGCTTCGTAAGGTCTACAATACAGATACTCCATCGTCTTGCTCCGTGAGCGTTCCGTAGCTACATCTGTAAAGGACTGCTTCGTAAGGCCTACAATACAGATGCTCCACTACTTACTATGAAAACGTAAATCACGTTCGCACTAGTCTATGCCAGTGCTCGGACATCCATAATTTACCACCCAGTGCATATATTAAGGACTATGTAATCGTTCTGTCTACTATCTGAATCCCGCCAACAAGGTCTACCTTGTACGGAATTCAGTCGGGGATTTTCTATATCTGTAAAAGACTGCTTCGTTAGGCCTACAATACAGATTTTCTAGATGGTCTGTCTCTTTTTCATTGTGGATATGGCCCCACGTAGCCACCCCTCAACTAACTGAAAGACTTCTAAAGAGTTAAGTGGTTGTGCCCTACTACAAACAATCTAACATCCAAATGGCAGTGCCCCTCATCCAATGTCTCGATAGTGAAAGAATCATTGGTCTGTTGGTTTAACTCCAGTCTTAACCGAAATCGCTCTTGGTCTTGATGTTGGCCGATATCCACATGCGACTATCCTTAAACTTACTTGCAAGTACAGGACAAACGAATACCCTGCTCCGAACACAAGCCCTTCTGACTGCCTACAAAGGTCTGCTTCATTAGGCCTACAATGCAAATGCAGTCAAGGCATACTCTCTTGATGGAACACCTACCGACCTGCCTCCGGGGGTGCAGCTTCGTTAAGCCTACCACCAGGGCCATCCTAGAGTATACTCACGTCCCGTTGAAGTTTTGTACTTCCTTGAAGCCCAAAAATACTAAGTTGGACGTGTTTCTCCATTTCTGAAATCCATGATGAACTGCTTCGTTAGACGCTTCATCCTTTGGACTGCTCCAAACGTATCTCAATTCTTTTATTAGACCTTAAGTCTAATCTTTTAATTTGCATTTAGTTTACTTTTTTATTCTGTTGGCTACTTATTTACCCTAATTAGCATATTCTTTCCCTCGTCTCACCTCTATCTATTGTGAGATTTCCATTTATTTAATAGGGAATGATGTTGGTATGAGCCACATTCATTATCTTTCTTATTTAACTTAATATAAATTTTAAGTTCATTAAAATTAGTCTCTTTTAACATTCCTGCTTTATTTGTTTATCGACTTAATATAAATTATTTAAATAAGCTTCTACCATTATTATTGCTCATTAATATATTCAAAGTCTCAAAATAAGCTTTTCTGTTCTTATTACTTAATTATAACCTATGTAATAATTCTATCTGTAATTGTCATTTTCTCTTCTTTTATAGTCCGTACATAATTCCAACACTTCTTTTTCTGTTCTAATCTGCCTTCTTTTATTATGATATAGAATATTCTTTTTGTGATGCCCCTCCTCTATGCTCACGCTAGCCAAGGACACTACGGGGTAATGCCGTCGACAAGCGCGAAGAATAAGGCTGTTGAGGAGCGACCATCTGTGCAATTGCCTTGTGCGAGTACCGATATGTCAGATAGTATAACATGCATTTCGTTTCAAGAGGAAATCCGACGTACAGATACAAACTCAAGGCTACCACAATGTGGCTAAGTGGACCCTCAGAAACAAATATAGAAATAAGCATAACATAAATCAGTCACAGACATTCATATCACAAAGGCGGAATCAGATATGAATATATCACATAAGAGTGTACATCAGAGTAGTGGTCAAACAAGATCCACAATTGTCACAAAAGAATAGATACAAGTGATAGTCAAAAGAATAATTATACATCAAGGAGTCTCTATCTCTAATATATAATAACAAAAACTACAAAACTGTGTAGTTAGACAAAATTCAGAAGATGATCCCAGATAAGGAGTCAAGCAGAAGCACTTGTAACATCTCGGTCTGACCCGAGTATTATTTAATAAGAAAATAATAAACGGATCAGTCTAGCTATAATTATCATTCAAGAAATGAGATATAAGAAGAGATAAAATAAGAACGTATGATAACAATAATGTCATACAAGGACAAATATGATTTAAACAACAACAAAATCATACAATATCTCAAGAATCCCAAAGCACCAAAAAGAATGTCATATTCTTTATTTTCTTCACCAAGCCACAAATATTGACAAACATATTAATGCCAATCGCAAAAGTTGGTGAAACACAAATTCTAGAAATCATCAATTAGAAATCCAGAAATCACAAAGGGGGAGGCCTATCACAAACGGGAGCATGAAAACTCACCAACACGTGTATCACAAACGGTCCAAATCATGAGTGGCATATCTAGTCTTGGCAGGCTTTAATTGCCTAGAAGCATAAACAATAACACGTTCCCGCTGCATGAGAACAACACCCAAACCAACATGACTAGCATCGGTATAAACAATAAAATCTTGGTTCCCATCGGGAACCACAAGAATAGGAGCATCGGAAAGGAGTTCCTTTAACTTTTGAAATGAAGCTTCACATTTGTCTGACCAAATGTATTTAACTCCCTTCTTTGTCAAATTAGTAAGAGGTACGGAAATATTGGAAAAGTCTTTTATGAACCGACGGTAATAGCCCGCCAATCCAAGAAAGCTACGAATTTCCGTCACACTCTCCGGTCTCTTTCAATTTTGAATCGCTTCAATCTTTGAAGGATCAACAGAAATTCCGAATTCAAAATTGATATGCCCCAAAAATTTCACACGAGGTTGCCAAAAGTGGCATTTAGAAAATTTTGCTTTTAATTGGTTGCTCCTAAGAGTTTCCAACACAACCCGAAGATGATTTTCATGCTCTTCCTCAGTTTTAGAATAAATAAGAATGTCATCTATGAAGATGAGAACAAATCAATCGAGGAAGTCTTTGAAAACTCGATTCATAAGGTCGACGAAATAAGCTGGAGCATTCGTCAAGCCAAATGGCATAACAAGCCATTCAAAAGATCCATAACGAGTACGGAACGATGTCAAAGGAATGCTATCCTCTGCAATACGGAGCTGATGAAAACCGGTTGCTAAGTCTAACTGTGAAAAGACTTTAGCTCCACTAAGATGATCGAATAAATCATCAATCCGCGGTAAGGGATATTTATTCTTGATGGTGAGATCATTAAGCTTGCAGTAGTCAACGCAAAGCCTAAGTGTACCATTCGATTTCTTTACAAAAATAGTCGAAGCTCCCCATGGAGAGGAACTAGATTGAATAAATTGCTTCGCTTCCAATTCGGATAATTGGTTACGCATCTCCTCATTTTCTTTATTGGACATACGATAAGGAGGACGAGTAATAGGTAGAGCTCCAGGGATTAGATTAATTCTGAACTCAATTGCTCGCTTAGGTGGTAATCCTAAAACAGGCTCAAAAATGTCAGGAAATTCACGAACAATGTGAACGAGAGAAATGACATCTTCCTCGTCATCATTGTCGTCATCATGAGGATTTAGAGAATACAAGGATGCTTTTTAATTGGAATCTGAATCTTTCAGAACAAGAGAAATCTGCTTAACAGATTGAGGATGCCGAAGATATATAGTCCGCTGCGGACATAGGATATGGGCTTCATAACGGTTAAGCCAATCCATTCCCAAAATCATTTCGAAACCTAAATAACGCATGACATGCAAATCAGCATGGAAAGAGTAATCACATAAAATTATTTTGACATCTTTACACAATAAACAGAGTGTTGCGGATCCACCACCGGATTCGCAATTCTCAAATAAGTCATCAAGCCAATAACATTCAAAGACAAAGCATCAACAAGTTCTTTTGATATAAAAGAGTGAGATGCACCCGTATCAAAAAGAACTCGAATAGGAAGATCATGAAATATAATAATGCCATTAAGGATAGAATGAGAAATACCTTGTCCCCAAGAAGAGTTAGAGGGGGCTTATACAACATTTAGCTTGCCCTCCTTCTTGCCCCGAAGCTTGGGACATAAAGATATAGTATGACCCGAACTCTTGCAATAGCGGCAAGAAAGAGACTTTGGGCACTTGTTTGCATAGTGGTCCTTAGAACCACAATTGTAACATTCTCCACGACGAGATGTAGGAGTATTTGCTATCGGTGTTGATTGCTTTCCCTTTTTGTTGGGATTAGGCTTGAATTTGAAAGGTCTCTTCTTGTTGAGGTTTGGCTTGTCCTCAGCATCACTATCTTTATCAGCTCTTCGAGTCGAAGAGCAATATCAACAAGTTGATCAAAAGAAACTTCTAATTTCAAAAGTAATGGCTTTTTGAGGCTCTTGTTCAAGCCATAAACAAATCTCTGGTTTTTCTTCAATGGGGTATTAATGTATTCAACCCCATATTTAGAGAGAGATTCAAAAGATGCGACATAGTCAGTCACGGAAGATTCACCTTAAACAAGGTCAATGAAGCGTCGAGCTAGAGATACTTTTTCAGCTTCCGACACAAATTTTAATTCAAACCTTTCCCGGAATTGCTCCCAAGTAAGATCCGCTTCAATAATTTCGGAGATCAGAAGGTCGTAACAGTCTAATGCTCTTTCTTGGAGCATACTAGAAGCCACTTGGACTCGATGAAGATCAATAAGATTCATGCGAGAAAAGATGCGGTCGCATGTTCGAAGCCAAGCCTGGACTTCTATAACGCTCTCGGAACCTTTGAATGGCTTTCCACCCAAATTGGTGTAATCACTGCACAAGCATGCAAACCTAGATTTAGGATGAGTGGGCTCAGGAATAGGTCCGGCAGCTTGAGCATTTCTTACAAGATCAAGAAGTTGCTGAGCAGACATAAATACTCCATCTTGAGGAGTAGCACTAGATTGACCGGCGCTGGGACGGCCAGGTCTAACCATTTCTTTTCTTTAAGAAAGAGAGAAAAGAGAAAAAAGGTTAATCTCAGAATGAATATCAAACAAACTTGATTGATAAAACAAGGCATCATAAAAAGAAATAGGATAGAACAGGTTCAACGACTCGAATTAATCCTAAGGCACGACTCCTAAGAAAGACTTAGGACAATGATCCTTGCTAGATTATTCTACATTGTTCCGAAGTTTGGCTCTGATACCAAGCTGTGACGCCCCACCTCTATGCTCACGCTAGCCAAGGACACTACGGGGTAATGCCGTCGACTAGCGCAAAGAATAAGGCTGTTGAGGAGCGACTATCTATGCAATTTCCTTGAGCGATTACCGATATGCCAGATAGTATAACATGCATTTCATTTCAAGAGGAAATCCGACATACAGATACAAACTCAAGGCTACCACACAGTGGCTAAGTGGACCCTCGGAAAAAAATATAGAAATAAGCATAACATAAATCAGTCACAGACATTCATATCACAAAGGCGGAATCAGATATGAATATATCACATAAGAGTGTACATCGGAGTAGTGGTCAAACAAGATCCACAATTATCACAAAAGAATAGATACAAGTGTTAGTTAAAAGAATAATTATACATCAAGGAGTCTCCATCGCTAATGTATAATAACAAAAACTACAAAACTGTGTAGTTAGACAAAAGTCAGAAGATGATCCCAGATAAGGAGTCAAGCAGAAGCACCTGTAACATCTCAGCCTGACCCGAGTATTATTTAATAAGAAAATAAAAAACAGATCAGTCTAGCTATAATTATCATTCAAGAAATGAGATATAAGCAGAGATAAAATAAGAACGTATGATAACAATAATGTCATACAAGGACAAATATGATTTAAACAACAACAAAATCATACAATATCTCAAGAATCCCAAAGCACCAAAAAGAATGTCATATTCTTTATTTTATTCACCAAGCCACAAATATTGACAAACGTATTAATGCCAATCGTAAAAGTTGGTGAAACACAAATTCTAGAAATCATCAATTAGAAATCCAGAAATCATAAAGGGGGAGGCCTATCACAAACGGGAGCATGAAAACTCACCAACACGTGTATCACAAACGGAACACTATTCCATGGTCGCTAACCATAAATTTTGAGTCGAAGCTCCACAAACGGCCCGAAGACCACGGGTCGCTACCTCGCCAAATTGAACCGGAGTTCCACAAACGGGGATGGTAGTCCCCACACAAATAAATAGACATTGCTCATTGCTAGTCTAAATCACAAAATGATCATCATCGATCAATAAAAGTGTCAATTACACTAAGCTAGTAAATATAAGAGTTTAGCTTCATGTCCCATAACCACTAGCTTAACTAAATATTTACGAACAAATTGTAGATTTCCACTCGAAAATTGTCACAAGATTTTCAATCGAATAAGTCCATAAATTAACCGAAGAAGTAAACGCAAGCGTTTCATACCACTTGTTTTGCTAAGCCGTTTAATTAGATTTTCTCATACAAATGAGGTAAAGGTTTGTATATACTAATAGATTAGAAAACGGTTTTATAAACAAACTTTGTATTAAAATAGAGTTGGAATCATCTTTGTAAAGAATTTGAATATTTACTATTAGTATAGAAACCTTTGTATTTTAAAGTGACAAAGCACAGAAATGATTGTAGAAACAATCAACCATCAAAAATTTACATTCGAAGACGTGAATCAAATCCAGAGAAATCGATACCGAATCCATCAAAAATGGATAACCACAAAAATCCCGAAAAAGAAGTCATCAGAGTAGATAATAAATGACAACAACAAATCGGAAATCACGAATCGATAAAAATTGGAAATCAAAAACAAAATAATCTATTTCGCTGAGGAAATCAGGTCAGTCGATTGAGGTGGTCAGTCGATTGACACAGGGATACATATTTTGTATCCCCAGAGTCAGTCGACTGACCCAGATGGTCAGTCGACTGATACAGACCCAGGCAATTTCCTGGGTCTGGTTCAGTCGACTGAACCTGCTTCTAAGCACTTTTGATATTCTGGTTCAGTCGACTGAACCACTGGTTCAGTCGACTGAACCTGCTTCAGAAGCACATTCAGCCTAGCCCCCTTTGGGGCAAGTTCGATAACATGGACGGAAGCGAACGAATGAGCAACTACGACTGAGGATTTATGCCCAACGACAACCCAGCCTTGTATGGCCCTCCGAAACGCTCCACTAACGTGTTCAAACATCAAAGATTGGATTTTTACAAAAATTGGATTCCAAAAACCAAAAATTGAACAATTCACCAATTCGATCCAAATCGAAAGCAAATGTACTTGAATAAGTGTTAGGAATTCATACCAAACAACAACGATATCTATAGAAATAGATGTGAGTTCAAAAACTCACCTTTAAACCCAAAAACAGTGAAGGAGGAGCTTGAAAGTAAAGGAAGATCAACTACTCTTCGACTTCAACTCTAGAAGCTTGAATCCAAGCTTAAAAGAAGAACATTTCCTAAGTTAGGTTTAGGAAATTTCAGAAATTAAAGAGAGAATGAGTTGGAGAAGATGAAGAGGATGCTTACCTTAGCTTCTCTTTAAATTTGGAGCAAGAATTTGGTTTTGCAAATGAGAACTAGGGCTTGGAGTTTCTAATTTCTCATTCCTCTCCCCATTTTCAGTTGTGCTTGGGTGTTTAAGAAAATAGAAATGAAGTGAAGAGGAGAGGTGTACTGAACTAGGATGAAACCCAAACCCAAAGCCCAATAGAAAATAGCAAAATTCAACTTACTCCAAATATATCGATGTTTATACTCAAAAAAGTTGTAAATGCCATTTTGGACTCAATGGAAGTAGTCTCGAGTCCCAATTCGACTATTTACAAAAAGTAGCTTTTCGGACTTTAATCTGATTAACAATTCTATATTTAAATAAAATATTTAAATATCAAATCGTAAAATATGCGGGTTGTTACACTTTTATTCTCTTATATTATATAATTCACTTATCATGATAACTATCTTCTTAAATAGTCTGCGCAGTGAATGCAGACCTAGGTTCATTGTCGTTTACAGCTTTAAGTTCTTATCTAATAATTTACTTGATTCATGTCATACTTTTCTTTATTATATTCTATTCTAGGAAGTAATTCTAATTTATTTGGTTGGTTATGAAAACTATATTTAAAAATCAATTTCTATATTTTAACATTAAATAATACTATAAACAATAATCCGTAACAGCTAGATATTTCTTTTAATATTTTGGAATAGTGTAAAATACAGTGGTTTCTCTATTTTACACTAATTCTCTTTTTCTTTCTTTTATTCTAGAAATTACGTTCATTGTTGTCTTTTAAACATTAAATTATAGAAATGTATCATATTTACTAAACCAACCAATAAATCTTTTAGTTACTCCCAAATCCAGTTATTAGATTAATTAACTTTCCTCATTTTAACGTAATTTATTACAGTAATTCCATTCCTCAAACTTTTATTACTTTACATCTTATTTCCTTCATTTCAGTATTCTTAATTATTTAACCCATATTCACGTTTAATCTATTCTAATCCATATGCGAAGAAAGAGGAGAAAATAGAAGAAGAATGATGATTGCATAGAAATCCAAAACGTAGAAACATATGTAAATAAATGTTAATACCGTAAATAAACTGTAAATTCCTTATAGTTCAGCATCACTTAATTAATAGGATTAATTATTTAATAAAATTATCGAAATGGGAATTTAACGATAATATATCTTAAACTTAAAATATATATAAACAAATCCACTCACATTGCTAGCTTTCTAAATCTTCCTGTTTTAATTTCAGATCTGTCCCTAACATCTATATTCACCTCCCTTGTAATCCCTATTTGGAATTACAAACTATATATTTACAGATCTATAATATTTGAAAGAGAAAAGGAAGAGATTTGGATAAGAAATAGCAAATAAAACTCATATCTAGGGTTTTGCCTTTGACATAGCCTTCTGATTTGAACCAATTCCTAATTCCCTAATTAATTCTATTCTCTTTCAATTTAGATCTTAATTCGTGTGAATTAAATCTAAAATTTTGTTATTAAGAAAGTGTAGAAGAGATAGAAAAATGGTACAGCTTCTGTAGGCAAGAGAAAAATAATTCGAATAAAAATGAGGCTCTGCACCTATATTTATAGTGGTTCAAATCAGTGCTAACCATTAGATATAAAACCCTAAAATCTAAAGCATACACTCAGTCTATGGACATTAAATTAATATGTTTTCTTCTGCGTTTGTTTTTATTTCAAGTTGATTCTCCAACAATCTTTTCATTAATCACTTTCCACTTCTCTCTCGCAATCTATGGAAACATATATTTTTAAATGTGACGTTTCTTTTAAATAAGATTCTCCTATTAATCACCCAATTAATAGATTTTATATATACCTAGAAATAATTTACTATCCAATTAATCCCTGCCTGCACTGTGATTTCTTACCAAATTAATATGCCAATCAACACCATATTAATTCGTCACATATATTCATATTAATTTATTTTATTTTCATAATTATTGCATGCATATATTCTACAATTGAATTTTGAATCACAATCTTAATAATATATGTTACCATAAGTCTCCATGTTTATTAATTGACAATTGATTACTTGCATAAATTACTCTTCCTCCATTTTATTCTCCTGCACTAACATATATGTTTCTAATCATATCAATTAGTTGCTATAATATATGTTCCCTTTCTTGTCAGTTCCTGTCAATTAATCACCTCTACTAATTAATTGAATATTAATTTCCCTTTTAAACAAACACCGTCAATTAATCTTCCATATTAATTGATTTTATATAATTTCTCTCTCTAATTTATTTGTTACATAAATATATATGTATTCCAAATAATATTAATTAGTTGCCTCATTTACAAACATTTCTTTGTTTTAAAATTTCAAGCGTATATAACTTAATTAAATTATCTGCATATATAATTGAAATTTAACGCGGGGTGTTAAATCATCCCAGAAATTTGATAAGGGTTCAATTATGTAATTTCTCATATTAATCACATCCATTTTGTGTACATCCAATTTTGCAACAATCCGTGCATATTGCAAAGTGGAATACATCATAAATTATATGCACATACAAGAATTTCTATGCGGTACCTCCTATATGAATGCCTTTTCTTTTAGAAATTCCTTTTAAAACATGATGCACACATCCTAAATATACTTGCAAGTTCTATATGAGTGCAATCTTTTGAAAATTCAAAACATTTTTCATTCAATTTTTCCCACACTCCTACTGAATAGGAGCATAGTTCAATAAATTTTTACGTCCAAACCTACCACACAACTTTTAATTTTCGAACTTTAGAAAAATTTAATTTCCCAAATTCGATTTCTTATGTTATAAAGAAGATGGAAAACGAAAACACTTCATATTTCTCCGATTTTCTTTTGCGCACATCTTCCTCCGTACTTGGGATTTAGGCTACTATTCTAAAAAAACATTATTTACTTCACCAAGCACAGTTTACATAAGAAAATATCTCTTTTAAAAAATTTCTATTGACGTTTCTGTCGCTTTCTTTAAGTTTGTTATTTTCCTTTTAGTTATCTTATTCTGCTTTTACTCTTTTTTTTATACAACAACTAAACACAACTATTATCTTGGGCAAGGAGGTCTAGGACTATGTCCACTTTGACATAGAAAGGTCCTACTCTAGGAATCCAAGTAACTCATATGCTCCTCCTTCCGCCTATTACTTATTTCCAGCTTACGTTGTATTACTCATGACGAATAAGATCTATTCATCTCTTCTATTCCATGCTAAATAAGGAATAACTAAGTCTCATTTACTGCAATGGATAAGGGTTTCAATCTACGCAGTCTCTATCTAAAAAGACAACCAAGCTTTGGAAAATTTTCTCTTTACCTTTCATTTTTCCCCAACTAAGGTCTACCTATCCCAACCACGTGTGTCTTATCATCTTACTAATATCATTACATTATTCTTCTATAATATGCACACATGAAGCAACATTTCTATGTTTTCACTAGTGTCTTATACACCTTACGAGAACTTTTATTATTACTAAGAGTAATTACTGCTATAACCCTATACTTTTCCCATTACACCTAGGAAATGATTCCTATCTACTCCATATTTAAAAGTCTGATTTGGTTTGGTATTTATCAAATTTGTTCAAAAATTAAAACTTCTAAATTTTATCTTTTCAAAAACTTATTTACTTTTCCACCAAACCATTTTTTTTAAACATGTCTTGCTTGTTCTTAAAACATTTTTCTTTTTTCTTGACTTTAAAATAAATGTCCTCACACGTTTTCAAAATATCCCTTTTTATAGGTTTTCAAATTTACTAAAACTAGGGTAAATAAAAACAATTATTTTATCAAAACTCTCTTAACTTTCCTACTCTTCCAATTACTTAACCTTGAAAGAGTTACTAACTTACTACACTTAATGGTTTTATACCTATGTATTGGAATTACTTTCTCTTATGAGAAACCATTAACACTAAAACCTTCTATGAATCCTTTAAAGAAGGATTTCATGTTTGTGTGAAATTATAAGGAATTTATTTTATATTTTATCGAAATAGGCTATACAAAATATGGTGCTTTCCATACCTTGTACATCTCTTTCACGTATTCCTCATAGCTTGCACAAAACATCTTTATTTGTGATTCATAGAAAATTATATCATTATTCATTTCATTCCAATAGATTAAGGTATGTTTACTCTATATTTACTTACATAAGATATTTCCTACTAAATTCATTAATTTATCGTACATTATTTTTCAAAATAACGCATTTTTAAAACTTCTATATAACTAGAAAATATTTTCCTATGCTTATTTGAATAATAAGTGTACATACAAACCACTTTAGAAATTATCTCCAAAACTCATTTAGATCAAAACAGATGTTGCGTAAAACGCCATTACTACAACCCAAAAATACTAATATATGGATTCAATTAAAATAAATATTAATAAATCTTGTATGCTATGTAAAAACATTTACTTTGGGAGTCACCTACTATAACAATAGTGTCATAGTCTATGCTTCCTTTATTTTTATTGAAAACATTTATTACAACAATAAATGTTGTAACCTACGTTTTCGATACTTAACACACTCTAGGTTTTTATATTTAAAATCATTGTTTACCTATAAAGAAACTAGCGAGCTATACATGCTCTATAATTCTTCAAAATGAATTTCACTTTTAACAAAATTTACATCATATAAAAATCAATTTAAATTTCATACCACTTATTTTTTCAAAAACACAATATTTACTTCCTCAAATATATTAACAATTATATTTTTCCACTTTTTTAATTCAAAAGTTTCATTTTTATTAGGTTAGACATAAAGTGGATTTTCTTCATACTAAAACCTCTTATTCTTCCAGAAATAAAAACACTCTCCCTACTATCCCTAAGAAACTTCCCTACTTCATAAAACATATATACAAATTTTCTCTCAAAACATGGCTTATTTGTATGCTATAAATCGATAATAACATAGGGCTCTACATACTTTGTCATCCCAAACCCAACTAGCAAACTATGCACAAATATACTTCTAAAAACTTTCCATATGTTAAAATCTATGGTTGGGGACTATTTCGATTTTAGTACATAATATATTTATATTTTATTCAAAAATGAAAATACGTTCACTAACTATCTACCCAGGAATCCTAAACCTAGGCTCTGATACCAAATGTAACAACCCGAATTCCATTGTCCGGATTTTTCACAGAAATGCTAAAACCCAAGCCCACTGAAGCCCGAGTTGGGTATCTGGTATCCTGCAAATAGGCAAAGACAAATATATCAAAGCTCAATTAATTATCTCACAGCGGAATTGACCTAAAATATAATAGTAAGTAACTACTCACCCATGTAATAACACTTTCTAAGCAAGTGTCATAAAGCTGAGAAGTCTCTGCCATCTACCTAACCTGTAGGATGTTATGAGGAAGGGGTCAGAACAAAAGTTCTGGTGAATGAATAAATTATATACTTCTAGGCTTAATTCCACATATATCGTTTTATTTCCATTTACTGTTATATTAGGTTCATTAGGTTACAATACTCTCGTCTCTGTTCGTGAAACGTACCCATCTACTCCGTAGTAGATTAAAACCTAATAACTAATATATACATATATGTTGCTGTATGCCCAATGACCATATTTACCTTCCGTATCCTCCTCGAAAAGGGCTCCATCGTCTTGCTTCGAGAGCGTTCTATAACTACATCTGTAAAGGACTGCTTTGTAAGGCTTATAATACAGATGCTCCATCGTCTTGCTCCGTAGCTATACCTGTAAAGGACTGCTTCGTAAGGTCTACAATATAGATACTCCATCGTCTTGCTCCATGAGCGTTCCATAGCTACATCTGTAAAGGACTGCTTCTTAAGGCCTACAATACAGATGCTCCACTACTTACTATGAAAATGTAAATCGCGTTCGCACTAGTCTATGCCAGTGCTCGGACATCCAGAATTTACCACCCAGTGCGTACATTGAGGACTACGTAATCGTTATGTCTACTATCTGAATCCCGCCAACAAGGTCCACCTTTTACAGAATTTAGTCGGGGATTTTCTATATCTGTAAAGGACTGCTTCGTTAGGCCTACAATACAGATATTCTAGTTGGTATGTCTCCTTTTCATCATGGCTATGGCCTCACGCAGCCACCCCTCAACTAACCGAAAGACTTCTAAAAAGTTAAGTAGCCATGCCCTACTATAAACAATCTAACATCGAATGGCGGTGCCCCTCATCCAATGTCTCGATTAGTGAAAGAATCATTGGTCTATTGGTTTAACTCTAGTCTTTCCCAAAATCGCTCTTGGTCTTGATGCTGACCGATATCCGCATGCGACCATCCTTAAACTTACTTGCAAGTACTGGACATACGAATAGCCTACTCCGAACACCAAGCCCTTCTGACTACCTACAAAGGTCTTCTTCATTAGGCCTACAATGCAAATGCAATCAAGGCATACTCTCTTGATGGAACACCTACAGACTTGCCTCTGCGGGTGCAGCTTCGTTAGGCCTACCTAGAGGGCCATCCTAGAGTATCCTCACGTCCCGTTGAAGTCTCGTACTTCCTTGAAGCCCAAAAATACTAAGTTGGACGTGCTTCTCCATTTCTGAAATCCGTGATGAACTGCTTCGTTAGACGCTTCATCCTTTGGGCTGCTCCAAACGCATCTCAATTGTTTTATTAGACCCTAAGTCTAATCTTTTAATTTGCATTTAGTTTGCTTTCTTATTATGTTGGCTACTTATTTACCCTAATTATCATATTCTTGCCCTCGTCACACCTCTATCTATTGTGAGATTTCCATTTATTTAATAGGGAATGTTGTTGGTATGAGCCACATTCATTATCTTGCTTATTTAACTTAATATAAATCTTAAGTTCATTAAAATAAGCCTCTTTTTATCATTCCTGCTTTATTTTCTTATTGACTTAATATAAATTATTTAAATAAGCTTCTACCATTATTATTGCTCATTAATATATTCAAAGTCTCAAAATAAGCTTTTCTGTTCTTATTACTTAATTATTACCTATGTTATAATTCTACCTGATATTGTCATTTTCTCTTCTTTTATAGTCCGTACATAATTCCAGCATTTCTTTTTTGTTCTAATCTGCCTTCTTTTATTATGATATAGAATATTCTTTTATTCTCTTATATTATATAATTCACTTATCATAATAACTATCTTCTTAAATAGTCTACGCAGTGAATGCAGACCTAGGTTCATTATCGTTTACAGCTTCAAGTTCTTATCTAATAATTTACTTGATTCATGTCATACTTTGCTTTATTACCTTCTATTCTAGGAAGTAATTCTATTTTATTTGGTTGGTTATGAAAACTATATTTAAAAATCCATTTCCATTTTTTTAACATTAAATAACACTATAAACAATAATCCATAACTGCTAGATATTTCTTTTACTATTTTGGAATAGTGAAAAATACAGTGGTTTCTCTATTTTACACTAATTCTCTTTTTCTTTCTTTTATTCTAGCAATTACCTTCATTGCTGTCTTTTAAATATTAAATTATAGAAATGTATCCTATTTTCTAAACCAACCAATTATCCTTTTAGTTACTCCAAAATCCAGTTATTAGATTAATTAACTTTTCTCATTTAACGTAATTTATTATAGTAATTCTATTCCTCAAACTTTTATTACTTTACATCTTATTTTTCATTTCAATATTCTTAATTATTTAATCCTTATTGATGTTTAATCTATTCTAAGCCATACGCGAAGAAAGAGGAGAAAATAGAAGAAGAATGACGCTTGCATAGAAATCCAAAACGTAGAAACAGATGTAAATAAATGCTAATACTATAAATAAACTGTAAATTCCTTATAGTTCAGCATAACTTAATTAATAGGATTAAATATTGAATAAAATTATCAAACGGGAATTTAACGATAATATATCTTAAACTTAAAAGATATATAAATAAATCCACTCACATTGCTAGCTTTCTAAATCTCTCTGCTTTTATTTCAGATCTGTCCCTAACATCTATATTCACCTCCCTTATAATCCCTATTTGGAATTACAAACTATATATTTACAGATCTATAATATTTGAAAGAGAAAAGGAAGAGATTTGGATTAGAAATAGCAAATAAAACTCAGATCTAGGGTTTTAGCTTTGACATAGCCTTCTGATTTGAACCAATTCCTAATTCCCTAATTAAATCAATTCTCTTTCTATTTAGATCTAAATTCGTGTGAATTAGATCTAAAATTTTGTTATTAAGAAAGTGTAGAAGAGATAGAAAAATGGTAGAGCTTATGTAGGTAAGAGAAAAATAATTCGAATAAAAATGAGGCTCTGAACCTATATTTATAGTGGTTCAAATCAGTGCTAACCATTAGATATAAAACCCGAAAATCTAAAACGTACACTCAATCTATGGACATTAAATTAATATGTTTTCTTCTGCGTTTGTTTTTATTTCAAATTGATTCTCCAACAATCTTTTCATTAATCACTTTTCCCTTCTCTCTCACAATCTATGGAAACATATATTTTTAAATGTGACGTTTCTTTTAAATAAGATTCTCCTATTAATCACCCAATTAATAGATTTTATATATACCTAGAATTAATTTATTATCCAATTAATCCCTGCCTGCACTGTGATTTCTTACCAAATTAATATGCCAATCAACACCATATTAATTCGTCACATATATGCATATTAATTTATTTTATTCTCTTAATTATTGCATGCATATATTCTACAATTGAATTTTGAATCACAATCTTAATAATATATGTTACCATAAGTCTCCAAGTTTATTAATTGACAATTGATTACTTGCATTAATTACTCTTCCTCCATTTTATTCTCTTGCACTAACATATATGTTTCTAATCATATCAATTAGTTGCTACAATATATGTTCCGTTTCCTGTCAGTTCCTGTTAATTAATCACCTCTACAACTTAATTGAATACTAATTTTCCTTTTAAACAAACACTGTCAATTAATCTTCCCTATTAATTGATTTTATATAATTTCTCTCCCTAATTTATTTGTTACGCAAATATATATGTATTCCAAATAATATTAATTATCTGCCACATTTACAAACATTTCTTTATTTTAAAATTTCAAACGTATATAACTTAATTAAATTATTTGCATATATAATTGTAATTTAACGCGGGATGTTACACCTTTCTAAACCATTGAAAGTATCTCTTTCGAAATCATTGGGTTTTTCCTAAAAATATCTTTTGGGTCAAAGTGAATACATATGAAAGTGCGCCTTTCGAAACAATTTAGCTTTAACTAAAATGATTGGGGAAAAATTTGATGGCTTCGGAACCATCCTTTCGAAAGCTTCAAAACATTGAGTGAAACATTGAAGGATAGCATCAAAACCCTCTTTCGATGCTCTTGCCTTCGAAACCCTTGAACCCTTTCAAAAGCTTTTGGGAAGTAGCATAATACAGGTTTAAAACAAAAGCTAACTTTCGAATTAGTTGATGACTTCAATCCATTCGAAAGGCATAGGAACGGTAGAAGGGTTTCGACTTGGTTGAACCCGCCCTTTTTGAAAGCATTGGATTTAAAACTAAGTTACTACTTCGGAAGCCACAATTTAAACAGGAGGCAGCAACCCCTTTCAAAAGCAATTAGAAAGACCTCTTCGAAAGCGTCCGTTTTGACTCCTTTGAAATTTTTTAGCAAAACAAGGCAGGTGCTTATCATTTGAAAGTAAAATATAGGTTTTGACCTCATCGGAAGCAACGGTTTCGATGTCAAGCCTTCCACCTTTCTCCAATCCACTACGTACCATCAATGTGATACCTTGTGTATTGGTTTCGGCTTTGGTAGGTTTCGACTTGGTCCTCTTACAAGGGTGAAGCAAAGGTTTTGACTTGTATCCGTTTTGAATGGATGGTGAAGCCGTGAATATATAAGGGTGCGACTATTTCCTATTAAGCCCTTATGTAAATTAATTAGCCTATAAGCCATTCTTAAGCCCATTTAAATAATTAAGCATGGCCTTTATTTATTTATTTATTCAAATCTCAATCCCCTTATCACTCTAACCATTTACATTATTCTATTTAATTTATCTAATTAAATCTCCAAAATAATGTTATCAAAATTAGGGGTGTTACACCTGTGTTGGCAGGGGATCCAGGCGAGGTCCTCGGTGTTATTTTATCTAGAGATACACCATGACGGATGGTACCCCAGTCATTATATGGAATCCATTCTCCAATAAGTGTTGTACGGACATAGTTGTGCCCTACTGTGCTGAAACATGAGATGCAAGCATTTCAGCTATATCCATATTTTACTTTGACCTCTAGACATTATTATAATATACATGGAATTTCATATGAAATATTTTGGTTATCGTAAGATAAAAACCCGTTCGTGTTTATATGCGGCGTGGTCTTACGAGATACTTTTGATTTCAAAGATTTTTTATAACTTAAAAATCCAGTTGGATGTGTTTTCTCACGCTGGTTTTACAGACTGACTTGGGTGTTATTTTATTATAATGCTTGGGTCAGACCGAGCATATTTACATATTGCTTTCGATGTATTGGAGCTAAGGAGATGAGTTGGGGGTCTTCAAGTCGTATTCACGTATATGATTGTTTTTCACTGTTTTGTTTTTTAAATCATCAGCATTTGTGAGGACAGGTTTTTATAACTGTCCAGGTTTCTCTTTTGTAAAGATTACTGATATTATATTATATATTGTTCTGCTATGGTTGTGAGATTCTGTGTTGTTGATAGTTTCTTTTCTTCTTCTTCCCTTCTTCTCTCTTTTATCTTCTTTCTTTTTCCCTATCAATCGGGTTTTCCGGCATTCGATGGTTCGGTGCTAATACAGTGGACGTATTGGTGTCGATATTCGAGGGTCAAAAATCATGACTTTTACACCACCACTCTTCACGATCTTTGATTATAGGTTTTGTCCATTATATCAAGTTTGGACTGTTATGTTGTTTTATCCATTCTGTCCAGTTTGGATTTTGTTCAGACTATTTCTATTCTTTCAAGTATGGATCTTTATACTATTTTTTCCCATCATTTATGTTTGGATTTGTTTCCTATTGCTTTTTTCCATTCTTATGTTTGGTTGTTGTTTATGTGGGATAAAACCCGTTCGGCGTTAGCGGGGTGGTCCCTCATATTATTGTTAAATACATTCCCTTTTGTTTTAGAGTTTTACTCATACCAAACATCTGACTCGAGTTGTTTATTTTCCTAAGCTCTCGTGTGCTCAATTATATTTGAATAGTTTGAAAGTAGTAGGTTTCTCTTTGGAGCTCTTCGAAGACGATGATCGAGCACGTGGCTCCTTAGTTATCTAGTTATTCCTTTCCGCTGTATAATTATGAAGATGTATTTTGTATCTAAAAATGACAAGTCATAATGTATAACTGCCAATCTGTTAGGTGTATTACTTTTGTATAACTCTGATAACATAATATAAGGAGTAACCTGTTGTACTATATCATTTTGTATTATATGTAACCATTCCGTTGTGAGGTTTTTCTGTAACGACCCATAAATTTTGATTGGTTTTAATAACATATTTAACTGAATTTTGGGAAATTTTAAATAATTGAATTTTGAAATAAAATTTTTATATATGGAATACGTATTTAAAAAACATAGCAATAGGTAAATTTTCATCAGAAAATATGGAAGTTTATTTTATTGTGTAAATTGTATCTCAATTTAAATCAGTTAATAACAGTTGAATTTAAAAGTGTTCCGAAACCTAAATATGCTAACATGAGAAAATTTACTTAGAACACTCTGAATCTGACTGTGAAATTCGTTTCGCGAAATTCGGACGTTTCTAGCTCCATTTGGATTTTTCCGTACGGAATAGCAGCATTTTCGGTACCGATTATCTAATTTTGATCGGATGATCGTACCACTGATATCTGTATACCGTTTTGATCGTCTCGTCATGCGGATCTTCGTAGTATATTTATTTCTGTATTTTGAGATCTGGTACACGACAGAAACGGGAAGATTGTACGTCTTACCGTACCGAAATTTGTGGCCTTTTTGTTTCCTTTGTCTCCTCCAGCTTGAAACGTGCAGCCCACGCAAGCAATAAATTGTCATAATTTTTCAGCTGAATGCAGGGAAGACCGTTGTCATTCTTTTACTTTATATTTATTCTTGCCTTTTTCTCTGCTCACCTGTACACTTTAATATAATATTAAATTACATTATTCTAATTCTAGCCTCCTTTGTTCATCCTCGTTCCTTTTCTTCTCATTTCTTTTGCACAGCAATACCATTCATTATCTCCCCTCTCCTATCACGCGCTCACCCGCCCTTGCTTCGGACACCCAAGCCCCGGCTGACCGTGCCTTCCCATATCGTTCGTCGCTAGCTCCGCCGAACCCACCAGACCTCACAGCTTCCGCCACGTCATGCCTTCCGCCTTCGGACTTCGTCCCCTCTCCTCTCTCGTTCGCCGCCCACGTGACAACCCACCTACTACAGAAGCCACAACCCTGCCGTACCTTCGAACTCCACCACCGACCCAACCACCGCATCCGCCTCCTTCCCGCGTGCCTGCCTGTCCTTCTTTGTGGCTGCTCAGCCTAACATCAATTCGAAGGTGTATATATGTAGTATATATATTAATATATATAGGTTTATTATTATATGTATATAGTTTGGTTATGTGCTGGTTATATAGGTTCTTATATAAATAATGTTTTACAACCTTCTTCATTTTATATTGTTTTTAAAATTATATATAGGTTATGTTATAAGTTGGGTCTGAGTTTTGAATTAAACATGCACAGGGAGGTAAGTGTATACATGTTATATTTTATATCATATTTTAAAGAAAACCTGTTCATCATTTTCTATTACCATAACGTGTTTCATGTCTTACTAATATATAAGTTTGTACAAGTTAAATAGAAGAGTTATTTATATACAAGGTTGTTCATATTATATATTAAAACTATGTATATAATTCATAGTCGTACATGTATGTGGTTATAAAGTAAAAGCTTATACAGTTATATGTATTATAACAGTATTATAATTAGCCTATATTAATACTATCATATTTTAGTTGAAGTCAGGCTATAGTTTGTAACAGCTATGAAATAAGATAATGGTTGTATATTTATATCTATATTAGTATTTATTTCAAATCTTATATTATATATATATGTTATATTTTAATATATGTGTTTGATTCAAACGATGATTTGAAATGCCTATATATTTAATTTAATATGAGATTGAAATTTAAATTATGATTTTTATACAAATAGTTATATATAGTTAGACAAATATAGTTCACCTATACCAATTTTCTTCATCGATCTAGTTCTGATTCGTTTTATCAATTCTTGATTATCAGTCTTGTTCGTCCAATTCGCGTTCAATCTTTCTTTTCTTTAAAATCCGTGCCTAGAATTGTAACTCACTCTATTGTCGAATCTCTCTCTAGCCACGGAAGGTGAGCAATCAGTCACGATTAACGTTCTTGTATTTATTAAATTTGGTTTCAATTGAAGCAGCAATTGAAACATACTGCTGATAGTTATTTACATTATAATATATATATATGTATGCTATTATCTGTATCTGTTCACCTGAGGGATTTGACACCATAACCCATTGTTTATATTTTATTTAATTTCTGATGATATATGCCTGTTATATTATTATCATATCTGTTATCACTCTGCAAGTTCCCTGTTAGTATAGAATTCACTATGGGTTGAAATGATACATACCCGAACGGACTTTAGAATAGGAGAATTTCGTTATGGGTTGAAATGATAAACCCAAGCGATTTTCATTTGAATTGAATTTGGGATTACGGGTCGAAATGATATCTACCCGTATAAATTTAAATTACGGATTGAAATGTTAAATATCCGTATCACTTGACCATAGGATAGGAAATTATATACAGACACCGTTGGTCCATATATAAATATTTTGAAAATAAATTCTATGGTTTTGGAAAGAAATATATGGTTTTAATAAATGTTGATTCTTAAATTTTTATATATAAATGGTAATGATATATATAGATTTAATAAATATATTTAATTTAATTAAGATTGACCTAATACATATAATATGTTTAAGTGTTTAAATTTATATTTCAAAATAGATTTTGGTAATAATTTGAATAAGTTAAGGTTGGGAAGATAATTTGAATTTAGTTGAAACTGTATTCAATAAAGAATTTTATTTAATTAAATCGATTTGAAACTCATTGAAATTGAGATTTAAGATATGATTTATAACTTGGTCTTGATTTAAGTAATTTAAGGAATATTTCTCATTTAAATAATTTTAAGGAAATATTTAGTAAAAATGTAATATAAGGCTAGTTAAATGATATTGAATTTATTAAGTGAATATTCCCTGACTAAATAATAATGAAGTTAAATCAAGATCTATATGATACTATTAAAATTAAATTTGAAAATGTTGAATATTAAAGCTTTGAAATATATTGGAATTTAAATGGTTTATTTTGTGATTCAGATCTGTATTTGAAATCAATATAATTTGAATTTGTTATTTAGAAACTGAATTGAATTAAAATGGGAAATTTAGATTGAATTAAATTGGAATTTGGAACTCGAGTTGATTTGAATCAATTTTTTTGAAATTGAGGAAATATATATAATTGAAATGGAAATGATACTTTGGGTTTGAAGTATAAAATATTTTGAAAGGACCACGGTGTTGTAATGACGGTTGGTTATTGATAGCTTATATTTCTACATTGTAGATAGTTCCACGGATCCTTAGAGGATGGTTATCCCAAACATCCTTTAAGTTACTTGTATTTCAGTTGATATTTCACTTGGGTTGGATTTATTAATATAAGAATGTTAATCCTGACTCGAGTGTTTGTGTTTTGCTTTACGCTCGGGTCAGACTGAGTAATTCAGCATTTGAGACTCACCCTTGGAGTTTGTAGCTTCGCTTGGAGACCCAACAATCGATTCAGCTTTCAGATTTTCCAGTTGATTTGTTCAGAGAGGTCATCAGTTTGTATTGGAGACTTCACTGTATTTGAGATATTCTGCTGTATTTTAATTCTAACTCTGATGTTTATATAGTAGCTTCATGAACTACTATTTATCTATTCCGCTGCATTATTTTATATTACTCTGTGTCTGTGATTCTGTGATTGATTTATTTACCGTATATACTTAGTTTTGCCAAATTTAAATTAATAATATGATATTTTGAACAATTCAAGTCCAACATGTGTGGATGCGAAAGGTTGAAAATAACGGGTCGTTACAGTTGGTATTAGAGCTTTGGTTTTAGGCAAAACTTAGCATATGTAGTACATTTAATTACAGAATTACTTTCGTCTGTGCTTGAATCTCTTCCTCTTGGATTAGGTTTCCTTTGAATTTTGGAACGCTCTCACTTGTTATGAAATCCATCCATGTCTTCCCTATTTGTATTCTTTTGATTTTGGAGCATCCCATAAATCCACTTCGAATGATCTCTATATAAAAATCGGCGATCCCGCCAATCTTTGAATGATTTGTAAAAAGGGTGAAACTCCTTCACAATTGGCATTGATTCACCGGAGATTTCTATATCTTTTGTTTAGATGCCGCTACCTCTTGCGATCGAATGTTGTTTTTTCTTGGAATTCTGCATCGATCTTGTTCCTGAAGTCACGGTTGACCCGGTTAAGGTCATCCGCGATTTATATAAGTATATCCAGCTTCTATTTGGATTTAATTATCTCATCTTCGTTCGAGCCTATCTTCGAATCAGAATTCTATTTGATTTGAGTCCCTCTAATTTGAATCTCAATCTTTGTTTTGAAATACATTCTTAAATCATCCTTTGAAAATCGGGTTTGTTTGTATTTTAGAAATTGTTTTATATATCGAAATTATTATTTTGCTAAGTATGATTATATTCTACATATAAAAGTGAAATTTTTTCGATAAAGATTATATACCTTTTTAAAACTAGAATTTGAAGTTTTGAAAGGATTTGAAATTTTGAAAGTTATATAAGAAATTGATGATTTATAGCTGAAGGGTTATGAATTTGGAATTCGAGAAATTGAACTCCGGTATTTTGAAATTGGTTTTAAGAATTTTGAAAATATATAATAATACGATTTAAAAGTATTTTTCCGAATAAGAAATGTTTCAAATGACTTCAAATGAGTTCCTATGATTTCGAAAAATTTCAAAGAAGTTTTCAAGAAAATAGACGTCCAGAACCCACTTACGTCGCTGGAAAATAATTTCGGTGATGAGTGCATGCATCATCGACATTGATTTTCGAGTTAAAGAGTGGGGGAGAGGCCACTTTAGTAGCTTTGTTATGCGAGTGACTTTATGAAACCAATTTTGATTTCAAATTCTAAAGTATGATTTGATATTCGAAGGATATATGTATATATATTAGAAACGATTTGAAGTGAACCGGTCTTCAGTCCTCGAGTTTCGGATTTGTTTTGGTATGACCTTGTCTATTGAAATTGATTTACTGATTTGTTGCTGATTTCTAACCTTTGAATTGGAAATTTGATTTCTCCGACTATTTTGAATGTTCGAACACTTCCAAATCAAGGTTTAAAATTTCAAAGCTAAGTAATTTCGAAAAGCATAAATTATTTGATAAAGTATATAAATTTGGTTTAGTATGTTTAAGTATGAAGTAATATGATTTGAATAAGTTTGAAACTGTTTTGTTAAGTAAATGGATAAGTCTATTTTGAATTATACTAATATGAATTCTAGTTTTGAAAATGTTTTGAATAAAATTTAGTTTTAAATGTTTTAACTTAGTAACATCTTTTATAAAACTATATATATATAACAAGTTGGAATAGATACATAAGTTGTACGTATACTTTTTCATTCGCATAATTAATTTGATCCAGGTTTGAGTACACAAGTTCGAGGTGCATTACACCATTTCGTGTTAGGATTTTTCATTTGATTCTTGATGCCGAATATTTGATATGGATTTTTGGCTTGATTCTAGAAATTCTCTATCATAGTATATGGCTATGCAAGGAGGCTGATGGCTTCTAGTCGAGAAACCATATCGAAGTCCGCATTAGGGAAGTCGAATGGACAATACTAGTTCGAAAGCGAACTTGTGTGATCGAGCGAGTGATCGAATGTGATGTCGCAAAATGATGACATATGTACATCTTATGTTCTAATATCATTGATATACTTTGACGTCGAAATTGGATGTTGTTGGGTTGGATATCTTTGTAATTTAATTGGAATTTTTCTTTTATGCAAAACTACTATCAATTTAAAACCATTTTTCAAAACTATTCTTTTTTTATTTTTCTTAAACAAACTATTTTATTCTATTTTACATACAATCTATTTTACAAACTATTGTATTTACAAAACTATTTTACAAACTATTTTATATACAAAAACTATTCTAAATTCAAAACCTTTTATAAAGCAAAGATGTTCAATCCTATATGGCTCTTCGTACAGTGTAATGGTTTTTTGGAAAATTTTGGTTCTGATATAAGATGGACCTTATGTAATATAAGATGATTTTGAAAACTATTGATTTTGGAAATGAATTGTTTGACTTAAATTATAATGATTTAGAAACTTGGATTATTCTCCAAACCTATTATTTTGGAAACTTGAAACTAAAGATATTTAATTTGGAAGAAAATTTGGTGAAATCATAGACGATTTTGAAACCGAACTGATATTGAAACGAATTGAAATTGAGAACCTTGTTTTACTAAATACTTGATTTGGGAGTTATCGAACTTATATAAAATTGATTTGTATAAGTATGAAGTTGATTTAAAACTATTGATTTGGAAAGGTACTCAATTTGAAAGAGAAATCTTATATAATCGAAGTATATATAAGTGTGATTTGATATACTATTGATTTTGGAAAGTATTCGATTTGAAAATGAAATCTTATATATAATGGACTTTATATAAGTATGATATTTGAAATTGATTTGAAAGGTACTATATGATACATATTTTTGAAGTAAAGATATGGAAAGTGCCTTCTGCTTGATATCCGCTTTGTGGCCACATTGTGGATTCATTCTATCGATATTATTTCTCTGATTTGGGTTTTCCGGATATGATACTCGAGTGTCCATCGAATTCCATGGCGATCTCCATGGTCTTACAAGCGCGATTGCATAGCGTAATTCGCCTGGCTGAGATGGCCTAGGGTACGGATTGTTTCCTGGGGGATCCAGGCGTAACCATTGTGTATCCTGCGATCTATGTAGGTCGTATTTAGTAGCGAAATCCGCAGGGCTGAGATAGCTTATGGATACGGATTGTTTCCTGGGGGATCCAGGCGTAACCATTATGTATCTGTGGTCTACTAGTCATCATGGCGTAATTCGCAGGGCTGAGAAAGCTTACGGATACGGATTGTTTCCTGGGGGATCCAGGCGTAACCATTGTGTATCTGCGATCCATGGTTGGACAAAATTTGGTTGTTTTGTTTGGATTGTATTTTCCATATCTGTTTTAAAAGTTTTTCCAATATTTTCACTGGGTGTTGAAACAAGTCTATTAAGTACTTGGAGAATTCTAGCTTTACGCATGATCAACGCATGGCCAGAGTCTGCAAGAACGAGGATAAACTTGTTGAGACATCGAGTTATAAAAGTATTTTCGAAGGGAAATTTGTTTCGATATAAAAGTATTTTTCAGCAAAGGAATTCTATATTAATATTTGAAATTGAAATTCTTATGGTTTGAATTAATTATTCATGCCCGATACTATTCTTTTGAATCTACCTTATCTACTCAGCTTTATTTATTCACCTATATTCTGTTTTTTCCCAAATCCTCCTTCTTTTCCTTGTTGACTATATCCTTTTTAAATATTGTTTATTTATATACTACATGGTTTAATAGTAAATTATAAGTGTTATAAATATTTTTGAAGTTATTGATTAAATAAAACATATTTAAAGTAAATGATTATTGATTTATTAATAATATTTGAAAAGTATCTTGAAATGAAATTTATAAATTTATGAATTATGGATTTAAATGTTTTCAATAGCTTCTTTGTAAAAATAAGTAATAATGTAAATAATTGTTTTCAAATAGTTTACATATATTTATAAAGGTGTTATTTAAACATATAAATGGCATTTATAAAGGAAGCAAGAAATTTTACAAATGAGTTTTGAAAGGTATTAAAGTATTAAAGATAATTGAATTGCAACTGAAGTTTTCAAATGAATATTTCAAGTAAAATTTATATAGTTTAAATTAATTGTTTATCCTTGTCTTTTAATCTATCTTTTTTGTCTGATTGTTTCTATTCTCCTACCTCCTTCCTTTTTGGGGACGAAAAGTTTTGAGTGAAGGAGAGTGTAACGACCCATTAATTTTGATTGGTTTTAATAACATATTTAACTGAATTTTGTGAAATTTTAAACAATTGAATTTTGAAATAAAAAGTTTATATTTGGAATACGTATTTAAAAAACATAGCAATAGGTAAATTTTCATCAGAAAATATGGAAGTTTATTTTATTGTGTAAATTTTATCTCAATTTAAATCAGTTAATAACAGTTGAATTTAAAAGTGTTTCGAAACCTAAATATGCCAACATGAGAAAATTTATTTAGAACACTCTGAATCTGACTGCGAAATTCGTTTCGCGAAATTCAGACGTTTCTAGCTCCATTTGGATTTTTTCCGTACGGAATAGCAGCATTTTCAGTTTAGATTATCAACTTTTGATCGGATGATCGTACCACTAATATCTGTATACCGTTTTGATCGTCTCGTCGTGCTGATCTTCGTAGTATATTTATTTCTGTATTTTGAGATCCGGTACACGACGGAAACGGGAAGACTGTGCGTCGTACCGTACCGAAATTTGTGGCCTTATTGTTTCCTTTGTCTCCTCAAGCTTGAAACGTGCAGCCCACGCAAGCAATAAATTGTCATAATTTTTCAGCTGAATGCAGGGAAGACCATTGCCATTCTTTTACTTTATATTTATTCTTGCCTTTTTCTCTGCTCACCTGTACACTTTAATATAATATTACATGTAACGACCCGTATTTTCACGGATCGAAACATCGTAAAGGAGTTGACCTTTGGTTGCATTTCTGTTAAGTTTCAGATTTTGGCAGAATTTTGTCTATGTCCTAAGTCGTAGCCGACTTATGGGTTCTGGACGAGTTAGTGTTAGGTCGTGGGTTAGTTGTAGCGACCTATAGAATTATGCAACCTAGGATTTAGTTAAGTGTTAGGTCGGCAGGGTGAGTTAGCGACCTAAGGAACTGACCGACTTAAGGATATGGCGACTCAAGGGTAGGCAGACCTAGTGGGGTTAGCGACCTAGTGGTTACCGGGTCAGCATAGTTAGGTCGGCAACGACCTAGGGAGCTGGGGTAGCAGGTTGGCGACTTAGTAGAGTGAGCGACCAATGGGATTGACCGACCTAAGGAATAAGTTAGTTAACGACTTAATAGTTAAGTCGTAGATGACTTAGGAGTTAGTGGTTAAGTCGTCTAGATGACTTAGTAGTTAGGTCGTATCCCAGTTTGTTCGCGACTTATGTTAGGTCGCGTAGATGTTTTAAGGGGTTAGTCGTAACACCATTAGGTCGCGTGGGTGCTAAGTTGTTAGGTCGCAGGGTTTTGTAAGTCTTAGGTCGTAGCTTAGTAAGTTGTTAGGTCGCGGGTTGGCTTAAGTGTTAGGTCGCGTGGGAGTCTAAGGTATTAAGTCGTAACCTCGTTATGTCGTAGGTCGGCAAGGCAGTTAAGTGTTTGGTCGCGTTAAGACGTGTGTGTTTTGTAGGCAGTTAGGTCGTGGACTTCTATGGTTGTTAAGTCGCGATGTGTTAAGTCACGCGTTGCGTTAGGTCGTAGGTCGCTGGGTGTTTGGATGCGCTGAAGGGTTAGGTCGGAGAGGCTTAGGTCGTAAGTCGGAAGCGACTTAGGGAGATAGCCAGATTTCGACTTAAGGAATTTCAGCTATAAATAGGAGGGGTTGTTCTCACTTTTTGGGATCCGGATTTTGTAGCGACGAAGTGCTGCCATTTTGAGAGCTCGACTTCTACACTTTTTCACTTCTTTTCTCCACTCTAATCTAGTACTTCCATCCATCCGAATCGAAGATCAAGATTGAAGATTCAAGAGCTTAGATTGGAAATCTTCATCTTTTCAAGAGAGATTTCTTCATTTGAAGCGGATTCGTGATAGATCAAGCTTGATCCCTTGCTGTCCAGATCTGAAGCGTGTTGACTTGAGGTTGTTTAGGTGATTTGGTGAGTGGTGATTATCTCTCACACGGATCCAAAGGAGTATATCGGATTGTTGGCTCGATTTGGTGTTAAAATAGTGATTTCCATGCATTTTCTTCATCCAAAGTGTAGATCCATATAGATCCATTGTTCATGATGATGTTACATCCATTTTATCATATGTTAACCTATGCAAGTTCATTCATCAAGTTTGTAGGGATATAATTCATGTCTTCATGCTTATTGGACTTTCAACTCTTTAATTACGAAAATGCCATTATTGTGATAATTGTCTATTTAGATCTTGTTTGAATGCTTGATTGTTTGGATTAATGTTTGATTTGATTGATTGTTATGAATTAGATGATTGATGATTAGATTTAGATCGAAGATGATTCAAAAGCCAAGGGAAAGGCTCTTGGATTGGGAAAGCTGCTCGTGGCATATGTAGCGGGATGATGAAGCTCTTATGCGTAGATTTGATGATGAGATGTTGAGATGAGGCTTTGCGAGGATGTGATGAAGCAAGGCAATCATGTGATGAAGACTTGGTCTAATCCAGACGGGATCATTCCAAGCATGTTGGTAACTCGGTGAAATGATTCGAGTTGAGGATAATGAATGGATATGAGAATGGTCGTCGAGGAGGATGACTAGGAGGCTTGGATAGCATCGTTGTTGAAGGTTCTAGCATGCTCTAAGCAAGAGTACGTTTGGGCAGATTCGATAGTCCCAACGACTAACTGTTGATGGTCGAGTACTCTGGGCAGATTCGATAGTCCTAGGCATGGGTTGCGACGGCGTGCGGGAGTTATGTCTAGAACCGGGGTTTCCATTAGCCCTTGACGGACGGCTGAAAAAATGTGCCGGTCATTCAATTAACGGTGATATCGAAGCAATGATAACAGTGATAGCCAGAGTCATGGATGTTTGGTTGTATCGTCATTCGGACCCAAGAGCGGTATTTTCTGGGTGCTTATCTGATTTAGGCCTTGGTACTCGGAAAACATCGCCCTTAACTCGAATGATTATTACTTTACTTTAAATTGTATGCTCTGTCATGTTGCTTCTTCTTAGTGTGTGTCTGGGGACTATCACTGTAGAAAGAGGAGGAGTGGGAGGGTTGTATTCCTATTCCTTTTCCTTTATGCTCTTTTGGTATGTTGTTAGTTAATTTACTGCTCACTAAGACTGTTGTCTGACTCAAGGCTTTATGTTTTAATTCTTATCGCCTTGGGCTGTTCGTCCATCTTTGGGACGGGCAGACTAGGTAGCAGGTGACAGGTGCTGTTCTCTTCTCACGATGCTGATATCGTAGACGAGCTGGAGGGTTGCATATTATCTTCTTCTTATTATATGTACTGGATGTTCCGCTGTTTTGTATTCTCTAAGTGTCATGTAGTGAGGCTTGATGTATTGGCTATTTGGATGCTTGTATTCAACTATTATCACTACAACAAAAAAGACTTTTCACAGCGTTTGAAAAACGCTGTTAAAAGTTTTCACAGCGTTTTTAAAAACGCTGTATAACGACATGCGGTCGTTGACCCTAAATTTTTAACTGCAAAATATAAACGCTGTCAAAAACCCACTTTCTACAGCGTTTTTTAAACGCTGTTAATAATTTTTCTACTGCAAGGTGTAAACGCTGTTAATAGTTTTCTACTGCAAGGTATAAACGCTGTCGTAGGGATATGCATTTTTTTCCCAATGAATTGACAGCAATGTATAAACGCTGTCGTAGGGATATGCATTTTTTTCCAATGAATTGACAGCAATGTATAAACGCTGTCGTAGGAATATGCATTTTTTTCCCAATGAATTGACAGCAATGTATAAACGCTGTCGTAGGGATATGCATTTTTTTCCAATGAATTGACAGCAATGTATAAACGCTGTCGTAGGGATATGCATTTTTTTCCAATGAATTGACAGCAATGTATAAACGCTGTCGTAGGGATATGCATTTTTTTTCCAAAGAATTGACAGCAATGTTGTGTCATTGCAATATTCACACATATCATTAATATAAACTACATTTAATTATATTTTAATCAGTTAATGTACATAACATAAACAAATCAAACTAAAAATTTCAAAATAAAAGCATAACTATTAATCACTTCCATAAAATAAGTTGAACACAATATCCATGAACAAAGTTTACATAAACCCGTAAAGAGAGATAAAATTTATAAACCAACTGCATACAAAATTAGACAAATGCACAATATCTAGAAAGCAAGTTTGCATCTAATATCATCGGAATATTGTAAAATTAAAATATTAACGTTATTGGAAAAAAGAAAGAAAACCCTTCAGCCAGCATGTATGATAGGTTTTCCATAAGCATCATGAGTGCAACTTCACGATCAGTAGAGTGCCTGGAACATAAAATACCAAACATTAAATAACACTAAATTCATGGGTATTAGTTTATGACTAGCAAGTGTCCATTTTCCTTCATTAAAGAAATTGATCAAACAAACCTGGCAAAATATAACATTTTAATGATGTATGCACTGAGCAATCCAGTCTGCATATGATATTTCAAAATCATAGTTAAATATTATGAGATCCACAAGGAAAGGGAAAATATGAACATTCAAAACTTACAAAAGCTCCTAAAAAAGTGTTGGATAGAAACAGATAGATGAAATCCCTAGCAAGTTGCAACGCAGTGTCGGCATCAATATGTTTGAGATCGAAGTTATGAATTGCATTGAAAAGCAGTACAGATGTCACAGGCTTAATAGTTAATTAGGACAGAGTAGTGTATCTACATTCTCAAGTCAAACATCAAGATCGATTTCAAATTATGTACAAACCTTATAATATGAATTTTTGAATTTACGATTTACAATTTCAATCCCATATCAATTTTGATGTTTGAACATTACGATTTATAATTTAAATTCTATTTTTGAGAACCTTGCTGCTTCATATCTAACGGTTGCAAAGGATTTAAGGGTTTCCATGTGTGTGTATGTATGTGTATGTATATGTGTTTGTATATATATATATATATATATATATATTAATTACGTATACTTTAGTCTCAAGTCTAAGACATTGAACAAATCAATGGTTGTTTGATCTCTTGGGTGAATTTCTCTGGAGTGTTTTAAAATTTGTACAAGATTAGTATTTACTTCAAGTTGAATGTAACCTTGCGAGTTAAACTGAATTCTTGCAATATCTCATAGAAATGAAAGTAATTAGTATCAGAGATGCATGATTCTTTAAACACTGCTACAAGAAACCATATTTAGTTGATCATATGCAAGGCAACTGCGTGCTTGCACTGCTTAACCAACATCAAGCAAAATGCTTGTCATTGAAAAAAAACTCTGCTATTTTGATTAGAGGTATATGTGTCTCCAAACATGAACACTACTAACAAACCATATGAAGATAGTTTTAACTAATTGAATTTGATGGACCTAATGGAGTAAATTGTTCATATTTTCATTTAGCTCAGTTAAGAGAGATGAATAATGTAAAAGTCTCCTTTTGCTGATTTGATAATACTAAAAGACCAACTGAAGGCAAGCAAGAAATAATAATGAGAATACTCACCTGCCAAAAGTGTGACCAATTGTAACATCGCTCTGATTAAAAAGGGACCAGCAAGTTGTACAAGCAACTCCAGTTTCATCGCCGACCCATCTAGTGTCAGGGCCAGCATCGGAGAATATAACTGCATTTGGTTGGAGTTGATGAATGACCTCGAACCAAGTATCAAAAAAGTATTCCATGTCTTTCTCTCCTTCACCTTTTGCACCATCTAACCATACCTCTTTTATTTCACCATAACTGCCACGAAGAACCAACCATAAATAAACAGACTACACATACTGCTGAGAACTTTAATCTTTTCCGATGAGATATATTTTCTAAATCAGCGTTGCGGGATAACCGCTTAAAAATTCACTTAAATTTGACGGTTACTAAGTCAAAATAAGAGTAATTTTTCAAAACTCACGCATGCATTTTTTTTCAAAACTCACGCATGCATTTTTTTTCAACTCACGCATTGCATTTTTCTCAAAACTCACGCATTCACCACAAATTGCAAAACAAGACAGAACTTGGAAAATGACCTGGGACTAATAATTTATGCACGAATGACCTGTGCTAATAAACACGTACACGAAATATGCAAAGCTTCAATAAACACATATACGAAATGACCTGGAATTTCATGCATACTACAAAATGCAAACTGCTTGAAGAAACAATATGGCCCAGACACACTTTTATGCCTAAAAGACTTAGATGTCAGTGACGTGTATATACACTCAAGTCAGACATGAACCAAGTGCAACTGGAAACCCAAAACTGAAAAAAATATGAAGTCTACAGCTCCCAAAGCATCAGAAACACATGTAGTTCTAACTACTAGAGTAACAGATACACTGATATCAAGGACTTCAAGCCTAACAGACAGTGACAAAGTGGATGAGAGTGAATGCAACACTTCTACAAGATATATAAACATGAAAGTTAAGTATTCTCAACTGGTAACAGCCTATTTCCACCGTCATTTCTCCCCTTTCTCCGCGGTCGATTGCCAGCAACTTCATTTTCGTACTCGGTTCAGTTTTAAATGCTACAGATCCAATGAAATCGCGACCTGTATACATGTCCAAAATTAACTATGATCCAAACGTAGTAAAATGTTTCAAACTCTGTGTTTTGATGGCCTACCAATCTACATTATACTGTTTTTTTTAGAATCCCCTCTTTTTGTTCAATGGGGTGCTATGATTACTAAATCCATAGCAGGAGGGCCACTTTGATTATATGAATTTTAAAATATTATGACAAATCAGAAAGGTAAAAGCGACGAGCCAAGTAGTTTGTCATTTGACTACTCTACCTTTTCGTTATAATTTATCCTCTGTTTTCACTATCCCGTGAATAATCTAACTTGGACGATATAATTATAAACCATCGTTGAATTTACGGAAGCATTGAATTGTACCTTCGACTTTTGATATAACATTTTCGCTGTCTTTTTTCAAGAATTACCTATGATTTCAACTAAAAAATTAAATAAAATAATATCGATTAAAGATGTTGATTATGAGGTTCAAATCATAAACATTCGATCAGCTAGTTATGTTACTTGCTAACCGAGCAAATCGATGTATTATTCCAATAACACCTTTTCTATTAAATTTGAACATTATGTATGGATTATTTAAATAACACCCTTGTTTTTATTAAATTTGAACATTATTTATTTGCATTAAAAGAATGCAACCCAACGAGCTTTGAGTATTTAGTTCTTGTCCTAAAATGGAGGTGGAAGAAAAATTCTCATAAAAATATGAGTATGAATTAACTATCTGTTTTCAACAATATATATTTGGAAGTAATTTTATTCATTGTTGATCAAACGCTCTGATACCATAAAGAAAATAGGTTGGTGGCAATACGTTGTACATTAAAGAACCTTAATGGTAACTTGTAAGTTTTTATTTAAATTCAAGGGTGCACTAAGTAAATTATGAGTAGAGAATTAGAACTCTGGTTTCTATGTTTGGAAGCCTTCTATGAGATATTACAGTAACAAAAAATACATTATGAAATACAAAATAGGCAACAAATCACTCACGTTCATTGCTATAGAAGAAGAAAGCTGTCTTCCACTGAAGTGATCCACCATCTTCAAAGGCTTTCTGTTTACCAATAATTGACAAATCTTACTATTGAAGTGCAACTATGTATTCCCAATTTACTAGTATACATTATTTGTACAATTATAACATAACTCTAAGTTTGAGAAATCCTAATTGATTTCATGAAGCTTATCCATGTTGTCCCACTGTGACAATTAAAGTAATGCATTTAGCACTAAAATATTTATGATGCACCACAAAGATCAAATAATCTTTGCATTCAAACCTCAGTTTTAATGGGAAAGGAAGCTTGCTACAAAAATCTTCCTAAAAGTCAAAAATGTCAACCACAACATTCAACCATACAGACTTATTCATACTTTTCGATATAAACCCATCATGCACAAAGGCTTGTGTTCATGGATGCAATGACAAACAGAAGCTAGTAGATTTTTTCTGCCGTTTAACTTAATAAATACTGTGAGAATAATGTACATCTTACTATGTCAACACTGGCATTGACTAACTCAAACTGTGGGTTTTCATCAATCAATGGTTATTATAAAATGTTTATCTTATTTTAATTTTAGACAGGGACGTTACAATATAGCGTCACGATAGGGCAAAAATACTCATGGAAAATTGTGGAGTGCTTTATAATGGGTTTCATCAAAATCAATAACATGGCAGCAAGGATTCAGAAATATGTCAAGTCTAGTATCATTTGGCTGTAATATACAAATGGTGTAGTAATTAACTTAATGAGTATCACAGTCACTGGAGTAAATGCACGAGCATGTTTCCACAATAAACTTGCACATATAGGCTTATATAACCTGATAGAGCTATGTCTATATGCAGTCAACATACTTGAGATTCTATAAGTTCATACTCTATTATAACACAGATATTAAATAAAGTTGATTTAATGATAAATCCTTTCAAGGTAAATTGCGAAAGTTAATTTAGTGAGCGAAAAGCTGAAAGTACATGCAAGCGACATCATTTTGATTCACTTGCTTCTGGAAAGAAAAGGCATCACATAATTAGGCAAGATTTTTAGTGGAAAACATTCGAACCAAATAAAATATACCGCGATGCAACGAAAATAATTTTGGAACTAAGATGGTAATAAATTGGTAAAGGAAGAAAAAAACTGAAAAGAAAGCTCACCTGACCAATAAGCATCTGATTCAGCTCACTTAGAGGAGGAGTCCTTTCTACATCTCATATCTGAGAAACTGTGAACAAATGAAATAAGAAAGTCGGACAGAGTGACCTCCTGTCTTTTCTGTGTGTAGAATTCATACACAAATTGAACAGTACTTTTTTGGGATAGTTATTGGTTTTTCTCGTAGTGTTGTCTGAGTGCTTTATTCAATATAACCCATTTCAATTTCTTGAATGAGAATGGTAATATAGCTTAACTATATAATTTTACATGATTCTGGACGCAATATATCATATTACTTGTTTGCATGTGGACATTTGCTTGCAGCCTTGTAAGATGGATCCAGTTGTCTCAAATAATGTTTGATCAGTATATCCTATTATGTTAAATAGGAACAATTTATTGTACAATTTTTATACTTCAACATAATGATGTATGCAATCATTGATAGTTTTTAAAAATTAGCATCTTAGATTAATAATATATACTAATTCAGACCACTGCATTTGTAGTTTACACCAAACATTTTTTTCAGTGTGTACATGCATGAATGTTATGAAACTGTAGTTTACACCAAATATCTTTGACAGTATCATTTGATAATTACAAAAGGAGCACATTTTAAGAATTAAACTATCCCAACGGTCTTCCTCATAAACAAATTGCAATTGTTGCACTAGTTGCATCTAAAATAATGTGTAATGGTGGCGGCCACTGTATGGCTAGGTAACTTTAACACAACTCATACTTAAAAATTCTTTAATCCACCAAAACATACCTGGTTAGGCGATACATAGAAATGATTCTCATACAGAGTTTGCCCACCAAAACTACCACCAAAAACCTTAATCGGGTTTAAACAAAATCTTGGACCAACCTGTATGCATTTTAAAATTAGTCGAACTCAAATAGTGAATCTATATATTATGATTTCTGCATTAAACATACCTCTATAAGTGTCATCTTGTCTAAACCGCCACGATCCACTTTGTCAGTTTCATTATGAGGCACAGATATCTGCATGAAAAACAAACTTTGTACTTGCCAAATTCAAGCAAATTAAATGTGCAATACACTTATGATGACTATTATTTCCTCGGTTGACTAACAGATGTTTGCGGAAATCACAAGTCAATAGCTACCGAGCTACTATACATTCACATGCAAAAGTCAACACACAAATTCCACAGAAACATCAAAGAATCGAAAATGAACACAATCGCCCTTTCTTTCTCAGACAAATAGCCACGGTTGCGATATTCTTTTATATACATACTTATAATCATATGTAAATGCTTGATTGATTAATTGTGCTTGTGTAGTTGAATCAGCCTTCTAAACATAGCCTGGTAAATAATTGAATCATTGAATGTAATTTGGATATGGGGGCAGAGTCCAGATTTTTTTTTCATCCATATTTTAATTAAAAAATTAAGGAATAATCAACTCCAATGTCCTGTGATGTAACTAATAAAATTCCAATCACATCTCGTATTATTACATCCCTCTCTTTCTAAAATCCAAAAATATTACCTGATAGTTCCTAAACCATATGTGATCATCAACGATTGAAAAAACAAATACATGATTATGAAAGGGTTTCACTTTTCTCTGATCCTTTGGTGTTCCAAATATCTGCAAACAGAATAGAGTGATTTTTAATTATAGAAGGAAAAACTCAAAGGATTTAATGAGTAGTTCAACTAGCAAAGACTGAAGAAAAAAATATGTAACACGAAACGTTATGCTAATGTTTAAATGGCTAGTGTGCATGCACTATATATAATCACATATCCATGTTAAAACTATCCTGCAATTCTAGATTATAAAGCTCCGGTCCTTATTTCCAGGTCTAATGCATTACACAACATTTTAAAGTTGAAACCTCAAGCGATTTTTAACGACTTTACTCAATGACGCAGTGGCACTTAAACTGCAGCTACTAAATTTTCATGATTAATAAACATTGAGATGATACATACCTGAGTTATCAATTCTTTCATAAGCATCCACCGAAGTTCTTTATCAAAATTCATAGAGAAAGTTAATAATGGTCTAGAACCTTTAAGATGATTGCCAGTAAGTTTCAGTTCTTCCATTGTGTGCACTGAAAATAGAACTCTTATTAAATTTAACTCGAACATAAAAGCATGACAAATCGCATGTTCAGTGTGTGCTTTTCCATCTTGCCTTATTTTACAAAGTATGAAATGGCTAATTTTACACACCACTCTCTTTCACTCAATATCACCTTGCCTTAGAACAAACAACAGTTCCAAAATGATACAACATGCACTAATTATGGAAACTTGTTTATATACAATTAAATAATCGGGCGAAATAAACAGTCAAATAGAATGTACCAGCATTAACCAAACACTTCACAACCACTGGGTGACTTGGTCATCCAAAGGTAGTCATTAACATCAATTTACAAACAAAATCGATCCAACAAATTCTGATTTAAGGCAATCGAAAAGCACATACTGAAATAACAAAATCGAGATTGATGAATGATTAAACTAATTGAAGAACCCATTTTAAACCTAAATAAAATCGACGAATGGTTGAAAATAAGTACCTGCAGAGGGAGCTGCTAGCAGTGATGATTCGAATTCGAAATTGAAAGAACGGTGAAGGGAGATGTCTGAACGGTGAAGCGGCACTGATGAAGGCGAATTTCGGTGATTGGAAGAGAGGGTTAATTTTTTTAGGTGGTGGAGGTATTAACGAGATGAAAGGCTGAGAAAAGTAAATAGGTGAAGTGAAAAAATGAGGCGGTAAAGTTATATTATTTTAGGTTTTCTCGGCGTTTACACGTAAAAATTTCCCTCCAAGATTTTCGTTGACGACATTAAAAGGAGAAACGCTAAGAATAGCTGCTGTCAAAGGTGTTTTTTCTTGTAGTGTATGGAGTTTTATACGATGTCATTTTGTTCTGTAAAGCTTCATTATACATATGTTCTATTGTATTTTGTCCATGCGTTGTGAGTAATACGATAGATTCTGTTGTTTTAATCTACCCTGACAATCGTCCATGGTCGCCTGGCACACTTTACAGCGCACTATTTCTAGATTCGGTGCAGGGGTCATGGGCGGTCGTCACATTAAATTACATTATTGTAATTCTAGCCTCCTTTGTTCATCCTCGTTCCCTTTCTTCTCATTTCTTTTGCACAGCAATACCATTCATTATCTCCCCTCTCCTGTCACGCGCTCACCCACCCTTGCTTCGGACACCCAAGCCCCGGCCGACCGTGCCTTCCCATATCGTTCGCCGCTAGCTCCGCTGAACTCACCAGACCTCACAGCTTCCGCCACGTCATGCCTTCTGCCTCCGGACTTCGTCCCCTCTCCTCTCTCGTTCGCCGCCCACCTGACAACCCACCCACTGTCGAAGCCACAGCCCTGCCGTACCTTCCACCTCCACCACCGAGCCAAAAACCGCATCCGCCTCCTTCCCACATTCCTGCCTGTCCTTCTTTGTGGCTGCTCAGTCTAGCGTCGATTCGAAGGTATATATATGTAGTATATATATTAATATATAAATAGGTTTATTATTATATGTATATAGTTTAGTTATGTGCTGGTTATATAGGTTCTTATATAAATAATGTTTTACAACCTTCTTCATTTTATATTGTTTTTAAAATTATATATAGGTTATGTTATAAGTTGGGTCTGAGTTTAGAATTAAGCATGCATAGGGAGGTAAGTGTATACATGTTATATTTTATATTTTATATCAGATTGTAAAGAAAACATGTTCATCATTTTATATTACCATAACGTGTTTCATGTCTTACTAATATATAAGTTTGTACAAGTTAAATAGAAGAGTTATTTATATACAAGGTTGTTCATATTATATATTATAACTATGTATATAATTCATAGCCGTACATGTATATGGTTATAAAGTAAAAGCTTATACAGTTATATGTATTATAACAGTATTATAATTAGCCTATATTAATACTATCATATTTTAGTTGAAGTCAGGCTATAGTTTGTAATAGCTATGCAATAAGATAATGGTTGTATATTTATATCTATATTAGTATTTATTTCAAATCTTATATTATATATATATATATTTGATTTTAATATATGTGTTTGATTCAGACGATGATTTGAAATGCCTATATATTTAATTTAATATGAGCTTGAAATTTAAATTATGATTTTTATACAAATAGTTATATATAGTTAGACAAATATAGTTCACCTATACCAATTTTCTTCATCGATCCAGTTCTGATTCGTTTGATCAATTCTTGATTATCAGCCTTGTTCGTCCAATTCGTGTTCAATCTTGCTTTGCTTTGAAATCCGTGCTGGAATCGTAACTCACTCTATCGTCGAATCTCTCTCTAGCCTCGGAAGGTGAGCAATCACTCACGATTAACATTCTTGTATTTATTAAATTTGATTTCAATTAAAGCGACAATTGAAACATACTGATGATAGTTATTTACATTATTATATATATATGCTATTATCTGTATCTGTTCACCTGAGGGATATGACACCATATCCCATTGTTTATATTTTATTTAATTTCTGATGATATATGCCTGTTATATTATTATCATATCTGTTATCACTCTGCAAGTTCTCTGTTAGTATAGAATTCGCTATGGGTTGAAATGATACATACCCGAACGGACTTTAGAATAGGAGAATTTCGTTATGGGTTGAAATGATAAAACCAAGCGATTTTCATTTGAATTGAATTTGGGATTGCGGGTCGAAATGATATCTACCCGTATATACTTAAATTACGGATTGAAATGATAAATATCTGTATCACTTGACCATAGGATAGGAAATTATATACAGACACTGTTGGTCCATATATAAATATTTTGAAAATAAATTCTATGGTTTTGGAAAGAAATATATGGTTTTAATAAATGTTGATTCTTAAATTTTTATATATAAATGGTAATGATATATATATATATTTAATAAATATATTTAATTTAATTTAGATTGATCTAATACATATAATATGTTTAAGTGTCTAAATTTATATTTCAAAATAGATTTTGGTTATAATTTGAATAAGTTAAGGTTGGGAAGATAATTTGAATTTAGTTGAAACTGTATTCAATAAAGAATTTTATTTAGTTAAACTGATTTGAAACTCATTGTAATTGAGATTTAAGATATGATTTATAACTTGGTCTTGATTTAAGTAATTTAAGGAATATTTCTCGTTTAAATAAATTTAAGGAAATATTTAGTAAAAATGTAATATAAGGCTAGTTAAATGATATTGAATTTATTAAGTGAATATTCCCTGACTAAATAATAATGAAGTTAAATCAAGATCAATATGAAACTATTAAATTTAACTTTGAAAATGTTGAATATTAAAGCTTTGAAATATATTGGAATTTAAATGGTTTATTTTGTGATTCGGAACTGATTTGAAACTCATTGAAATTGAGATTTAAGATATGATTTATAACTTGGTCTTGATTTAAGTAATTTAAGGAATATTTCTCGTTTAAATAAATTGAAGGAAATATTTAGTAAAAATGTAATATAAGGCTAGTTAAATAATATTGAATTTATTAAGTGAATATTCCCTGACTAAATAATAATGAAGTTAAATCAAGATCAATATGAAACTATTAAATTTAACTTTGAAAATGTTGAATATTAAAGCTTTGAAATATATTAGAATTTAAATGGTTTATTTTGTGATTCAGATCTGTATTTGAAATCAATATAATTTGAATTTGTTATTTAGAAACTGAATTGAATTAAAATGGGAAATTTAGATTGAATTAAATTGGAATTTGGAACTCGAGTTGATTTGAATCAAATTTTTTGAAATTGAGGAAATATATATAATTGAAATGGAAATGGTAATTTGGGTTTGAAGTATAAAATATTTTGAAAGGACCACGGTGTTTTAATGACGGTTGGTTATTGATAGCTTATATTTCTACATTGTAGATAGTTCCACGGATCCTTAGAGGATGGTTATCCCAAACATCCTTTAAGTTACTTGTATTTCAGTTGATATTTCACTTGGGTTGGATTTATTAATATAAGAATGTTAATGCTGACTCGACTGTTTGTGTTTTGCTTTATGCTCGGGTCAGACTGAGTAATTCAGCATTTGAGACTCACCCTTGGAGTTTGGAGCTTCGCTTGGAGACCCAATAATCAATTCAGCTTTCAGCTTTTCCAGTTGATTTGTTCAGAGAGGTCATCAGTTTGTATTGGAGACTTCACTGTATTTGAGATATTCTACTGTATTATAATTCTAACTCTGATGTTTATATAGTAGCTTCATGAACTGCTATTTATCTATTCCATTGCATTATTTTATATTACTCTGTATTTGTGATTCTGTGATTGATTTATTTAACGTATATACTGAGTTTTGCCAAATTTAAATTAACAATCTGATATTTTGAACAATTCAAGTCCAACATGTGTGGATGCGAATGGTTGAAACTAACGGGTCGTTACATTTTCTATTCTGTTCTTTCTGTTATTTACTTTTCCTCATGACAACTTATCTTTCGGATACTTGGGTAACGACACATGAATACCGAGGATATATTAAGTGTCGATCCCATGGGTTAGAAAAGTGAGTTGTTACAGATGGTATCAAAGCCTAGGTTTAGCGAACCCCTATGCCCTGGTTGGGTAAACTCTCTAAGTATAGGATTAGTAATGTCCTCGGATAAGTCTGAGAGTATGAATGTATATATATATATTGAGTGCATATTTGCTAGTGTTATAAAAATGTTTTATATTGTGTTGTTTGATCCATTGAGTGGTTTATGAATTTTGGTCGATGTGTCTGATCAACATTATCGATAGGGATTCCTAAACACTTGAACAGACCTACCGATATAGTATTATTTTAAAGTGGTAAATGTTACCTAGGAATATATTTTATCTATTCAAGAATGATTTTCAAAATTAATATAGTGAATTAATGAGTTGATTATTATGAGATGATAATATTTTATTATTATCGTTTAGGATTTGCTTAGTTATGCTCGTCTAGTTTGAGCATTAACTACTGTTGAATAAGTTCGTAAGAAATTTTCCTTAGTAGGGTATAGGTTAGGTAAATAGGAATTAAGGAACTTTGAGAACGAGCCCCTTGTGAATTAAGTTTTACAGTTTGACTATAAGGTGTTCGGTGAAAGGGTTAAAGTTAAAAGTCATCTTTTCATAATGTTAGGTTGAAAGTAAACTTTTAATAAAAAGTTGTTGAATATGATCTAAATGATAGGATAAATAATTTAGATGATAAATATTTAAAAAAACATTAGTTATAATAAAGGAGAATTATTAATATGAGGTTAACTCATATTCAAAATTTACTATATCATATAGGAGATGCTATAAACTATTGTTGATTGTTTGGATGTTAGTTAAATTGTTTGATTGATTATTTGGTTGAATTTCCGTTTGGGAAATAGATGTTTAATAGAAATTAATCTTGATATTCCCTTTATACTATTTAAGTGTCGTTATAGCGGTTTCTGCCATACCATCATTTATTGAATATCATCTCCTAAACCCGTGTGTGTGTTTTGAACTTAAACTTGTGTTTTCACAAAAGTAGATGTTTAAAATTCATTAATCATTTTGATTAATGATATTTTAAATTTATTTATCATTTTAACTAATGATGTTTTAACGTTACTTAATCTTTTTGATTAATGAGATTTTAATTTAATTAGATCAATTTATTATTGATACTGAACTTTAATTAATCATTTTAATTAATGATTGTTTAAATTTAAATTATTGTTTTAACTAGTATTGTTTTGAAATTTAGTTAATCATTTTAATTAATGATGTTTGAATTTAATTAAATCATTTTAGTCAATGATATTTGAAACGTAATTAATCATTTTAACTATTGATCATTTAATCTAATTAATTGTTTTAATTAATAGTATGTAAGTTTTATAAATAATTGTAGTTAATGATAGTTGAGATTAATTATTCATTTTAATTAATGATTATTTGAATTTAATAAATCATCTGATAAATGATATTTTAAATTAGTTGATTGATTTAATAAATGAGTTCAAATTAAATTAACCGATTTAATGAAAGTGTTTTGGAAGTAATTGACTATTTTATTAAAGATAATTGATTTTTTATCAAAGGAAATTGTAAATTTGATTAATTATCTTTCGGGATAATTAATATTGTTTTAGATTTTAAAAAAATAATTTTATAAATCATCCCCTAGGGTGATTAACATTGTTTTAAAATTTATAAAGGTATTTAAATTTATTATCCTTTGAGATAATAAATATTGTTTTAAAATTGATAAGTGATGGTTTTTAAATGATAACTTTTAAATAGAATTGTTTATGAATAAAGCTAAGTGTAAATTGTTTTGGGATTTTAGTAAACGATGTTTAAAAAGACATATGTTTTTTACCCTTGTTTTAATACACTTAGTATTAAATTTGTCTTTTAAAATAATATTTTAAAGAGTTTTTGGAAATTTTAAATTCCAGTATTGTTTCAAATGATTCCAAAAGATTTTGAGAAATTTTAAATGGAATGCATTTTCTTTTGGATAATTCCGGGGGGGAGGGTGGAGGGGGGACCTTTCGATTAGTTTTGTGATAATATGAATAATAGTCTAAGTGACGATCAGATGTTTGCTTAGGTGAACGTTGTGGAGTACTTAGTAAATTATTTTATTTATCATTGTGTGATCGAAATGAGATTAAATCCAAATGAACCCAAAGAGAGTTTTTGTAAATACCTTTTCTTTTTGAAGTTGTTATTTTATAAAGAAATATAGTATGTTTTCAAAAAAGGAGTTTTGAAATAAAAACCGGGTAATTAGTTTTAAAGCTCCCCTAAAGGGAATTGATTTCCAAATAAATAGTATTTTTGATAAAAGATTATTTTGGATAAATGAATTTTTATCCTTAGAGAAGATAAGAGATCATTTAACGTTGTAATTGGGTTAGATTGGATATGAAGGTTTTGATAACACTGTTTTATCAAAACCGTAGATTTTATTTAAATATCTAAGTAGTGTAAACTAATTGGTGTTATTGTGCCGATCCATAAATACCATTCATTATAACACCTTAATGTAAAAAGTTAGGAGGGTTTTAATAGATATTATTTTATTAAAACCATAGATTTTGTTTGAAACTTGTAAGTAGTGTAAACTATTTGTTGTTTTGGGTCAACCCGTAAACATCGTCCATTTTAACACTCTAAGTTCAAGAGGTTCAGAGGTTGAATCAATTTTAGAAGACCCAAATTTTAATTAGGTCTTCACCTAAATTTTGAAAAGTAAAATAAAATTTGTATTTGTATGTACTCTTAGGATATAGAGGGGTATTATACAAGTAAATAAGGTGGAATAAGTTATTATTTGGTGTTTTATAAAGAAATAACTTTATAAAATATTTTTAAACTTAGGTGAAAATTTATGAAATAATTCATAAATGATTTTGGTATTAAATAAAAATACTAAAATAAATTTAAGTGATTTAGAAATATTGGTATAGTTAAGAAAGCAATAATTTTAGAGAGTGACTTTCAATTTTGTTTGAAGAAGCATAGGTAATCCTCTAAGCAATAACCAAAGGTTGATGAGCAAAATGGTATGCTTAGGAAATTATTTATATTCTTGGGCAATCAAGAAAGTTTTAAACCTAAGTTAAGATATGTTTATTAGTCATCTGACATTTTAAATAATGCTAGGCATTAGATTTTTTCTTATTGGAATTTGATTGACTGATGGTGTTAATTTATTCCTTTACAGAATTTGATTGATTTGATTGATTGATCATGTGATCTTATATACCATAGCTTATAAAGTTCAAATTTATAAACCAAGGTTTTTGAATTGTTGCTTATTAGGACTTAAATCCCGATGCTTTTGGAAATGTGATTTTGGAAATTTTTGGGAAAGATATAATAATTGGTCACTCTAGTTGTTGTATTTGGAGGAACCAGAATACCACTGGATGCTCCATGTTGTTTTAATTCTAGATTTTTACATGCTTTATGAGGAGGAGTGCCTCTTTATCATTTTTTATTTTGGTTTTTGATTTACTTTCCTTTTTGAGGAATTCGAAAATAAATTTTGAATATAAAAACCCAGGCATTTAGTTTTGAATTAATCTTTTAAAAATATTGGATGTATAGCATTTATTATAGAATATTCTTTGTATTTTTTTGCATATATTTATTACATTACTGTTGGTTGCATCATGTAACCTGAATGCATATGGTTGTTATAGTGTTATATTGCATGTGTTTATGATAGAAATAATATAACTAAGGAAAATATAACCAATCGGATTTACTGAAAACCAAGTAAGTAAATTTTTTTAGGTTTGTTATTACTTCTTCCACTCCATAATAATTTTGGGGATGATATTCTTTTAAGGGGTGAGAGTGTAACGACCCATAAATTAATCCCTTTGTATTTGAATATCTAAATCATTTTTAAATATATAAATAATGGATTTTAATAGCCAAATAAACATCTTTTAAATAATAATTAATGATGTTAAAATCATTTTCGAAATTAGTTTACAAAAATAGTTAGTTCAAATAAAAATAGAAAATGTGACCGAAAAACGTTTTCTAAAATTTTGGCTTTTCGATATAGGAAAGTCGTCGGAAATGTCATGCACATTCGTATCAACATGCACACATATATATATGTCATATGGTAAGGTAATTAACGTAATTAGTAGTAATAAACCATGCTTACTTTAAATATTAACATGATGTGACACATTATGTTTAAAAGAAAAAGAAATAATAAAATATAAAATAAACTCTCATGTATCACCATACTTCAAGTACACACACATGGATGCATTTTCAAGAGTTAAGGCATGAAAGAGGGGGAGGAGTACGTGTACTAGGGTATGGGAGGGGATGGAGCACCTTATGCCATGATAAGTTTAATATATTTTATTCCTTAAGTAATTTTACTAAAATACCCTTCTCATTTTCCTACAAATACCTCCACGTCAACTCATTTTTCACATTACATTTCTATTTCTTCATCAACATTCCCTAGATTCTTATATTCATCAATGGCTTCTTAGTAAAATTCCTAAGTCAAAAGGTTAGTCCATCCACCTTGAAACTAGTTTCTATATTCCTAAAATCAAGTTAAAACCATTCCACATCACCTTACATCCAAAATAAGGCCCATACCCCTCATTTTGGACCATGGCCATTCCCTATAACCCACTAGGCCAAGCACAAATATCCCATTAAGGGTCCAAGACACCAAGGTTCAAGTGAAGAGAGGAGTCATTGAAGTTAGTGCAAGAGGTTGTAGTGATTCGTCGTAATTCGGTAAAATTAGTAAGTGCTTAGGTGAGTAAAGCTTCCACCTTTGAACCATAAAGTTTAAAATATATTCATGCTCATATTTATAGCTATTGAATGCTTATTGTATAGTTGTAATAATGGTTTGGTTGTTGGATCGGTTAGTCGCTTGAAAGTTAGTCGCTTCGAAAAGTTAGTAAGTGAATCATAAGACATATGAAATTTTGTTAGTTAAATTTATGCCTTTGTTAATAAATGCTTGATATCTGCTGTACTATTGTAAATTACCATATATATATGCTCATACCCTTACGATGTGATGAGTGGTTGTATTGCAAATAACATAAACTTGAATTCCGAACTGCACGTATAGCGATAGTCGATATATCGGCACTTTCAGAAAATCACCTTTTATCGAAACCGTTTGGTTTCATTATCGTGCTTGGAATTATTTACAAGTTAAGCAAGTTTTTGATTAATGATGTTTTCAAAAATAATTAATTATTTTAATAATGATTATTTAATTTATTTAATTAATAAGGATTAAGGTTAACTAATTAACTTATTAATGATGTGTTTTAAATTTAACTAATTACTTAGTTAATAATGTTTTAAAATTAATTAACTATTTTATTTGATGATGTTTAAAGATAATTAATCATTTAATAACGATGGATTAAATTTGACTAATCAATTTTCTAAGAGCTTGTAAATTAATTAATCTTTTTAGTAAATGATTTTTAAAATGAATCTATTTGGTTTAGCTTCAAGTAATCTTTCCTTTAATGATGTTTTAAAGTTATTAACCATTTTAAATAATGATATTTAAATATTTATTACTTAATTTAATTAATTATATTTAAGTATTACTAATTAATTGAATTAATGATGTTTTAAAGGTGATTTACCCTTTTCAATTAAAGGCATTTGAAGTTAATTTATCAACTTAATTAATGAAGTTTCAAAGTTAGTAAACTCTTTCAACAAAGTGTTTTAAAGCTAATACTTGTAATGTGAAGCCAAGCATGAATTCAAGTTTTTAAAAGAAAAGGTTTGATTCGTTTATGGAAATTAATTAATTTCCGTAAAGCGATTCACTTATATGGAAATGATTTGTTTGTATAATTAGCACTAACATCGAAGAAGTAGACTTGTCGCTATTTCGAAAGTTAAGAATAATCGTGAGACATGACTTTGAGGTAACACTACATTGACTTGTTTGGTATTATTGTTAACCAAGAAATAGTACGAATTCGATGAGTGGTGGTAAGTATGCAAGAATTAATTTCCATATACGATCGTTCTAAATCCTCGATAGTTGATCTTCTAACTATCGATTACTTTAACTTATTTATTTTTCGTCATTCTAAGATGGTGTTCGCTTCATTAAGCTTTGTTATCCTTTGTCGGAAATGACCAAATCAAAGCATGTTTTTTAGGGCCAAGTTATGTGGGGTTGCTCCCGTTAGGGTATTTTCACATCTCATTTAGATTGGATTCGGTTTTATGCATTTATATGTGAAATGCTTGGATTCTCGGTAAGGATTGGTGGGGTCCGGCTTGGAGTTCTCGGGGTTTTCAAATATATTTCTAGAGGTATACTTCTATTAAGGGGGATGCAACCTCCTAGTCATTTGTTGGAGATTTTCCTTTCCTTATTTGATTCGAAACTTCGAATTGTTTTTCTGTAATTGCAACTTGAACGGTCATCCACTTTTCACGATGTTTAATTACAGATTTTGTCCATTTTATCAAGTTTGGATCGTTATCTTGTTTTATCCATTCTGTCCAGTTTGGATTTTTTTCAGACTATTTCCATTCTTTCAAGTCTAGATCTTTATACTATTTTTTCCCATCATCTACGTTTGGATTTGTTCCCTATTGTTTTTCTTTCATTCTTATGTTTGGTTGTTGTTTATGTGGGAGAAAATCTGTTCCGCATCAGCAGCGTGGTCCTATATATTATTGTTAAATACATTCCCTTTTGTTTCAGAGTTTTACCCATGCCAAACATATTGTTTGACCCGAGTTGTTTACTTTCCCTAAACTCTCGGATAATCAATTATATTTGAGTAGTCCGAGAGTAGCAGGTTTCTCTTTGGAGCTCTTTGAAGATGATCGAGCATGCGGTTATTTAGTTATCTAGTTATTCCTTTCCGCCGTATAAATTATGAAGATGTATTTTGTATCTAAAAATGACAAGTCAGAATGTATAACTGCCAATCTGTTTGGTGTAGTACTTTTGTATAACTCTGATAACTCCATGTAAGGAGTAACATTTTGTGCTATATCATTTTGTATTATATGTAACCATTCCGTTGTGAGGTTTTTCTATTATGTTCTTTTTGTTATTTACTTTTCCTCATAACAAATTATCTTTTGGATGCTTGGAAAACAGCACACGAATACCGAGGATGTATTAAGTGTCAATCTCAAGGGTCAGAAAGGTAGGTCGTTACACATACGTATTATACATATACTATGGTTTTAGATGTGTTCGACACTTGAATCACTAGGGTTTTATAAGAAATACATTATTTCATAAGTCGATATCAGTCAAGTATAATATTAAAGATTATGAATCTTAAATATAATATTATCCTTTATAATTTATATATAACACAATAACTTACATACTCTCTGGTTGTTGAGCAAATTCAAGCTAGAGATGTTGTGTGTAGTATTATCAATATATTAATTAGACAAGGTAAGATAACTATATGTATTTGTTGAGCAAACTCAAGGTACGTATACTATATTTAGGCCATCGTGAAATGGTAGGTACGATCATAATCTTTTTTTATTTTTTGAGCAAACTAAAGGTCGAAATGTGTTAGGACAAGGAACCTTGGGTTAGGAGTTGTATATGATACAATCGATAAGGAGTTATCCATCGTTTGTAGGGATAAAAATTGTTGAGAAAAGTCAAGGTCAGAATCCCAAGATAGACGAGTCCTAACACCCACTAGTGAAGTCAAAAGACTTCTATGTGTCATCTTAGGGTTTGGAGAAACATAAAAGACTAGTGGGAGCCTTATTAGAAAACTGAAACGATAACATTTAACCTTTCTAATATTGCAAGAATATATGCTATATAATGTTATAATAATTTACACTGATAAATTAGTGCATTTAATATGATTGATATGATGTTTATCAATTAAAATATACAAATTGAAATGAATTGAAGATTGAAAAATAGAAATATAATGTGTGTGTATGCATATACACTTACTATTAATACTTCATGCATGTTAATGTTTTCTACATCCACGCAAGTGCCTAATTTTACATCTACTTAATACGTTCATAATTTGGTCGCTTACGTTTTTATTTGGTCGAGATCGTGTATTACATTCTGTGAATTCCAAACTCAAAAGCAATACAAGACTATAAATATTTGTTTCATATACTATTGCATATTAGTGTTATATGGTGAACGGTCATATTTTGTAATATACGATACTTAGATGAAATTAGTTAATTCGAAGCACACAAATAAACTGTACTATGAGATCGAGTATTCAATTTGATTGATTACAATAAAGATCGTATTGTGCTAAATGTAACACTAGACCAAAACTATAAGAAAGTTCTAAGAACTCGATCGCTGAAATGTCAGTTATTGATCAATTTACGTAAAGTGCAACATATTTGATGTCCTTAAATGTTAAAGGATAATTGAATGTGCTTTTGTAAAGAGTTAGTTGTGATATTGTAGTAAGGGTTTTCATTTGAATGATTCGATCATTCAGAAAGAAAAACGGGTATACAAGGGTAGATGTGATTTAAGGTATAGTTGGGATGAAGAGAGCAAATAGTCACTTTTGCTTCATAAAGAATAATTGGAAACAAGAATTGTAATAATAATAATTATTGATACTTAACATTGGAATGAGAATTACGATTTCTATTTCGAAATGTATTTTCATATGGAAAATTATTTTCTATGAAATTATTTCTTTGAGTTCAAGGTGTTTAATCAAAGAACTCTCTATTGTAAACTAGTTGTAGTATATACAATAAATAATCTATATTAAGTGAATGATGGACCTCAAAATTCAGTACGCTATTATAGTAATGCATAAATAGTGGGAGCCTGCCATATAGCACTTAGTGATTACATCAAGTTATGAAAATTGTTTTCGTAAAACATATCGTACATTATTTATGAAATAATGACTATTTTTGGTGTCAATTGAAAAATAGACGTAGTTATATTTTAATGTGAATATTTTGAATATTCACTATGAAATAAAACTATAATGTGGTATTTATTTTTATAACAAAAGTGATGCGCTGGAAATTATATTTAAAATTACTTACAATTATTTTGGAATTATAGAATAAGCCGTAGTTTTGAGAAATAAATTTTATTATATGATTATTAATCATATGATACTATTTAATTATATCTCAAACAATTAAGGCTATGAACCCATTTAGTGGGAGCGTCGTAAGATTTGATGAACTCTTTGGATTGATACATATGGATGTATGCAATCTTAAGTCTATTAATACCAAAACGGTTCCACATACTTCATTATATTCATTGATGAGTTATCACAGACATGGACATGTTAATTTGATACACATGTATAAATTTATGATAAGCTCATAGAATGTAAAATGGAAATAAATAATATAACATGCAACAGAAATGATGATCTGATCGAATGGGTGAGTATATTGGAAAGAGTTCTGTATGCACCTAATATGAATAAAAATTCAGTCTTAAATGCAACTCCTTCTTATAATACATAATGATGTATTGATAAGGATTAATTGAACATTGTTGGACAAAGCATGATTAATGATGAGTGAAGTTGAGACAAATTCTTTCTATAAGCTATGTACTTAAGAGTAGCACACAAGTTAAAACTAGTATCATCCAAAGAATAGGGTTTATAAGAAACCCCTACATATCCTAGGCCAAGGAGTTGGCGAGTTGTGTGAGTTGAAATACTGCACATAATAATTGTATGTAAGAGATCTTGTATGAATTGCACCAAAAGAAGTTTGGGAATAATAGCCATTGGATAACTAATTTATGTTATGAACATAAATGTTGTAAACCAATACTAAACCAGTTTTATATAAGGTAACTCATAAAATGGTTATGAATGCCCATTCCATTGCACTGAGAAACTACCGTTGTTTCAAGAAATACCAACTTCATTATGAAGGAATTTCTTTAAGAAATTATTGGTATAGAATGAATTTGGATATGATCCAATGATAAAACTGGTTACAAAGGATGAAATGAAATTGACTGAACCTAAATGAACACAACACATTAGAACATCTAATGAGTATTCTTGTACAATAAAAAGAAACCATGAGTTTCTTGTCGATGTCAAGAATAAATGATCCTCGATTGTTTAATTAAACCACTAAGAATATTAACTCTATGATATGGTACAATGCACGGATCCGAAATAGATTACAATACATTATCAAAATAAGATTTTGATAGTTGTACCTGAAGGGATATGATCCATTGGCCACAAATGTATCTTTAAGAGAAAGATAAATGCAGTTGGAATATAGTAAGCCACATTGATAAGAATATCATTAATTTCAATTTCTAAAATTAACATAAAAGATTCATCATTCAATGTACTTGAGTTGGTTCGAAGTTTACTCATAAAATTATTGACCAATATGACTTTATGTATTGGTATGTAGTCTTGAAACAAAAAATTCGAAATAATGATTTAGAGTAAACTGTTTGCATATAATAACCGAAGTGTCTCGAAGTCAGTGGGAGCGATATTGAGTTTCTGAGTTTTCAAAAAGGATCCGAGAATGGATACGAAAGTATCATTCAAAAAAGCATCAAAATTGAACAAGTGTTTGATAAAAATATCAAACAGTTTGATTATCAATCAAAGTATAGAGGAAGCGTGTGTTCATAAGAAAGAGTATCAAAAGGTACATTGATATTTTTAAACTATAAATAAATAACATGTTGCTGATTTTTTTTAACGATGCACTTATGTTATAATCAACCTTAGTTGTTTTAATACTCGACGTTGGATTTGTAAATGATGTCTTTTTATAGTAAGTATAAAAGATATTAAGAATGTCCCAAATGATATGCAAGGACACCTTATTAAAATATTTAATACAGAACATGTAAGAAGGAATCCTTATGTATTGGCAATAGGAATTATCATACATGTTATGATGTCTATATCATGATTTGTTTGTGTATTTGAAACATAAAGAAAATATCAAATCCAAAAGTATAACAGTTAATGGTTATTTTAGGTTTTCTTGTGTATTATTGAAATACTAGAGAATTGTTTAAAGAAACACAAACTCCTTATGAAGGAGTGTTTGGACTCAAATTTTCATAAGTGATATTGAGTGTAATATGTCAATAATAAATTTAAGTTAAGAATTTTTAAGTTGGAAAAGTTCCAAATGAAAGACTGTGGCTAATTCAATGAAAAAGGCTAAGTACATCGCCTTGAATAGCACCGCAATAAAAGCAATATATATATAAATGCACAAATTAATAAGTGAGCTAACGGTGATTCCAAAAATTGAGAATCTTATAACATTGCTATATGGTAATCACGATATGGTTCACAACAAAACTCAGAGCTCGCTAGAAGTCAAGAGACATACTCTGAATTGTTCCACATGATAAATGTAGTTTATTAGCATCGGCGAGAGTTGATTGGTAGAGTGGAAAATTGAAACATAATAGCATACATGTTCATTAAGGAAGTGGCCCAATTGGTTTTGAGAAAACCGATTGAAGAAGTTGGAATGAGATTCCATAATTGACCCTAAGTGCAAGTGGGAGATTGATAGAGTTAGAGGTATGCCATAGGGGCAATTATGTAATTTTTTACATATATCTAACTCGATAACCAATCTTGTTCGAAATAAAGGTTTTTTCTTTCTATTGACTTAATATTGACTCGATATAATGTGTTATATATATATTTATTTATTTATTTAGATGTATATTTAATAAAAAATCCATAAATAATATGTTTTATGATAATAGTTACAAAGTATTGTAACTGTGAGTAATTCATCATAATGAAAATAAAAGTATCATTTTAAATACTAGTAGTCAAAATGTATCAAAATCGGATATCGATACATCCATTGAGACTAGAGTACACAATGCTCTCCAAATGTTGGGCAGTGTAATACTCATGGCTGTTGAGGTGCAACAGGGGTTATGTGCTAGTGGTTATTGGATAACTATGGAATGACTCACTCATAACTAAGGTCAAACAGAAAATATCGATGTGACTAATTTACATGGTTCTCTTGACTTGAGAATATTGTCGATCTTCAATGTGGAAACTCCACTTTGATTATAGTTAAATCATAGCATGGTGTCCATCGAACGACTATAGTTGGGTTGAGTGGAAGCATTCGAAGTGAAATATTATTCAAGAGAGGATTCGTCTCCTCAGTTATATGAGGTTAGTATCACAGCGAACTGATTTCAACTCAAAGTCAATGTCCCTGGTTGGATTAGTTCGGTTAATAATAATTTTTATTATTGAACCAAGGACTCTGTGTTTAGTATATAGAGTTGAATATGGATGATATTGAAATTTTGACCACTGCCAAATTCCATAAGTCCAAAGTGATATGTGTTGACGAAGAGAATTGGTGAAAATAATCGTCACTATCAGGCACTACTTATAATAAGTAAAATTAGATTTTACTAAAAAGATATGTAAGCGATAAATTCAGCCAAAATGTCACACCAATAGCTAAGGTGACGTGTGAACATTAAATTTCCAATTGTTCGATATTTATCGCTGACTGACTTTACATCTTTGAGTCGCACAACTGTAATGATGAATACTCTAAATAAACAACATGATCTAATTAATTTATAAATCATTGTAAATTAATTAGTATTTTTGAAATATTAATTATAACTATATTTGATTTGTTTTGGATATTATTAGCATTTCTTTAAGTGCGTATAAAAAAGTTATAAATGCACGTATTGATATACGATATCGATCAAATATTTATACTGCATTTAATAGATTAATTGCTAAGTTGTTTTAGGAATTTTTTTTAAAGGCCTACATGCATGATGAACTAGGGAAGAGTTTTCAAACGTGATTTGAAAATCCAAAATGAGCAATTAAAACAAGGAATTAATTCTCCGTTCCTTACTCCTCTTTATGGCTCACTTAAACCTCATTTGTGAAATGATTTTTTGTCCTTTTCTTTATTAATTCTATTTCTTCTGACGAAAATATGAAGAGAAGAGAAAAGATTTGATTGGATTTAATTAGGAATTAAATAGGGAGGTTATAAAAGGGAAAACTTAAAGGTTTCAATGTTTCCTTTAAAACATATTCTCCCTTATTCAATCCATCATTATTCATTATTCTTATCCTGATAAAATATCTTATCTTCTTTCTCTTGCTCCTTCTCTCCCTTAATGGCCTCCATAAAAAAATTCTCTAAAATAAATTCAAATATAAATCAATAATATTCGTGATGATTACCTCTAGGTCCTTGCAAAATCCAGATGTTGATTCTATTGAATCATATTTCTATTCTTCATTCAAGGTGGTGCTTACCTTTTTATGTACACTACTTATATGTTGCACTTGCACTATACACACACGAATGTGTTTGATACATTCATTATTATATATTTAAACTCAAATTAAATTTAAAACTCCTTTCACTTATGAAATAAAATAAAATATTGATTTTATTTAAAAGAAACTTAGAAAAGTTCTAAATGAATTTAGACTTCATAGGTTCATTAAAGACCCAATAAAGGAATTTTTTTAAAAATTACCCTTTAACTCCATTATGGGCTGGCCCAGTTCATTCAGTATATTTGCAGCCTTTAGTGGATGAACTGAAAAGACTACGGATATAGGGCATTGTTACTTATGATGTGTCAATAAATACCTTTATAGTGTTTGCATCATTATTGTGGACGTTAAGCGATTTTCTACATATGGGATGCTTTCTAGATAGAGTATAACCAGTAATTTTCCTTATCCTATTTGCATGGATTCTATACAGAATCCTTTCGTCTAAAGTTTGGTAGCAAACAATGTTGGTGTGATCGTCATCATCAATTTTTGCATCAAAAGATCATTTTAGAGTTGTTAAAAAAATTTCAAAGTAAATATTGTTGTTAATTTAGAGTCACCTACCATTTTGAGTAGTGAAGAAGTGTAAAAGCTTGTTCAGGATTGTCCAAAAGTACATGAGTTGGGCAAAGAGCCGAAAATTCCTGGTAAAGGACAAATTCATAGTTTATGCAAACAAAATATATTTTGATAGGGAAATCAAATAGTTTGATTTCAATCAACATGCAGAGGAAGCATGTGTTTACGAATCACAGCATCCACGTAGCGATCTAAGCAAAGAATTCGCTGGTTGGTTTTAGAACTATGTTTATGATCCGAGACATTTTGTGGTCGACGAAGGATTGAAATATCTTGCGTTGGGACCAAAAAGAAATGTCAAGGCATATCCAATATTCTTCATTAAGGGATATAAATTCAACACCGAAGAATATAGTGCTGAAAAATTAACTAACAATACCGGTGTATTTGTTAGAGATAGTGATGATCTAGATAATCATATAAATGATTTTTACGCTGTGTTAACCCAAGTTTTGCAATTGACATAGTTTACACGACCTACGAAGGAAGGTTTCTTGTTTAGATGCAATTGGTTCAGCGATGTTCTAAGTTCTTTTAACGACCCTAATTTTGATTAACATTATTCAGGACATTTAACTAGCTAAACTAAATGAAATAATGAAATGGTTAAGGGATTGAGATTTACGTAAATAAGGAGTAGTCGTGCCAACTTAAATAAATGAACTAAGGGAAAATGAAATAAAATAAGTTGGGGTAGTTGATAAGGGAAAGATTGGAATAAGACCTATTCTAATACCCTAAACCCTTATGCACATTCATTATATACGTTCATAAACAAAACCAAATACTAGAGAGGCCGGCCACCATTAAGGAAAAAGCAAGAAGAAGATGAGCTAGAATCAAAAGAAGGAAGTCTAATCAACTTAATCCAAGATCAAATCTTAACTCCTTAATCACAAGCTAAAGATGAATAATATGTTACATCTCATGTTTTCGTATTTTCGGCTTTAGATTGAGATCTGAATTATTTTGCAAATGTTTGCCATGTTTTGATTGTTAAAATGGATATATATGCTTGTTGATGATTCATGCTATTTCATATGTATTTTATGATAAGTTTAATATGAAAACCCTACTAAATGACATCTAAATGCCTTGCGATTTTTATATAAGGTCATAAATAATATTTTGGAGATGGGTTTCAAAATTTCATAATTTACTGAATTAATGTGGATTAATTATTAATTTTTTAGTGAAGAAAATAGTTGATTGGGTTTAAAATTAATTACGGCTATTTTATATATGTTTTGGATCAAAAATTTAAATATGTTTGAAACCATATTAGAAATGATTTATGGGAATTTTTGTAGAATTTTCCGAAGTGTTTTAGTAAGTATATAAAATCATTTAAGTTATGAGACTTAAATATTTTATATATTTATAAAAGGAGAATGAGCATTTTGTAAATATTTTATTTATTTACTTTTGAAAATTCGGCAGCACTTTTTGAAAAGATTTTGGAAAAGAAATTAGCAACTAATCTTATGTTGACAAACAAAGCAGGTTAGTTGAAAAAGAATTACTTTTTAAAGTTAAAAATCGGTTTTACCATGTTTTTACTATTTCGCAACTTCCAGCAGCACCTTTCGACTAGGTACTTCCGCCTCCAACCAATTCGAAACCAATACACATGGTATCAAATACTTGGTACGTAGTGGATTGGAGATAGGCGAAAGATATTGAGTCGAAACAGGGGTTCCGAAGGGGTTGTAGCCTTGTTTTTCTTTTAAAAGGAAATGCGCCTGCTTTACTTTTGAAAAGAATCCTTTCGACTTAGATAGCTCTCGACTTGGTCAAATGGTTTTAAAAAAATGGTTTCGAAAGAGGTTGTGCCTTTTGTTTTATAAAGAAGCTTTCGAAGGGGTCGAAACCCCTTGCTGCCGCATCTTGCCTTACGAAGCAATGCCTTCGAAAGGGTTTCTTTGTTTTAAACCCTAAACTGCTTCTTCAATGCTTTCGAAGGGATTGGTTTCGACACCGTCCACTTCTTTTACTTAGGAAATTTCTTTCGAAAGAATGCTTTCGACTTAGTTGTTTTAGGACCCTTTGTTCTATTGAAAGTTAAACCCAAGGTTTCGAAAGGTTGTTCCACATGTATTACTTGAACCCAAATGCTTTCGAAAGTTTGATTTATGTAAAGGACTTAATGCTTTGGAAAGGTATATGATAAAGGTTTCGAAGGGGTGGTTTCCCAATGTTTTCGAAAGGTTTTAAATGGAAGATTCCAATGTTTTCGAAATGCATGTTTAAAGTATTTTGAAAAGAGGATGTCTAAGGTTTTATAAAGCTTTCGAAAGAGACGTTTTCAATGTTTTCGAAAGGACTATTGCAAATAGTGTCGAAAGGTATGTTTTGGACTTTCGGCCTAAAGTTATAAAGTAAGGTAGTTTACCTGTATTGAAAGGGATACTTTTAATGGTTTCAAATGGGGTTGTTTATAGCTTTTGAACAAGGGTTTCGAATGTGTTCATCAATAATGTTTTGTGTAAAGTATATATAACATGGCAAAGTGATTTGAGTAAAGCATAGAATATTTTCCTTGTTTAAGAATGATTTAAAAGTTTAAATCAGGTTGAAAGAAATGTTTTTAAGGAAATTTTGATGGGGTAGTTGACCCTAGGTAAATGACTCAGATATTAGAATACCGGATGGGACTGGTATGGGGTCGCGCCTTATACTTTAGCTAGTAGCCACTAGCTAATATAAGTCCAAAACTCCAGTGTGTAGGGCTTTGTCACAGTTAAGACTAAAATGATGTTACACACAAAAAGGAATATACAGAATAGAGATAGGTTATTGGTGAGCCCACAAAACCTTTAGGATCAGTTGACCTTGGAGAAGTAAGTTAGGGACAGTCCGTCCAGAAGAGTGTTTAATAGAAGTTAGGTTATTTGTTTATTTTGTCTGGTAGGCCCGACAGCCAAAGGTTAGTAGTTAGCCAGACCAAACTATAGTGTTTGGACAGATAGTCCATTTATTACCTAATTTGTATGCATGCATGATATTGCTATTATTGTTTTAACCAGTTTGGTTGCAGGATTTTGATTTGCAAAAGATAAGTTTTTAAAAGGATATTGGTGAGGGGAAACCCGTTCCGCTAAGTGGCGTGGTCTCACTTAATATCAGATAACGAGATGTATAGTATTATTCACACCAGGCTTTATGTCTGACTCGAAGTTTATGTTTTTCCCTTTTAAACTCTCGCGTGCTCAAAATTTATTTGAGTAGGTTGAGAGTTGAGGATTTACAGGTTTTTGTAAGTGGATGAATAAAGCTTCCGGAGACGAGCAGGAGGCCGATGCTATCTATTTAGGAGTTGTTATGTTTTTATTTCCGCTATGATGTATTAAGACAGTTTTTGTCTATTTAGTACTCTAATCATCCAAGGGGGCATCTTCATATGTCGCTTTTGGCGTATTTATGTAATAATTATATTTGATCTGAACCTGGCAAATAATTGGGTTTATGTAATTGGATATGAAACATGATTTTGTGAAATGTAATCAGAAAAGTTGTTTTTGAAATCTGTGATTTTGTTTCATATTCATGTGCTTCTGATATTACGGATACCATTAACATTACCGTATTTTATCGGCGGAAGTTAATACTATAGATGACTGCAGCATCTGTAGCGCTTTGCTTTGGGCCTCAAGATAGGGGGTGTTACAACATGGTATCAGAGCATAGATTTATGAAAAACTTTAAACTTAAAATGATTTTGAAAACATAATCCAAAGGAATTGGAGAAAAGATTGGGGGATGGGATAATGCTATAGTAACGTACTTGTATTTGCTATATATAAGTATACGCTTTATCTCTATTCTCCCATCTCTCTTAGGCTATTCTTCTATATCTCATGAAGACTCGAATGTAGATATGGATGCTAAAAGTGGAAGAGTTAACCTTGATGGGGGAAGCACCACAACTAATGGAAATGCCAAACCAAATACCAGGAGAAATCAAGGTCAGGCACAAGCTGGAAGTGTGGGTGCTGGAGTCCCGCAAGTAGACATCGGAGCAATGTATCAGTTCTTTGTAAACATGATGCAAGCGGGAGTTGTTGCTGGAGTAGTTGGAGGAGGAAATCAAGAAGCTCCGGTGGTGAATAACTATGCTGTTTTGGGTAGAGATTATGCTCGGTTGGGAGGAAAGCCGTTTATTGGTACTGAAGACGCAATCGAAGTGGAGAATTTGTGACTTCATTGCGAGAGGATTTTCACGGATCTGGGGCTCAATGATGAGCAGAAGAGAAGGCTTGCTTCTAGATAACTACAAGGAGTTGTACTGTATTGGTGGAACAGTGTTACTGCTGGAGTTAATGAGGAGACAATGACTTAGGCTGAGTTCAAAAGAAGATTTGAGGAGAGGTTTATGTCAAAGATTAGGAAGTCTACTCTGCTCAGGAAGTTTTCTGAGTTGGAGCAGGGTGACATGACTGTGCTTGAGTATGCGACAAGGTTTGAGGAGCTAGCGAGATATGGCTATGCTACTGTTGATACTATGATTAAGAGGAACGAGAAGTTCATTAGGGGGTTAAAGCCTGAGCTTGCTAAGGCCACATTACCACATACCAGGGATCCATGTGATGTTGTAGTGGAAATAGCTTTGTGGCATGAGGAGATGCTCGATTTTCTGGAAAGGAATAAGGCAAAGGAAGTCCAAGTGGGGCATAGTCAGAAAAGAAAGTTTTTCCATAAGAAGGGAGCTCGGAAGGGTGGAGTTGCCAAGAAGGGAAAGGCGGAGGTTGTTTGCTATAAATGTGACAAGAAAGTGCATTTTGCAAATGAATGTCGCTCAGGAGATGGAAAGAAGTTTATCGGGAAAAGAAATATTAGATGCTTCAACTGTGATCAAATTGGACACTATAAGAACCAGTGCAAGGAGCCAGCCAAGGATGGAAAGGGAAAAGTGTTTGCATTGGTGCCAGCTACCTCGAGGCCAACAGCAGAGGAAAAGGGAAAAGCTGTGTTGGGAGGTACACTTATGATTCATGGTATGTCAGTTATCGTTCTATTTGATACCGGTGCATAGAATTCTTTTATATCTCATTGTTTGGTAGATAAGCTTAACCTAGAACCCTCATACCTAGTTACTTCCTTAAGGGTTGCAAATTTGATAGGAGGTTATGCTACTCTTGGGATGAGATGTGACCACCTAGAGTTTGAATTGTTAGGTCATACCTTTGTTTGCAGTTTGCATGTGTTTGATTTCGTAGGGTTCGGAATTATTTTGGGTATGGATTGGTTAAGTAAATACGATGTTAGGATATTTTGCCATGATAGGAAAATATCGTTTAGACACCCGATTGTAGTGATCGGATAGTATACTCCGTAGGAAACCCTAGTTTTGAGGTTAACGCTTTGTTGGGTGTTGTGGAGGCAGAAGATGAGTTGAGTCGAGTTTTCGTTGTTAGAGAATTCGCAAATGTCTTTGAACCTGTAATAGGATAGCCACCGAAACGAGCCATTGAGTTTCGGATAAATTTAGTGCTGGAGTAGAACCGGTGAGTAGATCGCCAAGCAGGATGACACCTACCGAGATGAAGGAGTTAAAGGTGCAGTTGGTGGATTTGGAAGGCAAGAATGTTATTAGACCAAGCAGTTCACCTTGGGGAGCAGCTGTAGTATTTGCTAAGAAGCCAAACGGATCATTAAGGTTATGTATCGATTATCATAAGTTGAATGAGAAGACGATAAAGAATCGATATCCGTTGCCTAAAATTGACGATTTGTTCAACCACTTGAGTGGAGCCAAGGTATTTTCCCAGTTGGATTTAGCGACAGAGTTCCATCAACTTAGAGTGGCAGAAGATAGTATTCCTTTGACGGCGTTTAGGACCAGATATGGATCGTACGAATGGTTAGTAATGTCGTGCGGACTAACTAATGCACCATCATTCTTTGTAGACTTGATGAACCGAGTTTTCCGAGAGCACTTGGATAGGTTCGTGTTGGTTATCATAGATGATATCTTGATATACTCTAAGGATGAAAGAGAGCATGAAGTTCATCTTAGAGTGGTGCTTGAGACATTGAGGCAACATCACCTTAAGGCGAAATTTTCGAAGTGTCATTTCTAGAAGAAGGAAGTGAATTTTCTTGGTCATGTAGTCTCAAAGAAAGGGTTGTCTGTAGATCCAGCTAAGATTGAAGCGCTGAATATTTGGAAGAGGCCCAAGAAAGTGACTGAGATAAGTTTTCTTGGATTAGCGGGGTATTACCATAGATTCATAAAGGATTTTTCACGGATAGCAACATCAATGACCAGGCTAACGCGAAAGGATGTGAAGTTCGTTTGAACCGATAAGTGTGAGGAGGCATTCCAGAAGCTGAAACACTTATTGACTAATGCGCCTGTGTTAGTTGTTCCAAAAGGGAATAAGGATTTAGTAGTGTATACAGATGCATGTGGAATATGATTAGGAGTTGTGTTAATGCAAAGAGGTAAAGTGATTGTCTATGCATCTCGACGGCTTAGACCGCATGAGGTTAGGTACCCGACTCATGATTTGGAATTAGCTGTGGTAATTTTTGCATTGAAGGTGTGGATACATTACCTTTTAAGAGAGAGATTTGAGTTGTATACGGATCAAAAGTCGTTGAAGAATTTATTCTGCCAAAAGGAGCTGTATATGAGACAGTAGAGGTGGTTAGAGTTTATAGCCGCTTATGACTTTGGTTTTGAGTACACACCAGGAAAGGGAAATAAGGTTGCAGACGCACTTAGCAGAAAATATCAAAATGCAGTGTTGGAAAAGATTGCTGAGAGGAAAGATTTGGAAGCGTTGACGACATGCAAGTATAGTGGAGATCTGAGGCTGAGTCTAGTAAAGAAACTGTTGTGTTGTCGTGTTTAGAAGTTCGACCGGTGATGATCGAAAAGATTGCTTCTAAGCAGAAAGAGGATCCAGTGTTAGCCGAGAGGATTAGAAGGCTTGAGGTTGGAACTGAGATCGATGATCTAAAGGATTTTAGTCTTGACCAGAAAGGATGGTTAAGAAAGAAAGGAAGATTGTGTGTTTCAAATGTAGGAAGCATTAGGAAGGATGCCATCATTCAAAGTTCACCATTCATACAAGAGGAACTAAGATGTATCAGGACATGAAGAGGAGTTTCTTCTGGGAAGGTATGAAAAGGGATCTAGGCTTATAGGCGAAGCAATGTCTGAATTGTCAACAGGTGAAAGCTGAACATCAGAAACCAAGTGGGTTACTTCAACCTTTAGATATTCCCGTATGGAAATGTGATTCTATCTCGATGGACTTCATAGATGGTTTGCCAAGATCAAATAGAGGAAATGAAAGTATATGGGTCATAGTGGATAGGTTGACCAAGAGTGCCCATTTCATACCAATCAAGTCAACTAGAACGGCACCTGTTTTAGCTAAGTTATTTATGAAGAATATAGTTAGAATGCATGGAATTTCTAGCAGTATAGTAAGTGATAGAGATTCCTTATTCATAGCGAGTTTTGGAAGAGTCTATAGGATACTTTAGGTACCAAGCTCAAGATGAGTACCGCTTACCATCCGCAGACAGATGGGAAAACGGAAAGGATTAAAAGTCTTTGAAGATTTTTTACGAGCTTGTGTGCTAGATTTTGGAGGATCATGGAAAGACCATCTACACCTAGTCGAGTTTTCATATAACAACAGTTATCATGCTAGTATAGGAATGGCACCATTTGAAGCTTTGTATGGAAGGCCATGCAAATCTCCAGTTTGTTGCTTAGAGACTGGGGATAGGTTGGTTCTTGGTCCAGATTTGGTTAGGGAAGCAACCGAAAAGATTGAGTTAATTAGAGCTAGAATGAAGGAATTTCAATATAGGCAGAAGAACTATGCTGATAAGAGACAGAAAGACTTAGAGTTCTTAGTAGGAGATCATGTTTTCGTCAAGGTATCACCAATGAAGAGTGTAATCAGATTCGAGAGATCAGAAAAATTGGCACTGAGGTTTGTCGGACCATTTCCTATTGTAGAGAATATCGAGAAACTTGCATATAGAGTGGAGTTACTGAACAGTTTGGCAGGAGTTCACGATGTTTTTCATGTTTCCCATCTAAGAAAGTTTATTCGAGATCCGAAGACTACTATAACACTGACCGAGTTAGAGGACTTAGTAGTGGAACCGAACTTGACTATAGTTAGGAAGCCAGTTCGTATAGTCACGAGAGATGAGAAGAGGCTAAGGAATAAGAAATTCAGACCTGTTAAGGTCCAGTGGAGCGACGATGAGAGAGACTGTATTTGGGGAAATGAGAGCAGGATTAGAGGCGCTTATCCTGATTTTTTTCATGGTATGTTTTACCTTTATGGTTAATTTGTTGTGTACCTTATCGTAATTTCGGGGATAAAATTATTTAAGGAGGGGAGTCTGTAACGACCTTAATTTTGATTAACATTATTTAGGACATTTAATTAGCTATATTAAATGAAATAATGAAATGGTTAAGGGATTGAGATTTGTGTAAATATGGGGTGGTCGTGCTAACTTAAACAAATGAACTAAGGGAAAATATAATAAAATAAGTCAGGGTATTAGATAAAGGCAAGATTGGAATAAGACCTATTCTAATACCCTAAACCTTTATGGACATTCATTTTATACGTTCATAAACAAAACCAAATACTAGAGAATTGAGATCCGAATTATTTTGCAAATATTTTCCATGTTTTGATCGTTAAATAGATATATATGTTTGTTGAGGATTTATGCTATTTCATATGGATTTTATGATAATTTCTAATTTTAAAACCCTATTAAATGACATCCAAATGCCATACGATTTTTATATAAGGTCAAAAATAATATTTTGGAGATAGGTTTCAAATTTCATAATTTACTGAATTAATGTAGATTAATTATTAATTTTCTAGTGAAGAAAATAGTTAATTGGGTTTAAAATTAATTACGACTATTTTATATATGTTTTGGGTTAGAAATTTAAATATGTTAGAAAACATATAAGAAACAATTTATGGGAATTTTTGTAGAATTTTCCTAAGTGTATTATTAAGTATATAAAATTATTTTAAGTTATGAGACTTAAATGTTTTATATATTTATAAAAGGAGAATGGGCATTTTGTAAATATTTTAAATTATTTACTTCTGAAAATTCGGTAGCACTTTTTGAAAAGATTTTGGAAAGGAAATTAGCAACCAATCATATGTTGACAAACAAATCAGGTTAGTTGAAAAGAAATTACTTTTTAAAGTTAAAAATCAGTTTTACCATATTTTTGATGTTTTGCCACTTTAGGCAGCACCTTTCGACTAGGTACTTCTGCCTCCAACCAATTCGAAACCAATACACATGATCAAATACTTGGTACGTAGTGGATTGGAGATAGGTGAAAGATATAGAATCGAAACAGGGGTTCTGAAGGGGTTGAAGCCTTGTTTTGCTTTTAAAAGGAAATGCGCCTACTTTGCTTTCAAAATGAATCGTTTCGACTTATATAGATCTCGACTTGGTCAAATGGTTTTAAAATAATGGTTTTGAAAGAGGTTGCTCCTTTTGTTTTATAAAGAATCTTTCGAAGGAGTCAAAACCCCTTGCTGTCGCATCCTACCTTTCGAAGCAATGCCTTCAAAAGGGTTTCTTCGCTTTAAAACCTAAGTCGTTTCTTCAATGCTTTAGAAGGGATTGGTTTTGACACCGTCCACTTCTTTTACTTAGGAAATTGCTTTCGAAAGAGTGCTTTCGACTTAGTTGTTTTAGGATCCTTTGTTCTATTGAAAGTTAAACCCAAAGGTTTCGACAGGAATAGTTTTGAATCATATCGAAAGGTTGTTCCATATGTTTTACTTGATCCCAAATGCTTTCGAAAGGTTTGATTTATGTAAAGGACTTAATGCTTTCGAAAGGTATATGATAAAGGTTTCGAAGGGGGTGGTTTCCTAATGTTTTCGAAAGGTTTTAAAAGGAAGATTCCATTGTTTTTGAAAGGCGCATTTAAAGTCTTTTGAAAAGAGGATGTCTAAGGTTTTATAAAGCTTTCGAAAGAGACGTTTTCAATATTTTCGAAAGGACTATTGCAAATTGTTTCGAAAGGTATGTTTTTGTCTTTCGGCCTAAAGTTATAAAGTAAGCTAGTTTACTTATATTGAAAGGGGTACTTTCAATGATTTCGAAATGGGTTGTTTATAGCTTTTAAACAAGGGTTTTGAATGTGTTCATCAACAATGTTTTATGTAAAGTATATATATAACATGGCAAAGTGATTTGATTAAAGTATACAATATTTTCCTTGTTTAAGAATGATTTAAAAAGTTAAATCAAGTTGAAAGAAATGTTTTTAAGGAAAATTTGATGGGATAGTTGACCCTAAGTAAATGACTCAGATATTAGAATACTGGATGGAACTGGTATAGGGTCACGCCCTATACTTTAGCTAGTAGCCCCTAGCTAATCTAAGTCCAAAATTCCAGTGTATAGGGCTTTGTCACAGGTAAGACTAAAATGATGTTACACATAAAAAAGAATATACAGAGTAGAGATGGGTTATTGATGAGCCCGCAAAACCATTAGGATCGGTTGACCCTAGAGAAGTATGTTAAGGATAGACCTTCTAGAAGAGTATCTAATAAAAGTTAGGTTATTTATTTATTTTTCTGCTAGGTCCGAGTCAGTCAAATGTTAGCAGTTAGCCAAACAAAACTATAGTGTTCGGACAGATGGTAAATTTATTACATGATTTGTATGCATGCATGATACTGCTATTATTGATTTAACCAGTTTGGTTGTAGGATTTTGATTTGCAAAAGATAAGTTTTTAAAAGGATATTGGTAAGGGGAAACCCGTTCCGCTAAGCGGCGTGGTCTCACTTAATATCAGATAACCAAGATGTATAGTATTATTCACACCAGGTTTTATGTCTTACTCGAAGTTTATGTTTTTCCCCTTAAACTCTCGGGTGCTCAAAATTGATTTGAGTAGGTTGAGAGTTAAGGATTTACAGGTTTTAGTAAATGGATGAATAAAGCTTCCAGAGACGAGCAGGAGGCTGATGCTAGCTATTTAGGAGTTGTTATGTTTTTATTTCCGCTGTGATGTATTAAGACAATTTTTGTCTATTTAGTACTCTGATCATCCAAGGGGGCATCTTCATATGTCGCTTTTGGTGTCTTTATGTAATAATTATATTTGATCTAAACTTGGGAAACGATTGGGATTGTGTAATTGGATATGAAACATGATTTTTTGAAATATAATCAGAAAAGTTGTTTTTAAAATCTGTGATTTTATTTCATATTCATGTGCTTCTGATATTATGGATGCCATTAACATTACCGTATTTTGTCGCCGGAAGTTAATACTATAGATGATTGCAGCATCTTAGCTTTGGGCCTCAAGATAGGGGACGTTACGGTTCTAAAATCAACGTGCACAAATATTATAATCTTATTGAAATAAAGAATACCTCGCATTATCATAAGTACAATCCTTTTGTTTTAGGCAAATAAGCAGTACAAATTTATTATGCTCCTTATCTATCTCTAAAAATAGATACAACAGATTGTTCGGCAAATTTATAACAAAGGCAAGATTTACGTTTGATGGAAAGAATATTCCAAATGAACAAGGTTATCAGGCAGATCTTTGAAAAAATAGCGAAATAATAATAACTGACGATCATACTGATTTTGGGCCTCTAAACCATGAATCAAATGTTTTAGTAGAAGCGTTTGAGACTACCAAGGAAAATAATATAGAGTACGAGACCGACGAGTCTAAATCGGAAAACAACGATGACTGATTAATAATGTACATTTTGATAGAAGGTAATTTTTGTGATTATTAATTAAAATTTTCACATTAAAAATGATATGTTTTCTCATAATTAAATGATATGTTCTGCCATAATAAAATGATATGTCTGTGATGGGTATTATGTCATTACAACGTCAGAGTTCTTCCAATTCATCAGGTTCCCCCTCTTCTACTCAAAGAGGGACCGCCACGGGAGGTGATGGCAACGGCCCATCATAGTAGGCAGAGCGTCTCATAGTGGCATTATTCAGCAAAGCAAATAAGTAAGTATTAAATCTATTTCATCATCATAAATATTTTGTGTATGATATATTAGTCATGATTTATTTAAGGTCTGTATCATATATAACACGGGTTATTTGAGCTGGAGCCATCAGAAGTTGTTCTTGATGTTTCCAAGCTTTCTTACAGAAGCATGATAAGAGCGCTGGCCTAAGTGGGATACCCCACATCATAGAGTGTATCTTGTAGGACTTCCTTGTAAGTGTAAATTTGTATATCATCATATATAACCATTATACAAATTGTTTGCTATGTATAACTTATATTTTTTTCAACGTACATGGGACGGTAGACTTGCAAGAAGTTGACCATCTCCTTTGAAGAAACTACTGGATGAAGAAAATGTGGAAGAACTATTGTAACACGATGTCAGCCGTAAAAAAGAGGAGAAGAAGCCTGAGTGGATGGGCGCAAGCGTGTGGAAAGCTTGGGTTGCTCACCGGAATAGCGATGAAGCGAAGGTAAATTTACTTCTCTTATTAATTATTTAAACTGAAGTTTCATAATATGTATTATTATTTAAATTGAAGTTTCATAATATATAATATATTTCGATAAGTCAAAATATCACTTTAACTTGTTCCATATATAATATATAGTTTACAAATGTAAAATATAATGTTCAATTTAAATTTATAGGCAGAGTAGGAGAGGAATTCTGCGAATAGAAATAAGAATCCAGTCACACACCATGGTGGTTCTAAGTCATTCCAACGTTATCGTCAAGAGCTGGTAAATTTATTAATTGCGATTGTAAACAGTTATTACATTGTATAATTTTGTATATATAATAATAATACATAATAATTATTTCACGAAAGAGAGTTAGAGTCTCATCTCCTACATGGACGTGTTTGTACATACTCATGCCATTGAGCATGAAAATGAAGATGGCATAATTACGTACACATGGCATGACTCAAAATCACAACAGACCCATGTAAAAATATTTTAAGTTATAAGTATTAATAATCAGTTTAATTAATTAGTTATGAAGAATTAAAATAATGTAGTGTTAATTTCAATTGTATTTTTATTTAGAATTGCAAAAAAAATTTATGCAACAACGAGAGTTGCTGTTGTAAATGTGTCCTACACAAAAGCTCAGGAGTTAGCAGAGATTCAGGACTTGAGAGCTAGGGTTGCTAAGCTGGACGAACGAGACGGCCGTCGCGTTGTGGATGACGCAGTCGAACAAGCGCATTGCTGCGCATATGCAGTAGCATAGCTCTTCGTCAGTTGCTTCCGGAGACGATCAGTGATGATAAGTATGATTATTTTAGTTTGTATTGAGATATTGTATATATATGCACTTGAAGATGACGAGAATGATGTATTTTGATATGTTTGTTACATTTTGAGGAGATGTTGGATGTTTGAGATTGATTTGGGTTGTTTTGACATGATTGATACATTTTGAGATGTTGGAGGATGATTTTATGTATGTTGTTGGAATGTTTTGTTGTACGATGGATTGTTTGAGTTTGATTTATTGTAAATATTGATGTTTTTTTATTATTAATGTTTTATATATGATTTGGGTATATATATATATATATGATTTATATGTGTGAAATTGAGCTACAATATGTATTGATATGTATGCGTTGTATGAGACGAATGGCTTCATAAATAAAAAAACATTTCAGATTTGCACCAACGGTTAATTGGTAAACAATAACCAGCGGCTTCCGACACAAATATAGTTAAACTGTGACTTTCCACGTGTACACGACGACCATCGGAAGCTGTTCGTACTAGCCGTCGGAAATAAGCCGACGGCGCCTTCGGAAAACCATTGGAAATACTGTTTGGTGACGACCTTCTTTCCAATGGTTTTTTCCGACGGCCGCCGACGGTCTATGGCCGTCGAAAATATGCTTTTTCCTTATAGTGTGAACAGGAAGGGAGGTGTAATAACCAAACCCTGGTTACTTTGATTGGCAATGCCCATGTATGCTGTCAGGTGCCAGAAACAGAAGGAAATTGAAAATTCCAGTTCAGTTCATCAGAGTGGGCTGTTAGGTCGTCAGAGATGGTGGCTGGTGATGACAGAGGGGTGACAGGAGGTGAAGTTGTAGATATACCATTGCCTGGGGAGAGGGATACAAGGATGTATCAGTGTGTGCATGTGTATGCAAGCTATGTACGTGCACACCGATGCAGACGTCGTTTGAGTCTGTTTGCTTTGTGTTTGGGATTCTGTATTTCTGTGCTTTGTGATGAATATGTAGGCTTGTTTGTATGATCGAATCAACATCGGTTAAGGCCTGGTTGAGTCAAGTCAGCATGTGATTGGGTTTGCATATACATAGTTGTACATGCATGGTAATGAAGTGTGTGAGATCAATTGAAATCAATTCTTCCGTTTCATATTTTCTTTAAATTCATTATACATTTCAGTAGTCCGCAGGTACGGCGCAGTGGAAAGGAGACTTGGGTTCTGGTAAAAAGACCCAGGTTCGATTCTTACAATGCGATTCCCTATCCTATATAAATTTATCCGGGGATATGGGGGCTTGGATCAGCGGACGGCTTTACCATACTCTCCTCAGGAGTTTACCGGTCCGCCGAGTTCTCCTGGGTTTCAAAAAAAAAAAAAATTATACATTTCAGTCTGCAATTTCATCTCTTTACATTTTTTCTTTCTTTTTTTCACGCATTTGCCACTTGTTCCTTATTACTGCAATTTACATTTCCTTTACTTTATCCAAAGTCCAAACCCTAAGTCCGAGCATCATTTCCAGTCATCTTTCCCACTTCTTGCTTCAGAAGTCAGAACTCCCTTGATTGCATTAACCCCCATCACCATGTCAAAGGCGGATGATCATCCATCATCTTCCATTGCCAATCTTGGCTGCCACCAGAGTCATCCTCTCTGGATCTGGCACCATGTTTCTCTGTCGTAGTCGACCCTCCATTGATGGTGCTGCGAGCTCTAGCACCCTCCGCTAGTCCCTGCATATATTATGATCTCGCAATGCAATGTGAATGAAAAATGGTGTGGTACTCGGACAGAAGTTCTGGACTATTGCTTTATTTATTTGAAGACTTTATCCTTAACACTAAAAAATAAAAGGTTTCCCTATGAGCAAAAAATGTTTGAAATTTGTCTTCCACACCAGTTTCATTTTACAAAACTTGAAAAGTTGTTGCTATACGTGATATTCACAAACATTTTTGGCCAGCAAATATCGCCATCAACTTTGAGATCATTTCCACGCGCCTCTTGTGTATCAATACGCAGTTACAAGATAAGCTTCCTATGTTTTTCTTCATTCCTGAGTCCTTTCTTTTTAACCAAATTATAACGATATTGTTTTTCTTCTGAAAGCGGCTGTATATAAAGTCAAAATGAGTGGAGCAGCTAAAATAGAATGTGCACATTGTCAACTACCACTTCATCCAACCATAAGTTTACAAAGATACCGCTTATTATAATTTGACAATTTCAATGTAGTGCTGAAGTTGTAGATCTTGACTAGGATATCGATGCACAGTTCTTCCTTCACACGTTTATGTAATCTACATATAAATACTTTATGAACGACGGGTTTTCAGTAAACGGAAAATAAACGGTCAGATGACCAAATTTTCCAAGTTATATTTAATTCGTGATGAACTATGCCTTAGGAATCCACAAAAGGTTTCTTCTTCTGGTTCTGACGAAAAATGTGCTCCTTTTCCTCATGAGTGTGGTTATACAATATTGACTTTTTGGTTTAGATTAAATTATAATACCGACCAAGAAAAAAAAAACAATCGCTTTTCATTGTAAATCTACTCTCTGAAATATTTCATTGTAACTGTTACTTCTAAAATATGTCGATTAATAAAATTACAATATAAATCCATCGCTGTAGAGAATTATCATCTAAACCATAAATTCAAATCAAATCCTTAAGACGAATGAGTTGGTTGCTACAATGATTAAAAAACCCTATTATAACATATCATGTTGTTTATAAAGGTTAAGATCCAAATCCTGTTATAACATATCATGTTGCTTATAATGGTTAAGATCCAAAGGTATGAGGAATGCATTAAAATTGCACAAATGAATACTATTTTAGATGTTGAATATTTGATTTTATATTGTTTATCTGAATAGAACATATAATTTTTATAACATTATAAGTTTTTTCAGCAAAAATAAATAAAGTCAAAAAAACCTCCATGTGATTTGCTGACGTTACCATGAATTTCATTTGGAAGAGCAAAAATCTAACACTTATTCGGTTAAACAATTAACTGTAACTAGTAAACAATTTTTTATAACTAGAACAAACTGCGGTCCAGCTCAATTCTTCTCTCTCCACATCCCATGTCTTCTGTCCTCAATTTAATCTCAACCATTCATCATGTGATATAATACATTATTACGATCCACAATATAATTAAATTAGTGTGATGATACAAAAATTAATGGTTGAGATGTATTTGACACATTAAGACAAGAGAAATGAGGACAGAGGAATCGAATCCATCCATAATATATTGTTACATTTATTATAGAACATCCATGAATAAATCTAAATAACATATCATGAAGCATAAAAATGAGGAGATGTGTTCTCGAATAAAAAAACATTGAAATGCATGGATATGATTATATTTTCAGTTCAAAACTAGTGTGTATTCCATGCGTGTCACATGGTAATATTGTAAAATATATTATTTATACTTTAGTGTTAAAAGTAGAACTGTGTTTTGCAACGTACGATAAATTCAGTAAAATAAATGGATTATAAATTAAAATTATTATTGTTTATGTATAATTATGTTGTGTAGCATATGAATAATGAAGTAAAATAATAATAATTTTATCATTTTTGTTAATATGAATATGGCATGTTAATGAAACTAACATAATTTAATTATTTATTAGATAGATGAATTAACAAATATTATCTAAATATGTTAAATTTAAAATTACATAATTGGTTTAAATATCTGGACTTAAAAATAATTAGTAGGAAAGAATTGAGGAGGATTCTGTAAAAGTTGTAGAAATTTTAATGTGAAGCTATTTGAAGTTAAAACAAAATTTTGTAATACAGCGTGCCATAAAATTTTGAGATAAATGGTTATAATAGTTTTACAAATTAACTTTGTCATTACTGTTTATATACATAATTTAATGTATGTGATCTATGTATCTTTATCGTTGAAATGGAAAAAAATAATTTTACCAATTTTGTAAATATGAATATATATACTAAAATTGCCGTATATTATTAGGATTTATTAGAAGCATGGACTAATTATTTATGAAGATGTTTAAATTTGAGATTTTGTAAGTTGTTTAAATACATGCATTTAAATATAAAATATTAGGAAAGAATTGAGGGGTGTAAATAATTATAGAAGTGTTAAAATGTAGGAATTTGAAGCTAAAAACAAAATTTTGCAATGCATCGTATCCTAATTTATTGGGATAAATAAATAATAAATTAAATTTTTTAATATTATTTATGTATTGTAACGACCCACCTTTTTGGACGATTTAAATCGACAGTAAATCACACATGTCAACTCAAACCATTCAAAATGGAGGATTGTTAATGGGGTAAATAAGAAAATAAGAGAAAAGAAGGAAAAAAAACACGGAATCTCACGGCGGAATGACAAAAATATAATAATCAAATAAACAGTTCATGAAGCTGTTTTACAAATAACATTGATTACACATTTACAATACAACCAGAGTTATACATACAACAGGAATAAATAAATAATGCAGCGGAATAACATGATGAAGTGGAATAATAATAATAAATAGTAGACTAATCTCCGTCTTCACCCTCCAAATAAAATGGTCTTCAATACACTGAAAAGCTCAGACTGACCCGAGCGTAATGAAAAACAAAACACTCGAGTCAGAACTAAAAGATCTTATATAAGTTAAACCAACAGTAAATAGATATGAGTGTAACGACTTCAGAGATATTTACGGGATTTTACATCTCCTATCCAGTGTCTAACATGCGTGCAATAACTTAAGAGATGTTCAGGATTCCATCTCCTAAGGATCCGTTGAACTATCTACATACATAGTATAATACGCTATTATAATATGTCTACAGTAAAGTAAAGTATTAAAATAGCGTTAAGGCATTACCCATATCCCCATTAACATATTTTATATAAATGTCGTAGTCTATACAATACTGTAAACTCCACCGTAAACTGGTGGGCTATTAGGGAGCACTCCATAGATACGACACAAACCAAACTCGTAATGGGCTCGATAAGGCATATGACAAGGCACGCGAGGCAATGCCCAGGGTAGGATACTACCGTTTTGCGGATGCGGACTGGTGGTAATGCATAGCAGCTACTACCGCCCACCTCGGAACACACTCCCATAATCAAATCGAGGGGTGGCCACCAAATCAATCACAAAGTAATAAATATGGCATCGAAGAAGCATGTTCGATCGGGGCTGCGACCCCACTTGGCCCGGCATGGATCCTGTTTTAGTCATATCAAGCTGACCCGAGGGGTTCAGGGATGCATTCATACCTCATACCGTAGCGTTCGCCAAACCATCCTACTTCATTGTGGATTCTCCACCACATGCACAGTTGTTAAACTGGTTTCCGGTATTGGCAGAAAGTATGACAATATCAGATCCATGTCTCTTTAACAACCAAACGCTTATTTCACACCGCTTGGTTCTTTTACATTTCCAAAACCGATTCATAATTGATATCAAAATATCATATTCACTTCAAAAAAATCATATCACTTTTGAAATCATATTTACTTTCAAAATCATCATCACTTTCGAAATCATTATTCACTTTAATCGCATTTATTTCAAAAATCATAACCATAAAATAGGTTAAACCATCATATCAAAATATTCGCATTTAAACCAATTAAATCTAAATCGTAATAGTTTCAACTTTAAACAGTTTGAATATTGAAAGTAGTTTATATATTGGAATAGTTATACATTAAAAGTAGTTTATATTTTAAAAATAAGTTATAGGTTAAAATAGTTTATATATTATAAATAGTTTATATATTATAAATAGTTTATATATTAAAATATATATTTTAAAAGTTGTTTATAAATTTAAAATAATATATATTAAAGTAGTTTATATTTTAAAAATAGGTTAGAGATTAAAATAGTATATCTATTAGAAATAGTTTATATATTAAAATAGGTTATATATTAAAAATAGTTAATGTATTAAAAATTAGTAATATATTTAAATGATTTATATGAGAAAAATAGTTTATATGTTAAAAGAGTTTGTATATTAAAAGAGTATATATCGAAAATAGTTTCAAATTAGAATTGTTTCTTCCAATTTCACAAATCAATTCAAATCAAATTTAGTTCCAAAAATTCAATTTAAATCAATCTCAGTTCAACAATTTCAATTCAAAAGGCTAAAGGTTGCAATTCAAATTCTCATTAAAAACCATTTCAATTTATAACGATTTCAATCCATGTTTGAACTACAAATTTAAACCACTTCAAATTCAATAGGTTTCAAAGTTTAAATATTCAAACGTTTACAATAACTCAATTTTGATAAATTTCATTTACATTTCAAAATTCAACTTTAAGATTTCAATTTAAATTCTTTAAATAATTCATTTAAACCAATTTCAATTTCAACATTTTAAAGCTTGGATTTTGAAAAATAATTCGGTTCATTTAAATCAAATTTTATTTCATAATACCATTTAAATGGATTCAAAAAAAATTTAAGGATTTATAATCATTTAATTTAACCAATTCGGTGTCCGTATATAATTTTCTATCTTATGATCAAGTGATACGGATATATATCATTTCAACCTGCAATAAATTTGAATTTACGGGTATATATCATTTCAACCCGCAATCCCGAGTAAAATTCAAAATCATAAAATCGCTTGAGTTTATCATTTCAATCCATAATGATTTTTCCCTAATCTATAAGATCATTCAGGTATATATCATTTCAACCCATAGTGATTTTCCTAACAATAACTAAGGGAACTTGCAGTGTGATAACAACGTATAAATAAATATAATATCCAATCATCCAAATATCAAAGATCAAGCATCCATCACAATCATCATTCAAATTAACCCATCAATCACAACAATTAATTGGTTATCAATCAGGTATTTAACAAGCAGTTTAAATTCCAATATTAATTTAAAATGGCAATTAAATTCAATAAACTCAAATAAAATTTAAATGATAATTTAAATACCAAACAGCAATCAATAAATTTCTAATCATATCGGAAATTTAATTTAACTAACATAAGATAGTTTAGTATTCGTGAGTGGGTTAAAACACTTACCTTTGATTTATCGACGATTTTAAAATCCAATTAAAGCTCCAAAATTCTAACAGTCTCAGAATGCAGCCAAACAAGTTTTATAATGTCCAGAATTTCGATACGCTCGCAATGGAGAAAACCGCGCGTGAATCCAAGCTCATATGAAAAAGTTATGCTAATTAAAACGTTTGAAAATTAAAGTTAAAATTAAGATAAATTACAGGGCTAAAAAGGTAATTATGCTTACCTCTTCAAAAACCTACCTCCACGCTAACGATTATCGTGCTCGAACCAAAACATCTACCACCGACCCTATATGACCAACTGCACCGCCTACGACCAATGTCACCAAGATCGGATACTAGCGCCGCCTACTCCATGTCAGGCCGACCCTCCGCCTCCGGCACCCCCTAAGACCCACACCGCCGCCACACTCTAATCAATTTTCTGGTCAACTCCGCTGACGATCTCAACCACTAAACCACATGGATTGACTCCATTCGCCAAGCTCTACGCCACGGTACCCTTTGATCGACCCAAAGCCAAACATCCACCGTTAAACGCAAACCCTAATATGGACGGCCGGGAAAGATCGACGATTTCTGGCCAACCGTGACGCGAATCGAAAAACAAATTGCTGTAGTACATTGCGCTCATCGAGCGCTTACCAACGATATATAATTTGTTATGGTTTGAGGAGTTTGAAATTCGATTTGAATTTGAATTTGAAATTAGGGTTTTAGATTTGCAGCCATTGGGAAGAAGGAAGAAGCAGATAGATTGAAGATGACAGTACATACAGAAATCGGAAAGGGTTAGAAAAAAAATCTGTTTATATGGACCAAGATAGATAAGAAATGAATGGACAGATCGAATTGTTCGAAACGATTACAACGACCCGAAAAGCCCGTTTCATTCCCAAAATGAAAATGAGTCATCCAATATATCAAAATATATGTTTTTGATATTTTTAAACTCAATGGAACCAGTTTCAAACCATAATTCCATTGTATACAGAAGTTAGCTTTTAAAATCAGCTTATTTAAATTGAATTCGTTAAATTGATTTCTACGCGTTTCGAGCCCGCACGATCAAACGACAAGTCCGATCACTACGAAACTTGAAATCATACAATAATTCACTGTTACGGATTTGATGAAACTGGTTTCGTTAAAATCCGAGACAGTGGCCAAAATGGCTAATTTTCACGTTAAATTAAATAAATTATTATTACATTGGCTTAATCACTTTAAATTCTAAATTTAAAAGTTAACAATTTATCATCCTTTAGAAATTAATAACTTATTAAAATAAAATTTCCATATTAAATTCACTGTTTAAATATTATATTAATTTAAGGGTTCAATTGCAATTTTAATAAAATTCCAGTTGATTATATTTAAAATTCAATCAAATTCTTTTAGTTCGATTAACACTCATATTATTGAATCAACTATCACCTTATGGATATAATTAATATTCGATTACATTTTATTACATCAATATTCCATAGTTATCATCTTAATAATTTCAAACGGATTAAATATCAAGATGATAATTACAATTACTACACATTAATAATTCAAACACATTTCTATGTTTAATGTTTACAAACAAAGCTAATAAATTCACATACTAATTACTTGATTTCATATTCCTTAATAAACCAATCCTAATTTATAACATATAATTTATTCCTTATTTACAATTATAACCAAATTAACTTTACAATTATTCCAATTAATTGAAATTACATTAAAATAATTATCAATAACCTTCAAACAACATTTTTAAATCATATTCTAATTATTTTCCACATTAATAAATTATAAAATTTTAATTTCTCTCAACATTCAATTTCAAAATCTTATCTAATTTAATATTTTTAATTATCGAAAAATACGTGTCGTTACATGTATATTATTTATGTCTTGCGATTTATATGGCTTTATATTTGAATGAAAAAACAGTTTTTCCACTTTTGTTGATATGAATATGGTATACATATTAAAATCTTCATATTTTAAGATTTAGATTATGAATTAACGAATATTTGTTAATTGAATTTATTCAAAATTCCAAATTACATAATTATTAAAATATATTGATTTAAATGTACAATATTAGGTGGTAATGAGGAGGGTTTTATAAATACCTATAGAAATTCCAAAATATAATACTTGACGTTAAAAACATAATTTTACAATGCAATGCGTTTGCAACCAAATTGGTTACAAACACCCAAGAATAGATTTACATAAAGAAATAAGTGAAGAAAAATTAAATTAAACTGAGAAAATGATTAAGTTAATAACAGATAAAAAGCAACAATCAGAGACACAAATATTTATAATGGTTTGGCGTTATATGACTACGTCCACTTCGAAGATCATCCTTTATTGATCACTTACAAATCTGATTACAGCAATAGAAAATAGCAAACACTTGATTACAATAGAGTCTTAAGTAACAAGCAGCGTAAAGGTCCTAAGAATGACACATTAGGCCATATTTGTAAGTAAAGACGACCGCCAATCTCTCTGAAACTTCGGTTGAAGGACCTTCTAATCCATATGGGCCCACTAAAGGGATCGCTAGGCCCAATTCCCAATGTGGAGGGATCGGTACTGATCCCTTCATTGGTCGATTTTTGGACAGTGGTTCCTATAGTGGCTTCTTCATACTAAAGTATGTTTATCCTTTAATTTTTGTGTCATTAGGACCAATGAAACTCGAGTAATTGCTCGACCTTTGACTTGATATCACTTGTGCACTGCTCGTAGCCGAACCCTCCACACGGATGTATGTCGATCCCTTCCATACTATCCTTTTGATATGCGATCCGTAGGGTAGGTTCCCTAGGGTCCATATACCTTGCTCTCCAAATTTCATATGCTTTAGACTTGTAGATCTTGAGATATTGATTATTGTATGCATGAATGCACTTGAACTTTGATGGATGCCAACCCCCCTTTAGTGAAGCCTGCCGATCCCTCTTGATTGAGTACGTTGATCCCTCCTAATGAGCCAACCTATGTCGAACCCTTCCATTCGTTGAGTCATATTCCATGCTTTGAGCATCCTGCATTATACATCCATCAAATCCATTCAATTCTGACTTTATACGGTCATTTGTACTTGACTTCTGGGTCGCATACTCATTATTCTTGAGTTATCGGTCTTGATGGAAATTGAATCTAACTCGTACAATAAGCTTGATATAGCCAGATAACACTTACCCCCCCAAAGTACGTCTTGTGATTAACACGACGTGCTTTGAATCGAAACAAGTTTGAATTGTCGAAAAGAGACCCAATTAGCTTCCTGAAGGGTTGCTATTGTCAAGTCGTTTTCTCAAGGTGCAGAACATCTTATTGACCGTCATTATGCTTGGTCAATTTTAGTTAAATCCAGTGCTATATTCTATCAACATATAAGTCTGATTCTGCGAGACTAATAAGCTTTTGTTATCTGGTCCAGCCTCGAACTAGAAGGTCTCAGGTTTTAACTTCAATTTCTATCGATTTCAAAAAAACTGAACTTTCAGATCATTCACGTGCACATTCATATACAAGTTTTTGTTGTTGGTTCCCAGACATGTTCGAACACTCACGGGTCATTGCCCATTTTCATAACATTTTGTATGTACATGCTCATTGTCAAACCCTTATAACCATTTTTTTATTCATTCATTTCATTCATTTTTTTGGTAGGGATCGGCAAATGCTTAGTCGATCCCTCTCTTATTTTTTAGAAACAGCCATAGATTTTGGCATGCATTATGTCGATCCCTCCTTTCCACTTTTCAATGCTACAGGGATCGGCATACCTCTTGTCGAGCCCTCTCTGTTGTTTTTTTCTTACCAACACATGGGCCGAACCCTTCTTTCCTTACACTATACTGGCCCCTACTTCCTTAACATATATATGCCATCCCTTTACCTTCCTCATTTCATTTATTCAACTTTTTTAACTTCAAACTCTACACTGAACCCTCCTTCTTCACTCGCAAAACTGAACCCTACAAACCTCGGCCTACAATTCATCTGCAATCTCGCCTATCCCACGAACTTATCTCGTTCTCCTTGCATTTCATACATCCTCGAACACTTGCCTACATTCAAACTAAAATTCACATTTAGGTAAGCCTCCTTTTCTCCCTAACCTTTGGTTATATAATGAGATAGGGGACTTTAAAGTTTGGCGCAATGATGTAATAGTCGTTGAATTTGTTTGGGAAAGGAAAAATGTTTGATTTGGAGGAGCTTGGCAGGGCGAAGGACGAGGAAGGAAGAAGAAGATATAGCAGAGGAGGGGTCGGTTTTGGAGATGTGGACCTATGCCTATCGGTATATGTATAAGGGTCGGCCTGTTGTTAAGTAGAAGGGAAGTACTGGAGGTTTTAATGGAAGATGGTGAAGCAGAGGGCGAAGTGAAGGGGTCGGTAGGATTAGGGTGAAGAAAGGGATCGGTCATGAGGCTTTGGGAATGGGATCGGCATATCCATAGGGATCGGCCTAAACATAGGGATCGGCATGAACATAGGGATCGACATGAAGAACCTTTTAAACTTGCAATCTAATCCAACCTTACCTGTTCGGAAAATCATCAATAATTTACCTTAGCGAACTTGGATATACGATGATGATGGAATATAAAACTTGCATACTTATTATTAAACTTGAGATTGAACAGTCAAATCCTTGAAACTTTCAACATATACTAAAAACTTGCACATGAACTTAAATGATAAACTTTACACTTTGACATGCAGATAGTCGATCCCAAAGCTTTCATAGCCGATCAATCTTCTTGCCAGTAGTGACAGTCAGCGATGACGGTCACTATGGTGGAAACCCAAAGTTTCACCATTTAACTTCATCTTCTGAATTTAAGTTGTTTATTTCTACTATACACTTCACTACACTGCACTAGCTTACACTTAACACTAGGGGAGTAGGTAAACTTTTCTAACCTCGATTATCTACTGAGTTTAGCTAATATGGACTCCAAACGATCAGAGTGTTTAGCTGGTATGTCTTCTGAACCGGCCATTCAATGCATCGATCCTGAAGCAAAATAAAGTTCTATGGCTATATCCGGCAGGCTTTCTCCCAGTCATCAAGTAGAACAGACGGAAGTTTCCGGCCCGTCAGTCAACCTTTTCTCAGATGTTCTGGTCCTCCTGGCGGAGGATATAAGTCATGCTCCTGATGTAGTAGAGGGTGCCATTCTTCTAGATAACACGATGGATTCTTAAGTCTCCCGAATTGGTGAAGCTGCCCTTCGCCGGTTGTGTTCCATACATGGAATTCCATTGGTAGACATCTTGGTTCCTTCAATAAATAATGGGCCTCTCTTGCCCCCGGAAGGGTACACGGCGTGTAACATATTTATGTGCTGGGCCAAATGAGTACCGTCTTTTAATTTGTTTATTCGAGAGATGTTGAGTTATCTTGGAATAGCTCCCACTCAACTCCATCCAAACAGTTATGCCTTCCAACATGGAACCTTTTTGTTATTCATGAGCATTTTATTTCGTCTGCCAACTCCCGAGGACATAAGATTCATCTATAACTTTAAATGGTGGTCAGGAAGTCCTTCCTACGTTTTTCTCGAACCTTCGCCTAACTGCCAAGTCTTAACAGGTGTTTGGAATAAACGCTCTCTGTTCAAGTACGAGTGGTTCTATGTTCGATGTCCATTTGGCTTTGCGAGGCGATGGTTGGAAGGACGTAAGTATTACTTTCATTTCATTCTTAAATCCGTTTATCCAAGTCATGTTTTTGAATCTATTAACATCTGGGATTCCTACAGGTGTCCACCCACGTCCTGAAGGCACTAGTTTTCAAGTGCGGTCGCCGCTATTCATGCTACCCCTACCGAGGACAGGGACATTAAACTTCTTGTAACCGATGAGTTATTATCTTTATTCGGGTTGTTGGAAAAGGGTCATAGCAATGGGCTCCCCGAAAGTGGAGCATTGTCGAGAAACATCACAGAGCAAGAAAGGGATGCCATCAATCATGTTGTGCTCCAACCAAAGGGACTCGGGATGATATTAAAGAAGGTGAGATTAGGGATTCCCATGCCAATAAACCTAGCAACGCTGATGCGGGCCCAGGTAAGACGTCTGTGGTCGAACCGCCACAAGGCGCGCAATCTTGAACACCCACTAAGAAAGAAGAAGCTGGCATATAAGATTTATAGAAGAAAAAACATCGTGGATCTAGAATTCGTCATTACTTCTTTTGAAGAAGGATCGTCTTCCCAACACTTGGAAAGTTCACTGAAAGGATTTCCAAATTCCAAATGATATTATGACTTATGACTTTCCAAATATCAATATCGAAGGGCTCAATTCTCCTACTAGGAGTGGTAAAGGCATTCATCCTTCTGATAAAGGAGAGAGAGAACACCCATAAGCAAGGCTACAGCCACCGGTCTGTCGGGGGGAACTCTAGGACACTCACGACCACGTGCACTTCACTACACGCTCTTCATTAATATTTTGCATGATAGTTACTCACATGTTCACATTTGGTCTTTGCAGGTGTGATGACTCAGTCCCGGGCCTTTGATAGCTTAAGAGGTTCTTCGACATATCATCGATCTAGTCGTGACTCAGAGTCTGGTAGGTGTAGGGAAAAAGACGATAGATGGGAAAGAAGCTATCATTCAAGGGAATCCCCCTTTCCAAAAGCAAATCCTAACTTAGACATCTCGTCAGGGAGATCAGTCTAATTTTCCTGCTTATAGTGGAGACCAGCCTCCCTAGCGCGGCCCTCAAATCACCACATCACATGAACAACACACTGGTTCTTCGAGCTCAAAGCAATCTCGTGACCGTAGATCGAGCAAGCATCTAATTGCCGCTTCGGATCCATCCTTGTCGGCTGCTGCTTCTGACACTTCTACAGCGAAGAAATAGGCCAAGCTTAAGGCCACTTTCCCTAAAATCTGTTTCGATGGGCTTAAATTCCTTCCCACAATACATATGATCCCAGGGCACGACAAGGCAAGTTCTCTCGCGTGTGTTAATGACGTGATCGTGCATCATGAATCGTTTCAACACTTGGCAGAGAAAATCTCTGAAGTGTCAATCGAGCGACAATATGAAAAACCTGTTTCAGGACGAGATCTTCGATTTCAAAGGTTCTAGGTCGGACTTTAATGTTGTAATACCGGGCGACCCGATGTCGATGCGCGACTGCCCTCAGATTAGCTTCCTCATGCTTCCCATCAATAAAGTCAAGAGATTCCAAGAGGAAATCTTTATTTTTTTTGGGATCGTAGTAAGTTATTCGATGAGAAGGAACTTCGAGCTAAACAGGAATGACGGCTTCAGAATCGTAAGCAAGGGCGAATGGAGTATGGCCAGTCGCGGACTTGTAGGTGGTCCTGTAAGCCTACAGTGTTATACGGAGTTCATCCACCCACATGCCTCTAGCCTTTTCCAATCGATTCTTTAGGATGGACTTTATGAAGTTTTTTATAGCTTCAACCTACCCATTTGCCTAAGGGTGAGCGACCGCTGCACATCTCTTTTCAATACGATACCTCCGACAAAAGTCTTTGAATTCAATGCTGTCGAATTGAATCACATTATTTGTTACAATAGTTCGTGGAAGACCAAAACGACATATAATATTTTGGATAATAAAGTTGATTACTTTCTTGGTTGTAATTGTGGCTAAAGGTTCTGCTTTGGCCCATTTGGTGAAGTAATCAACTGCGACAATAGCGTACTTTATGCCACCTTCAGAGATCGGTAAGGAGCCGATAATATCTATACCCTACATGGCAAAGGGTCGTGACCTGATCATTTGCGTGATTTCCGTCAGTGGAGCTCTTGGAAGTTTTGCATATATCTGGCACTTATCGCATCGTCTTACATAGTCAGCGGCGTCTCGATTGACAGTTGGCCAATAATACTCATAACAGAGTATTTTCTTTGCTGGAGTTTGCTCCCCTATGTGGTCGCCACATTCCCCTTCATTAACTTCTTTTAGGACATATTTTATCTCATTATGACCGACACACCGGAGTAAGGAGGCTGAAAAACCTTTTCTGTACATAATTCCTTCTTGCATGACATACCATGAAGCTTTACGAAGGACTTGTCACCTTTCATTTTTTTGATCTGGTAGGACTCCATAAAGCAAATAGTTTTTGATTGGAGTCATCCATGATTCCTTTTCAGGCTCCGCTTCTAATGTTCGGTCTATTTCCATCATGTTTATACTTCGGGCATTTAATACTTCGACGGGAACCAAGCCCATCTGCTGTGCATCACCTATGCTAGAAAAATTTTCCAATGAATTTGCCTCTCTGTTTCGATCCCATGGAATATGCAAAATATCATAGTACTTAAATTCTACCAATAACTCTTGGACTTGGGTAAGGTATGGGGCAAACCATTGTCCCTTGGCCTGATAATCTCCCCTGACTTAGTACACTACCAACTGCAAATTGCAAAAGATTTCAAGAGATTTTATTCCGAGTTCTCTAGCGAGTTTAAGTCTAGCAATCAGAGCTTCATACTTAGCTTCATTGATTGTCATTGGGAAGTCAAGCTTTAAAGCATAATAGATTGACCGATCCTCAGGTGTTACAAGCATAATTCCAGCTCAAGAACAATGATCATTAGACGCCCCATCAGTATACAATTTCTACCGTATGGTAGTTTCACTCCCTGCCGGAGAATCATCTTACATAGTAAACTCTGCTATAAATCTGCCAGTGCTTAACCCTAGATAGCCCTCCAAGGGAGATAGGTAATATCGTATTGACTGAGCTCGATATTCCACTTGAGTAACCTTCTAGACGTCTCAGGTCGCTATAGGACCTGTCGTAATGGTTGGTTGGTGTAAACATTGATCGGGTGTGCTTGGAAGTATGGACGAAGCTTTTGTGATGCAATCAGCAGGTAGTATGCCAGTTTCTCTATTTTTTGATAATTCCTTTCAGCTCCCATTAATCTTTGGTTAAGTAATACACCGGTCTTTGGATTCCAACTTCCTCGTGAAGCAATGCGGCACTTATAGCGTGTGCCGATACAGCCAAATAAATGTAAAATCTTCATGATCCACCAGCTTTGACAAGACGGGGGGTCTCTCCAAATGATTCATCAAAGCTTGAAACGCGTCTTTACAATCTTGCATCCATTTAAAGTTTCTTTTCCCTTTCCTAATCAAATTAGAGAAAGGAATGCATTTGTCGGTAGCTTTGGAGATAAATCAGCTTAAGGCGGCAACTTTCCCATTCAGATTCTGCACTTGTTTAATGGTCCTTGGCGCTTGGATATCGTGGATTGCCTTAATCTTCTCAGGATGAGCTTCAATTCCATGGGCATTAACAATAAAACCCAAGAATTTCCCTGATGCAACACCAAAAGAACACTTCAAAGGATTAATTTTCATCATGTAATATCGGAAGATGCCGAACATTTCTGTCAAGTGTCTAATGAGGTCGCTTGATCGTCATGACTTCACGAGCATATCATCCATATACACTTCCATCGTTTTTCCAATCTGATCTTTAAACATCTTATTGACTAAGCGCTGATAAGTTTCTCCTGCATTCTTTAATCCAAATGGCATTACTACATAGCAGTACAATCCAACATCGGTAATGAAACTGGTGTGCTCCTGATCGGGAATATGCATCAGGATTTGGTTATACCTCGAGTACGCATCCATGAAAGATGACAATTCGTGTCCTACATTTGAATCGACCAGCTGGTCGATCCTCGGAAGAGGAAAACTGTCTTTTGGACACGCCTTGTTCAGGTCTGAATAATCAATGCATGTTCTCCACTTTCCATTCGCTTTTTTCACGAGTATGCGATTAAATACCCATTTAGGGTAGAGGGCGTTGCAGATAAACCTGTTATCTTTTACTCTATTCACCTCCTCTTTGAGAGCGGCAGATCTCTCCGGATCCATGTCGCGTCTTTTTTGCTTCATCGGGACATGCCTCGGGTCAATATTCAATGCATGACTCGCAATGGCAGGCAAGATTCCACACATGCCATAGTGAGTCCAAGCGAACACGTCTAGATCTGCTCGGAGAAAACTAGCAAGTTCTTTCATCATCGGGGGCCTGAGCTGTGAACCAATCTTTAGGACTCGTGATGGGTCGTTGTGGCTGACCATGATATCAATTGTCAGCTCGGCAGGTGCAGCCTTGGTCTACTTTGGGCTCCTCTTCATCATCTCTCGGATCTATATCTCTATAGAACCAACTGTGGTTCCCAAGCCAAGGCTCAGGTTCTAGTTATCAATCTTCGGTAGCTTGGATACGGACGGTCTTGTCCACACCCTTACCTTTTTTCTTTATGTTGAGCATCCCTTAACTCAGCTACATAACAAGCACGTCCAGTCACCAGATCGCCATGAACAACTCCAACACCATTATCTGTTGGAAACTTGAAACTCAAACACCATGGGGCAAGAGCTGGCCGGAATTCTGCTAGGGTCGGTCAACCCAGAAAAACGTTGTATGGAGAGTCAACATCCAAAACAACAAACGGCAAGATCCGCACTCTCCTTCGTTCACCTTCTCCCAACTCTACAGGTAACTTCACATAACCAACAACTTCAGTTGCAATGCCGTTAAAACCGTGTATACGAGCCTTGGACGATTTTAAATCTTTGGCTTCCATCCTCATCTGATCATAAGCTTTTTTGAAGATTATATTTACTGAACTTCCATAATCAATCAATATCATTCTCACCAAAGGAGGGCCAATCATGGCTGAAATGACCATTGGGTCGATTGTCGGAGCCTCTATCTTATCTGCATTTCTATTCCTAAACACAATATCATCTGTCATCGTACATTGCTATTTTGCAGGAGCTCCATCTTTGTTATTCGAACAGCATTCAAAATCCACATGCCTAATTGCGCTAGCATAGCACTCCATTTCTTGCCAATTCTAATCTACTAGGTGCAGTCCTTTGACTATCGTATTTATCACCAGTCCGCACAAGATCCTCAGCACTACACGGTGCTTGTCCTCGGTTGGGGTCAGATGTCCCATGCCCGCCATCTTGCGGGGATTTCACAAACTATTATAATTTCCTTTCTCAAATAAGCATTTCTATAACATCCTGGAGATGTCTGCATTCATTTGTATCGTGCCTATAGCACTCGTGAAACCGATAATATTTCCCGGTCTGTTTCTGCTTCTCTGTTGATTCCTTTGGATCCTATACTGCATGTTATTGCAAGTAGACAGATAGATATTCTCCAAGGACGTATTCAACGGCGTGTAAGTATTATACATCGGAGTCCTAAGCTTCCCTCGTCCAGAATCCCTCTTTCATTCACGGTTCCTATCTCCACCTCCCTTTTGCTGATTTGGTTTATTCTCGACATTCACTTGGACTTTTCCAGAACTGTCATTAGACTGTTTTATTGCAATGTTACTTTGTACTCCTTCTCCACTTGGTCCCGCAATATTCTTTTTTCTGAACAACCTGGCTTCCTCCTTTCTCAAATACTGTGCCGCCTTTGCGTAAAAGCGCTCCAACGTTGCGGGTGGCTTATTGGTAACCAATCGCCAAACTCAGAGTCTGGATCAATCCCTCTCATCACGGCCATGAGTATCGCATGGTCATTTGGATTACTGACCTCCATAACAGCTGTATGAAATCTCTTCAAATAATCTTTCAACGACTCTCCTGGAGCTTGAATCACGCTGGAAAGGGACATCACATCTTTAGGACGAATCGCATGCATTCGAAACTGCTCCACAAACTTGGTTGCCAAATCATCGAATCTAGAAATTGATCGTGGGGGTAGCCTTGTTAACCACATCATCGCTATTCCGGAGAGAGTTATGGGAAAGCATCTACACTTGGTCTCATCATCAACTAGCATAGAATCCATCAGCCATTCATATCTCATAATATGCTGCCTGGGGTCGGTCTTTCCCTCGTAGGCAAGCATTGATGGCATGTTGAACCTCCTAGGATATTCCGCATGTAAAACATTATCAGTAAATGGGGTATGGCTTCTCAGAATTCCCCAGTCATCGTTAGTCAAGTCCTGGCTCTCTCTCACTAGTTGTCTGACCATAGCCGATAAGTCTGACATTTGGATGGTTGGTGCCAAGCGGTGGTCGTGCTCCACCTCACGTGAATGGTCTGGTCGATGTCTGTGGGCTATTTCACGCCTTCTTGGTTCACCATCTTCCCGATGTGTATCTCGTAAATTCACTTCATCGTCATTCAAGGGAAGAGCTTGGTCAATATTCAATTGAACTCCAGCATCCAAACCAACCGTAGCAGCTCCAGCTTGATTGCCATAGGGCATGGATGAATTCCCCCTTCTGGTGGAGTGATCAGTACCAATTCCTATGGAGGGGTCGGCACCGATCGATCTTGGCAGACCACGATGGTCTGACAGTTGATGCCCCAAAGTTTCTGCGATATTCGTCTGTTCTGCGACGCCTATGCCTATGATACTCATCTGATGAGCTAGAACTCTCTGATGCTTAGTAAGAAGTGAGGTCCCTCCTAGCTTTCCCCAGCTGTTGCTGATTGATTTAGTTCATCAAGTTGACATTGGTCTGAATTTATTGATTTAGTTGCCGACGACTTTCCGTCCGTTCTCTCATTAAATTATGAAATTTAGCTCTTATAATAGAATCAATGGGATTCTGAACTTCAACCGGATTGGCATTCACATTTATTGGTTGATTGATTAGTTCTCCTTCCTGAATGCTAGTATCCTTATTTCCTTCCACGTTCTGAGAAATAGATCTAGTATGTCTCATTATTTTTAATAGCCTTGCTTAGATTTCTATAAATCTGAGTAGAATTAGCAACTTCCTGAAGATAACTACATATCTCCTTTGGGGGATTTATCCAATCCAGTAGCAACAAAGGGATCCTAGCAAGCTGAGAATCAAGGTTCTCGATGAAAGCACCAATATGTTTACAACCAAATTGGTCACAAACACCCAAGAATAGATTTATGTAGAGAAGTAAGGGAAGAAAAATTAAATTAAACTGAGGAAATGATTAAGCTAATAACAGATAAAAAGCAATAATCAGAGACACAAAGATTTATAGTGGTTCAGCGTTGTATGCCTATGTCCAATTCAAAGATTATCCTTTATTGATAACTTATAAATCTGATTACAGCAATAGAAAATAGCAAACACTTGATTACAATAGAGTCCAGAGTAACAAGCGACGTAAAGATCCTCAGAATGACCAATTATGCCAGTATTTATAGGTGAAGACGACCACCAATCTCTATGAAACTTCGGCTGAAGGACCTTCTAATCCATATGGGCCCACTAGAGGGATCGCTAGGCCCAATTCACAATGTGGAGGGATCGGTACCGATCCCTTCATTGGTCGATTTTTGGGTAGCGATCCCTATGGTGGCTTCTTCATGCTAAAATATGTTTATCCTCTAATTTTTCATGTTATTAGGACCAATGGAACTCAATTAATTTCTCAATCTTTGACTTGATATCACTTGTGCACTTCTCACAGCCGAATCCTCCATAGGGATGTATGTCGATCCCTTCCATACTATCCTTTTGATGTGTGATCCGTAGAGTAGGTTCCCTATGGTCCATATACCTTGCTCTCCAAATTTCATATGCTTTGGACTTGTAGATCTTGAGATATTGATTGTTGTATGCATGAATGCACTTGAACTTTGATGGATACCGACCCCTCTTTAGTGAAGCCTACCAATTCCTCTTAATTGAGTATGTCGATCCCTCCTAATGAGCCAACCTATGTTGATCCCTTCCATTCGTTGAGCCATATTCCATGCTTTGAGCATCCTACATTATACATCCATCAAATCCATTCAATTATGACTTTATACGATTATCTGTATGACTTCTAGGACCTACAATCATCATTCTTGAGTTGTTAACCTTGATGGCAATCGAATCTAACTCGTGCAATCAGCTTGATATAGCCGGGCTAGAATGCCGGATGTAATGACCCACTTTTCCGTACAGTTCAAGCTGACAATAAACCACACATGTCCAACCCAAATTGAATGGAAAGGCGGATAGTTAGGAAAAAGAAAGAAGGAAGAAGACAAGAAGAAAACTAAAAAACATAGAATCTCACAGTGGAATGAATAATCTATGATATACGATAAATCTTTACACACAAAAAAACTGTAATATATGTATATGCAAATATCAATCAGAGTATACTAACATATTTCAACCCGTACAGTTATAACAACTTGTCCTCAAAAATGTTGATAAATACAACCATGAATGCAACGGAAAAATAACCACATATGTGAATACGTCTTTAGGCCACCAGCTCGTCTCCTGAAGCTCCAAAAATATCCAACTAAACTTGAAAATATGCTCGATCTGACCCGAGCATTATAGGGAAACAACGCCCGGGTCAGTCTGGTAAAATTAGCATGAGAAACATAATCAAATGGATTCTTAAAGTTTAAATAACCTTTCAAGACAAAGGTATCTCGTAAGATCACGCCATAGATAAACACGGACGGGTTTTTACCTTACGATAACCAAAACATTTATATCATAAATCTAGTGATATTATAATAATGTCTAAGGGCAAATATAATAATAATCAAGTAGCTGTAATACTCGTGAGTGTATATCACAACAATACTAGGTATATAATCAAAAACCGATAAGGCACGTTTGCTAATTGTGTAGAATTTCCATGGTGGTGCCCTCAATACTTCAAGGAACGGTCCTCTTGCATAAGGATCATAGATATCCTTCTGAAGTAGCATACATCCCTAGTGATGTACCATAGGAAAATCATGGCTGGTCTCGCTAAGACCGAGTGCATCGCCCCATGCATGCATAACAACTGCAAGTGACATCTAGGAGGAGCCGACTACACCCTATGGGTTTGCCAACCTTCTTGGCCATGACTCCTATTGATGCCAAAAATGGGCATCAACATCCAATAGAATCTAGTAGAGATTAAATGAAGAATGAAATTAAAACTGAGCATAAATTGTAAATGAATACACAGAATTTTTATAGTGGTTCGGCAACCTTGGCCTACATCCACTTCATATTTTTATTGAAATTCCACTTGATTATGATTAAAAGAGTGTTTGGATCAGCTGGAATACATTAGTACAAAAGTGAAGAATAAAAATGCAGAGCCACGGCAGAGAAAGTCGGATCCCTGTTCTGACGCCATGCGTACTGTATTTATAAGGGAAGACGTGCATGGATTGGACCGAAGTTTTGGTAGAAGGTCCAGGAGAACAAGACGAGACGACCCAAAAATTTGCAGGCCCATCGGGGCCCACAATAGGGACCGGTACCGATCTCAATAAATGCATCCATATGGGCAGTGAGGGGTGCCCCATGATGTTAGCTACTTGCTCTCCAAATTTCGTGCAATTTTGACGTACAGTTTGTGAGATATCGCATTTTCCATGAAGTAGTGTTGCTTGAATTCTGATTTCTGCCGATCCCTCTAAAGGGATAGCGATCCCTCTAGAGGGATAGCGATCCCTCCAACTTTCTCCAAATGCCATGCGATCCCTATGGGGTGTTCCACATGTCCTAATTAGCTTATACTCCAAGTTTCATGTTGATAGCATCTGTAGATTTTGAGTTATTGACCGATCATTGTTGCAATATGTAGTGAAAGCTGGATGTGGACGATCTCTTTTATACCGATCCCTTTTATACCGATCCCTTTTGATATATAAAGTAATTTTCCCATAACTTGAGCATACGAATTCCAAATGACTTGAAACTTGGAATGTAGCCTCATGGGGCTTTCCTTGTTACTCTGTATCGATCTTACCAAGTTTGGGACATCAATTGAGGATATGTACCGATCCCCTAAGGAAAGGGATAGGCACTGAACCCCTGCCTAGAGGAGACATTATTCCATACTTAGAATATTCTGGAGGGTCTATCCCTTGGCCTCGGTTGATCGTCGCTTCATATCATTACCTACGCTTGATCCCTGAGCCTAATAATCATCTCTACGGGTTGTCTTCCTCAATGATCGCCCAGTCTAACTTGTCTAGTCGGTCTGAATAATGTCGGGCCAAAGACCGGATAACACTTGCCCCCCCAAACTATGTCTTGTTGCATATATGACGAGCTTTGAATCGAAGAAAGTTAGAGTCTCCCGAAAGAAATCTATCCAGTTTCTTGAATAGTCATTATCCTTCCATTTTATTTTCCCAAAGTGTTGTATCCTTCTTTGATCGTCATGACGCTTGGTCGATTTCCAATAGTATAAATTTTGGGTTGTATTCCATCGTGGCTATCTATGTACGGTTCTACAGGACTAGTAAGCTTTGGCTATCTGATCCAGTCTTTCCTTTAATAACTCCAAGTGAATTCAATTTCTATCATTTTCAAGAAGTTGAATTTTTTGAATATACACGTACACGTTCAGGTACATATTCTTATCATTGGCTCCCGGATGCGTTTTATACACTCACGAGTCATCACCAATTCCTTCTAGTTTACTTGCAATTTGATTGCAATTCCTTGTTTATATTTCTTATGAAATAGGGGTTGTAATCAGCCACTCGATGAGAGGGGACTTCAAGTTCTACAGGGATGACGGCTTCAGAGCCGTAAGCAAGGGTGAATGGAGTATGGCCAGTCACAGACTTGTGGGTAGTTCTGTAAGCCCATAATGTTGTTGGGAGTTCATCCACTCATTTACCACTAGCCTTTTCCAAACGTCTCTTCAGAATGGACTTTATGATTTTGTTCGCAGCTTCAATCTGTCCATTTACTTGAGGGCGAGCAAATACCGCAAATCTCTTTTCAATATGATGCCAACGGCAGAAGTCTTTAAATTTAGCGCTGTCGAATTAGGCTTCATTATCAGTTATAATGGATCATGGAAGGTCAAAACGACAGATGATGTTTCGGACAATGAAGTTGATTATGTTCTTCAACGTGATCGTGGTTAAAAGTTCTACTTCAGCCCATTTAGTGAAGTAATCACTGCTATAATGGCGTATTCCGCACCATCTTTGGAATCGACAAGAAGCTGATGACGTCAATACCCTAAGTGGTAAACAGCTTTGGGTTTGCCATTTGAGTAATTTCCATCAGCGGGGCTCTCAAAATTTTTGCAAACATCTAGCACTCGTCGCATTGTCTAGAGTGATCAGCTACATCTCGATTCACAGTTGGACAGTTATACCCGTAGCTGAGTATTTTCTTTGTCAGGGTTTGACCCATTGTGTGATCGCTGCATTCTTCTTCATGGACTTCTCTCAAGACTCTTTTGATATCATCATGGGTGATACACCAAAGCAGGGGCATGGAGAAAGCCTTTTCTACGCATGACTCCTTCTTGGATGATGCAGCATGAAGCTTTGAGGAGGATCTGTCATTTTTCATTCCTCCGTTCAGGAAGAATTCCCCATTGTAGATATTCTTTGATAGGAGTCATCCATGACTCCTTTTTTGGCTCTGTCTCTAAGATCTAGTTGATTTCCATCTGTCAATGCTTGGAATATTAAGTACTTCAACCAGAACAAAGTCAATTTGTCGTGCATCCCCAGAACTGGCCAGCTTGGCCACTGACTCGGCTTTTCATTTTGTTCTCTGAGGATGTCTGTAATGGTGTAATACTCGAAGTCGGCTAGTATCTCTTGGACCCAGCTGAGATAAGGAGAAAGACGCTGCCTCGTAGCAAGATAATCTTCCCTGACTTGGCATACTATTAATCAGAAATCACAAAAGATATTTAAAGTTTCCACTCCCAGTTCTCTGGCAAGTTTGAGCATGGCGATCAATGCTTCATACTTAGTTTCGCTATTAGTTGCAGGGAAGTCGAGTTTCAGGGCATAACAGACCGATCGTTGCTCAGGAGTCATTAACTAACTCTGACGCTAGAACATCAATCATTTGATTCTCCATCCGTGTACATTTTCCATCGGTTGGTCTGTTCTCCATTGCTCTTCGGATCGTCATCTGATGTAGTGAATTCAGAGATGAAGTATGTTATTGTCCATCCCGCGATAGCTCTCCAAGGGATAAGTAATATCGAATTAACTTAGCTTGGTATTCCATTTGAGCAAACTTTCAGACGTCTCATGTCACTGTAGGACTCGTCGTAACGGTTGGTCGGTGTAGACGTTGATTGGGTGAGCCTGGAAGTAAAGGCGATGCTTTTGTGATGCAATGAATAGGCAGTATGCAAGCTTTCCTAGCTTTGAGTTAGTTTTCTCTTAGTACCTATCAATCGCTTGGTTACATAATATACAGGTCTTTGGATCTGGTTCTCTTCGCATAGCATCGCGGCGCTTACGGCGTGTACCAACATGGCTAAATTGATGTATAAATCTTTATGATCCATCGGCTTTAACAAGATGGGCGGTCTCTTTAAGTGGTTCACCAAAGTTTGGAATGCATCTTTACAATCCCACGTCCATTCGAAATTCCTTTTCTAGCTCCCGACTAGGTTGAAGAAGGGAGTACACTTGTCGATGGCCCTAGAGATGAATCGACTCAGTGCGATGACCTTCCCATTTAGACTTTATAGCCGCTTGATTATCTTCGGTACCTAGATTTCTTTGAGTGCCTGAATCTTCTTAGGGTTGGCTTCGATTCTACGAAAGTTGAACATTAAACCCAGGAACGTCCCTGATGCAACGTCGAAAGAGCATATCAAGGGATTGAGTTTCATTGCATTTCTTCGAATAAAAATGAACATCTCCGCTAAGTCAACGATGTGGTCACTTGATCATCGTGACTTCACAAGCGTATCATCCACATATACTTCCGTTGATCGCCTAATCCGGTCTTTGAACATCCTGTTGACCAGTCTCTGGTAAGTAGCTTCAGCATGATTTAGTTCAAATGGCATCACAACAGAATGATATAACCTTAGATCAGTAATGAAGTTGGTGTGCTCCTGGTCGAGGACGTGCATCAGGATCTAGTTGTATCTGGAGTACACATCCATAAATAAATGCAGTCCATATCCAATGGTTGAGTCTACCAGCTGGTTGATCCTCGAAAGTGGAAAGTTGTCTTTTGGGCATGCCTTGTTCAGGTCAGAGTAGTCGATGCATGACCGCGACCTTCCATTAGATTTTCTCACAAGAACTGGATTTGATACCCATTTCGGGAAGAAGGTGTCGCAAGTAAACCTGTTGTTTTTGAGTTCATCCACTTCCACTTTAAGTCCAGCGAACCTCTTCGGATCCATGACGCGTTGCTTTTGTCTCACCGGGACATGCCTCGGTTCGATATTTAATGAATAGCTCGCGATAGTTGGTGAGATCACATGCATGTCAGAATGGGTCCAAGCGAACACATCAAGATTCATTCAGAGAAAGCTAGCTAATTCCTTCATCATCATTGCACTGAACTGTGATCCGATCTTCAGTACCCTGGATGGGTCGCCATGGTAGACTGTAATGTCGACTGTCAGCTCAGCGGGTGCAGTCTTTGATTCTTTGAGTTCAAATGTAACTATTTCGCATAACAATCAACGTGAAATCTGGTTAGGACGGTCAATCATGATGGTTACTCCGGTCGAATCCCAGAGTCTTGTCATGAGTTATTAAGTCTGATAGTGAAGGGCTCTAAATGCTTTGAGCGATTATCTACAAATGGCCATAGATCAGGCTTAGAAGCACGTTAAAGAAAATGTCGAGTAGGGGTCAGCCTCAAGTTGCTTTGAGTTTGAATCTTCTTGTGTATTCGAGTAACGTGCTTTCCATTCACTGTACTGGAGAACTGTTGCTCATCGTTCAGGTTGGAATGATAGTCAATTGCTCATGAGCTTGGGCATCGATTTGATGATTCTATCTGTAGGCATCCTTTCGGTCGTAGCCTCGAGTGGTTGTAAACACTATATATATGTTACAATATTGAGCTATCGCAGCCAGTCATTTGATGATCACACTTCTGCTCCTAGTCTAGGGCTGATAAATGTACTACATGGACGGTCGAGTCTCGTCCTAGATATGTTTATACTCCCACCTAAGCTCATAAGACATAGAGTTGATTGTTAAATGGTCGGTTCACATTCATATTGTTTCTCGCTCGTGCCCCCAAGTTTGGGGCATACATCGATAAGTAGGAAGGCAAGCCATGTCCACTTTAGCTTTACACTCTTCCCCATTGAATCATGGGACTAGGTTAGTTGATGGAAGGCTGAGTCTCGCCTATCCTGGATTGTATTCTGGTTTTTCCTTCCAGGGGGATTACTTCGATGCTCCATTGGATTTTGGGTATGAGTTGGGTACTGGACGGTCAACCACGTCCACTTTGATTCATATTCTCTAATCAGATCTAGGGGTAGAGTTGGCTCAGGTGCAGTCGGATCATGCTCATCTGGTTTCATACTCCTCCCGAAGGATCAAAGAAGGGTGCTGGAGAATTATTGATCAAGTCTTCGTTGTTTATTCTCCTATCTACACTCTGGTGAACATAGTTTTTTAAGGGACATCCGGGTCACATCTGTTTGTGTTTGGTGTTGATCGATATTGACCGTCGACCCAGCGGCACAATATTTTCTGTCGCTCGTAACATCAGATGCCGTTCTGATCAGTTTTGTATTAAGGCCTCCTTGTGGTCGTTGACTTAAGTTATAAAGAACGCTAAACTAGAGCTATAGTGAGCTGTCATATTCAGCTTTTAGTGATTTGTACTCCTGCTCCCAGCATTGATTTGGTGAGGCCATAAGTCGGACGGTCGAATTCCATCCTTAGCGATTTTATACTCCTCTTGTCAATTTCAGGCGGGAGTTATTGGGGCAGAGAAAATTCGAAATCCATTCATCCGTCCATTGAGTTTATAAGTCAGTCCATGCTCTTGGTACTTAGAATTATTTCACGAGCGGTCGGTTCACGCCCGGATTGTTTATATTCTAGTCTGCACTCTGGGGACTCAGAGTTTTCTCATGGGCGGTCGGGTTTCCGCCCATGGTAGTCGTTTTTTCGTTGAATGGTTTATGCTTTAGTCCGCAGTCGGGGACTTAGAGTACTCTAGTCCGCAGTCGGGGACTTAGAGTTTTTGTCGTGGGCGGTCATGTTTCCACCCATGGCAGTCGTTTTTCCGTCGAATGGTTTATACTCTAGTCCGCAGTTGGGGACTTAGAGTACTCTAGTCCGTAGTCGGGGTCTTAGAGTTTTTGTCGTGGGCAGTCATGTTTTCGCCTGTGGCAGTCATTTTTCCGCCGAATGATTTATACTCTAGTCCGCAGTCGGGGACTTAGAGTACTCTAGTCCGTAGTCGGGGACTTAGAGTTTTTGTCGTGGGCAGTCATGTTTCCGCCCATGGCAGTTGTTTTCCGCCGAATGGTTTACACTCTAGTCCGCAGTCGGGGACTTATAGTACTCTAGTCCGCAGTCGGGGACTTAGAGTACTCTAGTTCGCACATAAACACGGATGGGTTTTTACCTTACAATAACCAAAACATTTATATCAAAAATCTAGTGATATTATAATAATGTCTAAGGGCGAATATAATAATAATCAAGTAGTTGTGATGCTCGTGAGTGTACATCACAACAATACTAGGTATATAATCAAAAATCGATAAGAAACGTTTGCTAATTGTGTAGCATTTCCATGGAGGTGCCTTCAGTACTTCAAGGAACGGTCCTCCTGCATAAGGATTATAGATATCCTTCTGAAGTAGCATACATCCCTAGTGATGTACCATAGGAAAAACATGGCTGGTCTCGCTAAGTCCGAGTGCATCGCCCCATGCATGCATAACAACTGCAAGTGACATCTAGGAGGAGCCGACTACACCCTATGGGTTTGCCAACCCTACTGGCCATGCCACCTATCTCTAGTTTTAGTCATTCCCGCTAATGAGGCTACGTCCGGCATTCCAGCTTACACACCGCCACCAAAATAGATCACGGAATCCCACATGGCCTAGGGGTCTCGAAATCACACATAGATTCTCATATCTCAATTAGATCTTGGAATCACACACGGATTCCAATACCCCAATGGGTCTAGGAATCACACATGGATCCCAACATCTCAATATATCACAAATCCCCTCTATAGAACCGTATATGGCTTTTGGAGTGGTTATGGGTTTGAGTCATCTCTTCCGAGTACACTCTTCCGTTTCCTGGGTGCTCAACAAACAAATCGTCGATTTCTAGAATGCTCAATACCGGTTCTTTAGGAAATAATAAGACAATACATAAGGGCGAGGATCACCCCCTAACCGTTTAAGTAGACGGATTTTAACGACCCGGATTTTTTGATGTTTAATTGGAAATATTTAAATGGTTTTAAATATTGGATTTGGAATTATAATTTAGTTAGTAATGTTTTAAAACTGAAAAATTCAAGCGATTTCGTAAATCTTGGAAATCGTCGATTTAGTCGACGTGTTAAAATAGCGATCCAGGGCACAGTCTCGAATTTCGACGAAACCAGTTCCATTGGATACGTAATAATGTTTTATTATCGAATTTCAAATTTCATAAGGTTTGGATTCACCATTTAGGCGTACGATCTGAAAATGCCTAGAAATAATTCAATTGAATTTAATTTAAATAGTCGATTTAAAAAGCTATCTTCCACTTACGATCGAATTAGGACTCGAAACTTGTTTCATTGGGTTCAGAATAATGGTATAACATCAGGAACGCCAGGCGGCACGCCTCGTCGGGATTCAAAATAAATAACTTGATATTTTGAAATTAAATAGAATATATTTATATCGATTTAACCTTCAGCCCACATTCTTTCAATTCGAGCCACCCTATTCCATTTGTCACGCCACCCTACACGTAGTTTTTTCCATCTTACTTTTCCCCTTCTCTCATTTTTAAACCATGGATTCTAGTCAATTCAGGGGACAAAAATGAAATGAAAAAAATGCTCAACAGAGGAAAAAAAAGAAATCGAATCGAATTGCGATAGAGTCTCGAATCAAGAAAACTCGTGAATGTCGAAAGAAAAAGAGAGGATGGGGTTAGAGGCGAGTGGAAGGGCGTTCGACAGAGGGAAGCTCGAGTTTAGGGTTTGGCGATCGAGAATAAAGGGGAGTCGCGACATTGTTTTGGAAGGCGCGCACATGTAGGGGAATAGCGGCAACGTCAAGCGGCGGGACTGAAGTGGGTCACGGGCTGTGTGGTCGCGTTCTATCTTTGGCTTCGAGTTTGACGATTATGAACTTTGAGCTGGATGAGCAGCCCCACCATCCTGAATCGAGAGGAGATTTCATGACCTTTCTTAGTCATGTTGTGTTTGGATGCAAATTTGTTTGCTCTGCTGTTAATAAGTTAAGTCCAAGTTTAGAGTACAACATCAGAAGAGGAGGTGAGATGAGGTCGCGTTCTGGGCGTGAAGTCGGTCAGGTGATAGGTTTGCTAATTTAAATTTAAATTTAAATTAAGTAGGTTACTGATAGTTTTAATTATTTCAAATGTTAATAAATTCGTAATTCATTTATACGAGGTCTAAAAATCATGAAAAAACAAGTCAAGATTGGAATGGTTTGCAAATAAAAGTCAAGGTGAGAAAATTCTCACTAATTTGGATTTCCAATTCAATTTTAAATAGTTAAAATAAATATTGGATGCTTGGTTTAGTTATAAAATTATTATCCATTGAATGTTAAATATATATATAGTGATATATATACTAGTATTTGGAGTGATATTCCCGCACATTATAGCGGATGAGACCCTATGCGCCTCGCATAATAGCGGATGACCCCTATATACCGTGATATCCCCCTCGAAGTGGGATTGGTATCATTTTATATTGTGTTAACATCTGTGGATGCAACGGAACAGGTTGGAGGGATCCAACTGGATTCCTCGAATTTATTGCTTATTTTTCATATATAGTGGTATATGGATTGTGTAGAATAATCTAGTATAGATTATTGTAGTGATTGGAATTATTGGATGCTATTGTAGCACTGGCCTTAATTTTGATAATTTAAAATTAAAATTTAAGGAATTAAAAGGAATTTGATATATATATATATATATTGGAATTGGAGTTATTTTAAAGAAAATTGAATTCGAAAAAATATAATTGATTTTGGCTATACTTAACTATTGTTGTTTAACGACAAATTTTCTATTGAGTTAGAAAAATGCATATAAATTTTGAATTAAAATTTAACCGGAAGCGCACGGCATACTATCGTAGTACGTAGTGAGTATGGGTCGATCCATAAGGAATTGTAGATTTTAAAATTTTCTATTCAATCAAATTAAATCAAAGTTGAAAGTGATTAGCTAGAAAATGTAAAAAAAGGCAAAAAGAAAGTGATAAAAATATGAGAGTTAAATGACAATTTAGAGATAATTCCACTCTCTAGATCATATAGTTCAACAAATTATGAAATTATGATCTCTCTTTTTGGTCATAAGTGAGTTTAAATGATGTGTTTATCATAAGTATGGCTCATTTGTGCTATTAATTAGCTCAACATAAGCCATCAAACTATAACACAACCTTTAAACCACTTTTAATTCTCATGAAAAATAACAAGAAGTTGAAAATGAAATCTATTTTAAGCATGGCCTATTAACTATTGACTAGAAATATAGAGCATCAAATTTTGATTTAATTTCACTTCATTGCTATAATCATATGTAGATGAAGAGGCAATTTGTGATTCATATGACTAAGCATAGCCTATTTGTTTTGAACAACATAGGCTATCAAACTCAATACCAAACACAAAATTACATAAACATCAACTTTCCATGAAGCACAAAAAGAAATTGAAGGGATTAGCGTCTCATTTGTGTTATCATATCAACACAAGTAGCATGCAACATGAAATTAAAAGAAGAGGAAAAAGATAGCAAAATGAAAAGAAAAGCTAAGTAAAAAATAAGTAAACACTAATCTACTTGCATGAAAAATAAACTAACTACTAACAAGAAAGGAATAGAGCATGTAAATAAGAGAGAACATTAATTTAACATTGCATAAAAAAAGGAAAGTTACATGAAAAGAAATATGGCTAAGTAGCCATGAAAAGAAAGAAGAGATCTTGTGTTTATTTTCTAAGCTAAAAGCTAACTAAGAGGAAGAGGGTTTCATGAAACATAAGGGGTATTTATACATGTATGAAACCCTAATCCATTTTTTTGGGGAATGCCCAAAATGCCCTTGTAGGAAGTGTGGTGGCCAAGTTATCATTAGCTTCAATAATCACCCATTAAGTGTGTATGAAAGTGTAATGGCCATTAGCATGTGGATTAGCTTCTAATTTTTACATGAAGGAAGGTGGGTAGGTGGGGTCCTCCGTGATCATGGCTTTGAATTATTTCCTTCTCCGTTCCTTTGTATTCACTCTTTTGCATGTATATATCTTCATGAAGCCACTTGTATATGAATTTAAATTCCTACAAAATAACATAGAAATTTTCAATTAAATTTAAGAAAGTTAATATATACACAAAAATGACCATTTTGCGCCTGGATGAAGATGAATATGTGACGATTTGAAAATAATTTGAATTTTGGTTTAACAGGTTAAAATACCCGATATGATCATTTATTTAATTTAAATGGATTAAATATGGTGGTAAAAATATGCACATTTACGTGCACATCAATTGTGAGTTAATAAATGGAGATTTTTTTAAAAATAAATTATATGAGAGAATTTATAAATGATATTCTGTAAATATAAAAAAGGTTAAAATCAATATTGAAAATAGATTGGAAGTATAAAGGGAATTTATAAGGAATGAATTTATATAATGGAATTTAATAAATAAGATTTTTTTTATGGATAGGTAAAACAAAGGGTTATGGGATTTATAAACGATGTTTATAAATAAAGGAATTCGTTATCAGATGAAAATTGGGAGAATAGGTAAAACAAGTGTGAGAAAATAGTAGGTTCTATTTTTGAATGAGAATGGTTAGAAAATCGATGATGAATCGATATGTTGTGAAATCGAGAGGAAGTTATAAATTAAATTGGTTATTGAGATTTTAAAAATGTATTTTTAATTTTAAGAAGTGAGTTTGTTCTTAAAAGGAAAATTTTATTATTTTAAAACTATGGAATTTTAAACTAGTTGAAATTGAAAATACTTTGGTAAGTATATTTTCAAATGTTATATATTATTTAATAAATTCTAACTTTTAAATTCAGCGTTGGAAATTTATCCATTCGCCAAAAAATGAGTTATAGATGTTATAAAAGTGTTTAATATTTTAAATAATAACTTAAAACATATTTTAAAAATAAAAATAAATTATTACTCTTTAAAAATGATCTTGTATATATATATAGTTTAAAATGTTTGAAGAATTATTTATAAAATTCTCTTGAGATGTGTAGACAGGTTTTATTTTAAAGGATGAGATTTTTTTATAAGAGAAACATTATAAATGGAATGTTAGAGACTTAAGAGAATTTTCGATGTCTAGATGCGATAACTTCAGAAAGATTTTGAATTCATTTAAAGAAGTTATAAATGGTGGATTGGGATTATAAACAAGTATAATCGATTTGGAAATCGTAAGAAGAATTTATTAAAAATTCCGAAGACTTATGATATAAGTATGAAATATTTCCAAAATAAATATTAGAATGATTTCTGAAATTATACGTAAATATTTTCCTAAGTATCGAAAGGAAGGTTTTGGAAGTATTTTCAGTGGGAAAGGATTTGGAATAGAAATATTTTCTAAGTGTTGTAAATGGAAGTTGGAAATATTTCTAAGGATTGAAATGGTAAAATATCTTGTTATGGATACAAGCGTTGAAATTGTTTTCAAATATAGAATATTGAAGAGATTGAATATATATATATATATATATATATATTGGTGAAGATGTTGAAATGAATATTTTGGAGATTTGCGGGCCTTTACACGGATCTCCTTATCATTTGTCCTAAAAGAAAAAAAACGAGTTTATACGTACAGTATAGCACCCCGATCGTAACTGTACCATATAATCCACGTGTTTCCCCTAGATATTTCCAAAGTGAAAATCCTTCGGTGTTAAGTAGAGAATATTTCCCTACCACCAAAATTAAGAAGGGTTATATATTTAGGCCAAGATTTGATAGTCGGTTATTTAACTATCAAATAAACAAGCATTCAACACAAAGATTACATTTCCCATGGAAATCACCAAGCCTCTTTAAATAAATCTTTTATTAATTTAAATTCACATTTCAGATACTTGAAAATCACTTCCATATACTTATCTTAATGGGATAAGTATATTCACATACCACTATATTTTCGGTATTTAGAAAATATAACCATATACCTATCTCAATGGCATAAGTATATTCACAAACCATTTCACTTTCAAAACTTAGAAACTTGAAAACTCTTAAAAATTGATTTTTGAAAGTATTGTTCAGTATCAATTATGGATTGCAATTTACACAATGGTTACGTCGCTATCCCAGCGAATCCATAGTAAAATGTAGGCAATCACTGCTCCTCGAATTACGCCATGAAATCAACCATTTCTTTCCAAAAAATTTATCTATAAATATCTCCAAATCTATTTATAAATTCTCTTTATAAACCTCCAATCTGTTTATAAAACATTCTTTATAAACATCAAATTTATTTATAACATTCTCTATAAACATTTTTTTAAATCTCAAACCCTACCTATAATAATTTTTCTTTTCAAATCTTAAAAAAATCATTGATAAAATTCTTTTATAAAAAAAATCCAGCACCATTTATAAACTCTTTCCATATTTAACATACTTGTTAAATAACTCTCTAAGTCAATAAGGTTCTTTTAACGATCCATACATTATTTAAATTAACTTTAAATAACTTAAAATAATAAGTTATTATTTAAACATCCTTCTTTCTCATTTAAATTAAATCTCATTTAAAATAATAACTTAAAATCTCAATAATAATATATTAAATTAATTTTAAAACTATTATTGTATTAATAATTTAGCTTCTAAACAATATTCAGATAATAATTATTTACTTTTAGAACGTTATTAAAACAATAATAAATTAACTTTAAACTAATATTAATATGATAATTAAAACTTATAAATATAATTAAATAACTTAAATCGCTATAATTATAGACTTAAATATAGTTAAATCACTTAAAATAAATAAATAAAATAAAATTAAAACATTCTTAAACCATAATTAAGTAAACATTCATAAACAACATTTAAGAAATAACCTTTAAGAATCAAAGTAATAAAATAATTTACTTTAAAATCTTATAAAAACAATTATAAATTATCTTTAAAATATTATTATTAATAAGTTATTACCTTTTTAAATATTATTACTAAATAATAATTATCTTTAAACCTTATAATAACAATAGTTATTCTTAAATAACTTTCAAATCAATAATTAGCTTTTCAAATTTTGAAGGAGGCTTAACGATCACCATGGTACTTAAACAAGCTACCATATTATTTAATTTAACTTTTCAAGTTAATAGCAGATATTTACATAATCCACGACTATGTAAATAAATTCAACACCTAACCATTATTGGTTAATATATCACTTGTTCAAAGCGGCATATCAGTTTGCGATATATAATAAAATGTTCAAAACTATAAAATAGCAGAACGGAGATTTATTCTGCTAATTAATTGCCCAATTAATTTTATTTAGTGGAACGGTGTTTTATTCCACTAACAAATGTCCAATTACCATATTCAATCTAATTTACTTCAACAGTAATTTATTTGGCCAAATAAACATCAATAATTAAGGTATATAAATTTTAAACGACGTTATTATTTAAAATAACGTGATTCAAAACCTATCTGTTTCCATATATCACAAATTTATACTTGTCCAAAATTATCAACAGGTTTCACTATAATGTTGTACTCGTCCATAGGAGTATAACGCAAAAATTGCGTGCCAATCGGGTTAAATATGAGCAAGATATGAATTTTTCGAAGTTAACGTGATTATATATATATATATATATATATATATATATATATATATATATATATATATATATATATATATATATAACAAAACAATGTATATTAAACTCTCACCATCAAAACTCCAACGGGTCAAAGCCAAAAGCCACAAGATCCGCATCCACACTCAAAACCCGCGCTTGCAAAGAAATGCCCCATTTTCATCCTGCAATTGAACACATTTCAGGGGACTTAAATGCAAATATATGTATAAGGAACATTGCTCCTCCTTCACTCTATTTCGCATGCTCCAGGCTTTTTAAAAGATTGCCGCCTCTTCCATCTTCAAGGCCAATGCCTACTCACGAAATCATATTCCTCCCCTCCTTCATTCCTTATACAATGCAAGCTCCAGGACCACAATGCATGTTTAAGTCTCCTTATACAACGCAACATACCCACGTTTGATCATTTTTCTTTTTTCTTCTTCTGCAATTTAAAGTCACGCCTCCTGCTGCTAACCTAAGCACCCCACCACGACTCCGCCCTAACCTGTCTGCACACGACCTTGTTTTGTTTTTCATTTCTTTTTTCCACGCAAAGCCAACGTGCGTGCACCTCCACCATTCTCTTCTCTACATCTTCCCACACATATACACCACTCACATGCGCACAATCTCATGCACACACACACACACACTTATACTCACGTACACTTGCAACACCTTTGGAGAGGAAAAAATGAAAAAGGGAGAGAGAGAAGAAAAAAGAAAAGGAAGAAAAAACGTGTCTGTGAATGTGAGAGGGAGACAAAAATGAATACTTGCTGTGTCTTTTATTTGGCATGAAGAAAAGAAAATATGTTATCTTTGGTTACTCATTATTTTTCGTGCCTTGCTGTGATGTGTAAGCTTCAATATATAATCAAAAATTTTGCTTCACAACTAAGCTACAAAAGTACAAACAATTAAATGCTAAAAATTAGAGACCAAAAAACATAAGTATGTGCAAGTACAGATAAAAAGAATACGGTAAAGATTGTGTTTTATAAAGTTTTGTTGTGACATGAATACGTTGAGAAGATATGAAAAGAAATATGTCTAGACTATTTTTTTATACAGAGAGAGGAAAATGCCTCTATTTTGTTTCATAAGTGCATGCGTGAGGTTTTGTTTTTAAATGTTTATAGGAGGTCAAATTGAATGAGGGAGGAGGCATAATTGTGTTTGTTTAAATTTTGTTTTAGAAATGTTTTTAGTGTCCGACACCACGCAATAACCCGTCTGCGTATGAGACGTGAATGACGAAAATTAAAATACAATCATGCAAAACACTGTGACGCGATCACAAAACAACAATAAAATTGTTATCCCGCCTTTTGGCAAGGCCGTGACATCAAAAAATTGACTAGAAATCAATGAAAGTCCACTTTGGAAATCAGTTACATCACAAGTTCACCATGGATATCAATGAAATTTGCCTGAGTCCGGATCGGGCTACAATTGATAAGACAGGTCTAGCAAAGTCGTGGGAACCAACGTTCCAAATTTCAAGACAATCCGAGTTCGTACGCTCAAGTTATCACCAACAAAAATGGAGTAGACAGTCATATGTTCGAATCCATAGAAGGAGCTTGTGTTCGAATCCATCAGGTGACCAGGCTTCGTATCCATGAGACAGTCTTTGTTCGACTCCATCGAACTTCCTCTGCTTCGAATCGATGAGAAAGGATACCATTCGAATCCATCGAGTCAGGACGCTACGAATCGATTCAGACAAGTCACGTCGAATCCATGATGCCACTTCACCCCGAATCCATCGCACTTCGAATCCATCCTGCAGGAGTGACTTCGAATCGAGTGGATATGGCATAGCATAATCGATTCGAAGGAGCGAACGTTCGAATCCATAAACTTCGAATCCACTAAATCAAAGTAACGAGAAACGCGGAAGCAACCCAGTAAAACTCGGAGAAACGACCAGGTCAACCCGAGGAATGCGCACGCTACGTCATCACTCGCGCGCATCAACCATCGATTCGACCCTATCGAGTCGAAGGGATCGATTCGAAGTGTTCGAGTTCACCAGAAATGCAATATTGAATCGATCATAACTCGAGTTCTACAAGTCCAAATGCCATGAAATTTTCACAGAAGCTTAAGCACATGATGAAGAATGTTCACACCAAATTTCAGCTCGATTGGATGATTTCTTGATCGATTTGAAGGAAGCTTCGAATCGATCCCGAAGTGGGCCCGGATTTCCAAAAAGCGGGCATGTGGGCCCCCTCACGTGCCAGAACTGGTCTCCCTTCAATTTAGGAAAAATATCAGCCTCCTATACCTATAAATAGAGCCCCTGGTCATTTAGAAAGGGGGTCAGACAATTTTGAGAGCTAAAGAGCGCCCAGACTCTGCTAGATTTACTCCAGATCACCATTGCTGCCTTAGATTCAGACTTAGCTCAGAAAATTAGTTGTAATACAACACACGAAATTGTAATCTTCAAGCATCGAGCAATAAAATCATAAAAACCTTGAAGTGGACGTAGGCCGGAGATAGCCGAACCACTATAAATTGTGTGTCACTGTTCATTATTTCTGGATTGTTGTTTGTTGCTTGCTTAGATCTGATATTTGTGTTTGAATATTCCTGATTTGTATTCATACACTGGTGCTTTCACAACACTTGGGGTTTGTGACCATTTTTGGCGCAAACACTTTGGTGCTTTCACCGAGAAGGACAAGGGAATCTCAGATCTGAAGTTTATTCTATATTAGAAAGAAGATCCAACTCCAAGATCTGAAAGAAAAAATTTAGATCCAGAAAACAAGTTCTTAGATCTAGCTTTTAGAAGACGAAGAAGCCTCATACAAGGAAAAACGCTATGGAAGGAACTCAGCAAGGGGGCAGCCAAGAGGCGTCCTCTCATTCAAACTTTCCTCCTACCATGAAGCAAATAGCTGGGGGCAACCTCCAAGAATCGGAAACAATAGGCATGCAAAGCCCCTCACTCAGATAAGTACCGGACTCTATGGTCTACTAATAAAATAGAAATTGCCATCAATTGATTGGGATAATGACGAATAAGTAGCAAACTCCACACCAACACGATTTATTCATTTACACATGTACAGGACCGCGAACGATCCTCAGGCATGCTCTAATACGACTACTAATCGCAACGGTGTAGGTGTTTGCACTTTGACGTCCCTATTTTACCTTTATTTTCCATTTCTAATGTTTGAACCTGATTTTGTTCAGCATCTCTGTTGAAAAACTCATTTTGAACGAAAATCCACTACCTATGATTCCACAACGGCTAAGCCACTTACACATGTAAGAGATCGCGAACGGTCCCTAGGCATGCTCTGAGATGGCGATAAACTGTTACAACAAACAATCCGGGAATTCACCCGAACGTGAAACCTGGTATCGATGATGCTAAGTCCCCCCCGGGCACATACAATTCGCCCCGAACGGCACCCGACCTCGAACGGTCACAATCTGCCTCGTACGGCACCCGACCTGGAACGGTCATCATTCGCCTCGAACGGCACCCGACCACGAACGGTCATCATTCGCCTCGAACGGCACCCGACCTCGAACGGTCACAATCTGCCTCGTACGGCACTCGACCACGAACGGTCACAACTCGCCTCGAATGGCACCCCTCACCTCAAATGGCTTGATCGCGAACGGTCGTCATTTGAGGTCATACAAAAAATGCTAGATCGCGAACGGTCGCATTCCACCTCAAATGGCTTGATCGCAAACGGTCGTCATTGGGGTCATATAAAACTATCAATTTCTTTGCAGGTCATCAACGGGATATGAACATCCAGCTTATGAAACTACAAAACACACATCCCTACCGCAAGGCATGTTTTGGGGGGCAAATGTTATCCCGCCTTTTGGCAAGGCCGTGACACCAAAAAATTGACTAGGAATCAATGAAAGTCCACTTTGGAAATCAGTTACATCACAAGTTCACCATGGATATCGATGAAATTTGCCCGAGTCTGGATCGGGCTACAATTGATAAGACAGGTCTAGCAAAGCCGTGGGAACCAACGTTCCAAATTTCAAGACAATCCGAGTTCGTACGCTCAAGTTATCACCAACAAAAATGGAGTAGACAGTCATATGTTCGAATCCATAGGAGGAGCTTGTGTTCGAATCCATCAGGTGACCAGGCTTCGTATCCATGAGACAGTCTTTGTTCGACTCCATCGAACTTCCTCTGCTTCGAATCGATGAGAAAGGATACCATTCGAATCCATCGAGTCAGGACGCTACGAATCGATTCAGACAAGTCACGTCGAATCCATGATGCCACTTCACCCCGAATCCATCGCACTTCGAATCCATCCTGCAGGAGTGACTTCGAATCGAGTGGATATGGCATAGCATAATCGATTCGAAGGAGCGAACGTTCGAATCCATAAACTTCGAATCCACTAAATCAAAGTAACGAGAAACGCGGAAGCAACCCAGTAAAACTCGGTGAAATGACCAGGTCAACCCGAGGAATGCGCACGCTACGTCATCACTCGCGCGCATCAACCATCGATTCGACCCTATCGAGTCGAAGGGATCGATTCGAAGTGTTCAAGTTCACCAGAAATGCAATATTGAATCGATCATAACTCGAGTTCTACAAGTCCGAATGCCATGAAATTTTCACAGAAGCTTAAGCACATGATGAAGAATTTTCACACCAAATTTCAGCTCGATTGGATGATTTCTTAATCGATTTGAAGGAAGCTTCGAATCGATCCCGAAGTGGGCCCGGATTTCCAAAAAGCGGGCATGTGGGCCCCCTCACGTGCCAGAACTGGTCTTCCTTCAATTTAGGCGAAATATCAGCCTCCTACACCTATAAATAGAGCCCCTGGTCATTTAGAAAGGGGGTCAGATAATTTTGAGAGCTAAAGAGCGCCCAGACTCTGCCAGATTTACTCCAGATCACCATTGCTGCCTTAGATTCAGACTTAGCTCAGAAAATTAATTGTAATACAACACACGAAATTGTAATCTTCAAGCATCGAGCAATAAAATCATAAAAACCTTGAAGTGGACGTAGGCCGGAGATAGCCGAACCACTATAAATTGTGTGTCACTGTTCACTATTTCTGGATTGTTGTTTGTTGCTTGCTTAAATCTGATATTTGTGTTTGAATATTCCTGATTTGTATTCATACACTGGTGCTTTCACAACACTTGGGGTTTGTGACCATTTTTGGCACAAATAAAAATAGACAAGTTAACTTATTCTGTAAATTTTAAAAGCACCAACGTTTGACACAAAAAGCGTCAAACGAAAATTTAATTATTTTTCAAATTAAAAATTATGGAAAAATTCTAAAAATTAAATTAAAAATACGTCATCAAAATTCAAGCATAAATTTGAAACATAGATTTTATTATAATTTAATTCAAATTCGAATATTTAAACAAATTAAATATTTAAATTTGAAGACCCAAAAATATGGGTCGTTACACCGGATAACACAATGCATGGTAAATATATTGGTTTAAATGAATTGTAAATTAAATTCATAAATATTATTTGTGTATATAATATATGTTATTTGATTAATGTATCCATATATTTTAATGGATTTATTTATATCATTTTTATTATTATGAATATGGTATAAAATATTGAAATTTTCATATTTTATAATTTATTAGATAAATCAACAAATAATATATTACTAAATTTGTTTAAATAATTTAAGATTATGTAATTGATTCTAATATATTGAGTTAAATGTAAAATATTAATAGGGAACTGAGGATGGTTTTGTAAATGGTTATATAAATTTTAAAATGAAGGTATTTAATGTAAAAAAACATATTGTTGTATTGCACTATGTAATGAAATTATTTTGACAAATGAATTATAAATTGACTTTATTATTATTGTTTATGTATATACTTTGTCGTATGTGACTTGTGTATCTTTACTTTAATGAAAAGGTAACTTTACTATTTTTGTTAATATAAGTATGGTCTATATATCAAAATTTCTATATTTTTATAATCTAGTTGACGAATTAACGAATATTAGTTAATTGTATTTATCTAATTAGTTTAAATTTAACATTGCATAATTAATTTAAATATATGGATTGAATATGAAATATTAGGACAAAAGGGAGGTGAGTTTTATAAATAATTGCGATAATTATGAATGTTAGTATTTGAATTCAAGAGCAAAATTTTACAATGAATCTATAATAAAGTTATTGGGGTATGTGGATTACAAATTTTTGGCAAAGCTAGCCGGTTTTTAAGTGGACCGTCCACTTAATATTACAAAATTTTGAACAAGTGAGAGGTAAAAGTGCCTCGTCATCTATAATTCACACTAAACCGTACAAACCCACACAAAGGAAAAGTCACAAATCATCATTACATAGAAAGAAACAACACAAGATAACAAATTAAGCTGGGAACAATTCTGCTAATCAAAACTCTATTCCATTATCCAAAGCCACTGAAACCTTTGATTTGGAGGTAGAAGTTGGCAATAAAGGGCTCACGTTCGCATTAAAAGAAAACACTTCAACATCAACAAGGAGAGCATCAATAGCAGTAGGAAGATGATCATCAAAATGAGCAGGAGTAGTAGCGGGGTCAGGGGGAGTTGCATGGGGAACAGACGGGATTTCAGAGGGAGGAATGGATTTAACTTGCCAGATGCGAGGAGGGGGTTTTTGGATGGGAGCTTTGGGGGGGAGGGAGATGGCTTCACCAACAGCAGAACGTTGGCTATAGTCAGGAGAAGTATGTCCAAAAGAGTGGTAGAAAGTACAGATAGGAGAAGACCATTGGTACTCAATATCAAACCGACCAACTCTATTCTCGAAAAGGGAAACAGAAAGGTGAGAAGGAAGAAGATGCATGGAGTTAATCTCAATCATGGCTCTAGCAAAACCGAGCTTATCTCTATACTTCGTATTTTCATCAAAACAGATAAGTTCCCCAATATGACATGCCAACCAGTCTAGGCCCTCTAAAAACTGAAGAGAAGATGAAATATTCGAAAACTTAGCCCAAACTGGTATAGATAGGACATTCTCCTTAGCAGAGTCCACAGAGGGACTCCACTTGGTGATTATAAAGACTTTTCCATCAATCACACAAGCGCCAGCCTCTAACACCCTGCGTCTCTCTCCGGGGTATGAAAAATCAAAGAAAAACATATTTGTATCAAACCTATCTTTAAGCGAACCCTGAATCTTCCATTTGATTTTAAGGTAATTTCTTACAATAGAATACTTGAGACCCTCATCAAGGAAAAAACCAACAGAAGTGTCTTTCCAAAACAAGACTCCGGCCTCAACAACCTCAAGAGGAGGCACAATTAACACATCAAAATTACAAATTATCTCAAAACATTTAGAAGAATACCTTCCCGCATTACGAGGTTTAGATGTGAAAAGTGATTTCCAAGATGGGAGAGACTTCGAGTTAGCAACATTAGCAGAGGAATCAGCATTGGAAGAGGCAACCAACACAGGACCTGGAAAAGCAGACTCCAAGCAAGAAATAGGTTTTGGGGCTGCAGCCTTGCGAACAACCAGAGCGACAGAACCAAACATAGGAGCTGCGGGCGGCACACGAGCACCAACCGGAGCAACGATGTCAGCTGGAAGACTGACAACAACGGCATCCGAAGGCCCACAGGCATCGATAGCTTGAAGAGAACCAGGTAAAGGAAAGTTGTAAGGAGACTTGGAGGAAGTCATCGTCCTGCTAAATAATATATTGTTATGGATTACAAATTAAATTTGTTATTATTGTTTGATTTATATATTATTGCTGAATAATAAATTAATTTTACCATTTTGGTTACATATTGAAATGTCATTCTTTAGTATTTAATAGAAATATTAATAAATATTAGTTAGCTGAATTTATTTGAATAGATTAATTTTTTGATTATGTAATTAACCTAAATGTATGAATTTAAATATAAAATGTTAGGAGGTAACTGATGAATTATTTGTAAATTATTGTATACGCTTTTAAATGTACAAACCAAAATGTAAAATGATGGTATAAAATTAGTAAAATAAGTGTCAAGTGGTAAATTAACAGATTTAAAAATAAAATATCAAGAGAAAAACAAGGGGAAGAGAGAAAACTCATAGGGTCAATAAAAGAGCTAGAAATTCTTTTGTTTTACTATTATTTAATAGATTTTATCAAAAAATGTGAATATAAAGTGCAATAAAAATTACACACAAAACTAACACAAAAGAGATACATTAATTAGTTGGTATCCATGAAAATTCTTTCTCCAAATAGAACCAGGATTGACTAGTAAAAAAGATATTATAAAAGATTGATGCACAACCTAGTTTGTGTAATGCTAGTTAAATTTGCCTTAAAGTAACATTATACCATAATTTTTAAGTTATAATAGGCTTTCAACTGAAAACAAACAATAACTGAGGTTGTTGAATCATTAAAATCCATGGATTTTCCATAACTCAGCTATTACCGAATCCATTATTATATTAATAGTCTGATCATGAACTTTGAAGTGAGTACCAAAAGCCAAAGCAACTGGATCGTACATATAGCTCAAAGCAGCTAAAATAGCTTATGTGGATTATATATAATAAACTATGTGACAAAAATAAATTATTTCACCTTTTCCAACTCGCGATAACAGTCTCAGTCAATATTCGATAGTTTATACTCAAAAGCCAAAGCCCAATGGATATGAGCTATATAAGTAGTTTAGCAAAACTAATAGGGTTGAACCCGGCCCATTCCATAATAGATTAAAAAGGAGACTACCATAGTAACATGCTACCATGAAAATAAAAGGAAAAATAAAAATAAACAAAACCAAACTACATTACTAATAACACAAAGCATGGAACCCTAAACATAAAACCTAACAATGAAAAATTGCACCAACCCATAAGTTCAAAAAACTTCGTATAATGATTTTTTCAGCACACTTTTCATTTTTGAATACGGGTATGTTCGTCTCTTCCCAAATCACATATGATAAATTTCTTCATAGAACGAAGAAGATGACCACTACTATTGCATTTCCATATACCAGCCTTAAAACTTACTACCATTCAACATTCGAGGAAGATGAAGGATTATGAAATTTTAAATGTAGTAGAACAAAATGCCAGATTCTGTAAGTAAAGCAGCAATTGTAAAACAAATGAGTGTTCTTTTTAGGATCATTAGGCATAGGGCACACTTAGAAACAATATTGATACCTCTTATACTTAGGTTGTCTTGAGTGTAATTTGCATTATTGATAATTTTTCTAACGCACTAAGTTCTCCTTGGGTTTTGATTTGGTAGACCAGATTTTGCAATTCTAAGGTAACATAGAATTTTGGGCTTAAGAAGCTAAGGCTGTGGTTGGTTAACCGTTTTTAGTTTTATGTTTTCGTACATACAGAAATGTGCGCAACGCATGTATATACTGAAAAATAACCAATTTAAAATATGAAGTTAACAGAGAAAATAGAAAACAATTTTTTTATTATTTTTCATGTTTTGGAAATAACGGAAGCACGAGAAACAATTCATCTGTTCGTCATCCCTCCATCCCCTTCATCCCTTCCATTGTTCCCTCCATCTTCCTACCACCCCCTTCATCGTCCCTCCACTCTTCTCATATTTTGTAATTAATTTTGAAAAACAAAAACATAAAATACAAAAAACCAAACGGCTCCAAATTCTCTATATATTAGCTTGATGGAGTGAGCTTTATCATTCCACTTTGAGATACCACCTTTGCATCCATAAATATTATTTGATATTCTAAAAGATTATTCGATACTCTACCCCATGCCTGTCTTATAGTCTGAGAACTAGTATGTGGAAGAGTAATATAACCTTCATTAAGATAGGAATATACTTTTGCATGTTCAAAAATTCCAAACATATTTCTTACGTCGTGGTGCACATAAAAAGAAAGGATCAAACCTTTACTGACCCGTGAGGAGTGCCAAAACGATGTGGACCTAGTTATTCTGCATTGAAAAATTGGAAGAAAATATGTTCTATATCTTAAGACATTTATTCAGAACCAGCTACAATCATTAGGAAGGTCATAGTCAAAAAATTAGAATTTTTGATGAGGTAAGCTCGATTCCAACATGAAAGCATGTCATCTTTCTCGGTCATTAACCAATCAGTTTGCTTTGAAATTGCATCCTTGTTTCATAGCTTTATGTTTATAACATTAAGATCACCTCTATCAAAAGATTGAGTAATTTTCTTGAATGAAATGGGGATAAGTTTCTTAGAATGAGGATTAGCATGCCAAATAAAGTGGTTCAAAGCACTGTTAATCATGATAAACAATTTATTCGAAAGGATGTATATACTTGAGTAGTATAAACACATTAAAGTAATTATTTATTTTGTACTTACCAGTGTACCAGTAATAAATAAATTTTTCTAAAGGCCAAAAGCATAATTTCCTAATAGTTTTGTCATATATAGGTATGCATTGAGAGGTAGAGATTCCACTAGAAGTGAAAGGAAATCCTAGAAAAGAAATATTTCTTATTGCAATTTTAAGAGAAGATAGATTTGCAATAGCTACATATTCACTATTAGGTAGGTCAACTACCATGATATTTGTTTCGTTGAAGCTAACTTTAAGCCTTGACATAGGAAGAAAGAGTAGAGGATGGAGGACATGTGTAATACCCCAAAAAATTTGTAAATATTTTAAAATAATATTGATAATATAATAATGCAAAAATAATTGAATTTAATGCGTTGATAAAATAAACTAAAAATAAGAATTGGCAAAATGATCGTTTTTCAAACTTTGGAATTTGACAACAAAACAAGAGCCATTGCAACCGTCTCGTTTCTCTGATTTGCATAATATTTTGGTTTACTTCGTTTGAAATTCGTACGAAGGTGTTATGAGAAAAAGAAAAAATGAGTCAAACGGGAGCCAAGACTTGGGATTATGAATTTGAGTTAGAGCGAATACTTACCTTTTTCCCTCTTTTCATTTAAAAGTAAAGTCACGTGCATTTCAGTTGAAAAATTGACTGCATTTCTCCTTCTTCTTCCCCTCTTCCTCTCGCAACATACCAATGATCAAACTTCAATATCTCCCTCAAAGGCTAACGAAAATTCATGAGACCAAAAGTGTTGAAGTTACCAAATAGGACTACAACGATTTGGAGGCAAAAATCTAAAGCATAGAGACACAATCGGTTGGATAATGGAGATCTACGTAGTGGAAAGCATCTTGGCTGAGTGATTCATCCTTTTCTCCTCATACAATATAGTCATGATCCTCTAATAATGATATATTGATTAATTTAGAGTAGATAAACGTTTAACTAAAGTTAATTTTATATTAAATGGGGATTTGGAAAGGAATTCACTAATTATAGGAAAACAGAACTAGTTTTTTATATAAATATGGAAATTTGATGAACTTACACACGAATTGATGAAGTGATAACTTAAAAACATAGAGCTAGGTACGAGGTACATTCTTAGGTGATCGAAGGCGGAACAGAGGTGGTTGGAGGCGGAAACGATGACGAAAACGACCAAATTCTATAATCCGGCAAATGCTAGGAATTACATGCACTGGTCCACAGTTGGGTGCGACCGGGGCAGTGGTAGCCTATTCTAAAGTTAAACCTAGACCTAGAAGGGTCTATATAAATAATAAACAATTGATTCGAATCTTGTTTCTTCTGTGTTCTAGAAGGCGATTAGGGGCTATTGACGAGGCAAACGACAACGTTACAAATTGAGTTAATGTGTGTAATGATTTGTTTCTATTTGAAATGGACACGTATGCTATTGTGATATGGAAACGTAATACAATGGTGAACGTGAAACGTGAATGGGTTTCTAACACAGGTACACGTCACGGATACGAATATGGATATGGATGTGGATATGAATATGGATGTAGATATAGACCTATAACACAAGTAGGTGATCCAGGTATTACGTTGATCCCTTATGGTGCTTCAGCGGGCCAAGTGGAGGAGGTGGATGATAAGCAACCTCGTAGACTATGGGCAGACTAGGACATGAGTCCACTTAGTACAAGGACAACAGGATTTCTAGTAGGATTTGAGCGGTCCAAGGAAGTGAGTTCTATACATGACCCACATAATGATGGGAAATATGCAACCCTGTAGGGTATGAGGCCATTCCAAGGAAGTAAGTCCATATAGTGATGTTGTGGTACAAATAGATGTGCACAATAGTTAGGTGTGACGTGATGACAGGACGTGAAGTGACTGGACGAAAGACTCATATCATGTTATAGTTATATTTTTGTAGTATATGTAGAGTGTATGATGTAAATAAGTATTGTAACTTGGATTTGACTATTGGTATGAATTGAGTTGTCGTTGTATTGTTCAAACATATGTATCTGATATTGTAAACATGTTATGGTAATGTCACTATGGTTATTATTAATGTATTATACTTGATTTCCTGCCATGAGAATTTGAAAGTAGATAGTTAGCACTATATCTATTTGTGCCAGTTATATGCTTATTTTATCCCAACCCCGAGGACTCTTACTTTGGTTCTCCGGTTGTTGACGTTGGTTCGAGCGTTGGATCTGAGGTTAAAAGGGCGGGTTGTTACATTTGGTATCAGAGCTTAGGTTAGGAACTAGGATATGAATTAGGAACGTACTGAGAGAGCATATTTGTATTTTCTATTATATATATATATATATGTCTATATCTGTGCGTGTAGAAGTTAAGTAGCTATGCACACACCCAATTACTATTCCAGATTTATTTACTATATATTGGAAAGTTGCTAATGAATTGCATTTTTTACAGATAGCAGAAATGAGTAATTTAGTCAAACTAGAACAAAGACAAACACAGTCAATGCTCGTGGGGTAGAGACCAGCATAGGGGCTAGCACCATAGTAGATGTAGTGGATTTTCCTAGAGTTAATATTCCAGTATGGTTCAGACGTTAAATTCAAGCAACAAGTCAAGCTAGTGCCAACCCCACTGAACCCATAGCCGCCACTACCACTACTAACCAAGGTATGATTCCAGCTCTAACACTACTAACTATTGACTTTCCTACATCGTTAGGATTTCTCCAGCCTTGGTGGGAATCTTTTCTTAAGACGGCACCATACTCAGTGACTCGGGGATGACTGAATGATTATGAAAAGATTTTCATCCTGTTAGGACTCAGTGATGCTACTAAGAGACAGTTAGCTACTTGGCATTTGAAAGGTGAGGTAGCTTGTTGGTGGGAGGTGGTGACAACGGAAGTAATCAAGATTACTATTACTTAAAGAATGTTCAAGTCAAGGTTTGAGATGAAATTCCTTTTTAGTGCTGAGAGTGATATGTTATTGGAGAAGTTTATTCATCTGAAGCAATGGGAAATGACAATTGGAGAGTATGTAAGTCAGTTCAATGAGTTATCTAGATTTGGATTTGAGTTAGTGAACACCCGGGAGAAGAAGGCGTCGATGTTTGCAAAAGGTTTGAATTCACCCCTAAGAGAACTAGCATTGAATCAAACTCCATGGAGCAACATTTGAGGAACTTGTTGAGGTAGCACCGTTGAGTTCTCTAAATGGAACCTGGGTTAAGGATCGAGCTAAGAAAGGAGAGGAGAAGCAATAGGGAAAGCATAAAGGAATTGGACCATAGGGAGTGCAAGGCAAGAAGCAGGTTTTTACTTATCATATATGTCAGAATGTGGGAACATGGTCAGGAACTATAGGACGAACCTTTCGATAGGTAGGTGCTATACTGTAATCAGGTGCAACATTTGGCAAAGCATTGTAAGGCAGCCCCAGCACAGAAGAAAGTGAAGTGTTATAATTGTGAACAGTTCAGACATATGAAAAGGTATTGCCTAGCTTTGAAAGGTGAAGGTCGGATAGTGAAGACATATGCTCTAGATGTCATTCCTACCTCTTGTAAAGCACCATCGTCAGCTCGGGAGAAGGGAAAATAGATTGTAATGGAAAGTGTGTTGATTTATATAATTCTTATGTTCATACTTTATATGACAATGATGCATCTCATTCATTCATTGCAGGTGCATTAGTCGATAGTTTATACCTTAAACCCGACATCCCGTATGAATCTATTATTCGAATTGGGCTAGCCCGCAGCGGAGTAATTGGGTAAATTTAAAAAAATTCCATTATTGGATCTTTAATGGGCCCATGCAATCTAAATTCATTTAGAACATTTCTAAATTTCTTTTAAATAAAATCAATATTTTATTTAAATTATTAAATAAAATTTTATTAATATAATTTGTACTATATTTTATATATGTGTATCATATACACATATATGCGTGTGTGAACGTACAACATGATAATGTGTACATGGCTTGTCATGCCCGTATGTAGCGGTAGGGATTCACACTTCAAGAGACATGTTAGCCTCTCGTGTATACAAATGGATTATCTAAATGTGTATATTTATATGTACATCAAAATATTTTATATATGTGTATATATACACATACATATGTAAAATTACAAAATAATAATTATATAATATTATACATTATTCGTTGTATATTATTCACATAAATAATTTATTAAAATACATATATATATAAATATATATAAATAAATATAATTAAATTATAAAATTATTTTAAATATTATCCGGTAAATAATTTAGAATATTTATAATGCGAAATCCAAAAGAAAATATTTATTTAATGTTTTAAATTAATTTAAATGTATATTACATATATAAACATAAAACTAATTATTATTATTTTTGATAAAAATGGTAGTGGATATACCATGCCATATTTAATACCAAATAAAAGCATACATAGTTCAACAACAAAGACGACTCCATACAAAACCATACATACCATATGCCTCATAAATCACAACACATCACAACTCCACACACACATATACAACCAAACTAAGTATGCAACAAAAGACAGAAACAGGAGACCATCACATGCATGTGATACAAAAAAGTACGCAACCATACTAAGTGATATAGAAACAAAATACGTACAACCCGAATGAAAAGAAAATCATACTATCAAACTTCAGTCTTCAACACAAGTACATTCCTATGGCATTTTCATTGCTGCTTCTTCCTCTTTTTCTAACCCAAGCACCAATGCTGCATTCAATGCAATCAACAAATTTCCATCTATCAATTCCTACCCATATGTAAACATATTTAAGAATTTGAAAAATAATGGTGTTTAAGTTAGTGGCAGCTTCTTTAAAACATCTTTTATTTCTTTCTAAAGTAACCAACAAAAGGAAAAATTCAACAAAGTTACTTGAAAAGCATATACTTTTTAGAAGAGTTTTCATATAAAATATTCCTAAATATGAACTGGTCTCTAATGTAGTCTTTCCATTCAAGATCAATATCTAATTGCACCATACATTTTGTCCAGATGTAAAACGCCATATCACAATCACAAGAGAGATGCACATAATTCTCCACCTCCTCTCCACAAAATAATTTTTTTTTTCAATAGCCACTATTCCTTTCCATTTTAACATACTCATAGCATTGAGTTTACCATGCATAATAATCCATATATGAACCTTGACTTTCTATGGCACCCCCTTAACCTTCCATATATTAGTAAATCCCTTAAATTTTCTTCCTGAAAAAATAAGAAAATTGTAAATGCTACTGACTTTGTACTTCTTCTTGCTATCAAGCTGCCAAATAAATTCATCATGCTCATTCTTCAAACAACATCCTTCCAATAAATTAATAAGTTGCATAAGTTGATAATTCGCTCTTCCTTCAATGATTCTGGTAAATGTGAGTTTCCACTTAAAACCTGCATTCTGCGAATCATACATATTTGCAACAGAAATGTATTTGTTACTCACTAGCTCGAAAAGAAGATTGAGCTCAATTGCAAGGAAATAGGAAGCAACCATTTATCCAACCAAAATAAGATATTGCAACCATTATTCATAAGCACACTAAATCCAATTCGAAAAACTCAAGATATCCTTCCAAAATTTAGAACATTTCCTATTATCAAATTGTCATGAATAATTGCAATAGAAATTTATTTGTCACTCACTAGCTCGAAAAGAAGATTGAGCTTAATTGCAAGGGAATAGGAAGCAACCATTTATCCAACCATAAGATGTTGCAACCATTATTCACAATCACACTTAATCCAATTCGAAAAACTTGTGAAAAACTCAAGATATCCTTCCAAAATTTAGAACATTTCCTATTATTATCATACCGCGTTGCCAATATCCACTCCTTCCATAAATATTTTTATTTCGTGAAGAGTGATCTTCTCATCATCTCCTAAACTTCTACTTTCAGCACAAATATTTAACTCTAGAATTTCATTCACAAGTTTCTCTTTCTTTAACTTGATATCACTAAACACCTCCTTATTCCTCTTTTTTAGAAACTTTCTAAGATAATTCATTTTTTTTGCTTATGATACAACCAGCTTCCCCCACCTTTCAAAATTTATTCCATTTCCTCTTAATTATCTCATCAAAACCTTCTTCAAGACACCATATTTTCTCAAACTAAAAAATGCTTTCCTCTAAGTATTCTCCCCAAATAAAAAACAATTGGGCAGTGATCAGAGATAATTGAAGCCAATCTTTTTTGATAAAATAGAGGATGCAAGTCTTCAAATTCCAGATTAATGAACAACCTATCTAATTTAACTAATGTTGGATTCTCTCTACCATTACTCCAAGTATATTTTCTGTTGGTGAGAGGTAGATCAATCAAGTACATTCCTAAACAAACATACTAAAATCTTCAACATCCTCCGCATATACACCCATTCTATTATTCCTTTCATCAATATATCTTGTTGTGTTAAAATCCCTTCCTATTAACCAAGGGGCTTGAATTAAATTTCGAAATGCAATACACTCTTCCCATAGTTTCTTCCTCTCAACTCTAGTGTTGGGTCCACACACACTGATGACAAAATATAATACTCTAGAAAAATTACACCTCAAAGCCACATGCAAACAGAATTCATCTTTCATTTCTTTCATCATCATCCAATTTCTACTATTCCATCCAACAAAAATTCCACCAGCACTACCTTTTGCCTCAATATAACTCCATTCCTCCAAGAAAGATCCACCCAAATACAAAAAATTCTATTATTAGGACAACATATTTTTGTCTCTTGCAACATTACAATGTCAGGTTTAATAGAATTAATAATATTTTTAACTCTAAGACACTTTGAATCAGTGCCTAGACCCCTCACATTCCAAGAAAACACTATCATTTTAATGAATTAACCCTCTCCAAATCTTTTTCTTTAAATTATACAATATCAACATCATTATTTTTAAGAATGAAATTCGAACATTTTGCAATCTCATAAAACTGATCGTGTGTAAAACTGTTAAGTAAAGAGGGAATGAAAACACTACCTTCCAAAGTATGATCAGTTCCAACCCTCTTGCACTTCTCCTCAACAGAGAAAATCCCACATAATCCTTGCTATTCACACCTTTCTTTGAACTCTTTGGAACATCTAAATGCATCACATGCTTTCCGAGATTCCTATGCCTAACCTCTATATCTTCAGTTACATTAACAATTGCATCATGATTCATATTACAATCAAGATCGTTACTACCCATTTCAGAGTTACCCCCTCCTTCACCACTGTCTCTATCAATGGAAGAGATATCAATGGAATTTCTAATGCATCCTTCATTAGCTTCATAAGTCTTCACAGGCACTATATTACCAGTTACATTGATTGCTATGCTTTTCTTGTGCGTCCAAATTTTAAGCTTCTCATCTATATTCATCTCAAAGACATTATTCTTGAAAATCTTTGAACCCATGACATAACCTGGATTACCCATATATCTTCTCACGGAAACTTCATGGTAATATTCATCAGTAAACAGTTTAATCAACGATGGTAAAACACAAGGAACCACAACTTCCATCTCCACTCTCAGCATGGTAAAATCTGCAAACTCTTATGATCTCTTTGCAACTTCTTGACATCACCCAGTTTAGCCAGAACACCTTTAACTAAATTCAAATCTCTATAAACAATAGGTAGATTTTTAAGCACTACCCAAATCCTCTCCCATCTACCAGTCTTTGTACAGCCTTCCTGTAAGCTCCATGTCCTGAGACCAAGAACACCCAAAGATGAAATAAACGAACCCACATTATCACTTGTTAAAAATTTTTGAGGAAATTTGGCAAAAAAATCATCATTCAACCTTTTGACATCCCAAATCCACTTCCAATGAGTAAGATTCCAAAATTTTATACTACTTCAATTTTCGAACAGTAAATGCACCCTTGATTATTGATATAACCACCCAAGAACTTGATTTCTGAATCTCATTCAACATCAGTTGAGGAAATGTAAACTTCACACCCATTTTCGTTCACCATTTTATTTTCGAGATGAATTTGAGGAGAAAATTTACATGCAAAACCTTTATGACCAGATCTTTTGCATTTAAAACAAATTAGTGGATCTCTATAGTTTCTTGCCCAATGATCAACTGGCCCCACAAAGTAAACACCTCTTTTCATTTTTGATTTTCTGCTGAAAATCTCTGTAATTGCTGCTTTGATGGATACAAAGTGACTCTTATTGGAATTTGTGTTCAAGTGTAACGACCTAGAATTTTAGTCATTTGAATTTGAAATATTTGATTAATTTTTAATATGAAAATATTGGTTGAATAAGTAAAATAGCTTAAATTTCAAAATTAGAAATTTATTTGAATGATAAATTTAAATAATTGGAATATTTAAATAATTGAATCTGGGAATTAATGTTAAGAAAGATGATTTTGAAATTTTATTTGAATTCGGTTTAAATAAGAATGATAGTAATAGACCTTTAATTAGAATTAAAAGTGATTAAACTGATTTTAATAATAACTCGTTTTAATTAACGTGTGAAATTATCATCCCGGGACACTGTCTCGGATTCTAACGAAACTAGTGACATTGGATCTGTAATAGTGAATTATTGTATGTTAATGACTTCTGTGATGGTCGAACATATCGTTTGGTCGTGCGAGCTCGAAACGCATAGAAATTAATTAAAGGAATTTAATTTAATATAATTTGATTTTGGAAGCTAACTTTTGTATATGATGGAATTGGGTTTCGATACTAGTTCCATTGTGTTCGGAATAAGGGTAATTAGTATAGAACGCCAGGTGGCACACTTCGATCGGAGTTAGATATTTTTGGGTACTTAGAACTGGATATTTTTGAATAAAATAAAGTGTACCCTTCATAGCCATACCCCATCATTTCATAGTCCATGCCCTAGCCCATACCGGCTCATGCTTCCATTATTCATGGCCATAATCTACACTATTCAAGCCACTCCACTTTTCCCATATATAAACGCGAAGGAAGCCAAGAAAATGAACTTCGTCATTTTCAATTTTAAACCATGCTTGATCCAAGGTCCTACAACGATATGGACCACTACAGTCATTTGCTGGTGAAGTCGTCAATTATGAAGTTGGTTTCAAGGAGAAGGCGAATGGTTTGGTCGATGGGATCATCGTTGACCGATAGGCTATGTATTTTTCGGTTTGATCTAGGTGACGGCGGCACTAGGGGAGGCAAGGCCACTAGCGATAAGAAGCTCGTGGATGGGGCGACCTTAGGCCGAAGTGCGGGGTCTGTAATGAAGTGTAGCGGCGGTGACGAGGCGTCAAAGTCGCGGTCGAAGTTTGAAAAAGGAGCGGGCCTGGGTTTGTTTAGTTGATGAATTGGGTTTGATTAGGTGACTAATTATGTAATTAGTAATTAATTAATTTAATTTAATCATAATCTTGTAAACTAATATAATCCATATTAGGTCGGAATTTAACGCGGTCAATCACGTTAGGATCATATTGACATGAACTACGTTTTGGAATTGGATTGTCGATGATTGGAGCTTGTAGAAATTTTACGCTGAATTTGAACATCATTCAAATTCAGACAAAACCAGAACGCTTAAGCGATAACTGGAATTTCGGTGAGTTAGACTCACCTTTCGGTTAATCAGTATGTTATGTAGTTGATAAAAATTGTTGATTGGATGTTTAAATGGTTTACTGTTTTATCAGTTGGTTTGGGTTTTTATTCCCACCCCTGGAGTGGATGGCCTTTTATATATACCTTCCTGGTAGCGGATGACTCATATTATATGATTATATACTATTTGTAATGCAGGGGGATAGGTTGGAGAGATCCAAGAGGATTCCTCGCCATTATTGATTTTAATTTCAGTAATATTCCTGTCATATGAATTATAGAATATTAAACCTGATTGTTTTCTTTATTGATTATGACACTGTTATATGTTCAAAACTTAAACCCTGTAGTGATAGAAAATCAATATCGATATTGGTTAAATGTTCGGTGGTTATTGGCCTCAAAATTTGTATTTTAAAAATATTATAAATCGCCATTTGAGTTAGAGTTGGTTTTTGAGACAAGAAATGATTTTAAATCTAAAATTGGGTTTCGAAAATATTCTTTTTCAAGGATTTAACTTCTATTTTACTCCAACCTTTTTATCCGACTTTTCTAAGTTATTTATTTATATTTAATATTGTTATAAGATTATTTATATTTAATATTGTTTTAAAGATTATTATTTATATTTAATGTTGTTTTAAAGTTTTTTATCAATATTTTAATATTTAGAAAAGTTAATCATTTAAATAATTAATAATGTTTGAAATTAATAATGATGATTTATTATTAATGTTTTGGATATTAATTATTACTATTTATAATAATGGTAAAGATTAATTATTATTGTTTATTTAATGATGTTTTGAAATTATTAATTATTATTAAGGTGTTTTGAAGTTAATAACTATTATTTATTTATAATATTTATTGTTATTAATTATTATTATATAATAGTATTTTGAAGTAAATGATTTTTATTTATTTATACATGTTTTCGAGACTCATAAATAGAGTTTTATAAATGGACTTGGGTTTTATAAGAGGAGTTTTATAAAATGGTTTGAAGACCTAAAGGAAGATTATTTACAAGGTAAAGGATTTTTATGAATGGTTAGATATTTATAGTTTTATAAGAGGAGTTTTATAATTAGTTTTGTGGATTTATGAAGAGTTTACAAATGATTTGAGAAATGATTTAGAGATGTTTTTTTAAATGGTTTTTAGAGATTTATAAAATAGTTTATAGATGGGTTTAAGAAAATTATAAAAGAGTTTATAAATGGTTTTAGAATTGTGTAAAAAGGAAATCTTCCTCCATTCTGTGAATATGTCCTTGTAAAAGTACTTTGATACAAGTATTTCCAAGATGAATTTAATTAATGAAAAGATTAACTAAGGTGGCTAGTAGTTACTTATGTGCTTAACCAATGGTCTTTTTCCTTTTGAAATAAATCCCTGATTTGGATGTGTGTTTGTGGATAGTTAAATAACCGACTATCAAATATGGACCCAAAACATAACTTTGGAAATATGTAGGAGAAACACGTGATTTATATGGCACAGTCATCTCCGATGATGTTGTACTATGCGTATAATCTCATTTTTTTCTCCTAGGACAAATGATAAGGAAATCCATCCACTAACGGTTAGGAGGTGATCTTCGCTCTTATCTTTGACTGTTTATTTCCTAAAGAACCGGGGTTGAGTTTATCTGAAACTATTGAATATTGTTTCGAAGAGACCGGGATCAGATATGTTATCCAAAAACCACTTTCGGTCCAACTCAAGCGTATCGAAGTGAAGACATCTTAAAGACGATGGAGTTTAAAGACGAAGCTCTTTAAAGTGCAAGGGCTGCTTGCTACTAATCCTAAGGGTGATTCCAAAATGGATGTAATAGAAGTAGTGCCTTCGATTTTTCCATCTCCTGGACAACTTGTATGGATAAATACTGGCATTACATTACCGCCTGGGGGGCAGTGTTTGCATTCCAAGTGGGAAGTGCTACATAAAAGGTAAAACGTAGCCTCAAGCCTCATCAACCGGAAATGACTAAAAAAGGGGAGATGCAGCATGGCAAAGTGGGTCGATCCCAATTAAGGAATATCATCCCTATCTAGAGTCGATTTTATCTCTCATTTGTATGCTTCGGGGCCTATAACCAAGGGGCGATTATATTCGGTAATACTAGTCAAGTGGTAGGCCGGTTCTGTGTTGGCAGGAGATCCCGACGATGTCCTCGGTGTTATTTTATCTAGAGATGCACAGTGACGGGCGGTACCCCAATAGCCCAATCATTTTATGAAATCCATTCTCTAATACGAGCCTTTACAGTTTTAGTTATATGCCTATTATGCTATAATTTAATTATGTGACAATTTTGGCTATGATTAATATGTATTCGTACTCTAGACAATATTATAATATCAATGGATTTTCTATAGAAATTGTTTTGATTATCGTAAGGTAAAAACATGTCCGTGTTTATGTGCGGCGTGGTCTTACGAAATACCTTTATTTTGAAAGGTTTGATAAACTATACAAATTCATTTGGGTGTGTTTGATCATGCTGGTTTACTAGACTGATCCGGACGTTCTTCCCTTTCAATGCTTGGGTCAAACCGATTATATTTACATATTTCTTTGGATGCATTGGAGCTTAAGAGACGAGATGGAGGTCCAAGACGTATCTACGTATTTCTTTGTGTTCCGCTGTGTTGTCTAATGGATGTATTTATCGGCAATTGTAAGGATAGACTATTATAATTGCCCGAGATGAAATAGGTTAGTATACACTGATTGGTGTATGTATATTACATTTTTTTGTGTAACGATTTGTTGTGTATTATAGATTATTCATTCCTTTGTGAGATTCTGTGTTGTTTAGTTTCTTCTTGTCTTCTTTCTTTTTTCTTTTCCTTAACTATTTGCCTTTCCGTTTAATTTGAGTGGGTCATGTGTGCTTGATTGTTCGCTTAAACTGTACAGAAAAGTGGGTCGTTACACTTGGTATCAAAGCGCAAGGTTAAGCGAGAACCTTGGCTTTGGTAGGGATTACTCATTATAGATAGGGTCAGTAGCACCCTAGAATGAGTTTACGTGTATATATATATGAGCGTGTTTTTGTTAGTGAAATAAAAATGTTTTGTATTATGTTGATTGATCTATGGAGTGGCTTATGGATTCTGGTCAATACGGGTAATTAACATTACAGGTAAATAGACACAAGGAAGAAGTTGCAAAGAAATTTAGTCTCAGGGACAACAAGTTTGTTTTTTAGTCTGAAGGACACTTTTTAGTGTAAACTGAAAATGATAGTTACAACTATCATTCTGTGATTTACACTAAAAAGTGTCCTTCAGCCTAAAAAACAAACTTTTTGTCCCTGAAACTAAATTTTTCTCTAACTTTTTCCTTGAGCCTAAAAACCCCTTAACATTATTGATAGGGATTTCTAAACACTTGAATAGAGCAATTCGACATGGTATTGATTTGAAATTGGGTAAATGAAATAATTTTACCTGCATTATATTTTATATATAAATGAATAATTTTTCAAAAATTATTATAGTTATATAATGTATGCTTGGTTGTTAGGAAAATGACAACTTTTAGTTATTGTCATTATTGTTTGACAAGTCATGCCTGACCAGTTTATGGGCATTGACTATTGTGCAATGTTAGGAGTAGTTTTATCCTTTTTACTGCATGGGTTGGGTAGATTAGAGATTGTGGGAACGTTAGAACACCTTGTGAATCCAGTTTCACAATTTGACTATATGGCGTTCGAAGATAATGTTGGGTTAGAATTTGATTTTAAATAAAAATTGTTTGTTGTAACTCAAAAAAATAACGTTTGTGAAGTGATTTTATATAAGAAAGTGAAATTATGTAAATATGGTTTATAACTGTGATTTATAAATTAAAGGATTTAAGTTGAGGATTTAAGAACTAAAACCCTCTGTGTTTGTGGAAATGGATTTTTACAGGTTTGGAAAATAATAATAATAATAATAATAATATTATTATTATTATTTTGAAGCGTTTTGAATATAAATATTTCTAAATGATTTTGAAGAAAATAGAAATATCTCAAATAAGTGTTAAAAAGAAGATAGAAAGCACTGAACTCACTTTGGTCGTTGGAAAATAATTCTGGTGATGACTACATCATCATTGGCGTTCATTTTTGAGTTTTCAAGAGAGGAATTGCTACCATAGAAGTTTTATTTTGGCAAACAAAGTTTTGATTTAAATCCCAAAAATATGATTTGTTATACAAAAAGAGATTTATATTATACTATGTATTATTTCAAAATAGAGTTGAAATAAAACCTGGTGTTTAATTCTAAAATTTTCAACAAAATATTATATGGATGCATGTAGACTATGCATTAGAGTAGATTGGTTTTGCATCTAATTTTGATGTGTTATTTATTTTCCATCTATTGAAATGACATGGAATTTTCGATGATTTTTCTTACATTTAGAAATTCTAAATTGGATATAGAAATTGAACTAAAAGTTCTAAGGAAACATAAGAAAAGGAAAAGTTTGAATTTGTTAAAAATTTGGGTTAAGTAAAACTAATTTGGATAGTGCGTATATACTCTTAGGATATAAAAGAGTGTTATGCGAATATAAACTTAAGTTGTAATTATAGAATGTGAATGAACTTAAGTAAGGATCTATGAAATGGATCATAAGAAATTTTAGTATTAAAGGAAATATACCAAGTAATAATTGAATGTGAATAAAAAGGAGTTGGTGTAGTTAAAGAATCCAATTGAAATAAATATGTAATTTGTACGTAGATCATTTTATTCGCATAACTATTATTGGTCTAGATTCGAGTACATGATTTCGAGGTGATTTACACCGATCCAAACAAGGATTTTCACTCGATTCTTGACGACGAACACTTGATATAGATTTTTGATTGATTTTGGAGTTCTCTATCATAGTATATGGCTATGCAAGGAAAAGGGTGGTTGCTAATCAAGGAACTGGATCAGAGTCTGCACTAAAGAAGTCGATTGGACGATACTAGTTCAGAAGTGAAATTGTTTGATCGAGTAAGCGATCGGATTTGATATTGCGTACGAATGGTACATGTACATCTTACGGGCCTTATCATAATTAAATGTTTGCTGCTGGAAAATACAAAATGAAATGGTTAGAAATTATATGGTTGGATATTATTTGTAAATAAGAGGCAGGTGTATAGGAGCAAGAGCTAGTTTGATGACTTTGATTTCATAAGTAAAATTTGGTTGGCCGACTAAAAGGTACATGTTCCTATTTTTGATTGATTGATGATATTATGACTAACCACTTGGCTTTTGGTTTTATTTGGTTTTATTTGGTTGGTATTGGGTCCGTAGTGACGATTTCTAGTTGTTTCGATCTAGCCATACGAAGGAGACGCTGCCGAAATTTTCTGTAAATTTAAAGACTTGGAGAATTTTATAATTAGTTTCAACTAATTGGTTTGAAAGGTTAATGGGATTATGGCGTTTTTCTTACCTTGATAATTTTGGGGACGAAATTCTTTTAAGGAGAGAAGAATGTAACGACCCAGAATTTTAGTCATTTGAATTTGAAATATTTAATTAATTTAAATAGGAAAATATTGGTTGAATAAGTAAAATAGCTTAAATATCAAAAATAAAGATTTATTTGAATAATAAATTTAAATAATTGGAATATTTAAATAATTGAATCTAGAATTTAATGTTAATAAAAATGATTTCAAAAACTTATTTGAATTCAGTTTAAATAAGAATGATAATAGTAAACCTTTAAAGTGATTAAACTGGTTTTAGTAATAACTCGTTTTAATTAACATGTGAAATTATCATCCTAAGATATTGTCTCGGATTCTAATGAAACAAGTGCCATTGGATCTGTAATAGTTAATTATTGTATGTTAACAAATTTCGTGACGATCGGACGTATTGTTTGGTCGTGCGAGCTCGAGACGCGTAGAAATTAATTAAAGAAATTTAATTTGATTTGATTTTGGAAGCTAACTTCTGTATATGATGGAATTGGATTCTCATACTAGTTCCATTGTGTTTGGAATAGGGGTAACTAGTATAGAATGCCAGGCGGCACACTTCAATCGGAGTTAGAGATTTTTGGGTACTTAGAACCAGATATTTTTGAATAAAATAACGTGTACCCTTCATAGCCATACCCCCATCATTTCAGAGTCCATGCCCGAGCCCATGCTTCCACTGTTCATGGCCATACTCTACACTATTCAAACCACTCCGCTTTACCTATATAAACGTGAAGGCAACGAAGAAAATGAACTTCGTCATTTTCAATTTTAAACCATGCTTGATCCGACATCCCATAACGATCTGGACCACTATGGTAATTTTCTAACGAAGTCGTCAACTATGAAGTTGGTCGCAAGGAGAAGGCGAATGGTTTGATCAGTAGGATCATCGTTGACCAATGTGTGGTGGCCGGAATCGGCGTTTGAAAGTGACGTGATCTTTGGGTTTGATATAAGCGACAATGACACTAGGGGAGGTGAGGCCACTGGCGATAGGAAGCTCGTATACGAGGCGACCTTTGGATAAAGTGTGGTGGTCTCTGATGAAGTGTAGCGGCGACGACAAGGCATCAAATTCACGGTCACAGTTTGATAAAAGGAGCGGGCATGGGTTTGTTTGGTTGATGAATTAGGTTTGATTGGGTGATTCATTATGTAATTAATAATTAATCAATTTAATTTAATTGTAAACTTGTAAACTAAATATCTAATCCATACTTGGTCAGAATTGAACCGGTCAGTCGTGTTAGGATCGTATTGATGTGAACTACGTTTTGGAATTGAATTGGTGACGATTGGAGCTTGTAGAAATTTTACATTGAATTTGAACGTCGTTCGAATTCAGACCAAACTAGAATGCTTCAGCGATAACTGGAATTTCGATGAGTTAAACTCTCCTTTTTGGTTAACCAGTATGTTATATAGTTTATAAATATTGTTGATTGGATGTTTGGATGATTTACTGTTTTATCAGTTGGTTTGAGTTTTTATTCCCGCCCCTAGAGAAGATGACCATTTATATATACCCGCCTAGTAACGGATGACCCATATTATATGATTATATACTATTTGTGATGCAAGGGGATAAATTGGAGGATCCAATAGAATTCTTCGCCATTGTTGATTTTAATTTCAATAATATTCCTGTCATATGAATTATTGAATATTAAACCAGATTGTTGGCTCTATTGATTATGACATTGTTATAAGTTCAAAACTTAAACCCTGTAGTGATAGAAAATCGATATCGATATTGGTTAAACGTTGGGTAGCTATTGATCTCAAATTTGTATTTTTAAAATACTATAAATCGCCATCTGAGTTGAAGTTGGTTTTTGAGATAAGAAATGATTTTAAATTTGAAACTGGGTTTTATTTTTTTAAAGGATTTAGTTTCCATTTTGCTCCAACCTTTTTATATGTCTTTTCTAAGTTATTTTTTATATTTAATATTATTTTAAGATTATTTATATTTAATATTGTTTTAAAGATTAGTTATTTATTTTTAATGGTGTTTTAAAGTTATTTATCAATATTTTAATATTTTGAAAAGTTAATCATTTAAATAATTAATAAGGCTCGAAATTAATAATAATGATTTATTATTAATGTTTTGGAAATTAATTATTACTATTTATAATAATTGTGAAGATTAATTACTATTGTTTATTTAATAATATTTTGAAATTATTAATTATTATTAAGGGTGTTTTGAAGTTAATAACTATTATTTATTTATAATGTTTATTGTTAATAATTATTATTATATAATAGTGTTTTGAAGTAAATGATTTTTGTTTATTTATAAATGTTTTCGAGGCTCACAAATAGAGTTTTAAAAACGGACTTGGGTTTTGTAAGTGGATTTTTATAAAATGGTTTGAAGACTTAAAGGAAATTTATTTACAAGGTAAAGGAGTTTTTAAATTGTTAGATATTTATAAACGAATTTTAGAAATGGGTTTATAGTTTTATAAAAGGAGTTTTATAATTAGTTTTGTGATATATAAAGAGTTTATAAATGATTTAAGAAATGATTAAGAGACATTTTTTAAATGGTTTTTAGAGATATATAAAATAGTTTATAAATGGATTTTAGAAATTTATAAAGGAGTTTATAAATGGTTTTAGAATTGTGTAAAAAGGAAATTTTCCTCCGTTCTATGAATATATCCTTGTAAAAGTATTTTGATGCAAGTATTTCCAAGAAGAATTTAATTAATGAAAAGATTAACTAAGGAGGCTAGTGGTTACTTATGTGCTTAACCAATGATGGTTTTTCCTTTTGAAATAAGACCCTGATTTGGATGTGTGTTTGTGGATAGTTAAATAACTGACTATCAAATATGGACCAAAAACGTAACTTTTGAAATATCTAAGAGAAACACGTGAGTTATACGGCACAGTCATCTTAGATGATGCTATATTGTGCTTATAAATCTCGTTTCGTTCTTCTAGGACAAACGATAAGGAAATCCATCCACTAACGGGTAGGAGGTGATCTCCGCTCTTATCTTTGACTGTTAATTTCCTAAAGAACCGGAGTTGAGTTTACCAAAAACTATTGAATGCTTTTTGAAGAGATCAGGATCTGATATGTTATATGAAAACTACTTTCGATCCAACTCAAGCGTATCGAAGTGAAGACATCTTAAAGACGATGGAGTTTGAAGATGGAGCTCTTTGAAGTGCAAGGGTTGCTTGCTACTAATCCTGAGGGTGATTCCAAAATGGATGTAGTAGAAAAACTGCCTTTAGCATGTCCATCTTGAGGACAACTTGTATGGATGAATGTTGGCATTGCATTGCTTCCTAGAGGGTAGTGTTAGCATTCCAAGTGGGAAGTTCTATATAAAAGGTAAAACGTAGCCTTAAGCCTCATCAACTGGATATGACTAAAACAGTAGAGATGCGGCAGGGCTAACTGGGTCGCTCCCAATTAGGGTATGGTCATCCCTATCTAGAGTTGATGCTATCTCTCATTTGTATGCTTCGGGGCCCATGAACCAAGGGGTGATTATATTCGGTACTACTAGTCAAGTGGTAGGCCGGTTCTTTGTTGGCAGGGGATCCCGGCGAGGTCCTCGGTGTTATTTTATCTGGAGATGCACCGTGACGGGTGGTACCCCAGTGGCCCAGTCATTATATAGAATCCATTCTCCAATACGAGCTTTTATGATTTAGTTGTATGCCTATTATGCTGGAATTTAATAATGTAACAATTTTGGCTATGATTAATATGTATTCGTACTCTAGACAATAAAATAATATCAGTGGATTTTCTATAGAAAATATTTTGGTTATTGTAAGGTAAAAACATGTCCATGTTTATGTACGACATGGTCTTACGAGATACCTTTATTTTGAAAGGTTTGATAAACTATACAAATTCATTTGGGTGTGTTTTCTCATGCTGGTTTACCAGACTAATCCGGGCGTTCTTCCCTTTCAATGCTCGGGTCAGACCGAGTATATTTACAGATTGCTTTGGATGCATTGGAGCTTAAGAGATGAGTTGGAGGTCCAAGACATATCCACGTATTTCTTTGTGTTCCACTGTGTTTTCAACTGGTTGTATTTATCGGCAATTGTAAGGACATACTGTTTTAACTGTCTGAGCTGAAATAGGTTATTATACTCTGATTGGTATATGTATATTATAGTTTTTGTGTGTAAAGATTTGTTGTATAGTATAGATTATTCATTCCTCTATGAGATTCTATGTTGTTTAGTTTCTTCTCGTCTTCTTTCTTCTTTCTTTTCCCTAACTATCCACCTTTCCGTTCAATTTGACTGGGTCATGTATGGTTGATTTTCCGCTTAAATTGTATGGAAAAGTGGGTTGTTACATCAAGTTTCCCAAAAAAGCTTCTTTGTAGTTATATTGATATTTATTTTGCATGCAAGAATTACAATTTGTGGGAATTGCGTCTTGGATGCCAATGATGGGAAGGACGCCATTATCACTGAATTTAAATCCTTAATTATAATTATGTATATAATTATATATATTGCTGCTATTTTCCGCCAAAGGAAAAAAGTTAATTTTTATTATTATTTAGTTTTTTATTTTTAAAAATTTGATAATTAAAAATTTATAATTAATTAAAATCATATAGAATAAATAAAAGGAAAATTTTTTAAAATAATTTTCAAAACTAAAATGTGTATTTCTATTATATAAAAAATTTCAAAACTTTATATTATTAATAAACATATAAATATGTATATTATTTATATAATAATTTTTGAATTAAATAATAATATTTATATATAATAAAGATCAGAAAGATTAACTGTTTTTCTTTTTATATTTCCGAAAGCTTTTCTAACAAAACTAAATTTTGTAAAGTTTTAAAACATATATTATCTTGTGTTAATCTTTTAAATTAGATTTAATATAAAAATCATGTAACATGTTATTATTTAAATTTCAAATTTTTTTAGGCCGAAAGCATATGAAAGAAAAAATATATAATTTTTTTAATTATATACATGCATTTATGTGTGCAACCATCAGCATGTGACAATCCATCGATATACCAATCTATGGTATTTTTAGCAAAATAGTATGTGGAGCAATGATCATATAAATATTTATATATAATATTAAATCAGAAGTGTACCTTTCACCAAAGCCTAAACTCGCACATTGAAATGAAGAAGTAAACTCCTTGAATCTAATTCTAATTCTGAAGTCGCTAACTCTCGAATTGCTTATGGCCAAACTTAACGCATATTTGGTTTGGTAAAATCCTATTTTACTTTATTAAGCGTTACTCGATAGTGATAATTATGTACACCAATTCTCTTCGTTAAAACTAACACTTTGGACTTATGGAATATGGTAATGGTCAAAATTCTAATACCGTCCATACTCAACTCTATAGTCCAAACACAAAGTCCTTGATTCAATAATAACAATTATTATTAACCGAAATACTCTGGTTAGAAACTTTGGCTTTGAGTTGACTTAAGTTAACCATGATACTAACATCGTATAACTATGGAGACAAATCCTCACTTGAATAGTGTTTCACTTCCAATGCTTCCACTCGACCCAACTATAGTTGTTCGATGGACATTATGCCACGATTTAACTATAAAAGCGGAGCTTCCACATTGGAGATCAACAGTATTCTCAAGTTCAAGAAAACTGTGTAATTTTGTCACATTGATGTTTTCTGTTTAACCTTAGTTATATTAACCAACAAAAAAACTATAGGGTTAGTAATTCCATAGTTATCCAATAACTATCAGTACGAAACCCAAGATGTCCCCAGTAGTCATGAGTAATATAGTGCCTAACATTTGGATAGCGTTATGTACACTAGTCTCAACAGATGTATCGATATCCAGTCTCGATACATCTTGACTAAGAATATTTAAAATGGTATGTTTATAATTTATAGTGATAAATCACTCATGATTACAATACATTGTAACTACTATCATAAAACATATCATTTATTGATTTTCTATTAAATATACTTTTAAGTAAATTAAATAATTAATATAACACATTATATTAAGTATATAATAGAAAGAAACAACTTTTATTTCGAACAAGATTGGTTTTCGAGTTGGATATATGTAACTATTACATAATTGCACCTAGGGCATACCTCTAACTTTGTCAATCTTCCACTTTATGAATGGATTTTCTATGTTGGTTTAATTATCCACTCTATCAATCAACTCCCTCCAATGCTGATAAACTACTTTTATTATGTGGAACTATTCGAAGTATGTTTCTCGACTTCTAATGATTTCTGATCATTACACTGTTATCATATAACAATAATGTAGTATTCTTAATACTTGGAATCACCCCTAGCTCAGTTTTAAATTTGTGCATTTGTATTTGTACATTGTTTTTATCGTTGCGTTAATCAAGGTGATGTACTTAGCCTCTTCGTTGAATCGGCCATAACCTTTTATTTGGAACATTTCCAATTTAAAGCTCACTAACTAAGGTTTGAACATGGATTTAATATTGACATATTATGCTCAACATCATTTATTAAATTCGAGTTCGAACACTCCTTTATAAAGAGTTCGTTGTTTCTGTAAATAATTCTCTAGTATTTCATAAATACTTGAGAATACTTTAAAATACCATTTAGTGATCTTAATTTGGATTTGATATTTTCTTCATACATTAAATACATAAGAAAATTACAATATTGCAGACAACACATGTATGATAATTCCTATTACTAATGCATAAAGAATTCATCTTACATGTTCTATATTAAACATTTTAATAAGGTGTCTTTGCATATCGTTTTGGGACATTCCCAATGTAACACCCCTAATTTTTGTTTAACATTATTCAGGACATTTAATTAGATAAATTAAATAGAATAATGTGTTGATTAAGGAGTTGAGGTTTAATTGTCAATTAACTTGGCTACGGCTAATCAAATGAATGTATAAGTATGGTTTATAATTTATAAGTTAGGAAAAAAGAGGAGGGCGATATGGGAATAGCCACACCCATATACCCTTAAACCCTCCCTTATTCTGACCTACCATTTCATAAATCAAAATACACATAAAAGAGAAGTTATAGCCAGCCATTAAAACACCTTAGGAGATCAGCAAACTAGGAAGATCCAAGAAAGAAAGCTAGAAGATTAAAGCTAGGACAAATCTCAAACTCCAACAGCTTAATCAAGGTGAATAATAGTGTAAATCATCTCATTTTTCCTTGTTTTGGTTCGGTTATGGATAGTAACCGAGTGTATTTTTCTCTATTGACTAATAATCATTGAATGGATAGAATAATGATATATGGTGACTTATTGGAATTTTTATGGAATTAAAATGATGGGTTTTAGAGTAAAAACCTTAGTAAACAACCTCCAAACGACTTGAATTTTGGATATGTTGTGTAAAACATAATTTTGATGACGGTGTTTTAATTTCATAATTTTTGTAGTTAATAGGAATATTTTATGTATTTACTAAGGTGAAAAAGATATTTATTTCGGGTTTTAATTATTAAAAATAATAAAATAATGAATTTTTCCCTGAAATTTTTATATGATGTAGAAAATGTTATTTTAGATTTTTGGTGAATGTTTTGGATTTTTTCCAAGTGATTTCGATTTAATATGAATTTTCTAAGCTAAAAAGGCTTAATAATTATATTAAAATATTAATATAATTAAATATTTTGAAAATAATAAAATCTGATTTATAGCAGTTTTTCTGCAAAGAAAGTGATAAAGTATGTCATTAACCAATAGAAATTTGACAAATAATAGGAGTTGGTGAAAAGAATATATTTTAATTAGCAAAATAACAATTTTCAAGTTATTTACTATTCTGCCATTGTACCTAGTCGAAAACCCATTTCGACAGCACCCTTATGCAGCAGTTCTGGACCCTTCTGCAGCACTTCGGAACCACCTTTCAAAGTAGTCGAAACCCCCTTTTGACAGCACCCTTCTACAGCAGTTCTGGACCCTTCTGGAGCACTTCAGAACCACCTTTCGAAGTAGTCGATACCCCCTTTCGACCGCACCCTTTCGTAGTAGTCGAAAGCACCCTTTCGCAGCATTTCGAAAGCATCCTTTCGAATCAGTCGAAAATCCCCTTTCGATAGCAGTTGTAAATGTCGGAAAAGCCCTTTCGTAGCAGTTTTCACCAGCTTTGTTTACAAAACTTCAAATAGGCATAATTCTCTAACCGTAAGCCCACTTTTCTATTGATACCACTCTACGGAAAGGGAAACCATCATTTGAATACAATGGAATAAGTTAGAGACCTTAGTTCTACAACTATAAAAGGTTATAGCTATAACAAAGTTTTATATTTTCGAAAGAGTTGATTTCTTTGCTTTCGAATATGATTGCTTTGTTTTCTTTGCCTTCGAAGTGGATACTTTCGAATGGGTTGTAAAATTGTTTTCTTTTAACCAAGTTTTATACTTTCGAAGGGGATACTTTTGAAAGGGTATGCTTATACCAAGCCTTATCTTTTTGAATACGTAGGGTGGGTAACCTTATATAATAAATGTTGTTTAACCTTGGGGATACCGGGGTGGGTTTAATGAGTTCAACACAATAGTTGGGGATATCAACACTTATATTTTTTAACATTAATCATTGGGGGATACCAATGTAAATTATAAATGAATATAACCTAAATTAGGGATACTAATGGAAATAGGTTAATCATGTGGATAACGTGGGGATGTTTGATGGATAGTCAACATCATGTCGGAGATGGATAGTCTCCATATGATTAAAGAAGGGTTCATAGTCATCCTAGGAAAACTATGCGATATTTGATGGATAGTGAACATCATGTCAGGGATGGATAGTCTCCATATGATTAAAGAAAGGTTCATACTCATCCTAGGAAAACTATGGGATGTTTGATGGATAGTCAACATCATGTCGGAGGTGGATAGTCTCCATATGATTAAAGAAGGGTTCATAGTCATCCTAGGAAAACTATGGGATGTGAGATAGACAGTCCACATCAGTTTAAGTGAGATGAATGTGGGATGGATAGTCCCCTTAATGCAAATATAGTCTAGAATGGGATGGGTAGTCCTTGAAAATATAAGACGAATAGTCACTTAAAACTCAGATGGTTAGTCTAACTAATGTGGGATGGGTAATCCAATGTATATGATTAATTTCTATATTATCATATTATGTATGTTTTAAACCACTGTGGATGCAGGAGCACAGTATATTATTTTATAAAGGTTTTAGGATACTAGTGAGGGGAAAATCCGTTCCGTTAAGCGGTGTGGTCTCACTAGATATCTAAAAAGATTGAGATGTTAGATTATTATTCATACCAGGCTTTATGTCTGACTCGAAGTTTATGTTTTTCCCTTAAAATCTCGAGTACTCAATTGATTTTGAGTAGTTTGAGAGTTGAGATTTTCAGGTACCTCTAAGAAGAATAAGCTTCCGGAGACGTGCAGAAGGCATGATAGCTATTTAAGAGATCTCTTTTCTTTTAATTCCGCTGTGTTGTTTGTAATGGAAAAGTTGTTATATTGCCTGTATATACTCTGATCATACCAAGGGGCATCTTCATATGTCGCTCTGGGCGTATGTTGTAATAAGTATATTTTCTCTGAACGTGGTTTGCGAACATGGGATTATGTAATGAATTTGGAATATTTTGAAATGGAATGTGGAATTTATTTTGCAGTTTAAATTTTTTCCATATTCATGTGTTTCTGTGTATCAATGAATCTAACACCGCCATATTTGGTCGCCGAGGATTAATAATTATGGATGACTGTAGCATCCGTAGTCATTATTTTTGGGCCTCCAAGTAGGGGGATGTTACAAGTTGGTATCAGAGCATAGGTTTATGATAAAACATAAAATAAACCAAAATTTTTCAAACATAATCCTAATAAAGTGAAGAATAAGATTGGGATTTGGGTTAACGCTATAGTAATGTACTTGTATTTGATATATAGGTATATATCTAAGTACGTATTCCCCTCTCTCTTAGATCGTTCTTGTGTATCTTACTAAGGCTCGTATGCAAATTTACGAGAAAGAGGATATGTAAGCAGGAAATGGAAGAGGAAATCTAGGTGGAGGAAGCACCACTACCAATGGAAATGCTCGACCTAACACCCGGAGAAACCAAGGTAGATAGGCTAATGCTAATCAAAATGCTAAGGCCAATGTAGGTGGTGGAAATCCGCCAGTAGATGCGGGGATGGCGTATCAGTTGTTGGCTAATCTTTTCCAAGCAGGAGATGCTGGTAATGTTGGTGGAGTTAATCCTGTAGTTCCAGTTTGATATAATTATGTTAGGATGAGTGGAGACTATACCAGTCTGGGTGGAAAGCCGTTTGTTGGAATGAAGGATGCTGTTGAAGTTGAGAACTAGCTTTTAAACAGTGAAAGGATCTTTACTGATTTAGGCTTGGATGATGGAGCAGAAGCGAAGGCTTGTTTCTAGACAATTTTAAGGAGCAGCGCTTTATTGGTGGAATGGAATTACCGCTAGAGTGCCCGAGGAAGAGTTGACTTGGGCAGAGTTTCGAAGGAGATTCGAAGAGAAGTTTTTGTCCAAAGTTTCCAAGTCTGGATTGCTGAGAAAGTTTATGGACTTAAAGTAGGAAGAGATGTCGGTAATTGAGTATGCTACAAATTTTAATGAGTTATCCAGATATAGATATGCTACCATTGACAACGTCATCAAAAGGAATGAGAAGTTTATTAGAGGACTGAATCTCGAGATTGCTAAGGCGATTATGTCACATCTTCGAGATCAGAGTGATGTTGTAGTTGAGATGGACATCCAAAATGAGGAGATGCTTTCTACTTTTGAAATAGAGAAACCAGCTGAGAATCTGGGTTCTCAGGGTAAGAAGAGGAAATTCTTCAAGAAGAAAGGAGCCCAGAAAGGGGATGCTACCAAAAAGGCAAAGGCTGATTTAGTGTGTTATAAGTGTGGTAAGAAGGGACATTATGCCCACGAGTGCAGAACTGGTAAAGGAAAGAAGCCTGTAGAGAAGAAGAATGTGAAATGCTTCAACAGTAACCAAGTAGGGCATTACAAGAACTAGTGTCCGGAGCCAGCTAGGGCGGACAAGGGAAAGGTTTTTGTTGTTGGATAATCAGCTAAGCCCACTGTAGCTAATAAGGGGAAAACTATAATGAAAGGTACGTTTTTGATTCAGAGTATACCAGTTAGGATACTTTTTGATACATGTGCATCACATTCATTTATATCCCAGTGTTTGGTTTATAGGTTATGCTTAGAGCCCACATACCTTGTTACTTCCTTAAGGGTTGCGAATCTAATAGGAGGGTATGCAACTCTGGGGATAAGATGTGAACAGTTAGAACTTTATTTGTTAGGTTATAAGTTTGCATGCAGTTTGTATGTGTACAATTTCGTAGATTTCGAAATCATTTTGGGTATGGATTGGTTGAGGAGGTATGAGGCTAGGATATTCTGCCAGGATGGGGAGATATCTTTGAGACACCCTAATAGTCATAATCAAATTATATTCTCAGTAGAGAATTCTGACCAGAGTTGTTGTGCTTTGCTAAGTGCAATGGAAGTGGGTGAGGAGTTAAATCAGGTTCAGATTGCAAGAGAATTTGCAGATGTCTTTGAGCCAGTCACAAGACTGCCACCGAAATGAGCTGTTGAGTTTTAGATAGATCTTGTGCCAGGAGATGAACTTGTGAGTAGACCACCAGCAGGATGACATCGACAGAGATGAAAGAACTGAAGGTGCAGGTAGTGGATCTTGAAGGAAGGAATTTTATTAGACCAAGCAGTTCGCCTTGGGGAGCGACCGCGGTATTTGTGAAGAAACAAGATGGGTCGTTGAGGATGTGTATCGACTACCGTAAGCTGAACGAAAGGACGATAAAGTAAGTATCCTTTGCCGAGAATTGATGATCTATTTGATCAGTTGACTGGAGCCAAAGTATTTTCTTAGTTGGATTTGGCAACGAGGTTCCATCAGTTGAGAATGGCAGAGGACAACATTCCTTTGGCTGCATTTCGGACTAGATATGGTTCGTATGAGTGGTTATTGATGCCATTCGGATTGAGGAATGCACCTGATTTCTTTGTGGATTTGATGAATAATGTCTTCCGAGAGTATTTGGATAGATTTGTGTTGGTGTTTATAGATGACATCTTGGTATACTCTAAGGATGAGAGAGAGCATGAAGATCGTCTTACAGTTGTGCTAGAGACGCTAAGGCAGAATCGGCTAAAGGCGAAATTTACCAAGTGTCATTTTTGGAAGAAGGATGTTAAGTTTCTTGGTCATGTGGTTTCATAGAAGGGATTGTCAGTTGGTCTAGATAAGATCAAAGCTGTGAACAATTGGAAGAGACTAGAAACGGTGACCGAGATCAGAAGTTTTCTTGTACTTGCTGGCTATTACCGGAGATTCATTAAGGATTTCTTGCGGATAGCAGCGCCTTTGACTAAGCTTACCAGGAAGGATGTGAAGTTTGTTTGGTCCGAAAAATGTGAGGAAGCATTCCTTAAGTTAAAGAATTTGTTGACCAATGCTCTAGTATTAGTAGTTCTAGATGGTAACCAAGGGTTGGTAGTATACACAGATGCATGTGGGACTGGATTGGGAGCATTTTTGATGCAGAAGGGCAAAGTTATTGGTTACGCGTCCAGGCAGCTTAAACCGCATGAAGTAAGATATCCTACTCATGACTTGGAGTTGGATGCGGTGATTTTTGCCTTGAAGATTTGGAGGCATTATCTTTTGGGGGAGAGATTTGAATTGTATACCGATCATAAGTCTTTGAGATACCTATTCTCTCAGAAGGAGTTGAATATGCGACAGGTGGCTGGAGTTTTTGGCTGCTTATGATTTTGGTATAGAGTATACCCCAAGGAAAGGTAATAAAGTAGCGGATGCTCTCAGGAGAAGACATCAGAATGTGGTGTTAGCTATGTTGGCAGAGTGGAAAGATCTGGAAGCTTTGGCTAGTTGTGGTGTGCAGTTAAGATCGACTGCTAGTTCTAGTCAGAATACTGCCATGTTGTCCAGTTTGGAAGTTCGACCAATGTTGATTGAGAGAATTGCTTCTAAACAGAAGGAGAATCCATTATTAGTTGAGAGGATCAAAAGGCTTAAGGTTGGAACTAAGGTCGATAATTTGAAAGATTTTTGTCTTGAGCAGAGATGATGGTTGAGAAAGAAGGGACGGTTATGTGTTCCAGATGTGGAGAACTTGAGAAGAGAAGTTCTTGAGGAATGTCATCGATCCAAGTTTACGATTCATCCTAGAGGGACTAAGATGTATCAAGATATGAAGAGGAGCTTCTATTGGGAAGGGATGAAGAGGGATGTTGGCTTGTGGGTCAGGCAGTGTGAAAACTGTTAACAAGTGAAAACCGAACATCAAAAGCCAAGTGGGTTACTTCAGCCTCTAGATATTCCAGTTTGGAAATGACATTCGATATCCATGGTTTTATTGATGGGTTTCCTAGATCAAAGAGAGGAAATGAAAGTATATGGGTTATTGTGGACAGGTTGACCAAAAGTGCCCATTTCATTCCAGTAAAGTCGACCAGGACGGCACCAGTTTTAGCGAAGTTGTTCATGAAGAACATAGTTAGACTTCATGGAGTTCCTAGTAGCATAGTCAGCGATAGAAATGCTTTATTCACTAGTGAACTCTGGAATAGTCTACAAGATGTGTTAGGTACTAAGCTCAAGATGAGTACAGCTTATCACCCACAGACGGATGGGCAGACAGAGAGAGTCAACAAGGTACTTGAGGACTTGTTAAGAGCTTGTATATTGGACTTTGGTGGATCTTGGGAGGACCACCTACATTTGATTGAGTTTTCCATTAATAATAGTTATTAGACTAGTATAGGAATGACGCCTTTTGAAGCTTTGTATGGAAGGCCATGCAAATCACTAGCATGTTGGTTAGAGACTGGAGACAGATTGGTCTTTTGTCTTGATTTGGTTGGAGAGGCGTCAGAAAAGATTGAGTTAATCAGAGGATGGATGAAGGAATCTCAGTCCAGGCAGAAGAGTTACGCAGATAAGAGGCGTAAAGGCTTAGAGTTCTCAGTGGAAGACAGGGTTTTTATTAAAGTATCACCAATGAAGGGTGTGGTACGGTTTAGAAAGTCGAGAAAGTTGTCCCCGAGATATGTTGGACCATTCCAGATTTTAGAGAGGATTGGAAAGCTTGCTTGTAGAGTAGAGTTGCCGAGCAATTTGGCAGGTGTCCATAATGTATTCCACGTGTCTCATCTTCGCAAGTATGTGCATGATCGAGAGGCTACCATTCCTCCGACAGAGTTGGAGGACTTTGTAGTGGAGCCTGATTTGAGTTTTGTTAGACAACCAGTTCGGGTTGTTGCGAGAGATGAGAAAAGATTAAGGACCAAGACTGTCAAGTTGGTGAAAGTTTAGTGGGGCGACAACAAGAAGGACTGTACTTGGGAGATAGAGGATAGGATTCGAGATGCTTATCCTGATCTGCTTGGACCTAGTCGAAACCCCCTTTCGACAGCACCCTTCTGCAGCAGTTCTGGACCCTTTTGCAGCACTTCGGAACCACCTTCGAAAGTAGTCGTAACCCCTTTCCGACAGCAGCCTTCTGCAGCAGTTCTGGACCCTTCTGCAGCACTTCGAAACCACCTTTCGAAGTAGTCGAAACCCCCTTTCGACCGCCCCTTTCGCAGCAGTCGAAAGCACCCTTTCACAGCGTTTCGAAAACATCCTTTCAAATCAGTGAAAAGCCCCCTTTCGACAGCAGTTGTAAATATCGTGAAAGCCTTTTCGTAGCAGTTTTCACCAGCTTTGTTTACAAAACTTCAAATAGGCATAACTCTCTAACCGTAAGCCCGTTTTTCTATTGTGACTACCGAAAGGGAAACCATCATTTGAACACAATGGAATAGGTTAGAGTCCTTAATTCTACACCTATAAAAGTTATAGCTAAAACAAATTTTTATATTTTCGAAGGAGTTGATTTCTTTGCTTTCGAATACGTTTGCTTTGGTTTCTTTTCCTTCGAAGGGGATACTTTCGAAAGGGTTGTAAAATTATTTTCTTTTAACCAAGTTTTATACTATCGAAGGGGATACTTTCGAAAGGGTATGTTTATACAACTCTTATCATTTTGAATATGTAGGGTGGGTAACCTTATATAATAAATGTTGTTTAACCTTGGAGATACCGGAGTGAGTTTAATGAGTTCAACACAATAGTTGGGGATACCAACACTTATATGTTTTGACACTAATCATTGGGGGATACTAATGTAAATTATAAATGAATATAACCTAAATTAGGGATACTAATGGAAATAGGTTAATCATATGGATAACAAGGGATGTTTGATGGATATTCAACATCATGTCGGGGATGGAAAGTCTCCATATGATTAAAGAAGGGTTCATAGTTATCCTAGGAAAACTATGGGATGTTTGATGGATAGTCAACATCATGTCGGGGATGGATAGTCTCCATATGATTAAAGAAGGGTTCATAGTCATCCTAGGAAAACTATGGGATGTGAGATGGACAGTCCACATCAGTTTCAGTGAGATGAATGTGGGATCGATATTCCCCTTAATGCAAATATAGTCTAGAATGGGATGAGTAGTCCTTGAAAATATAAGACGGATAGTCACTTAAAACTCATATGGTTAGTCTAACTAATGTGGGATGGGTAATCCAATATATATGATTAATTTCTATATTATCATATTATGTATGTTTTTAACCATTGTGGATGTAGGAGCATAGTATATGGTTTTATAAAGGTTTTAGGATACTAGTAAGGAGAAAACCCGTTCCGCTAAGCGGCGTGGTCTCACTAGATATCTAAAATGATTGAGATGTTAGATTATTATTCATACTAGGCTTTATGTCTGACTCGAAGTTTATGTTTTCCTCTTAAACTCTCGGGTACTCAATTGATTTTTAGTATTTTGAGAGTTGAGGTTTTCAGGTACCTTTAAGACGAATAAGATTTCGGAGACGTGCAGGCGGCATGATGGCTATTTAAGAGATCTCTTTTCTTTTGATTCCGCTGTGTTGTTTGTAACGGCAAAGTTGTTATATTTCATATACTCTGAAATGGAATGTGGAATTTGTTTTGCAGTTTAAATTTTTTCCATATTCATGTGTTTCTGTGTATCAATGAATCTAACACCACCGTATTTGGTCGCCGATGATTAATAACTATGGATGACTACAACATCCGTAGCCATTAGTTTTGGGCCTCCAAGTAGGGGGATGTTACACCCAACATCCTTTATACTTAATATAAAAGATAATTAACAAATCCAATATCGAGTATTAAACAACCAAACAATTACTGATTTTTCGACATGAGTATGTCATTAGCAATCAATAGTATGGTTTACCATTTTAGAAATATTTTAGTACCTTTAATAGTTCATTCTTATGGGCACCCGCTTCCCCTGCATTTTTACTGAAAATCAAACTATTTGCTATTTCTATTAAAATACTTACACAATTCTGTTGCTTATAGAATAATGCTTTCTTATCATTTCCCAAAAACCCACAAACTCAAATGGCTCCCACTGACTCTGAGACACTTTGGTTGTTATGTGCAAATAGACTATTCTAAATCATTATTTAGAATTTTCCATTTCAACACATATGTACTGAAGCAGATAGTTGCACCAAGCAATAATTTTATGAGTAAATCCGATTTAACTTGAGCACGTTAAATAACGAATCTATTACGCTAATTTCAATAATTGTAATTTATGATGTTATTCTCATCAACATTGCTCATTGTATTCCAACTGCATTAGTCTTGCTCTTGAAGACTCATTTACGGCAGGTGGATCATATCCCTTCGGGTGCATCTTTCAAAATCATATTTTGATACCATACTTGGAATCTGTTTTGAATTTACGCATCGCATCATATTATAGAGTCAATACTCTTAATGGTTTAATTTACTACCAAGGATTATCTACTCTCGATATTGATAAGAAACTCATAGTATCCCTTCAATGTGTAAGAATATTTATTAGACATTCTAATGCGTTGTGTTCATTTAGGTTTGGTTAATTGCATTTCATCCTACATAATCAATTTCATCTTTGGATCGTATCCAAATCTAATTTACTACCAATAATTTCTAAACGAAATTCCTTTGCTATGAAGTTGGTATTTTTAGAAATAATAGTTGTTTCTCAGTGCAACAGAGTAGGTATTCATAAACACTTTATGAATTTCCTTATATATTTAACTGATTTGGTTTTAGTTTACGATACCTATGTTCAAAATATAAGTTAGTCATCCAATGACGATTGTTCCCAAAATTCTTTTGGGGCAATACGTACAAAATCCCTCGCGTACGTTATTACGTATAGTCTTTCGACTTGCACAACCCGTTAACTCCTTACCTAGGATATGTTGGGTCTTCTTATAAACCTTTATCTTGTATGATTTTTTAAACTATCCTTTGAATAAAATTAATTTTAACCATATATGTATTACTCCTAAATCATGATCTTATAGAAAGAAGTTAACTCAACTTCACTCACCACTAATCTTACTTTGTTAAATAAAATTCAATTACTCCTTATCGATACATTATTATGTATCACAGGGAAGAGTGACTATTGAGATTAAATCTTTATTCATTCTTAGGTACGTTCGGAACTCTTTCCAATATACTCACCAATTCAATCAAATCAAATCATTTTTATTTTCTATTGCACGTTAATTTGCTTTCATTCTATATTATATGAACTGATCATTAACATACTGCATGTTTATCAAATACACATGTTCATGTTTGTGATAATTCATCGATGAATACAAGAAAGTACATGGAACCATTTTGGAATTAATAGACTTTTGATTGCTTACATCTATATGTACTAATTCGTAAATGTAACAAACCAAACCCCAGTAAGCTCGAATTTTCGCTAAATTGAAAACCCAAGTGCACCAAAGTACGGATCATTGGTTTGGTATCCTGCATATAAAATAAATGAATGTATATTTGGGCACTAACGATATAACTCATAGTGGAATTATAAAATATAATAAGTCATAGTTACTGACCAAGATTAACACTTCAAATGTCTAGTGTCCTTGTTTGTGTCAAGCATGCCAAAGGAACCTGTCCGTCTAAGCTATCCTTTAGGTTGTAATAAGGAGGAGGTCAGAACAACGTTCTAGTGACTGGTAAATTATACACTTTATACATAACACTAGTTTATATTGATTGTCTTCTATCACATGTTATGTCTTTTATTTTTAAATAGTCGTCTCGACTCTACGTATGCGCACAATACGTTATATCTACCCATAGTAGACTATAGCTATGTACAAATACATAAATATATAAGTACCACTAGTATCCATAAATTAGCATCCTGTTAGGATCCATCACCCTTATCGTTTCACGTTCTCGTCGCTGCGCATACCCAGGAACTCCCGTGGTGCCTAATAACAGCTTTGCAATAATTTAGTCGTATTGTAACTTGCACTTTTGGGGATTTTCGACTTGTCTGCTTCTTGGTTTATAGACTCAACTCTACAACCTATAAGTATGGTGGACTCAGGGCCACCGACGGTGGACTCAACTTCGCGAAATACCCAATGTATTTGAAAGACTTCTTTAAAAGGGTTAGCTAGCCTTGCCTCCTAACAAACAAAATAGCAAACAAACATGTGGCAATGCATAATCTAACATGGACCGTACACTAGTAGGGAGTGTAGCCTATTAGGTGTATCCCATGTCTTTCCTGATGACCGCTAAGGATTAATGACGCTCTCGACTTATGTGCAGCCTCTGCTCCTTAATTTGGTATCAACACATACTAACATAACATCATTCCCCGCTCACCATCCGATTTAGATTGCCCATTGCAATAAAGGCAATACCCATCTTTCCTATTTTTGAAGCAGACTCCACTTTTTATTGGGGTATTCCTTCATTTATACGCAAGCATATACACTCCATGGGTCCTACGGTTGGATATGTCTCACATAAGTATAATGTATACACAATTGTTGGTAGCCCCTTGCGGTGAGCAGGCTTCTATTATGTAACACTACTGACCTCGCATTCCAACCCATTCTAATGACCATGTCATTCTATTCATTTAATTATTTATTAACTTTAATAATTCACACCTATCGTAAACGCATACTTGAGGCTATATCTATATGTCTTATATATGTCTTATATATATATGTGTGTGTGTGTGTGTGTGTATATATATATATATCTTCATTCATTCTTACTTAATTATTTGACCTTTATAGTTTACTATTAACCATATTTCTCTACTTCTTTTGTGCGTTTATATCTTATTTGAGTTAAGACTATTTACTGCTTCCTTTTTAAAAGATTTACAATGTCTTAAGTTATTTATTCATTTACCTTTTTTCCAATTTTCTATTTCTATTCCCTTTTTAACCTTTGATTTATTCTTGACTACTCCTCAATTTATTTTTATTTAATTTCCATCTTTGTACGTATTATGTATCTTTTTTTAGAATGTTGTTATCACATTTATAATTCTTTATTTAACACTTGGGAATTTCCTGCATTTTAATATATAGGAATTATGTCTCTCCCGATGGAATGGTTAACTCTGTAAATTCCTATATCTTATCTAAAAGGAAGAATTGTGTTGTGTTTGAAATTACAAGGAATTTCCTTGTAATAGTTATTGAAATAAACAGTACAAAATTGGGTAAACATCCCTATTTTAAACATCTCTTTCTTTTTGGGTGTATTTGTTGTCTTTTCAAACGATACACTTTTATTTATAGTTTTAAATTTGATAATCTATAGAAATTCACATTACAACATCTTATATTCCAATGAATTAAAATACTATTTAAATCCCTATAATTTATCATGAAACTTAGTTTACACTTTTATTTTCAATAATCATTCAATTTACATATCTGGAATTATTACATCATTTACGGGTTCATGGTCTACTATTATTCAGTAATAAATTAAGGGATTGCTAATAACCAAATCCTTTCTAGATTTACATTCATTCAACATATATGTATATCAAGGTAACATTTACAGAATTTTTAGCCAGAGTTTATAATTTCATTGCATGTGTATAGGTTTAACCTACAACTCCAATTTATATTTCAAGCATATGGGAATAAATCTACAATGATATAAATCGAATATTATACAAAAGTATATAATTTTTCCCACTCACCTTTTTAGCATCCCAAATCTCTAGATGTAATCATTGTTATTCCAGTTTGATTTCCTTTTCTCCCTATTTGGATTTATACACCACAAGCGTATATAGATTTATCAAAGATCCAAATTAGAAAAGAGATTTAGAATTGATTTGTATTTTAGATTCGAATTTACAATTTACCTTGGCTTTGGCAATTTGATTTGAACCTATTCTCTTCCTCAATCATCTTCCATAATTTTTTATTTTGTATATGTATAAACTAGAACTATTTCTAAGAATTTAGAATTTTGGAAAAGAAGAGAAAGTGGTAGAGCTCTGGCATTGCTTCTAAAATATGAGTTTAGAAGTAAGGGTCTATGTCTATATTTATAGAGCTTCAAATCAATGCCAGCCGTTCGATGAAATTGTATTAAATCAGAGTCGTTTGGGCCATTTTTTACTGTCGAATTTACAAAGCACGGGTCAATCACTACCTGTCAACCAGTAGGGATATCGGGTCGCCCTGTAGCTTGTTTTAGACATTAATTAGTTACCGTTGTTGATTTTTTTTTATTTTATTCCTTTGAATGATTATGTTATTTATTTCTTTTAATTGTTTGTTTTATTCTTAATTGCAATAATTAATTTCCACTTATATATATATTTTCAGATTTGATTCAATGTTAACATTTCTTAATGTTTAAGTTTCCATTAACCCTATTAATTAGCATTATTCAACTTTTATTACCATGATTACATATATAATTATTTCCGATTCAAAAACTTCAAAAGCTAATAACGTTTTCGTCTGAACTCTGATCCGAAAACTTTATATGTGAAAATTAATTAAAAAATCACCCCAAACCCAACGGTATAATTTTTGTAGCCAAATTATGAAGTTTGCAAAAATTCAAATTTTCAGCATTATTATTTATTTATTAAATATCTTTTTAATTAGTTGTCGTAAAATCATGGGGTGTTACATTAGAGTTCATCAACTATTATGATGCTTCCACTAAATGGATTTTTTTCTCTTAATTGTCTAAGATATAATTTAATAGTACCATATGATTCATAATCACATAATCAAAAATTATTTCTCAAGACTATGGCTTAGTCTATAATTCCAAAATAATTGCAAATAAATTTATACGATTCTATATTTTCCAATGCATCACAAATACCAGCACTATAGTTTTATTTTATAACGAATATTGATAATATTCATATTAAAATAAAATTGTTTATTTTTCAATCGATACTGAAAATAATAATTATTTCATAAATAATGTTTGGTATGCTTTACGAAAACTTCATAACATGATGCGACCGATAAGTATTATATGGCAAGCTCCCACTATTTCTGACGTTACTATAATGACGTACGAAATACGGAGGTCCATTCAACCACTTAATGTAGGCTATTTATTCCATCAACTGCAACTAGTTTAACAATCGAGATCTTAAACTTATAAGAGTAAATCCCATAGAAAATAAATACATTTTAGAATACTCATTTACTTGTTTTCGATGTTTCTTTATGAAGCAGAAGTGACCATTCACTCTCTTCATCCCAACTACGTCTTAGGATACATCCACACTTATACATCTGATTTCCTTTCTAAATGGTCGAACCATTCAAAGGAAATATTTACTACGATATCATAACAAACTCTTTTACAAAAGTGAATTTGGTTATCCTTAACTCTTAAGTACATCAAATAAAGTGCAGTTTACGTAAACTGATCAAACCGAGATTTTAGTGATCGAATTCATAGATCTATCTTATAGCCTTTGGTCTAGTGCTATGTTTAACAAGACAAGATCATTATTGTAATCAATCATATTCAATAAACGATCTCACACTGTAGTTTACTTGCTTATTTCAATGAACTAATTTCATCGAGGCTTCGTACATTATGAATTGTGACTGTTCACCATATAACATTTATATATGAATCTTATATGGGTCAAATATCCATATTTCTTTTATTGCTTTTAGAGTTTAAAACTTATTGAAGATAATATACAATCTTGGACAAGTAAACTCGTAAGTGACTAAGTTACGAACGAATTTAGTGGTCGCATAATTAGGCACTTGCATGGGTCATCATGCAAAAGTTTATTAGTGAGTACATTTTATATTTATGTTTGTCAATATTAATTCGGTTCATTTATGTATTTTAATTGATAAATGTTTCATCAATTATTTTAATTGCATAAATTTATCGATGTAGACTATTATAGCTTTATACAGCAGATGTTCTTATAATATTAGAAAGATTAAATGTTACCATTTTATTTTTTAATAAGGCTCCCACTAGTCTTTTATGTTTCTCCAAACCCTAAGATGGAACATAGAAATCTTTCACCTTCACTAGTGGGGTGTTAGGACTCGTCCATCTTAGGATTTTAGCCTTGAGTTTGACCAATGAGTCATAACCCACAAACGATGGATAACTCCTTATCGGTTGTATCATATACAACTCCTAACCCATGGTTCCTTGTCCTAATCTCATATACAACTCCTAACCCATTAATTTTATTAACAAATCGAAAGAAATTATTCACTCACACCTACCATTTCGCGACGGCCTAAGTATAGTATATGTACCTTGAGTTTACTCAACAAATACATATAGTTATCTTACCTCATCTAGTCAATATATTTATAATACTACACATAACATATCTAGCTTGAGTTTGCTCAACAACCAGAGAGTATGCAAGTAATTTATTAATATATATATATATATATGGTAGAGGAAAACACTTATATTAAAGATTCATAATCTTCAATATATTTAATTGAGTGATATTGACTTATGGAATAATGTATTTCTATTAAAATACACTCGTGATTCAATTGTTAGACACATTAGAATCACGTATATGTACTTTTACTTATGTATTCATTCCTTAAGTCTATTTAGGGTTTTTTTGATGTTCCACCTTTAATTTATACATTTATATCATATAAATTTTATTATAATATAAATTTTATACTTTATTTAACTTATATGTTATTTTATGTATAACAATATATTAATTAAATCTTATTTATTTAATTATTATATTATTCAATTATACAATACTATATTAAATATATATATCGTAACCTTTATAGTAATACACATATATTTTATATATACGTATTTTAATTTATTAATTAACTTTTAATTAATTTATTTAATTAAACAATTTTAATCAAATTTTATTAATTTTCAAATTTCTTTTATACACGCATGTACACTGAAATTGTCTTAAATAATTCAAGACAATATAACATATATCATTATTTATTTATACATATGTGTGTGTGTATTTAATTAATTAATTTATTTAATTAATCCATTTATTTTATTAATCTTATTAATAAATAATATTTTCAAAATTAATTTATAACATTTTGAAACATTTTGAATAATTATATTATATGTTTTATAATATGTGTTTTATTTTAAATTTAACTTTTGAATTTAAAACTTTTATTTTAATTTTCAAAACAATTTGAAAATTTATATTATAACATTTATAATATTTTTATTATTTTTAAAATTACTTTTAAATTTAAAACTTTTATTTTAATTTCAAAACAATTCTGAAATTAGCCTAAGGTCTAATTCAAATTGGGCCTTTTCTATTATGGATAACCTTCGGGCTTGCCACATCTATTTGGACTAAGCCAGTAGTCAAGTAGGGCAAAGTACTTGATTAACCAAACCAAACCTTAGATACTACTTTTCTAGACACCTTACTATATGGATATGATTTAATAAGTTAGCCTTAATACTGCTAATTCAAACCGCATAGGCTATTTGGCTCCGATGCCATTTCGGAACTAGGTCAGCCCGCAGCATAGTAATTGGGCAAATTTCAACAAGGAATCATTATTGGATCTTTAATGGGCCTATGTAGTCTGAATTCATTTAGAACTTTTATAAATTTCTTCTAAATAAATTTTTTATGTAAATTTATAAATAAAGTTTTATTTTATATTTATATATGTGTATCATATACACATATGAATGTGCGTGCACATGTAACATGATAATGTATATATGTTTTGACATGTCCGTGTGTAGATGTTGGAAATTATACTACAACGAATATGCTAGCCCCTCGTGTATACAAATGGATTGTCCAAATGTATATATTTGTATGTACATCGAAATATTATATATATATATACACGTAAAATTATAAAATAATAATTATATAATATTATACATTATTGGTTGTATATAACTCACATAAAGCATTTATGAAAATACATATACATATATATATAATAAAATTATAGAATTATTTGGTAAAAAATTTAGGATATCTACAATGTGAAATCCAAACTGAATTTTTTTATGTTTTAAATTAATTTAAATGTACATTACATATAAACATAAAACTAGTTAAAAATATATATATATATGTATGTATGTATATATATATATAAATTTATAATTATATATGTATATATATATATATAAATTTATAACTAAATATATATATATATTGTTGGTGCCTTCGGCCGGATGAAAAAATTAATTTTTTTATCATTATTTAATTTTCAGTTTTAAATAATTTAATAATTAAAAACTTATAATTAATTAAAACTGTATGGAATAAATGAAAAAATAATTTTCAAAATTATAATGTGTATTTTATATTATATAATTTTTCTAGAATTTTATATTATTAATAAAAACACACACATATATATGTGTATATTATCTATATAAATAATTTTGAATTAAATAATCGTATATCTATATATACATATTAAATATCCAAAAAATTAAAGAAATTCTTCACGTGATTCTCCTATCGACGATCTTAGATAAGATGTTCCCTCTGATCTGCATGATGAAGATGGGTTTTAAAGATAACCTATTGGAAGGCAAAGAAGGCAAAGAAGGCAGGGAAGCCTTTTCACTCTAACAATGTCAATAACATTAGATCTACTTGTATTTCCACGAGGCAGGGACAAATATTCTCTAGTAGATCGAGATTCTCTAATTCTAGCACTGCTAATATGATGGGAGGATGGTTTCTACCTAATCAAAATTTTGCTCCAAACAATTAGGATTCCCTTCAGTGGCGGAGGTTTATGGTGGTAATGTTAATTCTACTGATATCAATCATGATAATAGACATATTTCTAGGGTCAGGAATGATCTTGTGGCCGAATTGGAGGTTTCTACTTACTTGCCTGTTACTTACTTCCCTCCTAGAGAATTTAACAAGTTGAAATGTGCAAAAATTTATACACAACTTGTTAATTCTGCAAGGGATAAATGGAGAAATGCCATAGCAATTTATGTTATGGGTCCAAAACCCTACTATTATCTTTTTAGAGCTTATATTTATATTATAAGGGTTTGGAAGCCAACGGGAGATTTTCAAATTTTCTCTAAAGAGAATGGTTTTTATTTAATAAAATATGAAAATCAAGAGGATTACGATAAAATATTAGCCAATGGTCCCTATTTCTATGATAAACGATTGATGATTATGAAAAAGTAGAAGGATAGCATGAAATTAACTAGGGATTTCTTAAAATCTCTCCCTATATGGGTTCATTTTCGAACCTAGACTTAGATTTCTAGACTGAAGAAGCCATTGGTAGAATTGCTTATGTGCTTAGCTTTTCTATCAAACTTGATCAGTTACTAAAGGGATGATTCGTCTTTCATTTGCTAGAGTGCTTATAGAAATAGATGAAAATTTTGCATTTCCTAAATTGGTCCCTGATGCAGAAGATAATATTGTATGGCAGGAAGTAATGTATGAAAGGACACCTTTAAAATGCACTATTTGTCGTTGCTATGGCCACTGTGATAGGAGATGTAACTCAGTTAAAAGTTAAAACTTGACTCCCTAAATAGAAAGCTACTAATGATAAATCAATGTATACGGACCCTATGCATATGGACACAAACAAAACTTCAGTTGCTAATACTACTGTTCAAATACAGAATCATGCTACAAACGTCACAGTTAATAAAGTTGCATCTGATAAAATTTCAAAGAGTTCAACAAAGTCCAGAGTTATACATAATATCTCTAATTCCACTACTAAATGGCCATTTAATAAACTCTCAGACATACATAATCAAAGTAACAGTCCTATCAATTTGGAAATCCCTATCTCGACTACTGCAGTGGAGATGGACTTTGTGGGAGAGGAAGGTTCTGATCCTCCTTTGAATTCTGAATGAAGGAAATCTGATGCAATCCCTGTACCTGCAGAGATTGATAAAGGTAAACAAAAAGTTATTGAAGTTGCTAATAGTTATAGTTCATCTCAGAGAAATTCAGAAAGTAGTAAATATAATACTGCTCCCTCTAATACTCCAATTTTTGAGAATTCCAGCATTAGAATTACTCGTAGAAATAGGCAGGAAGAGGATAATTTCATTTTCAAAGATGGTGAGTCAGATAGTGTCGTTAACAATCCTGCATGGTTAGACCTTATTAGTCAAGTAAAGAACAAGAACAGACGTAATAAATGAAGTAAGGTGAGTTCTAACCCTATTAACTCTAACACTGAGGGAAATCCTATCTCTGATTAATTAATGTCGTTCCTTTTTCAGAACGTTAGGGGAATGAACTCCTCTACAAGAAACTTGAATATTATGAATCAGATTGTGAACTTTAACGTATCAGTTGTGGCTCTGTTTGAACATAAATTATCTGATGATGATATTAAAGTCTTTGTCAATGGTTGTTATCTTGGGTGGTCTTTTTGCATAAATGATTACCCAAATGAAAAGAGTAGAGTATGTGTTATGTGGGACACAAATTATTAGCAATTTAATATCATCGGAAAAAATCAACAAGTTGTATCAGGAATTTTGCATAACATTAGAGGCTTTAGAGCATCTCCAACAGTTCGGAGTGTGGAAATTGGATTTTCCGCACTCCGAAATATTGGAGGCCTCATTTCTACAACAGAAATGAGACCAGGCGCCTGTTGAACAGATGCCTGGGCATCAGGCGTCTGTTCAACAGGCGCCTGAGTTTTTTAATAATTAATTGGAATTAATTGGGCGCTTGGTCAACAGGCGCCTGGATACCCGGCGCCTGTTGAACAAGCGCCTCGCTAGATTTAACATTCCGGCACTTTGGCCTTCCGTTTCTGCACTATAGGATTTTCTGCACCCTGTTGGAGAGCTTCTTGGGTGCAGATTTGAGAATTATCAAACAGTTGGAGATGCTCTTAAAATTATCTATACTGATGTATATGGACTTTATTCACATGCACAAAGACAAGCTTTATGGGACCACATTAAAAGAATTGCTCAAAATGACTCCATTCCTTGGATTATTTCAGGGGACTTTAATGCAGTTCTTTATCACTCTGATAGAAATGGTCCCTCTAATAATTCCAGAAATGCCGAAGAAGAGTTTTTTATACTATACAAAGTGTGGGCTTTTGGAAATCTAGGGATTGGGCAACAAATTTACTTGGAGAAGAGGTAAAGACTTTTCTATTCATAGTAAAATTGATAGGATGTTTACTAATTTGGAGTTCCATGTTGTTTTCGCTAATGCTACTACTAACATTTTACCATACTCCACTATCGATAACTGTCCTATTTTAGTTCAATTACATTATGATGGTCCTAATCAGAAAAATATGCCATTTAAATTCAACAATATGTGGCCTAATATTTCTGGTTATAAAGAAGTTATGGAAAGTTCTTGGTCACTTGATAATGTAGGTAATGATCTTTATAAGTTTCTACACAAATTGAAGCAAGTCAAATATTCTCTCAAACAGTGGAATAAAGGAAGAATTTATTTAAATGATGTATTAAGTCAATTAAGGGAAAATAATAATAAATTATATCAAAACCTGCTAGAAAATCCCTCAGATCAAAAGGTGGTGCAAGATTATTGGGATAACCTTTTTCAACTAGAGTGCACCATGTACAATCATGCCATTGAAAACCAACAAAATCAAAAGTTAACTGTTTAAAAGATGGGGATCAATGCACAAAAAAAATTTATTCTAAAATATCAGTCAATAGAAAAAGGAAAACATTTTTATTCTAAAATGTCAGTCAATAGAAAAAGGAAAGCACTGAATGGGATATTAAATGAGTCTGGTCTTCCTATAGCAGATTCAATTACTATCCAAAATATGGCTGTGTCTTATTTTTTCGAGATGTACAATACTGTAGAGGTGAAGAAAAACTTTAATAACATCATTTGTAAGAAAGTTTTATCAAACTGTTAGGAATTGTTTGGAGTCAGAAATTAGGGATGAGGAAACTAAAACTGCCACTTTCCAGATTAATGAAGACAGTAGCCTAGGGCCTGATGGTATGGGCTCTAAATTTTTTTAACACCATTGGGATCTTATTAAAAATAATCTAGAAGCTGCTATTAAAGGTACGTATTATAAAATAAATTAATCACACTTTCATCACTTTGGTGCCAAAGAAAGACAATCTTCCATATCAGATTATCGTCCAATTTTGTAACGAACCAGATTTTCGATCCTTGAAAATCGACACTAATACGTCCACTGTATCACATGTCGAACATTCAAGTGCCGAAAATACCGATTTGTTAGGGTGAAAGAAGAAGATAGAAAATAGAAGAACTAGGAACAAGCATGGAATCTCACAACGCAATGGAATAATATATAATATAATCAAGTCTTTACAAAATCTGAAACTCTCTTTTTTTATACATATACGTATCAAAGTTGGACAGTTATAAAACCCATCCTTACAACAACAAACAAACTACACATAACATATACATAACGGAAGATATTCAAAATACGAGAGTACGTTCTAGGCCTCCAACTCAACTCCATAGCACCAAAGCATCTAAATCTAACCTGGCAAACATGCTCGGTCTGACCCGAGCATTATAAGGAAATAACGCCTAGGTCAGTCTGGAATACTAGCGTGAGTAAACTCAAATCACAAAAAACTTTATTGATTTATTAAGTATTAACTTGAAAAATCCTTTGAAATGAAAGGTATTTCATAAGACCTCGTCGTACATAAACAAAGATGGGTTTTTACCTTACGATAACCAAAACAATTTTATAGAAAATCCAGTGATATTATAATAATGTCTAAGGGTTCAAAGTAAAATATTAAAATAGCTGGAATGCTTGCATCTCACGTTCCAACATATTTGGTATACAGCTAAAATCGTAAAACTCGTATTGGAGAATGGATTCCAACTACTAACTGGGCTACTGGGGTACCGCCCGTCACGGTGCATCTCTAGATAAAATAACACGGAGGACCTCACCTGTATCCCCTGCCAACACAAGACCAACCTACCTCTTGCTGGATAGTACTTAATATGATCACCCCTCCGTTAATGGGCCTCGAAGCATACAAATGAGAGATAATAGTGACTCTAGATAGGGATGATCATACCCTGCTTGGGAGCGACCCACTTAGCCCTACCGCATCTTCCTTATTTTAGTCATCCCCGGTTGATGAGGCATGAGGCTACAATTACCTTTCAAGAACATCTACACTTAGAATGCTTATTGCCCTCCAATGACAATTTGTTGATAGCATTCATCAATACAAGTCTGTTTTGGGTCTGAACGAAACCGAAGGCAGTTTTCCTACTACATCCGTTTTGGAATCACCCTCAGGATTAGTAACGATTAGCCCTTGCACTTCACCTCTCTATCTTCGATTCCAAACTCTTCATGATTTCTTTAATTCGCAAAGCTTGAGTTAGATCAAAGTGGTTTTCGGATAACATATCTGATCCCTGTCTCTTCGAAACAAATTTCGATAATTTTCGGTAAACTCAACCAAGGCTCTTTAGGAAATAAACAGACAAATGACAAGAGCGGAGTTCACCTTCTAACTGTTAGTGGACAGATTTCCTTATCATTCGTCCTAGAAGAATGAAATGTGTTTATATGTATAGTAAGCACCTTCGACGGTAACTGTACCATATAATACTCGTGTTTCTTTTAAATATTTCCAAAGTTTCGCTTTTTCCATATTTGATAGTTGGTTATTTAACTATCAAATAAACAAACATCCAATCATGGTTTAATTTCCATATGGGATCCACTAAGCCTTTATTAATTCTTTTTAATTAATTAAATCACTTTATAAATCTGATCACAAGATCTTTTCAAAACACTATTTCCAAACCCCTTACATTTCCTTTATACTTGGAAACATTTATATATTATATCAATGTTATAAGAATATTACCAAAACATTTTACTTTTCATGCCTTGAAACAAATCATATACTTATCTTATCAGTATAAGTATATTTACAAACTTTTCAAAGTTTTCTTCTTTCCAAATCCCATATTAAATAATCAAACATTTCTTCAAAATAAAACATTCCGCTTATCCTTTATCAAAAAATCCCTTTTTAAAATCTAATCTCACATTTCAATTAACTTATAACTTCAAAACAAAGTTGTAGGCCACTTTTATAAACCCTTAAGTTAATTTATAAACCACTTTCCAAATCTCTAAAATGATTTATAAACCTTTTTTCTATTTTTAAAACTCTTTATATAAACTTTTCTATACTCCTTTATCATTTACAAAACATCATTCGTAAAACACTTAAAGTACCTCTTTAGTAAAAAACCCCTTTTATAAACAAGTTATTACTTATTACTAACTTTACAACATAATAGCATAACTTGGAAATCATTTATAAACTTAAAACTCTAAATTGATTAGAATTTAAGTGCAACGACCCGTAAATTTTAACTGTTTTAATAACGTATTTAACTGAAATTTTGTGAAATTTTAAACAATAAAATTTGAAAATAAAAATATGATATTTGAAATACGTATATTTAAACGTAGCAAATGGTAAATTTTCATTTGATAATATGGAAGTTTATTTTTATTGTGTAATTATATTTCAATTTAAATTAGTTAATATTTTATGGTAATAAAATGTTTTCCAAACCTGAATATTTTTCTATAGTAAATTTGTAAATCATCTTCTAAGAGAGACGTCATAATTCGTTTCTCCAAATTTGGACTTCTATTGCTCCGTTTTTCTTATTTCTGACAAATTTGCAGCATTTTCGGTATCGATTATCGACTTTTGATAGGATGATCGTACCACTGATATCTGTATACCATTTTGATCGTCTCGTCATACTGATCTCAGTGGTATATTCATTTCTGTTTTTCGAACCCCGGTACGCCGTGAAATCTGTAAACGGTTAGCCGTTGCGATCCGTTATCTGAGCCCATTAGCTTTCATATGGTTTTCATATATCCCAACAGTTATGCCAACAGCCTCTTGTTTTAATATTCCCAGAATTCAAAGCGTACTGACTTTTAGTTTCACCTTGGTTCAAATATCATTTGATTTAGTTTTGCCGTTCGCTTTTGCTTTGAGAAAAAAATAAATAGCTAATAAAATATATGGTATGTGATAAGCCTGCTCATCTTCCCCTTTCATTTTTCCTGAACATTGTTGCTCTCCCTCTCTCCAAACTCGGCCACGCCATAATTCATCACCAAGTCACGGCAACTTTCATCGGCCAGGCAGCAGCCGAACACCGCCTTGTGCCGCGCCGTGCCCCACTTCGCAGCCTCCTCTCTCAAAGTCTCGGCAAAGTATTCTTTCAATCTATGTTAATATTTCTAAAGTGTATATATATATGTATTTAAACTTATGATTTATTATATATATATTTTCAGTTATTCTATTCTGTTATATTACATATATATACTTGTTTCGTATATGGATCTGCATACGTCATTTGCATAACTACAGTATATGTTATAGTTTATATATATATATATATATATATATATTAGTGGTGCAAGTGGTGTAATTTGTTGTATAATTATATATATTATGTATAATCTACACGTATAGTATATTATCTGTGTACATTTGTTTAAGTCTGATCATCCTTTTTTTTTTATGATTTGATATGTTAATATATTTTATACAAGCTATTTGTTCTCTGTTTACGTTTTACTGTATATACACGTTTCACTGTATATACGTAAGTATATATATATTAGTGTAGTTTTTCTTTTATATATATAAATTTTATATATTTTACAGAACTGGTATATTTATTGTTGATCGCATGTTTTTTTTCTCTCTCTGTTTGTACAACTGAAATGCAATAGGCGATTTATACAATATGTATACATATGTAAGTATTGTTGCAGTTATCTTATATATATATATATATGTTAGTTATATATATAGTTATATATATATATAGTACATCACCAGTTTAAACATCTTCTTCATGGAGATGATAAACAGATAAACAGCCTTACAGACTTAATAATAAGTTTAGGTTTTAATTTAGAACAGTACGATAACTCTATTAAAAAATCTATTGAAACTATTGCTCGATCAATAGGAGAAAAGAATAGACTTTTAAAACAGTTAACAGAGAATTTTGATTTTCTTAAAAGTCAAAATGAAAATTTACTACAGTCTGTCTTACAACTTAAGACAATTATTCCAAGTAAGTCTTTGATCTCTGAATTAAAGTTTCTACTAGAAAACAATAAGCCAAAAGCAATTGAAACAGAAACTAAAAGATTAGTTGAAAACTTTAACAACAGAACTCTATATTTTGATACCAAAATCAAACAAATAGAACAGTTAGTTGCAGAAGTTAAACACAGAAATTATGAATTAAGTTTTTATGACCTAAACCCATATTTGAAAAAAGCAATAGATAAAGCTACAGAAGCAAGTAAACAAACAGTTGAACCTTTTGGTTATACAGAATATATTGGTACAACAAGGTCACATAAGGCTTATCCATTTATGTTAAATATTTTGATAAACCTTAATGTTCAAATTCTTGAGAAACTTGAAGTTTTAAAAGAATTAGAAGAAAAACAGAAGTTTGAAAGAGAATTAGAAAGTATTTCTACTAAACTTACAAACTTCTCCCTAGGAAAAACAGTTGAAGAACCTAAAAGAACGCCAGAGTTATACAACTACTGGACTCCTAGAAAATAGTTTACCTATGTCTTTACAACCTAGAGTATCATTTTCTGGTCCTAGTAGGACTCTAACAGAATCTAGTTCATCCAGAGGAAAACCTAAAGATGAAATTTCCAGTATCCTTTCTAGAGTTAAATCAAGAAAAGATAAACAAGTTGTACAACTTGATGAAGAAGTCGATCTTGATAGAAATCTGGACTTATATAATTCAAATCAATTGAATGTGTTAAATCCCAGAGTGTTATATCAAGCCGCTATAACCAATATAAACACTACTCTAATTAGATCAATTAGAGAAGAAGAAGTAAGAGTTATTAACAATAATGTAACTTTGGATATTCTATCCCCAGAAACTATCCATAAGTTAAAAAATACAGGAAAAAGATTTTTTCATCTAGGATTAATTATCATAGGAGTAAAAATCTTGACTAAGAAAGGAACAGGAACGAAACATTTAACATTAGTCTTAGATAAAAGTTGGACAAGCAATATAGAAAAAGCATTATTATCAGGAATGGAAATAGACCTGAATGAAAAATCTGCTCTTGTATATTGTGTTCCAGACATTTTAAAATCCATAAAAGATCTAAAAAATCTTAAACTTGGATTTTCTACAGTTGGTTTTGACGATTACGTTGGAAACAATTTAATCATTAGTATCGGAATTCTAGGAAAAGCTTCAAACCAATCAGGAATGAAGTTTAAAATAAACTTAGCAGGAATTGTACAGAACATATCATCTAAGGGAAATAAAATGATAGAATCCAGAAGATTCGACCCTCAAGATTTAGCCGGTCTTGAATGGAATCTTAAAGATTTCGTAACAGACGAAAAGTCTATGCTAATGCCAGAAAGTCATGTGATTTATAATAATCAATTTGGGGAACCTAGTCTTCGTTTTGGAAATTACAAATTAAAACAAAATGAAGAAGAAACAGACACCGAATCTAAATTAGAGTCACATAATTTAAATGAGTTTATTTCTATTGAACCATTAAATCAATATAATAATATGAATTGGGAAGATGGTCCAATATATGACAGTGAGTCAGAATTAGAAAAAGAGCTAATTCAACTCAATATTAATGAAGAGGAAGATATTCTTGGTTATCTAATGGATAATGAAGAATATGAAGAAAATACAGAAATAAATGAACAAGACTTTGAAACATAAACTAGAAAAAGTTTGCGGGATATTATTAATAAAAAGATAACTGTTGAAAATATTATACAGGAATCTGAAGAAATGATAATTTCATGCATGACAGATCTAAACATCTGTTATGAAGAGGCATTTACTACCCTTAGTAAATATTTTAACATGCCACTTGTAGAAGATATATCTAAGCAAAAAATCCCCTTAAGTGATTTCTTCTTAGAAAACAGTTATATGGCAAATATGCCAATGCTTCCTACTAATGAAAGAGGAAGATGGGATGAAGAGGTTCCTAGCACTTCTGGTCCTCCAAGAAGAGGCCCATTAGAAAGAGAAACTTGGGAGAAAATTGATTGGCAATACCAAGATAGTCCTTTTTTAGGAAAAGGAAGTCGAAAACCAGTTGGTAAACTATATAGTAGAGATATGCTACTATTAGAAAACCAATCACCCTAACTATGGCCTGAAGAAATTTTAGTTTGGGAACAGAATGTAGTAAGATTTTGGGAAATAAATAAGAAACAAGATATGGACATGTGGGGAGTTCTTGAAACAACCTTAGGTCCATTAGCCCTTGGAATTTATTTATCTACTAAAAAGATGTGCCAGATGTAATAACAGAACAAAAAAGTTTAGGAAATAATCCTTTCAATTTCACATCCTTTCTCAGAATGTTAATAATAGGAACAGATCCTACAAAAAAGGGAACTGTTTTACAGGAAATTGCTTTTAGAAATTTAGAACAACTTACAATTAAAGATTTTAAGTATATAAAGGAGTTTTCACAAGATTTTGCAATAATGATTGCACAAACAGGCAAAGCTCGCGATGACGAACTTTGTAATAGTTATTTTACCAAACTTCCAGGGGATCTAGGAAGACAAATACATAAATCTTGGGAAGAAACTAATGGTAACACAGTAGGACTTGGAATAGGTCCTAGAATTATGTTTGTTTTTGAAGAATTAGAATCACGATGTAGAGAAGCTACGTTACAAGAACATATTAAACGTCAAGCTTGGGCATTTTGCCGCACAGCCATTTATAATCCACAGGCTTATCGTTATTATAAACCTAAGAAGTATTTACGAAAATCCAAAAAATACAACAGATATAAAAAGGATAGATATGTTAGAAGATGACATCCTAACAGAAAATGCCATTGTTTTATCTGTGGTGATCCAAATCATTTTGCAGATAAATGTCCCGGTAGGCAAAATAACAGACAACGATCCAATTTAGTAGACGAAATTGGAGATTATGATTTAGAATCAGTTCATGAGACTGATTTTAATGATACAGAATCCATTTATAGTATAATCTCTAATGACTAAGGTGAAACTTCTAATTCAATAACTTATACTTTAATGAATAAAGAAAAATCTACATAATGTAATCATAACTGGATACAAGGTCGAGGAAATGATCATATCCCTTGTGATTATTGTAAGCGATTCCCAGAAGTTAACAAAAAATTCCAATGTGATAATTGCTTCATAGAAATGTGTTTTCTATGTGCAAAATTTTTTTTTGGAATAGATCTTACAGTTCAAAAACAGAATGTGTTTGATAAAAATCTCTTTCAAGAAATTTTAAACAAACACGAAGCACAGATAAAATTGTTACAATTTGAATTACAAATTGTAACAAGACCTACAACACTTAAAAATGATTCTTTAGAAAAATCCCAAGCTATAACTGAGCACACTCAAAGGGAAAACCAGTTAAACATAAAACTTATTCAAACTTTGAATAATGAAATACAACCAGACTTGTTTACTGCAAACATTAACAAGTATAATACAAATTTATTAACACTGACTTGTAAAATATGGTTTGATGATAATAAATTTGTTGAAACCATAGCTATAGTAGACACAGGAAGTACAAAAAGCTTAATTGGCTACTCCTTAGTACCTTTATAGTATCACACTTCACTAGGATATGTAATTACCAGTAAAACAGCAAATCAGGATTTTATGAAAATGACACATAAATTACCTGATAATTCTAAAATACAGTTTAAAGATTTTAATGGAAATTATAGCTCAAAATACGATTTGGGACAATGTACTATTGCACCCAAAGATATAAAATCAACAGACTTTCTTTTAGGATTAAATTTTATCCTAAACTATAGAGGAGCTATAACAATCTCTAAAAATAGTATTACGTTTAGCAAGCAAAATTATACATTACCTACTAATTATAATACTTATTCATCAGAGCTCGCTCGAAAGCGTGGTGGGCAAGGTGAATTAGATTTTCTTACTACCCAACTAGTGCTTACACAACCAGAAGTTCTAAACTTTCAAAAAGACAAAGAACATAAAACTGCTCTTGCAATTTATGCCTTTGAACATATGAGAGAATTACAGAAAGGAAAGGAATTCAAGTTTATTCCTCACTAAATAATTTCCAGACTGGAAAAACTTGGTTTCATAGGAAATGATGTAACTAAGAATACAGTTAATTATAAATGTAAGATCAAGATTATAAATCTTGAACTTACAATTAAAACAGCTAATATTGACTATTCTCCAACCGATATTAAAGAATTTAAAGTACAGATTGAAGAAATGTTAAAACAGAATCTCATTAGGAGATCTGAATCTAAACACAGATCTGCTGCTTTCTTCGTAAGGAACCATTCTGAACAGAAGCATAACAAACCTAGAATAGTCTACAATTATAAAAGATTGAATGACAATACAGAAGATGATGGGTATAATATTCCAAATAAAGATACTCTCATCAACTTAATACAAAATAAAAGAATTTTTAGTAATTTTGATTTAAAATCAGGCTATAACCAGTTAAAATTAGAAGAAGATTTTAAACCTTGGACAGCATTTATGTGTTCAGAAGGACATTTCGAATGGAATGTTCTTAGTTTTGGACTAAAAACAGCTCCATCAATCTTTCAAAGATTTATGGATAATATTTTTAAAAAATATGATTTTTGCTTAGTTTATATAGATGACATCTTAGTTGCATCTGACAATATTAAGCAACACGAACAACATTTAAAAACAACCTATTCAGAAATTGAAAAGAATGGGTTAGTAGTCAGTAAAAAGAAAATGGAACTCTTTAAACTAAAGATTTCCTTTTTAGGTCTTGAAATTGGGAATGGAAAATAGAACTTCAACACCATATTTCACAAAAAATAATAGACTTTCCAGATAAACTAGATAGTAAAAAGAAAATTCAAGCCTTTTTAGGATTGATCAATTATGCCAGAAAATTTATTCCAAATTTAGCCAAATTAGTTGGTCCTTTATATGGAAAACTTTCAAAGAATGGTGAATCCGGATATAATTCTGAAGACATCAAATTGGTCCAGAAAATAAAAGAAGAAGTCGAGAAAATTCAACCTCTTGAATTACGTTTGACTCAAGATTATATTATTATTGAATGTGATGGTTGTAAAGAAGGATGGGGAGTTGTCCTTAAATGCAAACCCTCGAAATATTTAAACAAGTCGACAGAAAAAATTACCGCTTATGCTTCTGGTAATTTTAATTCAGTAAACTCATGGACTTCCTTAGACTATGAGATACAGGCTCTCATTAACAGTTTAGTCAAATTTAAAATCTTTTTAAACAAAGATTTTACTGTTCGAACTGACTGTGAAGCTATAGTCAAGTTTATTTCTAATGAAAATAGTAAAAAAATTAATAAAACCCGATGGTTAAATTTGCAAAATCTAATACAAGGTAATGGATATTTCATTCGTTTTGAAGATATTAAAGGCAAAAATAACCATTTAGCAGATATTCTTAGTAGAAAGTTATTATCAGTATTTGATCCTCCTAACAATTATTGTTGTATGAATCAGGAAATTACAGGAAATATAAAGCCCATAACAGCTGAAGGAACATCTTCAGATTTTAATAAACAGAAAGGCAAGAGTTTTTTAGAAGAATCTACTTCACAGATGATGGATGTCTCTACTTTTGCTGAGACAAAAGTAAAAGCACCATCCAAAAAACAGAAGAATAAAAACAGTCTGAAAGAAGAAAAAACTCCAGCAATAGGCTCTTCAGAAGTTACTACAATAAAAACAGAAAATATCAACCAACTAACATTGCTTGTATGTCTTTTGGACAACAAGAGTTAGTTGTCTTTCACCCAAACGACCCAAGGAGGTTTAAACCCCTGGTTAGATTGGACCCTAGTCAACAGTGCCTTCTAGATCATCTGTGGAATTTGGAAACAGTAGATCAAGAACGCAAACACAAACAGAAACTATGCAATTGTTTTGCTCATTATTTTTCAAAAATCCAGCAAAAACCTCTTTCAAAGAATTTTTCTTGTATGTGGTTTTAGGAAATTTTACATGTGTTTTCAAGCATCACTCACAAGTTCAGCTTGCAACACAAAATTTTTTCAACCCAGTTTTTAAAGGTTTCTATCAGTTAAATGAAGCCTTGGAAGCTGCCAGACAGGCCTTCGGACCAAATTACTTTGTTGAAGAAGACTGTTATAAAACATACAGTCAAGCGACCTCTACCACTCCTCAAACACCAGATAAAATTATAAATGACCAGACTGTGCAAATCAATGACTTGCAACATCTTTATCAAAAATCTCAGTCACAACTTGAAGCTTTTATCAAAGAAAACCAGCAGTTGAAGACTCAGATAGAACAAGCTAACTACAATCAAAAGACAGTTGAGTTATTACAGCAAAGGATAAAACAGCTTGTAGAAGAAAGGGATGATTTGAAACAAAAAGTGCCTAAACGTCCAAAAAATCTCAGTTTCCAACAGCTTTCTAATCATTTAAAGCTGAGGCCGATGCCTATTTTAGAAGAATTATACAGATGGTCAAGTATCGACGTCAAACTAAAAATTAAGAAAACAGTATATGATAGTTTGAATAACCACCAGAAAAACCTTCAAAATATTCTTAAAGGTTATTATAAAACCAGAGCCCAAAACACTCAGTTCAAAATTGTTCAAGACAAGCGATCGAACATGCTAAGATTGCAAACGGATAAAGATATGCTACCAAATAATGAAAATGAAATGGTAGACCTATTTGATCATGGTATGGTCTCTAGAATTATTTTTCATGATCATACTCCAGCAAAAACAATAAAGCGATTTGGCGACCGATTTGGAACCATTGCTTTATAGTATCTTAAGCAATTTTCGAGTATTATAGTATGTATTTGTTCTACTAATCCTAAGTTGCTGTCAGACGAGAATTATACGTACAGAGCAGCAAGTCATCGTATGGCAATCTTTGTTCATAAAGGCTATACAAGACTCCATGCAAGTAGATGCCTACAGTTATATTACCAGATGTATGAGGGAACACCAATATGGCTAGAAGCTCATGAGCCATGGCACTTCCATCAACATCCTTATACTCTTAGTCCACCACCTAGTTGGAAAACTAAGCTTACATTACAGGCAGAAAGTTCTCGCTATCAAGTATGGGGAGAAATGGAATTAAGAATATTACTGCCATTACCAGCAGCAATACATATTTTTGAAATTACAGAAGATGTAAAAATATATGACATAATGGATTCAGAAGATGAAGCAGAATCTAGCATGGATCTATCTACCAGAAAAGAACTAGAAACATATGAACCAGATAATATGCAATCAGATTTGCAATTAATGCTCCGTGCTGAACTTCAACATAGAAGAAACTTCCAAGCATGGTACAGATTTCAAGAGATAGCATCAGAATATTTTCAAAATAATTGACAACCACTTTACAGCGCATTGTCATCTTTCGGCCAAAAGATAAGTGCGGAGTCTCATCAGAAGATAGGGGGAATATCTTTTTATTTCTTTATGTATTATTTGTCTTTTCAAAATCCTTTCTGTTTAGTGCGTTGGTGCATGTTTGATTAAATTGTTCTGTGAGTTATGTCATCACCCATCTATATAAGGGTAATTAGTCTGTAAGAAATGTAAGAGTTTACGAGAAAAATTCCATGGCCGCTTAAAATTCTCTTCCTTTGTTAGTAGTTCTTCCTCTTCTTCCCTACTCCTAATACTTTGAGAGAGATAAAAAAATCCACTGTATCACTCTGAAAAACTCCGCTGCTCAGTAACCACTAAAGAATTTAGCAAGTTTTGATGAATCGCTTCTCAGTCTTTCCCCTTTAACCTTCCGCTACTCTGAATACAGTCAGAAGAATTAGCAAAGGTCTTCATGGATAAGGTGACATTCTCATTCCTTTATCCATTATTGTTGTTTTATCTTTTATTTATAATCATTAAGTTATTACTTTCATTTGTTTTTATAAAATTATGTGTACTTTTATGGCTTGTTATGATTAGCATAATAAGCTTTTATTCAGGCTTTGTCTTTGGGATTTGTGTAATAGATTTTGTAGAGCTATTTATTCTATATCTTAGTTACATGCTTGGTTTTAGGTGAATATCAGTTGTTAATATATTTGTCCAGTCTAAACTGATTTTTCTGCTAATAAAAAAAATAGTAAAATATAGCAGAATTTCAGCCCCATACTCCATTTAATTCTTCAATGGTTACTGAGCAGCGGAGTTTTTCAGAGTGATACAGTGGATTTTTTTTTATTAGCAGAAAAATCAGTTTATTAGGATATGTAATGACCAGTAAAACAGCAAAATCAGGATTTTATGAAAATGACACATAAATTACCTGATAATTCTAAAATACAGTTTCAAGATTTTAGTGGAAATTATAGCTCAAAATATGATTTGGGACAATGTACTATTGCACCCAAAGATATAAAATCAACAAAATTTCTTTTAGGATTAAATTTTATCCTAAACTATAGAGGAGCTATAACAATCTCTAAAAATAGTATTACGTTTAGCAAGCAAAATTATACATTACCTACTAATTATAATACTTATTCATCAGAGCTCGCTCGAAAGCGTAGTGGGCAAGGTGAATTAGATTTTCTTACTACCCAACCAGTGCTTACACAACCAGAAGTTCTAAACTTTCAAAAAGACAAAGAACATAAAACTGCTCTTGCAATTTATGCCTTTGAACATATGAGAGAATTACAGAAAGGAAAGGAATTCAAGTTTATTCCTCACCAAATAATTTCCAGACTGGAAAAACTTGGTTCAATAGGAAATGATGTAACCAAGAATACAGTTAATTATACCTGTAAGATCAAGATTATAAATCCTGAACTTACAATTAAAACAGCTAATATTGACTATTCTCCAGCCGATATTAAAGAATTTAAAGTACAGATTGAAGAAATGTTAAAACAGAATCTCATTACGAGATCTGAATCTAAACACAGATCTACTGCTTTCTTAGTAAGGAATCATTCTGAACAGAAGCGTAACAAACCCAGAATAGTCTACAATTATAAAAGATTGAATGACAATATAGAAGATGATGGGTATAATATTCCAAATAAAGATACTCTCATCAACTTAATACAAAATAAAAGAATTTTTAGTAAATTTGATTTAAAATCAGGCTATAACCAGTTAAAATTAGAAGAAGATTTTAAACCTTGGACAACATTTATGTGTTTAGAAGGACATTTCGAATGGAATGTTCTTAGGTTTGGAATAAAAACAGCTCCATCAATCTTTCAAAGATTTATGGATAATATTTTTAAAAAATATGATTTTTGCTTAGTTTATATTGATGACATCCTAGTTGCATCTGACAATATTAAGCAACACGAACAACATTTAAAAACAGTCTTTTCAGAAATTGAAAAGAATGGGTTAGTAGTCAGTAAAAAGAAAATGGAACTCTTTAAACTAAAGATTTCCTTTTTAGGTCTTGAAATTGGGAATGGAAAAATAGAACTTCAACCCCATATTTCACAAAAAATAACAAACTTTCCAGATAAACTAGATAGTAAAATGAAAATTCAAGCCTTTTTAGGATTGATCAATTATGCCAGAAAATTTATTCCAAATTTAGCCAAATTAGTTGGTCCTTTATATGGAAAAATTTCAAAGAATGGTGAATCCAGATTTAATTCTGAAGACATCAAATTAGTCTAGAAACTAAAAGAAGAAGTCAAGAAAATTCAACCTCTTGAATTACCTTTGACTCAAGATTATATTATTATTGAATGTGATGGTTGTAAAGAAGGATGGGGAGCTGTCCTTAAATGCAAACCCTCGAAATATTCAGACAAGTCAACAGAAAAAATTACCGCTTATGCTTCTGGTAATTTTAATTCAGTAAACTCATGGACTTCCTTAGACTATGAGATATAGGCTCTCATTAACAGTTTAGTCAAATTTAAAATCTTTTTAAACAAAGATTTTACTGTTCGAACTGACTGTGAAGCTATAGTCAAGTTTATTTCTAATGAAAATAGTAAAAAAATTAATAAAACCCGATGGTTAAATTTGCAAAATCTAATACAAGGTAATGGATATTTCATTCGTTTTGAACATATTAAAGGCAAAAATAACCATTTAGCAGATATTCTTAGTAGAAAGTTATTATCAGTATTTGATTCTCCTAACACTTATTGTTGTATGAATCAGGAAATAACAGGAAATATAAAGCCTATAATAGCTGAAGGAACATCTTCAGATTTTAATAAACAAAAAGGCAAGAGTTTTTTAGAAGAATCTACTTCACAGATGATGGATGTCTCTACTTTTGCTGAGACAAAAGTAAAAGCACCATCCAAAAAACAGAAGAATAAAAACAATCTGAAAGAAGAAAAAACTCTAGCAATAGGCTCTTCAGAAGTTACTACAGTAAAAACAGAAAATAATCAACCAACTAACATTGCTTGTATGTCTTTTGGACAACAAGAGTTAGTTGTCTTTCACCCAAATGACCTAAGGAGGTTTAAACCCCTGGTTAGATTGGACCCTAGTCAATAGTGCCTTCTAGATCATCTGTGGAATTTGAAAACAGTAGATCAAGAATGCAAACACAAACAGAAACTATGCAATTGTTTTGCTCATTATTTTTCAAAAATCTAGCAAAAACCTCTTTCAAAGAATTTTTCTTGCTATGTGGTTTTCAAAGGAAATTTTACAGGTGTTTTCAAGCATTACTCACAAGTTCAGCTTGCAACACAAAAAATTTTCAACCCAGTTCTTAAAGGTTTCTATCAGTTAAATGAAGCCTTGGAAGCTGCCAGACAGGCCTTCGGACCAAATTACTTTGTTGAAGAAGACTGTTATAAAACATACAGTCAAGCGACCTCTGCCACTCCTCAAACACCAGATAAAATTATAAATGACCAAACTATGCAGATCAATGACTTGCAAAATCTTTATCAAAAATCTCAGTCACAACTTGAAGCTTTTATCAAAGAAAACCAACAGTTGAAGACTCAGATAGAACAAGCTAACTACAATCAGAAGACAGTTGAGTTATTACAGCAAAGGATAAAACGGCTTGTAGAAGAAAGGGATGATTTGAAACAAAAAGTGCCTAAACGTCCAAAAAATCTCAGTTTCCAACAGCTTTCTAATCATTTAAAGCTGAGGCCGATGCCTATTTTAGAAGAATTATACAGATGGTCAAGTATCGACGTCAAACTAAAAATTGAGAAAACAGTATATGATAGTTGGAATAACCACCAGAAAAACCTTCAAAATATTCTTAAAGGTTATTATAAAACCAAAGCCCAAAACACTCAGTTCAAAATTGTTCAAGACAGGCAATCGAACATGCTAAGATTGCAAACGGATATAGATATGCTACCAAATTATGAAAATGAATTGGAAGATCTATTTGATCATGGTATGGTCTCTATAATTATTTTTCATGATCATACTCCAACAAAAACAATAAAGCGATTTGGCGACCGATTTGGAACCATTGCTTTACAGTATCTTAAGCAATTTTCGAGTATTATAGTATGTATTTGTTATACTACTCCTAAGTTGTTGTCAGACCAGAATTATACATATAGTGCAGCAAGTCATCGTATGGCAATCTTTGTTCATAAAGGCTATACAAGACTCCATGCAAGTAGATGCCTACAGTTATATTACCAGATGTATGAGGGAACACCAATATGGCTAGATGCTCATGAGCCATAGCACTTCCATCAACATCCTTATACTCTTAGTCCACCACCTAGTTGGAAAACTAAGCTTACATTACAGGCAGAAAGTTCTCGCTATCAAGTATGGGGAGAAATGGAATTAAGAATATTACTGCCATTACCGGCAGCAATACATATTTTGATCCTACAGAAGATGTAATAATATATGACGGAATGGATTCAGAAGATCAAGCAGAAACTAGCATGGATCTGTCTACCAGAAAAGAACTAGAAACATATGAACCAGATAATATGCAATCAGATTAGCCATTAATGCTCCGTGCTGAACTTCAACTTAGAAGAAACTTCCAAGCATGGTACAGATTTCAGGAGATAGCATCAGAATATTTTCAAAATAATTGACAACCGCTTTACAGCGCATTGTCATCTTTCGGCCAAAAGATAAGTGCGGAGTCTCATCAGAAGATAGGGGGAATATCTTTTTATTTCTTTATGTAGTATTTGTCTTTTCAAAATCCTTTCTGTTTAGTGCGTTGGTGCATGTTTGATTAAATTGTTCTGCGAGTTATGTCATCACCCATCTATATAATGGTAATTAGTCTGTAAGAAATGTAAGAGTTTACGTATAATAATATTGTAGTTTGAGAAAAATTCCATGGCTGCTTAAAATTCTCTTCCTTTGTTAGTAGTTCTTCATCTTCTTCCCTACTCCTAATACTTTGAGAGAGAAAAAAAATCCACTGTATCACTCTGAAAAACTCCGCTGCTCAGTAACCACTGAAGAATTTAGCAAGTTTTGAAGAATCGCTTCTCAGTCTTTCCCCTTTAACCTTCCGCTACTCTGAATATAGTCAGAAGAATTAGCAAAGGTCTTCATGGATAAGGTGACATTCTCATTCCTTCATCCATTATTGTTGTTTTATCTTTTATTTATAATCATTCAGTTATTACTTTCATTTGTTTTTAAAAAATTATGTGTACTATTATGGCTTGTTATGATTAGCATAATAAGCTTTTCTTCAGGCTTTATCTTTGGGATTTGTGTAGTAGATTTTGTAGAGCTATTTATTCTATATCTTAGTTACGTGCTTGGTTTTAGGTGAATATCAGTTGTTAATATATTTGCCCAGTCTAAACTGATTTTTCTGCTAATAAAAAAACAAAAAAAACAAAAAAAAAGTAAAATATAGCAGAATTTCAGCCCCATACTCCATTTTGGTATCAGAATAAATTTGTTGAAACCATAGCTATAATAGACATAGGAAGTACAAAAAGCTAAATTGGCTACTCCTTAGTACCTTTACAGTATCACACTTCACTAGGATATGCAATTACCAGTAAAACAGCAAATCAGGATTTTATGAAAATGACACATAAATTACCTGATAATTCTAAAATACAGTTTAAAGATTTTAGTGGAAATTATAGCTCAAAATATGATTTGGGACAATGTACTATTGCACCCAAAGATATAAAATCAACAGACTTTCTTTTAGGATTAAATTTTATCCTAAACTATAGAGGAGCTATAACAATCTCTAAAAATAGTATTACGTTTAGCAAGCAAAATTATACATTACCTACTAATTATAATACTTATTCATCAGAGCTCACTCGAAAGCGTGGTGGGCAAGGTGAATTAGATTTTCTTACTACCCAACCAGTGCTTACACAACCAAAACTTTTAAACTTTCAAAAAGAAAAAGAACATAAAACTGCTCTTGCAATTTATGCCTTTGAACATATGAGAGAATTAGAGAAAGGAAAGGAATTCAAGTTTATTCCTCACCAAATAATTTCCAGACTGGAAAAACTTGGTTTCATAGGAAATGATGTAACCAAGAATACAGTTAATTATACCTGTAAGATCAAAATTATAAATCCTGAACTTACAATTAAAACAGCTAATATTGACTATTCTCCAGCCGATATTAAAGAATTTAAAGTACAGATTGAAGAAATGTTAAAACAGAATCTCATTAGGAGATCTGAATCTAAACACAGATCTGCTGCTTTCTTAGTATGGAATCATTCTGAACAGAAGCGTAACAAACCCAGAATTGTCTACAATTATAAAAGATTGAATGACAATACAGAAGATGATGGGTATAATATTCCAAATAAAGATACTCTCATCAACTTAATACAAAATAAAAGAATTTTTAGTAAATTTGATTTAAAATCAGGCTATAACCAGTTAAAATTAGAAGAAGATTTTAAACCTTGGACAGCATTTATGTGTTCAGAAGGACATTTCGAATGGGATGTTCTTAGTTTTGGACTAAAAACAGCTCCATCAATCTTTCGAAGATTTATGGATAATATTTTTCAAAAATATGATTTTTGCTTAGTTTATATAGATGACATCTTAGTTGCATCTGACAATATTAAGCAACATGAACAACATTTAAAAACAGCCTTTTCAGAAATTGAAAAGAATGGGTTAGTAGTCAGTAAAAAGAAAATGGAACTCTTTAAACTAAAGATTTCCTTTTTAGGTCTTGAAATTGGGAATGGAAAAATAGAACTTCAACCCCATATTTCATAAAAAATAACAGACTTTCCATATAAACTAGATAGTAAAAAGAAAATTCAAGCCTTTTTAGGATTGATCAATTATGCCAGAAAATTTATTCCAAATTTAGCCAAATTAGTTGGTCCTTTATATGGAAAAATTTCAAAGAATGGTGAATCTAGATTTAATTCTGAAGACATCAAATTGGTCTAGAAAATAAAAGAAGAAGTCAAGAAAATTCAACCTCTTGAATTACCTTTGACTCAAGGTTATATTATTATTGAATGTGATGGTTGTAAAGAAGGATGGGGAGCTGTCCTGAAATGCAAACCCTCGAAATATTCAGACAAGTCAACAGAAAAAATTGCCGCTTATGCTTCTGGTAATTTTAATTCAGTAAACTCATGGACTTCCTTAGACTATGAGATACAGGCTCTCATTAACAGTTTAGACAAATTTAAAATCTTTTTAAACAAAGATTTTACTGTTCGAACTGACTGTGAAGCTATAGTCAAGTTTATTTCTAATGAAAATAGTAAAAAAATTAATAAAACTCGATGGTTAAATTTGCAAAATCTAATACAAGGTAATGGATATTTCATTCGTTCTGAACATATTAAAGGCAAAAATAACCATTTAGCAGATATTCTTAGTAGAAAGTTATTATCAGTATTTGATTCTCCTAACAATTATTGTTGTATGAATCAGGAAATTACAGGAAATATAATGCCTATAACAGCTGAAGGAACATCTTCATATTTTAATAAACAGAAAGGCAAGAGTTTTTTAGAAGAATCTACTGCACAGATGATGGATGTCTCTACTTTTGCTGAGACAAAAGTAAAAGCACCATCCAAAAAACGGAAGAATAAAAACAGTCTGAAAGAAGAAAAAACTCCAGCAAGGCTCTTCAGAAGTTACTACAGTAAAAACAGAAAATAATCAACCAACTAACATTGCTTGTATGTCTTTTGGACAACAAGAGTTAGTTGTCTTTCACCCAAACGACCCAAGGAGGTTTAAACCCCTGGTTAGATTGGACCCTAGTCAACAGTGCCTTCTAGATCATTTATGGAATTTGAAAACAGTAGATCAAGAACGCAAACACAAACAGAAACTATGTTTTCAAACATAAACAGAAACTATGCTAGAAGGCACTGTTGACTAGGGTCCAATCTAACCAGGGGTTTAAACCTCCTTGGGTCGTTTGGGTGAAAGACAACTAACTCTTGTTGTCCAAAAGACATACAAGCAATGTTAGTTGGTTGATTATTTTCTGTTTTTACTGTAGTAACTTCTGAAGAGCCTTGCTGGAGTTTTTTCTTCTTTCAGACTGTTTTTATTCTTCTGTTTTTTGGATGGTGCTTTTACTTTTGTCTCAGCAAAAGTAGAGACATCCACCATCTGTGCAGTAGATTCTTCTAAAAAACTCTTGCCTTTCTGTTTATTAAAATCTGAAGATGTTCCTTCAGCTGTTATAGGCTTTATATTTCCTGTAATTTCCCGATTCATAAAACAATAATTGTTAGGAGAATCAAATACTGATAATAACTTTCTACTAAGAATATCTGCTAAATGGTTATTTTTGCCTTTAATATGTTCAGAACGAATGAAATATCCATTACCTTGTATTAGATTTTGCAAATTTAACCATCTGGTTTTATTAATTTTTTACTATTTTCATTAGAAATAAACTTGACTATAGCTTCACAGTCAGTTCGAACAGTAAAATCTTTGTTTAAAAAGATTTTAAATTTGTCTAAACTGTTAATGAGAGCCTGTATCTCATAGTCTAAGGAAGTCCATGAGTTTACTGAATTAAAATTACCAGAAGCATAAGCGGCAATTTTTTCTGTTGACTTGTCTGAATATTTCGAGGGTTTGCATTTCAGGACAGCTCCCCATCCTTCTTTACAACCATCACATTCAATAATAATATAACCTTGAGTCAAAGGTAATTCAAGAGGTTGAATTTTCTTGACTTCTTCTTTTATTTTCTGGACCAATTTGATGTCTTCAGAATTAAATCTGGATTCACCATTCTTTGAAAATTTTTCCATATAAAGGACCAACTAATTTGGCTAAATTTGGAATAAATTTTCTGGCATAATTGATCAATCCTAAAAAGGCTTGAATTTTCTTTTTACTATCTAGTTTATATGGAAAGTCTGTTATTTTTTATGAAATATGGGGTTGAAGTTCTATTTTTCCATTCCCAATTTCAAGACCTAAAAAGGAAATCTTTAGTTTAAAGAGTTCCATTTTCTTTTTACTGACTACTAACCCATTCTTTTCAATTTTTGAAAAGGCTGTTTTTAAATGTTGTTCGTGTTGCTTAATATTGTCAGATGCAACTAAGATGTCATCTATATAAACTAAGAAAAAATCATATTTTTGAAAAATATTATCCATAAATCTTCGAAAGATTGATGGAGCTGTTTTTAGTCCAAAACTAAGAACATCCCATTCGAAATGTCCTTCTGAACACATAAATGCTGTCCAAGGTTTAAAATCTTCTTCTAATTTTAACTGGTTATAGCCTGATTTTAAATCAAATTTACTAAAAATTCTTTTATTTTGTATTAAGTTGATGAGAGTATCTATATTTGGAATATTATACCCATCATCTTCTGTATTGTCATTCAATCTTTTATAATTGTAGACTATTCTGGGTTTGTTACGCTTCTGTTCAGAATGATTCCTTACTAAGAAAGCAGCAGATCTGTGTTTAGATTCAGATCTCCTAATGAGATTCTGTTTTAACATTTCTTCAATCTGTACTTTAAATTATTTAATATCGGCTGGAGAATAGTCAATATTAGCTGTTTTAATTGTAAGTTCAGGATTTATAATCTTGATCTTACAGGTATAATTAACTATATTCTTGGTTACATCATTTCCTATGTGTGACATCCCGGAATTTTGGACAATACCAATTTAATAATCTGCATTTAAAATTAAATTGATTTGATAATATTTGTTAATAAGATTTGAATTGATTTAATAATCTTCTTTTAAATAAATATTTAACTGATAATTTATCTTTTAAAAGCTTATAAATTGTCTTCTATTTATAATGTATATATATTTGTATATATTGTGAATAGATAAGCTTTGTTTTAAATTTAATAAATAAAGATATGTTTTCTAATTTTAATATTTTTGGTAACTATAATTTGATTTAATATATATTTGTTTTAAGGCTATTTAAAATAAATAACTGTATGGTTTAAAATACTTAAGTAAAATATTAATTGTTTTAAATTTATTTTAAGTTTAAGTTTGAATTTAAATAAGATTTACAAAAAAGGTTGTTTTGTTCTTTTTTTTAATATAGTTTGTTTAAATAAGTAATTTATTAATGAAGTGATAATTTCTTTTATAAATTATTTCAATTTAATAATGAGTTATATTTTAAATAATTATTAATAATGTAATATCTTTATAAATGGGTTTCTTTTAGAAATTGTTATTTTAAATTTATTAATTAAGGAAGCTATGATTTGGAAATTTTAAAATCTAGACTTTCAAAAATGTTTAAAATGAAATAAACCTTATTAATATTAAAATTTAGTCTTTCTAACATAAGTATAAAATATAAATAATAATAAACTAAGTATTTGATAGTTAAGTTTTTAAAATAAAAGAAAGATAAAAGTGTAAATTGTTTAAGTATAAAAGTATATATTTATACTTAAGTTAAAACTTTATAACAAAGGACTAAAACAACTTTATAATATGTGTACATAAGTGAACTCTTGACATAATTCTGGAAATGCATTTAGATATAAGGCTGTAGGACATAAGTATAAAAGGAAAAATGTATTCATGTTGTACAGGAAGAATTAAATGAGCATGTACACTTGAAAAGAAAAATCATATTAGTACATACGAAAGATAATATATGAAGACATAGGACAACTTCTTAAATGCAAAGCATCTCTGGTACAGGCAAGATGATATCAGCCCCCATGTAATAAAAATCTCTGAACAAATTTTGTACAAAAGAAAATAAACAAACCTGCATTCTCTATTCTATATATCAATCTATCTCTTCTCCTTTTCGTTCAAGAAACTTAGCATACTAGAAGTATATTTCAAATGAAGCTTTATTCTCAACTCAAAAACAAATGCAAACCTGAGACAAACTCTCAAGTTTTTAAAAGAAGAGGCATTTCAGTTTTAAAGAGATTCAAAATAATCATACAACGGAAGCATCATTCTTCAAATTCAAAACAACAAGCTAGCTTGAGGATGAAAGCAAAAACATTTTCCAGTTTAAAGTTTTCAAGGCCTGTTTTCAAAATCATGGCTCTGTTCTTCCTTTTCTAAAAACTAGTGAGTAACTTTTCTTTTTAAACCATAAGTATATTTGAAACTGTTTTTATGCTTGATGTTTGGAATGGATACTTCAAGTTGTTGTTAAAAATGTTGGTATAGATAGTCAAATTGCCTGCATGTTTGGAAAAAAGAATGTATGTGTATATAAGAATTATATCACTCTGTTAAACCCTACAGGCTTCTGTTTTAAACAAATAAGATGTGAGTAAACTACCCTATGGTATGTTCAAATGTATTGATATTTGTGATTGATGCCTGTGCATACCATAAGCTTTATTTGTCTAAGTGAAAATTTGTCTGCATATCTATATATATGTAGTTAGATAGTAGTTGTGTGTATATATCTGTAAATAAATATTTTCATTTCTTTGTTTAAGTACAGGATTGAGGCCATTTAAACAAATATTTGAACTGCTCTCTATATGATCAACATTAAAACAAGATCACTGGAATTTAAATAAGGGTAGGAGTGTTAACTTATTTTTAAAAATATTTCCAAACAGAAATATCAAATAAATATTGTAAAAAGGGTGATTTCCAGTAAGATCATTTTATCTCAGAAAAATCAAGTATTAAAATTTGATGTTTCAGGGTTACAACTCGAATCCACTTCGAAAGTTAGGATTTTTAAAACAAAAATCTCAATTTTAAATAATGTATTGAGGATGCAATTTGAGATTAACTGGAACTTGTATGTGAGGCAATCTCTGGCGATCTAGGGAAGGAGAAGTCTCGAGGTTTTGACTGAAGGTAGGCGGGTGATCAGTGATGCTGCGAAAATTGTCAGGATGGCGATCAAGGAACGGTGGCGGTTGTCTTTTCTTTCCTGGAACCCTAGTTAAACTAAGTTAGGTAGTTCGATCAACTCCGGGTTCTAGGATGGATCGAGTGCTGCTAGGTTTTGGGGGTTGATAGCTCGAACGTAGACAAAGACTTGGTCGGAGTTTCAGAGGTGATGGTGGTCGGAGTTAAGTGGTCGAGGCGTTTCCAGGTGGGAAGCTTTGTTCCAGTTTTGGTCAGGGTACTCGATTTTGATTTCGAGTATAAACCAATGGGATTGGTGTTGGATGGTATGAAGTGATGATCGTCGACTCGATGAAGTCAGAGTGGATGATCGGAGGAGGGTGGTTGGCCGATGCACGTGCACGGCGGCGTTGTGATGTCAGAGTTTGGGCTGTGTTTCTTCTCGAAGGAGCAATCGGGTATGTAAGGTAATGACTCGAGTAAAGACTCGAGTAATAACGTGGGAGGTTGTTTCCAGTTTTCTGAACTTTAAACAAATTTGTAAAGAAAGAAATTGGGGTCTGGGTTTCTCGAGTAGTTGGAGTGGTTTCCTCGAAGTAGTGGGAAGTTAGACTCGGAGTAATTTAACAGTTGGCTCGGGTTAACTATTTTGTTACAGGTTTTAACAATTAAACCAGTTCTGTTTTTAAATCTAAAACAAATGATTTTTTTGAATTATAAAGCAAAGTTTAAAACATGTTTTTAAAGCTAAGTTAAACCAGTTTTTAAGTATGATTTCAAAACTTAAATTTGTATTCATTTTAAACCTTAAATTTAAAATGAGATTTGAAAGTAAAATTAAAAGTAAATTGTTTTGAATACTTTATTAATGATAATTAAATCATTAATATGAATAAAGATTTATCTTAAGGTAAATAAAGATTTAATAATTTAGAGTAATTAAATTATTAAGGTAATTAAAAATGGATAATTAATTAATTAATGGTATGGATGATGAATTGAGTAATTAAGAGTTAAATTAATTAATTTAAGTTTAAGACTAATTATTTAAGGAATAACTAAATTGTAATTAATAATGATTAATCTAAGTTTAATTTCTTAAGAAAAGAAATTTAGAATTATAAATAGTTAATGAAGGTCATTAACTTAAAACTATTTAAAAATTAATAAAGGTGATTAGTTTTAATAATCAATTAGTTAAATTAATTAAAGATAAACATTTGTGAAAATGTTTAAGTGTAATACCTTAATGGAAGAAATTAAGGAATTAATTACTTAATATAATTAATTGAGTTTAATTTGATTTATTTAAGTTAGTTAATTTAGTTTAATTAATTTAAATTTATCATTGGATGATTTCATAAGTATAATTACTTAAATGTAATTAATTAAGTATAATTACTTAATGAAGTAATTAATGGTAATTACTATATGTAATTAATTGAAGATGATTTAATAATGGAAGTAATTTGGATTAAATTACTTTGTGAAATTAATCAAGAGATTAATTGAGATAATTAATTAAGGAATAATTAATCTATTAAATGAAGTAATTAAGGGTAGTTAATTACTGAAATGTGATTAATCAAGAGTGATTAATAAATGTGGTTTGTGTAAAGATTAAATTCTTAATGTAATTAATTTAAGTAGAATAATTAATTAAATTGTAATTAGGGATCATTAAATTATACAATTAATGATGTAATTAAAGGTTGATTCATTAAGACTAATTAATCAATAATAAGTGATTTTGAGTAATTAATTGATGTAATTAATTAAGGATAAATGTAATTAATTATAATTAATTAATTAATAGAGTAATTAAAGGTTAATTACTATATTTGGGTAAGGATAATTAATTTGTGAAATTAATTAAAGAATAATTACTTGAATGTAATTAAAGGATAATTAATCCAGGATGATTAATTAGGATGGAAATTTGAGAATGATTAATTAATTGATTAGTAATTAATTAATGGTTATGTAAGCAAGATTTATAATGATGAACTAATTAATTTAATTTACTTTAAATTAATTAGAGATAGATAATTAATTTAATTCATTTTAAATTAATTACAAATGGTGTGATTATTAATCCTTGCTTATGTATGGATGGATGATATTGATTTCCTTGAATGGTTTGAAATCTCAGATATGAGATAAGTAATGTTGTATGATATGGTTGCTTTGGTTGAAGTATATGGATAATGTAGATTATCTATTTATGATGATATTGTGAATTATCTATCAGTGATATTGTGAATTATCTATCTATGTGTATATGGATAATGAAATGAATTGTTTTAACTTTAAAACAACTTGGCCTTAAAAGATACGATTTGGATATCAATGAGACCGGGATCGGGTTTCCAGATTTGGATACCCGAAAACCACATCGATCCAAATTAACGATGGGTCGTGAATCTCAAGTGAAGATGAAGATTCAGAGTGCAAGGGTTATTGTCGTTAACTTTGAGGATGATTCCAAAATGAGTGTAACAAGATAATGCCTTCGGTTTCGTTCGAACCCGGAACGAAATTGTATGGATTGAATGCTTTCAGATCATCGTCAGGTGGACGATGAGCATTCTAAGTGATGAGTTCTGTTAAGGTAATCGTGACCTCACGCCTCATCAACCGGGAATGGCTAAAACAGGGGAGGTGCAGCAAGGCTTCGTGGGTCGCACCCACTTGAGAGCGAGATTTTCCCCTGTCTAGATGTCCCTTTATATTCGGCTGTGTGGGCGGTTTGTGGCCACAACTGCCGGGGTTGTTTCGTTCGGGACTGTCCAGTAAGGGATGGTTCTGGCCTTGTGTTGTAGGGGATTGGGAGTAATCCTCGGTACGCTGATCTAGGCCAGGTACTGTGACGGGCGGTACCCCAGTAGCCTTGCCATTGTATGGAATCCATTTTCCAATAAGCGCCCTCGGATTTGATTGTATTACCCACTTGTTGGCTAGTATGCTGGAATTTAATAGATGTAACAATTTCATCTATGATTATATTTACTTGAAAACCCTAGACCTATTATAATATCATAGAATTTCCTATCAAAATGTTTGGTTAGCGTAAGGTAAAAACTTTTCCATGTTTATGTGTGGGAAGTCTTACGTGATACCTTTGTTTTCAAAGGATTTTCAAAGTTAAGCAACTTTAACCTATTACTCATACCAGACCCATGTCTGACCCGGAGTTTATTTCTGGTTTTCTTAAACTCTCGGGTACTCAAATTTTTGCGAGTAGCCAAGGGATTCAGGTTAGCTTTGACGAATTGTGGAGGAGAAATGGAGCAGAAGGCTTCAACGATATAGATATGTATAGTGTTCCGCTGTGTTGGTATCTCTGTGTTGTATTTGAGTTGTATCGAGTTGTATTAACTAGACAGGTGTTTATAACTGTCTAGTATGTGATGTATTATCTGTGTAACTCTGATTGATGTTGTATATTATGTAATATCTATGTGATTAATATAATTTATTCGTTCCGCTGTTGAGATTTTGATGTTGTTTCTTCTTTCTTCTTTATCTTTTCTATTTCTCACCCCTTTCTTTCTTAAAGATGATGCAACTTTCTGGTAGTAGAAAGTTGGGTCGTTTCACTATGAAACCAAGTTTTTCCAGTCTGGAAATTATTTGGTGAGGAATAAACTTGAATTCCTTTCCTTTCTCTAATTCTCTCATATGTTCAAAGGCATAAATTGCAAGAGCAGTTTTATGTTTTTTGTCTTTTTGAAAGTTTAAAAGTTCTGGTTGTGTACGCACTGGTTGGGTAGTAAGAAAATCTAATTCACCTTGCCCACCACGCTTTCGAGCGAGCTCTGATGAATAAGTATTATAATTAGTAGGTAATGTATAATTTTGCTTGCTAAACGTAATACTATTTTTAGAGATTGTTATAGCTCCTCTATAGTTTAGGATAAAATTTAATCCTAAAAGAAAGTCTGTTGATTTTATATCTTTGGGTGCAATAGTACATTGTCCCAAATCATATTTTGAGCTATAATTTCCACTAAAATCTTTAAAATGTATTTTAGAATTATCAGGTAATTTATGTGTCATTTTCATAAAATCCTGATTTGTTGTTTTACTGGTAATTACATATCCTAGTGAAGTGTGATACTGTAAAGGTACTAAGGAGTGGCCAATTAAGCTTTTTGTACTTCCTGTGTCTACTATAGCTATGGTTTCAACAAATTTATTATCATCAAACCATATTTTACAGGTTAGTGTTAATAAATTTGTATTATACTTGTTAATGTTTGCAGTAAAAAAGTCTGGTTGTATTTCATTATTCAAAGTTTGAATAAGTTCTATGTTTAACTGGTTTTCCCTTTGAGTGTGCTCAGTTATAGCTTGGGATTTTTCTAAAGAATCATTTTTTAAGTGTTGTAGGTCTTGTTTTACAATTTGTAATTCAAATTGTAACAATTTTATTTGTGCTTCGTGTTTGTTTAAAATTTCTTGAAAGAGATTTTTATCAAACACATTCTGTTTTTGAACTGTAAGATCTATTCCAAAAAAAAATTTGCACATAGAAAACACATTTCTATGAAGCAATTATCACAATGGAATTTTTTGTTAACTTCTGGGAATCGCTTACAATAATCACAAGGGATATGATCATTTCCTCGACCTTGTATCCAGTTATGATTACATTCTGTAGATTTTCTTTATTCATTAAAGTATAAGTTATTGAATTAGAAGTTTCACCTTCGTCATTAGAGATTATACTATAGATGGATTCCGTATCATTAAAATCAGTCTCATGAACTGATTCTAAATCATATTCTCTAATTTCGTCTACTAAATTGGATCGTTGTCTGTTATTTTGCCTATTGGGACATTTATCTGCAAAATGATTTGGATCACCACAGATAAAACAATGGCATTTTCTGTTAGGATGTCGTCTTCTAACATATCTATCCTTTTTATATCTATTGTATTTTTTGGACTAAATACTTCTTAGGTTTTTGATAACCATAAGCCTGTGGAGTATAAATGGCTGTGCGGCAAAATGCCCAAGCTTGACGTTTAATATGTTCTTGTAACATAGCTTCTCTACATCGTGATTCTAATTCTTCAAAAACAAACATAATTCTAGGACCTATTCCAAGTCCTACTGTGTTACCATTAGTTTCTTCCCAAGCTTTATGTATTTGTCTTCCTAGATCCCCTGGAAGTTTGGTAAAATATCTATTACAAAGTTCGTCATCGCGAGCTTTGCCTGTTTGTGCAATCATTGTTGAAAAATCTTGTGAAAACTCCTTTATATACTTAAAATCTTTAATTGTAAGTTGTTCTAAATTTCTAAAAGCAATTTCCTGTAAAACAGTTCCCTTTTTTGCAGGATATGTTCCTATTATTAACATTTTGATAAAGGATGTGAAATTGTAAGGATTATTTCCTAAACTTTTTTGTTCTGTTATTACATCTGGCACATCTTTTTTAGTAGATAAATAAATTCCAAGGGCTAATGGACCTAAGGTTGTTTCAAGAACTCCCCACATGTCCATATCTTGTTTCTTATTTATTTCCCAAAATCTTACTACATTCTGTTCCCAAACTAAAATTTCTTCAGGCCATAGTTGGGGTGATTGGTTTTCTAATAGTAGCATATCTATACTATATAATTTACCAACTGGTTTTCGACTTCCTTTTCCTAAAAAAGGACTATCTTGGTATTGCCAATCAATTTGCTCCCAAGTTTCTCTTTCTAATGGGCCTCTTCTTGGAGGACCAGAAGTGCTAGGAACCTCTGCATCCCATCTTCCTCTTTTATTAGTAGGAAGCATTGGCATATCTGCCATATAACTGTTTTCTAAGAAGAAATCACTTAAGGGGATTTTTTGCTTAGATATATCGTCTACAAGTGGCATGTTAAAATATTTACTAAGGGTAGTAAATGCCTCTTCATAACACATGTTTAGATCTGTCATGCATGAAATTATCATTTCTTCAGATTCCTGTATAATACTTTCAACAGTTATCTTTTTATTTATAATATCCTGCAAACTTTTTCTAGTTTCTGTTTCAAAGTTTTGTTCATTTATTTCTGTATTTTCTTCATATTCTTCATTATCCATTAGATAACCAAGAATATCTTCCTCTTCATTAATATTGAATTGAATTAACTCTTTTTCTAATTCTGACTCACTGTCATATATTGGACCATCTTCCCAATTCATATTATTATACTGATTTAATGGTTCAATAGAAATAAACTCATTTAAATTATGTGACTCTAATTCAGATTCTGTGTCTGTTTATTCTTCATTTTGTTTTAATTTGTAATTTCCAAAATGAAGACTAGGTTCCCCAAATTGATTATTATAAATCACATGACTTTCTGGCATTAGCATAGACTTTTCGTTTGTTACAAAATCTTTAAGATTCCATTCAAGACCGGCTAAATCTTGAGGGTCGAATCTTCTGGGTTCTATCATTTTAATTCCCTTAGATGATATGTTTTGTACAATTCCTGCTAAGTTTATTTTAAACTTCTTTCCTGATTGGTTTGAAGCTTTTCCTAGAATTCTGATACTAATGATTAAATTGTTTCCAACGTAATCGTCAGAACCAACTGTAGAAAATCCAAGTTTAAAATTTTTTAGATCTTTTATGGATTTTAAAATGTCTGGAACACAATATACAAGAGCATATTTTTCATTCAGGTCTATTTTCATTCCTGATAATAATGCTTTTTCTATATTGCTTGTCCAACTTTTATTTAAGACTAATGTTAAAAGTTTCGTTCCTGTTCCTTTTCTAGTCAAGATTTTTACTCCTATGATATTTAATCCTAGATGAAAAAATCTTTTTCCTGTATTTTTTAACTTATGGATAGTTTCTGGGGATAGAATATCCAAAGTTACATTATTGTTAATAACTCTTACTTCTTTTTCTCTAATTGATCTAATTAGAGTAGTGTTTATATTGGTTATACCGGCTTGATATAACACTCTGGGATTTAACACATTCATATGATTTGAATTATATTAGTCCAGATTTCTATCAAGATCGACTTCTTCATCAAGTTGTAAAACATGTTTATCTTTTCTTGATTTAACTCTAGAAAGGATACTGGAAATTTCGTATTTAGGTTTTCCTCTGGATGAACTAGATTCTGTTAGAGTCCTACTAGGACCAGAAAATGATACTCTAGGTTGTAAAGACATAGGTAAACTATTTTCTAGGAGTTCAGTAGTTGTATAACTCTGGCGTTCTTTTAGGTTCTTCAACTGTTTTTCCTAGGGATAAGTTTGTATGTTTAGTAGAAATACTTTCTAATTCTCTTTCAAACTTCTGTTTTTCTTCTAATTCTTTTAAAACTTCAAGTTTCTCAAGAATTTGAACATTAAGGTTTATCAAAATATTTAACATAAATGGATAAGCCTTATCTGACCTTCTTGTACCAATATATTCTGTATAACCAAAAGGTTCAACTGTTTGTTTACTTGCTTCTGTAGCTTTATCTATTGCTTTTTTCAAATATGGGTTTAGGTCCATAAAAACTTAATTCATAATTATGTGTTTAACTTCTGCAACTAACTGTTCTATTTGTTTGATTTTGGTATCAAAATCTAGAGTTCTGTTGTTAAAGTTTTCAACTAATCTTTTAGTTTCTGTTTCAATTGCTTTTGGCTTATTGTTTTCTAGTAGAAACTTTAATTCAGAGATCAAAGACTTACTTGGAATAATTGTCTTAAGTTGTAAGACGGACTGTAGTAAATTTTCATTTTGATTTTTAAGAAAATCAAAATTCTCTACTAGCTGTTTTAAAAGTCTATTCTTTTCTCCTATTGATCGAGCAATAGTTTCAATAGATTTTTTAATAGAGTTATCGTACTGTTCTAAATTAAAACCTAAACTTATTATTAGGTCTGTAAGGTTGTTTATCTGTTTATCATCTCCATGAAGAAGATGTTTTAACTGGTGATGAAATCTACAAATAAATTTGCAGCTGTCTAGAGAAATTATACTTCTTTCTTTAAAAGTATAATCTAGATTTAAAAATTCAAGACGTTTAAAATCGGAAGTCATTTTACTTTTTAGAAAATCCTTCGTTAAATAGTTTTCCTTCTTCCGTAAAGTATGTTCCTTTGAGAGATAATTTATTTAAAACGAAACAAAAAAAACTTAAAGAAACAAACAACTAATTTTCTTGCATAAGCAGTAGATTTCACCCATAATTGAAATTGATATGATTACATGATTTATCTATAATTATAATTTTAAATTTTTAACATGTTCAGACAACAAACGGGTTTGCGCATCAAGCAACCTTACAATATCTGACTCAGAGGTTTCCAATTTTTAATTATAATCCTAGAATCAATCTTGCTCTGATACCAAAATGGAGTATGGGGCTGAAATTATGCTATATTTTACTATTTTTTTTATTAGCAGAAAAATCAGTTTAGACTGGACAAATATACTAACAACTGATATTCACCTAAAACCAAGCATGTAACTAAGATATAAAATAAATAGCTCTACAATATATATATATATATTGATTTCAAAGAATATATCTATATATTATATGAATTTTGTAAGACCTGTTGTATGATATGTCGTATGGGTTTGTCTAATATATTATCTTATATCATTATTTTATATATATTATATACTCATAGTTTATAAACTTATCTGTCCAAAAATTTATAATAGTATTATAAATATAGTCTTTTACATCAGTTGTATTGGTTATATAAAGAAAATTGGGTACAGTACAGCTTGTAGTGGTTATATACATATAGTAATGTGTAGATTTAAGATGTATGTTTTTCAAAGATTTGCTTGTGGATTGACGTGTATTATATATATTATGGTACTCTTGACTTATAAAGTAATGATAGTATATGTATGTGTTCAACCTTATTTAAATATTGCATTATGCATATTGTTTAAGTATTGTTTTGAAAACATAAATTATTTTGACTTTAAGTTATATGTATTTTAACTTTAATATTGGATTTTAATTATATGTGTTTTAACTTAAATAATAGAATTTGAAATATATATGCATTCAATATAAACATGTTCGAATTTAACATATGATTTATATATATATAGTTATATATATATAAGCTCACTTATATTAGTTATCTTCATCGATCCAATTCTACGTCTATTCTTTTTTATCAGCTTTGTCGTCAAATTCGCATTCAATCGTGCTTCATTTTTGAATTCGTGCTTGGGTTGTAACTACTCTCATTATCGAATCTCTCTAGCCTCAAAAGGTGAGCAATCACTCACGATTAACGTTCTTTTATTTATTAAATTTGATTTTAATTGGAACGTCAATTGAAATATACTGTTGCTAGTTATTTACAATGATATATACATTGTTATCTGTATCTGTTCACCTGTGACATCTGACACCATTATCTGTTATTTATATTGATGATATATGCCTGTTATATTGTTATCATTTCTGTTATCACTCTGCAAGTTCCCTGTTAGTATAGAATTCACTATGGGTTGAAATGATTCCTTCCTCGAACGATCTGTAGAATAGGAGGAAATCGTTATGGGTTGAAATGATAAACCCAAGCGATTTTCATTGACATTGAATTTTGGATTGTGGGTTGAAATGATATATATACCCATATATATTTAAATTGCGGATTGAAATGATAAATATCTGTATCACTTGACCATAGGATAGAAAATTATATGCAGACACCGTTGGTCAATATATAAATATTTTGAAAATGATTTCTATGGTCTTTGGAAAGAAATATATGGTTTTGTATAATTATTGATTTTTGATATTATATAAATGTTATTTTATATATAGTTAAATTCTTGATTTAAGCTATGTATAAATTGTTTTAATAAAAATTTAAGTTTAATAATAAAGTTGATTTTTATTAAAATATAATATGGTTAAGTATTTATTTAAATTATATTTTAATATAGAGTTTATAATGATTTAATAATTTAAAGGTGAGAAGATAGATTTGAAATTGACTTGAAATTGTATTTAATTAAGAATCTTATTTAATTAAATCAATTTGAAATTTATTAAATTTGAGATTTTAAAGCCATGATTTTATAACTTGATTTGGATTGAAAATGATTTAAATGAATATGTTCAAATTTACATAAATTGAAATGGGACATTTAGTTTATTTAAATTTGTAATTTGAAGTTTTAGTTAAATGTTATTGAATGATTAAGTAAATATTTCAAAACTAAATAACAGTAAAGTGAATCTGAGATATAAATGAAACAATAAAAATTTAGTTTGGGAAATGTGGAATATTTAAAGCTTTGAAATATATTGAAATTAAATGGTTTATTTTGTGATTCAAATCTGTATTTGAAATCGATATAATTTGAAATGGTTTATTGAGAAACTGAATTGAGTTGAAATTGATGATTTGAGATTTGATTAAATTTGAATTTTGAATTTGAGTTGATTTGGAATCAATTTGTGAAATTTGAGGAAGCTATTTTATTATATAAAATTTTATTTAAAACTATTTATATATTTTTACTTTATAAATTATTTTCATATAAACTAATTTTAATACAAACTATTCAATATAAATCATTTTCAATATAAATTATTTTATATAAACTATTTTAACTTATAACTATTTTATATAAACTATTTTAACTTATAACTATTTTATATAAACTATTTTAACTTATAACTATATTATATAAACTATTTTAACTTATAACTATTTTATATAAACTATTTTAACTTATAACTATTTTATATAAACTATTTTAACTTATAAATATTTTATATAAATTATTATATTTTTAAACTATTTTATTTTATACTATTATTAATATCTAAACTGTTTAAGGGTGGAAGTTATGATTCCAAAGTTAAGGTTTCCAAAATATTATGATTTCAAAGTGTTTTGGCTTCAGAAGTGTTATAACTTTGAAAATGCTATGATTTTGTAAATGGATATTTGAAGTGAAATTAATATTGTATTGATATGGTTTTGAAATGAAAATGATATTTTGGTTTTTGAAGTATAAACTATTTTGAAATGGCCGCGGTGTTATAATAACGATTGGTTGTTAAAGAGACCGGGATCGGATATGGACATACTCTCTGTTGATACCGAAAACCACTTTAACAACTGTGTACGCGGTGGTGATTCCAGAATGAAGTAGGATGGTGGCGACGATCCTATTGAGGTATATACGTGGACCCGACTCCCATGAGTTGGCATAAGGTGGCTAAAACAGGAGCGATTCCGGGCCAATGAGGTAGCTCCTCTGATCGGACACACTTCTTCGATACCATTCTATTACTTTGTGATTGATTGGGTGCACCCTTTGATTTTTGGGAGTGTGGCTCGAGGTGGGCGGTAGTGGCTGTTATGCGTTACCACCAATCTGGATGCGTAACTGTTATATCCACCCTGGCATTGCCTCATTGTGCCGTGTCACCTACCCTAGCGAGCTTTACTACGAGTTTGTTTTGTACCATACCTATGGAGTGCCCTCTGACGACGCCCATTACGGGGGAGATTACGGTACTGTATAGACTATGGAAATATATAAAATGTGTTAAGGGGGATATGGGTAACGCCTTAACGCTATTTTAATAGTTTACTTTACTTTAGACACTATAATAATAGCGTATATTACTACATAGTAGATAGTTTAATGGATCCTTAGAGGGTGGTTATCCCAAACATCCTTTAATTTACTGTATTTCAGTTGATATTTCACTTGAGTTGGATTTATTGATATAAGAATGTTAATCCTGACTCGAGTGTTTTGTGTTTTTCTTTACGCTCGGGTCAGACTGAGTGATACAGCATTTGAGACTCACCTTTGGAGTTGGAGCTTCACTTGGAGATCCAGCTATTTATCCGGCTTTCAGTTATCCAGTTGATTCCAGTAATGTATTCAGATCTTGTATTTGACTATTGTATTGAGACATCTTTGTATTCGTGACTGTTATTGTATCTTGTTTAACTCTGTTATATATATATAGTAGCTTCATGAACTATTGTTCTCTTGTTTCCGCTGCATTATTGTTATTACTCTGTGTCTGTGATTTTGTGATTATTTTATTCACTGTATATGCTGAGTTTTGCCAAATTTAAATTAACAATCTGATATTTTGAGCAATTCAAGTCCGACATGTATGGATGCGAATGGTTGAAAATTTTAGGTCGTTACATTAAGTTAATTCAAAATACACTTTACAAATTCAAAAGGAGGCTTAGCAATCCAAATGGTACTGGTTTAAGTTACCATTGAATTTCAATTCGATTCCCAAGTCACTTAATAATTATTTACATAAGCTACCATATATGTAAATACAGTTCATATCCAATCAGGGAATAACACGTCAATATAACCAGTTGGCATATACAAGTCCAAATAACATGACAACAGGATGGTGATTTATCCTGCTAAATAGATGTCCAAACAATTCAATCAATTTATAGCAGAATGAGGATTTATTCCGCTTAACATATGTCTACACAGTCAAATCACTTACACTATAGAAGAATGGTGTTTTGTTCTACTAACGGATGCCATTTAATTCTCCTAATCATATGGGTTACGTAAAGGTATGGACCAGAGATCATTTGATATGGATTCAATTTACTTTGAAAAAGAAAATTGATCAAAACATATTTCGTTTAGTTTAAAATCACCTTTGAAAAGTTGAAAGTATATTTAATTAGCTTAAACCCAAACTAAATCTTAATTAATCCAATTTAAATCATAATTAAATCATAATTAAACTCTAATTAGGCTTAATGAACTTGGTTAAGTACTAATTAACTTCCAAATGCAACTTGGTTCAGGTTAAACCAAATTGTTTAAGAGTTAAACCCTAATTAATTAAATATAAATTAAATAACCCATTAATTAATTAATTAATTGACCATTAATCTTAATTAAATAATTATTAATCACTTAATTACTTCTTAACCATATAAAACATTAATTAAAACTTTATTAAATAATTAATAGTCATTAACTTAACTTAAGTGATAATTAACCTCTAACCACCTTCTTAATTACCAGTTAGGTGCTAATTACCTTTTATTTAATTAATTAATTATTTATTTATTTTACAACTTAATTACTTTTAATATTAGTAATTAAGTTTGAAAAACTTTGTAAACTAATTTCAAAATAAAACAAATTTGAAATAGAAATTCAAACCTTTGCCGAACTGCATCCATAGCGACTGTCGCTATGGGTGCAGTTTGCTCTAACCCACCTTTAAGTGAAGCCACTTTACTAAAACCATACTATTTCATGATTGAAACATACCTTAGTAAATTTTCACACTTTAAAACCAATTACGCAAACTTTAACCAAAATCTAAACTTTAAACTCTTGAAAGGAGTTTGATTTCAAATTTGACCTCAAATCCGTCGCGACTACATACAAAGTTTCAACTTTTTTTTCAACCCATCATAACTATAATCAATTTCATCATCAACCCATTATATTCACACATCACATTCATACAACAAATTGTGTACATATACCAATACATATACAATTACTAACTTTGCAATAACACATCCATTCGAGTGCTAACACTGATCCATACATTAACACTTATCATCACATTACAAACATGCCAAGATCCAACATATATATAACATACATATAGAAGGATTAACACAACATATAAAGGAAAGTTTTTTCCAAAAGATTATGAATTTACTCACCGAAAGCTATCCAAACTCAAACTCTCGCTGAATTAGAATATGACATAGCACTTCCATTCCTAGGCAACAAGATGGAGTCTTGAACCCTAAATGCATTAGGTAGGCTCGTCCTTGAAGGGAAGAGGAAGCGAGACTTGTTTTGGTAAGGTGGAGCGACTTCGGATAAACATCGAATTCTCAATAATAAACCCGAAAATAGGTAATTTTGTACTTGATTTTTGGGCTACCTACTCACGGAAGTTCGCAAAGCACTCAAAGAGGAAGTTATTGGAATTTCTTTTCTCTATCATTACAAAAATAGAATCACTCATTTTCGATTTTTTTGAAGAAGTTATGATCAAAAGAAGAAGGGTAATTTTCGGACTTGAAATTCTTGGTGAAAAATTGCTTTGCAAAGATTGGGTATTTCACATAGCTATGGTAGAAATTAGAAAAGGTGGTAAACTAGAATGTTGTAGCCATTAAAATTTCACACGGTTTCAAAAAAATTAAAAACTCCATTTGAATTAGAAAGAGGAAGAAAAGGCGGGTGGAAAAGGATGAAAAATGGAGAAACGTATGGCTATTTATAGGCAAATTTCCTATGTCATCATTATATCTAATCACATCACAAATCTTTTATAATATATATATATATATATATAATTATGTTTAATCACATCACTTTTATATATACATATAAAATTATGTTTAGTCACATCACTTTCTTTTACATATATAATTATTATGTTTAGTCACATCTCTTCCTTTATATATATATATATATATATATAATTATTATGCTTAGTCACATCACTTCCTTTATATATATATATATAAGTTTAATTATTGATTAACTAAGATGTGATAAGAGAAAATTATGGTTAATGATTACAAATCTAAGATGTGACAATACTTAATATTTATATATTTATATAAAATGTTTATTGTTTTTAAAAGGACAAATTTTCAAAACATACTAGTTTTCAAAAGTATTGGCATAAATAGGCTAGTTTGAAAACTATTTGCAATTGTAGGCTAGATTTGACCAGCTCAGCGATGAGCTGGCCTTTTTTTTTAAAATAATACGGGGCGCATTTGTGAAATGTACCCCTTATAATTTACACCGGCGCATCTGCCAAATGCGCCAGTGTAAATCTCGGGTCCAAACCTGGACAGCAACCTTCACCAAACAATCCAAATCCAAATACACAAAATCTAAATGCACAATCTTATATAATAGCAAACGTTTATCTACATAGAAGCCAACAAATAAAACTACCATTAAATAAATTCAAGCATAACATAATTAAAATTTGATTATATTTGAATTAAAGTAGAAGTTATAGTTCGATTACAAAAGCAAACTAATAGTAAACTAAAAATAGGAATATCCATGCTTGAGTTGGATCGTCTTGAGTAGGTAGGGGTTGAGAAGGTCCAGCGGGTTGCGATTGGTGTGTATCCTGCCTTCTTTTAGTTCTTCTCTCTCTAGTCTGCATAGCTTGTTCGGAAGAGCTTGGCCATGTTAATCGATTTCTAAAAAGGAGTGTGTCAATAAGTTTCTTCAAATCAAGACACTGTGGTTGGACTTCTCGTTCGGGTACTCTACTATGTCCGATATCATCCAAACCTCTTCCTACCGTCTCTAGTACATCGACCTACAAGTTGGAGTTATTTATTCAAAATTAGAAACATAATTTAAGTGAACGAACTAAAAATATCACGATAATTTGAAGATTTACCACATCTCGCTCAAGCGGTGCACGAGCGGTGTATGCTCGTTCGTGCGAAGTCCGATCTGCAACAATGAATCTTCGAGTAATCGGCCAGTACTAATTCATGTATCTCGAAATAGGAATCGTAGAAAACTGTTGGTGTATGATACAGTTATGTCTATCGTTCCACTGGACGATAGCAAACTCCAAATCCAGCTTTGGTTCGCATGGATCAGGTATGTGTTGTTGAAGACCAAACTGTCGCATCACTCGATCAGGATTATACATTTCTACATCTCGCATGCATATAATAGGTGCCTTACAAAGCCAACTATGCATCCCACTTAGACATATCTGCAGAAGATCAACTAGCACATCCTGTGTGTACGGATTCCATATAACAGCTTCATCTGTTAACATGTCGAGCTGGTCACGATAGTAAGTGGCAACCTGCTTTGAAGACTCAACCCAACTCCTTGAACCAAACCACCTATATAAATAGTTATACAATTAGAGTTTTATTAGTACAAAAATACACACATGTAAATTAGAGTTATACAATTAGAGCTGTGTATGGATTCCAGTGTGAAGCAATTTGCATACTATCTATATGCGGTGAACTACAGCCTCCATCATCATTGTTAACCTCTCTAGCATTTGAAGGAACGGAGTGTAAAAATTGATCATTTGCCAATCTAGAGCTTGAACCACCCGGATGCACCGTAGAACTGTGAAAAAAAGAGTATGAGATCAAAACACTATAAATTTCACCTACTCAACTGTAAATACTTTAACAAATTACTTACTTTGTATTCACACAAGTAGGAGGACTTGGATTGCTCTGATAAGGATAACTAAGAATAGTACCAAGAATTTGAGTAGAATGTTGGTTCAAATTAGTAGTAATTGCCTCTTCAAAATGTCTCAACTCCTCTTTTATTACAAATAATTCAATCACTTTCATATTAACGGAAAACAAAGCATCGACATCTTCATCATCGTTTACGTCGATAGCAGAAGATCCAGAATCCGTTACCCACTTGCTTACTAGTTTTACATCATACTCTTGTGAATCAATTTTTGTAACCCTATACACCGTTTCTTTTAGTTCATGGTAGGAGCAAAATTTTTTAACCTTTGAACCTTTTTGTTTACCACCAACATATACCAATGTATAGTTTTCTTTCATAGTCAATTTTCCATCAAAGTAGCAAATAATTGGGATGAAATCCGACATACTTCTAAAAAGGAAAACATAATTAATTAGAACAATCAATTGCTAAACAAATACTAATGACATAATAAAGCATACAAAATGAGAGGATAGATATGTGAAAAGTAGAATATGAAAATAACTAAAAATTGAGTTAGGGTTTGAGTTTAACCTAGAATTTTACCTTCAAATTGATGCCAAATAGCTAATAGAAGTAATCCGACTAGTAATCCTTGTATATTTTGAGATTTTGAGTAGATTTTGATGAATTTTTGAGGTGAATGGAAGAAAGGTACGAAATTGGATTTTTGTAGCTCGAATATGTTGTGAAACAAATGAGTAGCTTCTGCTTTCTGTTTGTGGTAGATTGAAAATTTTACACTGGCGCATTTGGCAGATGCGCCAGTGTAAATTATAAGGGGCGCATTTCACAAATGCGCCCCGTATTATTTTTTCTAAAAAATGGCCAGCTCATCGCTGAGCTGGTCAAATGTAGCCTACAATTGCAAATAGTTTTCAATCTAGCCTATTTATGCCAATACTTTTGAAAACCAATCTCTTTTGAAAATTTGTCCTTTTTAAAACTATGTCTTTCACATCACTTACTAATCCAAATTAACATAAGATAATTTATTTCTAAGTGTATTATTATTTAGTTAATTAACTCTTATATATATGTACATATAGTGCACAAAGACGAACAACATACCCGACAACTTTCCGGTGTCGAAAGGTCGAAATTTCGGAAAACGTTCTTCGGTCATATTTTCTGTTTTTCTACGAACTATTTAATTTGGTAAAAAAAAATTGAAAAAGATTTCACCATCATTATTAATTAATTAAAATGAGTTTATTTTCATTATAAAACCTATATATTGAATATTTTAAATTAATTAAATATTCACTAATCAAAGCAGTGAAATTCTGGGTCGTTACATTCTTCCCCCTTAAAAGAATTTCGTCCCCAAAATTACACCTCAACCTATCCCAGAAAACACTTAACACTATACATCAACTCTTATGATGTACATAGATAATTCTTATATAAAATCTAATTCGATCTCAATTCGAATACACAACTTTCCTTCCGAACTAGTATCGCTTACTAGATTTTCTAATGCGGACTCCTATCAAGCTCCTTGATTTGAAACCTCTATTCTCCTTAAATAGTTGTAAATATGATAGAAAACTTTGGTCCCACACTAAGAACCCTCATTAAGTGCTCGTTGTCAAAGGTCGAGTAATAGATCCTTATTCGCAATGGTGCAAACACCTCAAAGTCAAGTACTCGAATCTTGGATCAAAACTATATGAAAAGGAGAAATGATCTACGTCCATCCTACATACTTACTAATTAGTTCTCCCTAATACCAATTCAATTTCCACTAAATTATTCATGAAAACATTTCATAAACTACACTGGTTCAATTTGGATAATACTTTACTACAGCCTAAGAGTATATATCTATATTTGATTCCACTATTTCATTTTTCATTTACTTCCCTAAGGAAATTCAAGATCCAAATACCCGGCTTTTGTTTTCAAAAACTTTTTGAAATGAAACTCTATACTTTAAATCATACAAATATAAAGATATAGCCCGAGTAACTCCAAAGTGATACTAAGGGACTAGGTACTACCAAACGGTTTTATACATTCCCTTACATAGAGGAGTAATACTCAAGAGAAGTGTATACCATCTGGACACATCACTTTCCCAATTTTTAGTCATTTTCGAGCCACTCGAACTAGTTAAATTAAAAATATTCTTTCTATTTCCAAATTCTCATTTTTGGAACAATACTTTACATTTTCCAACAACATTTACCACCAACTCACTTTAGGTTTGTTCGGGTTGACTTGTTTCGATCGTACAATGATAAAGAGAATAATTACTAAGTGCATTACCACGTTTGCCTAGGCAAACATCCAATCGTCACTTAGTAGATTATTCCGATCATCACAACACAATCAAGACTTGTTCTCCGTACCAATCCAAAGATAATACTTCTTACTTACACTTTTATCCCCAAAAATTTATACTTAGACCAAATTGGTTTCAAATATTATTATTACTATTTTCCTAAAATCTTAAAAATCATTTTTCCAAAAGCACTAGGATTTAGGTTCTCAAGTTTTCAACCTAAATTCTTCCAACTTAAATGATACATTTTTATAAACCCATTTTATAATTCACTTCTATTAGATCATTTTAAATATTTATCTTAAAATATTCTAACTTTTAAATCAAATTCTACCTCAACATTAACATCGAACGTCCTATAGTCAAACTGTGAAACTTAATTCACAAGGTGTTCGTTGCCATATTTTTCCCAATCCTTATCTACCCAACCCATATCTTAAAAAGGAAACTTCCTATACACACTAACCATAGTCAATGCTCAACTGGACGAACATGACTAAACAAGCCTTAAATGATAATAATAACATATTATTATCTCATAATATTTAGACCAACTATACTATACTATTTTTGAAAATCATTCTTTTTATATATAAAATATATTCTAATTAAATTTATTTCATCTACCCAATTTCAAAATAATACCTGTTAGCACCAAAATTGGTCACTAACCTCGTTGAGAAAGATTGTGTAGAGAGATAAATGATGAAAGTAAATCTAAACAAAGATCAATATGCTAAATTGAATGCAAAGACGAGAACACCAGATTTATAGTGGTTCGGCGTAACTGCCTATGTCCACTTTAAGGTTAATCTTTATTGCTTCACTCGATAATTGATTACAGATACAATCCATTTTCCAACTACTTGAATACAATTTCAAAGTAAAGAGGATGAGTCTTGAAAGCGGTAGAATCTCCCCAGTGTTCTCGAAAAAAGGTCCATTTCACTGTGCCCCTGCCTCTCTATTTATAGAAAAAGATGGGTTGGCGGGCCTGGCAGCCGAATACTTTGGCCCAGAACAAGTGAGTTCTGTGTGCCGACCAGAAGTAATGCCGAACAGAACTGATGCCAAACAGAAGTGATGCCGAACAGAACTGTTGTCGAACGAAGTGATGCCGAACAGAACTGACGCCGACCAGAAGTGATGCCGAACAGAACTGATGCCGACCAGAAGTGATGCCGAATAGAACTGACGCCGACCAGAAGTGATGCCGAACAGAACTGACGCCGAGCAGAAGTGATGCCGAACAGAACTGTTGCCGACCAAAAGTGATGCCGAACAGAACTGATGCCGACCAGACTGTTGTCGAACGATCTAGGTATGCCGAACGATTTGCTATGCCGATCACTCTAGGATGCCGAACGATATATAATGCCGAAAGACACTCCATGCCGAACGGTGCTGAGTGCCTAGTTGCCTGGTCAAACCTTCAGGTAACACTTGCCCTCAAAGTACATCACGTGGTCGAACGTGGTGTGCTTTAAATTACTCTGGATGCCGAACGATATGCCCATATCGAACGACACAGCCGAAGCCGAGCATTCTGGGTGCCGAACGACATAGCCAATGCCGAGCACTCTGGATGTCGAACAATATCGATCTGACCAGTTCTACCGGTTATAGTCTCTTCGACTTCCCTTCTCTTTATATAAGTCGATGCTCCTTCTTCTTCTCCCCTTTACTTTTACCTTCGCTTTTCAGTATTTATTAACTTTGCCTCTCAACCGACTCCAAAGAATTATTTACTTTTCCCTTCCCTTCTCAAACATCATTCGTTGCCTCATTTCCTTCCCCAGCCAACTGAATCCGAATAGAACCACGTTCCCTACTCCAGAGTCTCCTCGAACTTCGACTCATTTCTTAGGTAAAAAACTTCTCCTTAAATACTTCACTTCGATTAGGAAACTTAGCATGAGATTCGAACTCGCGAATCTCTTAAAAACCAAAGTCAGAAGTAATTGCGTGGACCAAGAGGAGTTAAGGGTGAAGTGTGGGTGTTTTTAAAGGAGTTGAAGGCTAGACGAATGGTAGAAGAGAAGAGGATGGCAGAGGTGTTTGAAGGATGGAGTTGGTGGAAGATGTATTGATGTGGCTCGGCATGACTTCCTTATGCCGAGCGATGGAAGGGAAGTATGGTAGTGAAATTGGAGTTAAGGTTTTAGTGAAGTGGATCGGCATGACCGTGGTTTGACATGGCTTGCCGAATGATTCAGGTATGTTGGTTGGGAAGCTCGGCACGACCTGCTGCATGCATTCGTTTTCAGGTCGAACAGAAGAGAGGTCGAACAGAATTCTGGTCGAACAGAATTCTGGCCGAGTAGATTTTAGGCCGAACAGAACGAAGGCCGAACGAATGTTAAGCCGAACAGATCCTAGGTCGAACAGAATCTAGGCCGAACAGAACTTAAGTTGAACAAAACTTAAGCCGAACAAAACTTAAGCCGATCAGAACTCTAAGCCAAACAGAACCTAAGTCGAACAGAATCTAGGCCGAACAGAACTTAAGTCGAACAAAACTTAAGTCGAACAAAACTTAAGCCGATTAGAATTCTAAGCTGAATAGAACCTAAGTCGAACAGAATCTAGACCTAACAGAACTTAAGTCGAACAAAACCTAAACTGAACAGAACCTTAGACGAATAGAACTTAAGCCGATTAGGACTCTAAGCCGAACAGAATTCTAAGCCGAACAGAATCTTAAGCCGACCAGAACCCTATTCATCTTGCCTAATCAAACATCAAACACAAGGACATGGACTTAAGCATACCAGCATATCGAACTAAACTGGACTGATAACTTCTTAGTTTCAATAATCACAAGCCTGAACTTAAACCAATAATAACGGATTAAATCTTTTAACACATAGTGCCAATGTCCGAGTTCAAGATTGAAAATATTGCAATGCTGGCTTTCGAAGATGGTCAGTGATGATGGTCTCCGAAGATGACAGTTCAATGCTCAACTTCATACCATCGATTCTGTGACTTATAATTTCTCAGAGTTTACATCTGAATGATCGCACTAGCACACACACTACACGGGGGGGATATTCACATTTTTAAGTCTAACGTCGATTATTTTTAAGTATAGTTCGAACAGGTACTTTGCTAGATTCATTCCTTATCAGCGATATCTAGAAAATCTAGCTCCACCACTATTTCAGACAGGCACGGGCCGTCCTCCCGACGAGAAGTCGCAGATACTTCAAATCCGTCGACTTCCCATGCACATGACTTAGCTCCCGATGCGCTGGAAGCAGCAATTTTCTTGGACAACCCTGCCGATTCACTTGCTTCAAAGATTAATGAGAGTACACTCTGCTGGATATGCTCTGTCCACGGAATTCCTTTTGATGACGTACTAGTCCCATCGGGGCATGACCATCCGTACTTGCCCCTAGTCGGATACACAACTTGCAACAAATTCATGTGTTGGGTTGGGAGCGTGCCACCATTCAACTCGTTCCTTCGGGATGTGCTGCAATACATCGACATCGCTCCATCGCAACTGCACCCGAACGACCATGCATTCCTCTACGGCACTTGCATCCTTTTTATGAATGTCTTCTCTAGGCTTCCAACTCCGCACGATATCAGATACATATATTGCATCAAGAAGTGGAAGGATAGTCCATCATTTGTGTTTCTCGAGCCGCACAACAAATGTCAAATCTTAACTAGAGCATGGACCAAGTTTGCTTTGTATAAGCAGGAATGGTTTTATGTGCGTTGTCCTCCCGACTTTGCGAGGAGAAGGGTTGAAGGAAGTAAGCCTTTTTCTTGAACCGTTACTCGTGTTTAGCAACAGCCGTACCTCTTCTAACTTTTACCCATCTTTTCAGGTATCACTCCATGTCCTGACGGTTGCGGACACTCTGATGTCGTCGAAGCTATTCGAGCCCTTCCTGCCGGAGAACGGGACATTAGAGCTCTCATTTCGAATGAGTCGCTTACAAGGCTTGGGCTGTTGGCAGAAGGCCGTCGGATAAGCCTTCCTCAGGGTGTCACCATTCCCAGGCCTGGTTCTAGCAAAGGGAAAAAACAGGCGGAGTCTTCAGCATGGAACGCTCCTAATACACCAGAAGAGGGGGAAATCAAGGAGACTGAGAAATCCGAAGCACAAGATGAGAATGTCGGTCACATCCAAGACCCAACGGTCGAGGTTCACGACATCGAAACGTCATCTTCCCTTTCTAAAGGGAAAAAGAAACCGACATACAAGATGAGGAAGGAAAAAGTTGGTGGAACTTCCAAAATTACCCTGGTTCCAGTGGAGGAAGAAGCTTCCTCATCACATTTAAAAAGTCCTCTGAAGGGCCTGTTGAACCTTACCCTTCCTGGTGATCTACTCAACTACGGTTTCGACGATCCAGAGGCCCTAAAGTTTCATTCGCCCACTAGAGGCGACACGGGAGTTCAAGCCCCAGTCCAGGGAGATAATACTCCAGTTAGTAAAGATAAAGGAACTGGTCCGTCGGGGGGAACACTAGGACACACACGCACCCATGCACTTCACCACACACTTCAATTTTTGCCATTACCCCGATTCTTCCTAACTCGCTGTTATTTTTATTCTATGCAGGTGACATGGGGCGCTCATACGGGTTCGATCGCCTCCACGGCTCTTCTATATTTCACTATCCTGGACGGGATTCAGGCTCCGGTAGACGCAGGGACAGAGACGATTACGAAGATCGAGACAACCATCCCCATGAGTCGTCTTATCGAAAGAAAACATATTCCCAGTCTTCATACTCTAGCGATCCCCCTCCTCAAACTGAGCCAGACAGAGAAAAACTTCCGCAAAAGGGGTCTCAACCCGATGTTTCCCGAGATCAACATTTCGGTTCATCAAGCATACGACAATCTCGGGAACATCGGAAGAGAACAGAACTTTCAAAGCCTCCTCCCCTTGTTACTGCGGCTGACCCAACGATAGCAGAGAAGATGGTCGATCTTAAGGCTAAATTTCCCAAAATCTGCTTCAACGGTCTGAAGTTCCTCCTAGCTATTCACCACATTCCAGGGCACGTCAAGCAGAGCGCCATCGCTTGCAACAACGACGTCTATGTTCAACATGACGTGTTTGTACATCTGGTCGAAAAGGTCTCGGAAGTATCCGTTGAGCGCCAACAGGAAATTGACCGCTTGAAGCTCGAAGCTATCTTCGACAAGGACATCATCAAGAATCAAGACGAAGAGCTCGCTTCGTACAAGTCCCAGCTTGAAGCCGCAGAACAGAGTGCTAAGGAGACTGCGGAGGCCGTCGCTCGTCTAGAGACGACTCATAAGAAAGAACTTGACATCGCAGTCCAACGCAGTTGGGCCCTAGCTCTAGAAAAAGATTCTATTCAAAAAGAATGGGATACACTCACCCTACAAGTCAAAGAGTTGAAGGAGCTACTCTCTAAGGAGAGGGAAGAGAAGATAGCGACTCAAGAAGAGTCTTAACGGTACTGTAACGAGATCGTTAATACACGTCTCTTAAAAGCAAAGCTCGATGATGAGCTTTCTAAGGTTGAAACAATGAAGAGCGAAGCCCGTGAGGAGGGCAAGAGACTAGCTTCCGAGGGGATCGACTCCCGTCTTGAAGCAGTTGCAGAGGCCGGCAAAGAAGAGATCAAGTGTATGTTTGACCCACTGATTTCCGAATGCAGCGCCCGCGTCCTCATGCACCGAGACTTGACTTTCTTAGGCGATGGCTATCTTGAATCTCTAGCTGAGGCCTGGGAGACTTTAATAAAGATCAGGAAGGTTGAGTCGGGCACTGAGGAGGTCGATGAGGAGGCTTTAGTGAAAGAGTTTCTCAGGGGGAACGAGCCATCGGACTTGTCTACAGCTATGGCTCTCTATGGTAAAGGCTCTCCCCTATCAAAAGAGAAAGACGACGAAGCTGGTCCATCTGGAGCTGAGGCTGCAGCTCCTCCTTCTACTCAATCGGCCGGTCGGCCAGCACTTGACCCATTCGAGCAGCATGCCGGTTATGATCCGAAAGATCCCGGTCTCGGCATTCATGTGCTATCCCCCATTCTAGAGGGTGAGACCCCGCGCACAGCTGAAAGCCAGCAAGAAACTGGTATAAAACTCTTCTTCTAGAAGTTCAAAGATTCGTCGCTTTCTGTGAGTGGTTATTGATCCTAATGTTCGTTCTTTATGTTTTTATGCAGGTCGCTCTGACCCTGAACCAACTCTGAGGAGCGATGACGCCAAGGAGGAGGCAGGGAAGACAAGCGATGTCGCTCATGCGGGAGTAACTCCCGACCCTGACGCTTAAGTGATCGGGGCGCTAGATGATGATAAGTCTGACACTTCATCTCCCATTGAAGGGAGTTATGAAATCGAAATCACTGGCGCCTCAGAACATACTTCGAAGGTGAGTATGAAGGAGCGACTCGCAGAAGAGAAGAAAAAGAAGGTCGAGATCAAGGTCGAGCCTCAAATACTAGAACTTACCGACCCGCTGAATAGGCCTCTGAAAGTCATTCTTCCCGGCAAATCAAAACCACTGGATGTTTCTTCTCCCACTCCTGACTTTGCTTCTTTGGCAAGCAAAAAGTCCAAGATGAAGCATGAGGGAGACGAGTCATCTGAGAAAACAAAGGAAGACAAGAAAAAGAAGCCGAAGAAATAACCACTATACTCGTTCAACGAGATTTTGCTTAGGTCCTGTAACTACTTTCACTTTTTTGTTTTCGTAGTTTGTGTAGATATATTTTTGACTCAAAGTTTTGGAGGAGTGGTTGTATAACCCCATTTTGGATTATTGAATAAAATTTAGTTTCTTTGTCAATTGAACGATTCTTTTGCTTTTTTAGCTTCCTATATAACTGTGGTCGAAACTCAAGTTCTTATGAGTTGCATAATTTCCCAATCCATTCTTACATTGTTCGAACATCCTTTGGAATTGTACATTTCTCGTTTCACATCTTTGGTACTCAGAATATTTTCTAATCCGCGCTCCGGGGACTTAGAGTAATTCGGTCCGCATTCAGAGGACTCGAAGATTGGAGTCGTTTATACTCTAGTCCGCGCTCTGGGGACTTAGAGTATTCCGGTCCGCAGTCAGGGGACTCGGAGATTGAAGTTGTTTATACTCTATTCCGTGCTCTGGGGACTTAGAGTATTCCGGTCCGCACTCAGGGGACTCGGAGATTCAAGTCGTTTATACCCTAGTCTGCGCTACGGGGACTTAGAGTACTCCGGTCCGCATTCAGGGGACTCGGAGATTCAAGTCGTTTATACTCTAGACTGTGCTTCGGGGACTTAGAGTACTCCGGTCCATGTTCTGGGGGCTTGGAGATTTTAAGTCGTTTATACCCTAGTCCGTGCTCCGGGGACTTAGAGTACTCCGGTCCGCACTCAGGGGATTCGGAGGTTGAAGTCGTTTATACTCTAGTCCACGCTCCGGGGACTTAGAGTACTCCAGTCCGCACTCAGGGGACTCGGAGATTCAAGTCGTTTATACTCTAGTCTGCGCTCCGGGGACTTAGAGTACTCCGGTCCGCACTCAGGGGATTCGGAGGTTGAAGTCCTTTATACTCTAGTCCGCGCTCCGGGGACTTAGAGTACTCCGGTCCGCACTCAGGGGATTCGGAGGTTGAAGTCATTTATACTCTAGTCCGCGCTCCGAGGACTTAGAGTACTCCGGTCTGCACTCAGGGGACTCGGAGATTCAAGTCGTTTATACTCTAGTCCGCGCTCCGGGGAGTTAGAGTACTCTGGTCCGCACTCAGGGGACTTGGAGATTCAAGTCGTTTATACTCTAGTTCGTGCTCCGGGGACTTAGAGTACTCCGGTCCGCACTCAGGGGACTCAGAGATTCAAGTCGTTTATACTCTAGTCCGCGCTCCGGGGACTTAGAGTATTCCGGTCCACACTCAGGGGACTCGGAGATTCAAGTCGTTTATACTCTATTCCGCGCTCCGGGGACTTAGAGTACTCTGGTCCACGTTCAGGGGACTCGGAGATTCAAGTCGTTTATACTCTATTCCACGCTCCGGGGACTTAGAGTACTCCGGTCCACGTTCAGGGGATTCAGATATTCAAGTCGTTTATACTCTAGTCCGCGCTCCGGGGACTTAGAGTACTCTGGTCCACATTCAAGGGACTCGAAGATTGGAGTTGTTTATGCGAGTTCGTACATCATATGGAATAATGTAACTCCAACGGTTCATCACCAGATTATAAGGTACAGAAACATTAATCATTCATGAAACAGACGACTTCAAGCCTTTATTAATGAAACAAACTAAATTTTCCAATTACACACTAAAAAGGAAACTAAGAATCAGTGGAATAAAAACATACAGCAAACAATTGTACATAAAACAGGAAAGAAACAGGCTAAATGTAATAACGTCGCAAATGTTCACTGTTCCACGCTCGGGGGAGTGTCACGCCATCAACGGTCGCTAGCTTGAAAGTTCCCTCTCCAAGCTTCCGTTCAACGACGTATGGACCTTCCCAGTTGGGATTCATATGTGACGGTACCGGGAAAACTCGTTTCAAAACGAGATCACCCACATTAAAGATCCTTGGCGGACTTTGTCGTCGCAATATCGCTTGACTCGGTGCCTATATGCCGCCGCCCTTAATTCAGCCTCTTCACGCTTTTCATCGATGCAGTCCAGTGATTCCAACAAGAGATCCTGATTTGTCTTAGGATCATAATATGTCACTCGATGTGATGGAACTTCAAGCTCCACGGGTATAACAGCTTCCGAGCCGTATGCCAATGCGAATGGAGTGTGGCCAGTCACAGACTTGTGGGTAGTTCTATAAGCCCATAATGCTGTTGGGAGTTTATCTATCCACTTGCCTCCGGCTTTTTCCAAACGCTTCTTCAATATGGACTTGATTACTTTGTTCACGGCCTTGACTTGTCCGTTAGCTTTCGGATGTGCAACGGCGGCGAACTTTTTCTCAACGCCGTACTTTAAACAGAAATCTTTGAATTCTTTGCTTTCAAACTGCGTTCCGTTGTCCGTAATGATGGTTCGAGGGAGACCAAAGCGGCATATAATGTTTCGTACAACGAAATTAATGACCTTCTTGGAGGTGATTGTGGCTAAAGGTTCTGCCTCGGCCTATTTTGTGAAATAATCGACTGCAACTATCGCGTATTTTGCACCACCTTTGGAAATAGGCAAAGAACCGATTATGTCGATTCCCCAGATTGCAAACGGCCAGGGACTAACCATTTGTGTGAGTTCTGTTGGTGGAGCTTTTGGGATTTTCGCATATCTTTGACACTTGTCACATTTTCTTGCGTAATCTGCAGCGTCCCGATTCACAGTTGACCAATAGTATCCATAGCGGGGGATCTTTTTTGCTAGTGTCTGGCCCCCAGTATGGTCGCCACATTCTCCTTCGTGAACCTCCTCCAAGACCCGCTTTGCCTCATCACGGGCAATGCACCGTAGTAAAGGGACCGAGAACCCTCTCCGATACATTACTCCTCCCTGCATCACATATCGAGTGGCTTTGCGAATGACCTGTCGTCTTTCGCTTCTTCTTTCGGGCAAAGTCCCGTTTAGCAGGTACCGTTTGAATGGGGTCATCCACGACTCCTCCTCGATTTCCGTTTCCAATGAAAAATCGACTTCCATCATATCTATGCTTGGAGTATGTAAGGTTTTGACGGGAACTAATCCCATTTCCTGCGCATCGCCAGTGCTTGGGAATTTGGCCAACGAGTCGGCTTCCTTGTTTTGTTCATGCGGGACATGCGAAATGTCATAATGTTCGAAGTTTGCCAATAGTTCCTGGACCAGAGCAAGGTATGGAGCAAGCTTTTGTCCCCTTGCTTGGTAGTCTCCTCGCACTTGGTACACCACCAGCTGCGAGTCACAAAAGAGTTCAACTGATCTAACCCCGAGTTCGTCAACGAGCTTTAAGCCAGCGATCAGTGCTTCATATTCTGCTTCATTATTCGTAGCCGGGAAATTGATCTTCAAAGCGTAACAAATCGATCGATTTTCTGGAGTTACGAGAACTACACCAGCTCCGGAGCAACGGTCGTTTGATGCCCCATCGGTGTACAATTTCCATCGAATGGGGGGAATGACACTGTGATTATCTGGTTCATCAGATACAGTAAACTCAGCGATGAAATCTGCTAATGCTTGCCCTTGTATGGCTCTTCGTGGAAGGTAGGTAATATCGAACTGACTCAACTCGATATTCCATTTTAACATCCTTCCAGAAGTTTCCGGTCGTTGGAGTACCTGCCGTAAGGGCTGATCGATATAGACACTGACTGAGTGTGCTTGAAAGTATGGACACAGCTTACGTGATGCAATCACCAAGCAATAGGCCAATTTCTCAATTTTAGGGTAATTTCTTTCTGCCCCCGTTAAACGTTTGCTAACGTAATACACCAGCTTTTGGACTCGGTCCTCCTCGTGGACCAAAGCCGCACTTATAGCATGTGGGGATACGACCAAGTATACGTACAGCATCTCATGGTCTACTGGTTTCGACAGCACTGGAGGACTCTCCAAATGCCTCACCAGATCTCGGAACGCTTCCTCACAGTGGGATGTCCATTCGAAATTCATCTTCCCTTTTTTTATTATATCGAAGAAAGGAATGCACTTGTCCGTGGCTCTGGATATAAATCGACTCAGCGCAGCCACCTTTCCATTCAAGCTTTGCACCTGTTTTATAGTTCTGGGTACCCCCACATCTCGAATAGCTTGAATCTTTTCCGGGTTAGCCTCAATTCCCCTAGCATTAACAATGAATCCCAAAAACTTCCCCGACGCAATGCCGAAGGAACACTTCAGAGGGTTGATCTTCATCCCATAATATCTGAGTATATCGAACATCTCTGCTAAGTCTCGAATGTGGTCGTTTGACTATCGTGACTTCACAAGCATGTCATCCACATAGACTTCCATCGTTCTACCAATCTGGTCTTTGAACATTCGATTCACCAAACGCTGATAGGTCGCTCCCGCGTTTTTCAATTCGAAAGGCATTACTACATAGCAATATAGCCCAACGTCTGTGACGAAACTGATGTGCTCCTGGTTCGGAATATGCATCAGGATTTGATTTTATCCCGAGTACGCATCCATGAATGACAACAGCTCGTGTCCTGCAGTGGAGTCGACCAACTGATCAATCCTAGGCAATGGGAAACTGTCCTTGGGGCATGCTTTGTTCAAATCGGAATAATCTACGCAAGTTCTCCATTTCTCGTTCGCCTTTTTTACCAGCATGGGGTTTGACACCCATTCAGGGTAGAGGGTGTCGCGGACAAACCCATTGGCTTTGAGTTTGTCCACCTCCTCTCTGAGAGCAGCGGACCTCTCCGGGTCCATCCCTCTCCTCTTTTGTTTAACCGAGACGTACTTCGGGTCTATGTTCAACATATGACTCGTAATAGCGGGAGAAATCCCACACATATCAGAATGTGTCCAAGCGAAAACATCAAGATTCGCTCGGAGGAAATCACTAAGGTCTTCAGTCATTGCGGGGCTGAGTTGTGATCCGATTTTCAGTACTCGCGATGGATCGTCTCGGCTGACTGAAATATCAATCGTCAATTCAGCCGGTGCTGCCTTTTCTTCCCTGGGTTCCTCATCGTCATCTCTCAGATCTATGTCTCTGTAGATTCGAGGATTATGCCCGAGCCAGGGCTCGGGCATTATTTGTCAATTGTCGGTATTATGGATGCGGACGGGATTGTCTGCAGCCTTTCCTTTCTCCTTCCGATGGGCCTCTCGGAGCTCAGCCACATAGCATGCACGACCAGTCGCCTGGTCGCCATGAACAACACCTACTCCTTTGTCAGTCGGAAACTTCAAAGTCAAGCACCATGGGGCTAATGCTGCCCTAAACTCGGCCAAGGCCGGTCGACCCAAGAACACATTGTACGGAGAATCCACATCCAAAACTACGAAAGGTAGGATTCGCACCCTTCTACGCTCACCTTGTCCCAGTTCAACTGGTAACTCAACATACCCCACTGCATCGGTCGCTGCGCCATTAAAACCATGTATACAAGCTTTAGAAGGTTTCAAATCCTTCGTCTCCATTTTCATCTGGTCATAAGCCTTTTTGAAGATGATATTGACCGAACTTCCACAATAAATCAAAATTCTCTTTACATACGCCGGCCCGATTGTCGCAGATATGACCATCGGGTCGATGGTAGGTGCCTCTACTTGATCAGCATCTCTGCTCCTGAATACTATATCGTCTGTCATCATGCGTAGATGTTTAGCAGGGGTCCCATCTTCTACGTTGGAACAACACTCGAAGTCTGCGTGCTTCAGGGAACTAGCATACCGCTCCATCTCTTGCCAGTTCTTCTCTGCAGGGTGAGGTACGCCGATGATCGTGTTTATGACTAGTCTGCCCACGGTTCGGGCAGGCTCCTTGGGATGTCGCGGAGCTGGTGCACAACCTGGATTGGATACTCCATGTCCACCTTCCTGCGGATTCTTCACAAACTCCTGTAAATTTTTCTGCCTAATCAATTTCTCTATAGCGTCGTGTAGGTGTCTACATTCTTCAGTATTGTGCCCATAAGTCTCATGAAAGCGGCAGTACTTCCCGGTCCGCTTTTGTTCCTCGGTCGACTCCTTTGGACGTGGCTTTCTGTACTGAAAGGTATTGCAGGTTGATAGGTAAATGTTCTCAAGAGACGCATTCAGCGGGGTGTACTCGTTGTAGGTTGGAATTCTCGGCTTCCATTTCCCCGCTTCTCTCTTCTTCCCTTGATTTCTTCCTCTGGATTCCTTAGATTGCCCGGGCTTGTTCTGGACATTGACTTGAACTTTTCCCAAGTTGTCTCCGGACTGCTTCACAGCAATGTTGCTTTTCAGGGACTCCTAGACAGGCCCCGGTGCCTTATCTCGCCTTACCCACCTGGCTTCCTCTCTTCTTATGAACTGATGTGCCTTTGAGTAAAAACGCTCTAGCGTAGTCGGTGGTTTTCCTGCCAGCCAGTCTCCAAACTCTGAATCCGGATCCACACCTCACATCACGGCCATAAGAATTGCATGATCATTGGGATTGCTGACTTCAATCGCCGCAACATGGAATCTCTGTAAATACTCCTTCAATGATTCCCCAGGAGCCTGGATTACACTTGATAGAGACATCACGTCCTTTGGACGAGTAGTATGTATCCTAAACTATTCTATAAATTTCTTCGCCAACTCCTCGAAACTGGATACGGACCGTGGAGGAAGTCGAGTGAACCACATGGTAGCGATCCCAGATAGAGTTATTGGAAAGCACCTACACTTGGTTGCATCATTTGCTCTAGCTGAATCCATCATCCATTCGTACCTCATGACATGCTGTCTGGGATTAGTCTTTCCTTCATATGCCGGGATAGTTGGCATACTAAACTTCCTAGGGTACGCTGCCTGCAGAACAGTGTCTGTGAACGGAGTATGACTTCTGGACACTCCCCAATCATCGTTTGATAAGCATTGATTCTCTTTCATCAATTGTCTGATCATGGCTGTCAGGTCTAGGGTTTGTATGGAAGGTGGAAGGTTGGAGTCTGTCCTACGTGATTGATCAGGCTGATGCCTCCGCTATTGGCGATCTGCCAAATGTGCATCTTGAGGTTCGACATCATTGGCATCTTGATGATCTGGGCCTCCAGCCTCCACCTGCACTCCAGCTCCTGAGTTTCCAACTCTTGTTTGGTCACGTTCTCCAGCTGTTCGGACAGCAGCACCTGCCTGCATAGTTTTAGTCTTACGGCGTCTACGCCTGGGAGGTTCATCAGACGAAGTTGAGATGTCGGATGAAGAATAAGGAGCGGGATTGCCCCCAGCATTCTGATGCTGTTGTTGAGTGAGTTGTGCCATGAGGTTGGCGTTGGCTTGCATCTGCTCTCCGAGTTGTCTCCTGCTTTCCTTGAGTTCTCTCATCAAGTCGTTGAACTCTATTCTGGTGACAACCGGCATTTGGTCCTGTGCGGTAGTCCCTGAACCTAGAATTGCTTGCTGATTGCTCGGTCCTGCTTGTTGTACGCTAACAGTCTCATGGGCATCCGCATTATGAGAGGCTGATCTGGTACGTGGTCTTGCCATTATAGAGTTATTGGTATGAACTCTGAGTAGAATCAACGGACGTCCTACGAATGAATTGGATCTTCTTTGGGGATTTATTCAATCCAGTAGCTTCAAAGCAGATCCTTGAGGTTTGAGAATTCAACTCTCAGTGAAAGCACCAAAGTGTTAGCACCAAAATTGGTCACAACCTCGTTGAGAAAGATTGTGTAGAGAGATAAATGATGAAAGTAAATCTAAACAAAGATCAATATGCTAAATTGAATGCAAAGACGAGAACACCAGATTTATAGTGGTTCGGCGTAACTGCCTACGTCCACTTTGAGGTTAATCTTTATTGCTTCACTCGATAATTGATTACAGATACAATCCGTTTGCCAACTACTTGAATACAATTACTAAGTAAAGAGGATGAGTCTTGAAAGCGCAGAATCTCCCTAGTGTTCTCGAAAAAAGGTCCATTTCACTGTGCCCCTGCCTCTCTATTTATAGACAAAGATGGGTTGGACTTCCCTGGCGGGCCTGGCAGCCGAACACTTTGGCCCAGAACAAGTGAGTTCTGTGTGCCGACCAGAAGTGATGCCGAACAGAACTGATGCCAACAGAAGTGATGCCGAACAGAACTGATGCCAACAGAACTGATGCCGAACAGAACTGTTGTCGAATGAAGTGATGCCGAACAGAACTGACGCCGACCAGAAGTGATGCCGAACAGAAGTGATGCCGAGCAGAAGTGATGCCGAGCAGAAGTGATGCCGAACAGAACTGATGCCGACCAGAAGTGATGCCGAACAGAACTGACGCCAACCAGAAGTGATGCCGAACAGAAGTGACGCCGAGCAGAAGTGATGTCGAACAGAACTGTTGCCGACCAGAAGTGATGCCGAACAGAACTGATGCCGACCAAACTGTTGTCGAACGATCTAGGTATGCCGAACGATTTGCTGTGCCGATCACTCTAGGATGCCGAATGATATATAATGCCGAAAGACTCTCCATGTCGAACGGTGCTGAGTGCCTAGTTGCTTGGTCAAACCTTCAGGTAACAATATCATGTCGATTAAACTTGTTTAAGTGTTTAGGAAATTCATATCGATAACGTTGACCAAATGCATCGACCAGAATTCTTAAGCCACTCAATAGATCAAAGAACACAATATAAAACATTTCTATATCACTAACAAATATGCACTCTCATATATATACTCTCAAACTCATTCTAGGGTGTCACTTACTCTATCTCTAATGAGTTAACCCCACCAAAGCCAAGATTCTCGCTTAACCTTCAGCTCTAATACCATATGTAACGAATCAAATTTTCGATCCTCGGAAATCGACACTAATATGTCCACTGTATCACATGCTGAACATTCATGTGTCGGAAATACGATTTATTAGGGTTAAAGAAGAAGATAGAAGAACTAGAAACAAACACGGAATCTCACAATGCAATGGAATATATATAATATAACAAGTCCTTACAAATAAATCTAAGACCCTCTTTTTTTAAACATATACATATCAGAGTTGGACAGTTATAACACCTATCCTTACAACAGCAGACAAACTACACATAACACATACACAACGGAAGATATTCAAAATACGAGAGTATGCCCTGGGCCTCCAACTCGACTCCATAGCTCCAAAGCATCTAAACCTAACCTGTCAAACATTCTCGGTCTGACCCAAGCATTATAAGGAAATAACGCCCAGGTCAGTCTAGAATACCAGCGTAAGTAAACTCAAATCACAAAAGCTTTATTGATTGATTAACTTAAAAATCCTTTGAAATCAAAGGTGTCTCGTAAGACCTCACCGCAAATAAACACGGACGGGTATTTACCTTATGATAATAAAAACACTTTTATAGAAAATCCAGTGATATTATAATAATGTCTAAGGGTTCAAAGTAAAATATTAAAATAGCTGGAATGCTTGCATCTCACGTTCCAACATATTTGGTATACAACTAAAACCGTAAAGCTCGTATTAGAGAATGGATTCCAACTAATGACTAGGCTACCGGGGTACCGCCGGTCACGGTGAATCTTTAGATAAAATAACACTAAGGACCTCGCTTGGATCCCCTGCCAACACAGGACCGGCCTACCCCTTGCTAGATAGTACTGAATATGGGCCTCGAAGCATACAAATGAGAGATAATAGCGACTCTAGATAGGATGATCATACCCTACTTGGGAGCGACCACTTAGCCCTGCTGCATCTTCCATGCTTTAGTCATTCCCAGTTGATGAGGCTTGAGGCTACAATTACCTTTCAAGAACATTTACACTTAGAATGCTTATTTCCCTCCAATGACAATGTGTTGATAGCATTCATCCATACAAGTCCGTTCTGGGTCTGAACAAAACCGAAGGCACTATTCCTACTACATCTATTTTGGAATCACCCTCAGGATTAGTAGCGATTAGCTCTTGCACTTCACCTCTCTATCTTCGATTCTATACTCTTCACGATGTCTTCAGTTCGCAACGCTTGAGTTAGATCGAAGTGGTTTCCGGATAACATATCCAATCCCGGTCTCTTCGAAACAACTTTTGGTGATTTTCGATAAACTCAACCCCGGTTCTTTAGGAAATAAACAGACAATGACAAGAGAGGAGTTCACCTCCTATCCGTTAGTGGACGGATTTCCTTATCATTCGTCCTAGAAGAACGAAATGTGTTTATATGTACAGTATAGCGCCTTCGACGGTAACTATGCCATATAATACTCGTGTTTCTCCTAGATATTTTCAAAGTTACGTTTTGTCCAAATTTGATAGTTGGTTATTTAACTATCAAATAAACAAACATCCAATCATGGTTTAATTTCCATATGATATCCACTAAGCCTTTATTAATTCTATTTAATTAATAAAACCACTTTATAAATCTGATCACAAGATCTTTTCAAAAGACTATTCTAAAACCCCTTCCATTTCCTTTATACTTGGAAACATTTATATATTATCTCAATGTTATAAGTATATTACTAAAACATTTTACTTTTCATGCCTTGAAACTGAAAAGTGTACGTGCAGTACTGAGGATCGTGTAATATGGTATATAAATGCGGAAACTGATAATAGCAGTAAAATAAAAATTAAAGTAAGCACAGCAGGAATTTTTATACTGGTTCGAACTTCCCGTTCTACATCCAGTCCCAGAATACCCTCTGGATTTAAACTAAACCCCTCACTTAACCCGGAGGAATAGGTATACGACACCTGAGCAGCCGAACAGGAATTTTTCTGCCTCAACAGCCGAAGAGGACTTCAACTTAATACAAATAGTTTGTTGACGAATGTGTTCTGAAAAACACTAATTGTCTTTTGATAGTACAACTTTCCTATAATCAAATCCTCAAGAGTATATATGTGTGTGAAGATTTAGAAGGAAAATAATCACGTAGAATCGAAGTATATGAATTAATTCAAGGATTCTGGTGATATTGAATAAGAAAGAATGCTTTTATTTGCAGAAATAAATAGAGAATAGATTTCAGAATTATAAACAAGAATCGGTGATTGTAGAAGTGAATTGAACATGTTTATATAGTTGTAGAATAGTTACAATCTTTCATGAAGAGTTTCAATAAAGAGTTGTGTCCATATCTGTTGGATTAAAGGACATTCCTCTTTATGAACAATTGCACCTCTTCAGAAAACTAGGCGTTATGTTCTGGTCGGTTGACCGAGAAACCTGGGCCGGTCAGCTGAGTTTACAGACGTGAGTAAAATGGTGCATATCTGTGCACTGGACACGGAATCGGTCGGCCGAAGTTTCTGGTCGATCGGCCGACCTGCTGTTATTTGCACAGTGATACTTATTTTTGTATAAATCAATTTGTGTGAATGTGTGACTACTTGAGGAATGATTTTAACAATATTCTAAGACTCAATAAAATAAAATATTCATACTAATATCTGGATTGTAGTCTTGTCTCCTTTGAAGTGTGCAATATATGGTTATTCTCCTTTTTGTCGCTTTCGTATAGTATTCTCGTCGTATGATCTCTGAAGCTTGTGTCATAAATCAAAACTCATGAATCAACATTCTCCCCCTTTTTGATTGATGACAATACTTATGTCACGAAGTAGTATTTATCAATATTATAATTCTCCCCCTGCATATATGGCGACTTTTCTGCAAAAAAATTGTTAGCTTTCATACATTTCTCCCCCTTTGTCATCGACAAAAAGGAATACTTACTAGATGTAATATGTAAAAGAAATGCGAATCATTGAATTTTAAATATTACATATTCAAACAAAAATAGGAATATTTAAAGATGTTTGCTTAATACACAACATTTAATAAGAAAAAAACATATTGTTCATAAAGAAATTCTTGAAATTAAATTGTAAAACAATACGATTACTCCTCATCATCATCGGAATCCCAAAATTCTGGACGAATATTTTCTTCCGGAGGAACATGTTCCTTACCGCGTCTTTGAGTGTGAGGAACGTGAGTTCCCGATGTACTGGAACATGTGTTATCTGAAGTAGACCAAGAGAAATTTGGTGCATGTCTTTTTCCGAGAGCAACAAAAGAGGCACCGGCTTCGGAAGTACATGATAAGGCATCCCATAAATTCACGAAGAAGCCCTTGATTTTCTTGAAACGACCATCAAGTTTCGTAGCCGGGCATCCAAGGTTAGTTGATTTTGTGCCAAAATATCAATGGCCGCTTCCGTACTCATTCCAGGAGTTGGTCGTTGAATTGAAGATTGGCGGGTTATACGTTCTGTAGCATGAGTAGATGGTTGAGGTGTAGAATAGCTACGACGTAGTTGTTCTCTCGGAGTATCACTCCATTGCTCAAATCTTATAAATCGAGGTGGAGCATCAAGTAATTTCATTAACTTTATGGTCCGTGAATCAAAAATACGGACTTTGGAAGTTTCTGATTCCAGAGCATTGATGATGAAGCTATTGATCAATCTCATTATGTATTCTCCATAATAAATATGGAGCATCTTTCCTTGGTTAAAAGAGAGAAATTCATCCATAAGAAGTTGTGACCAATTAACTCGTATTTTCCTACAAATATCATACAATGCTTTAAAATTTTCGGGATATACGAGATGATATGAACCACCTCTAGGAACTAAAGATTTCATCATGAATCGATGAAGGAGTCGAGCTTTTGGTCTAAGTGATGATGTTTGTCTAAAATCCGTTGCATCATCTTCGAAAAATAGATGGCTTATCCGGTCACGACTTGATATATTACAATCTACATCGTGTAATGAGATACCTCCCGGTCTAGCATCCAAAATGTGGTTAATTCGATCAATGGAAAGGAATATCGAAGTGCCACAAACCGATGTCCAAATACAATTTTCAGTGTTTCTCGGCGGATTGACAAGGTTGAGGTTTGCTAGAAATAACTTGACCATAATATGATTGATTTTCAAGTTATTTTTCCTATGGTCAAGGAATGTATCAAGACCACTCTCAATAGCGGCATTTTCAATACCGTAGGAAGCAAAGTCAAGATAACATACAAATGATTCTTCAAAGATTTTGGCATCTTGAAGTTGTATCCATCTTTGAAGAGCTATATCATTAACTAGCCATGAAGCAATTTGAGTATCCACTGGAGTGGATGAAGATGAGCCACCGGTTGTCTTTGATTTCTTCTTGGGAGCCATTTGTTTTTGGAAGAAAAGATTAAAAATTTGAGAAGTTTTAATGGGGGCTAGGTTAAAAAAACTGTAATTGGGAAAGTAAGAGTGAAGAGGTAGGTTGAAAAGGTGAATGGATGAGTTGTTAAAAAGGAATATAAACAGCAGATTTAGTCGTTCGGTCGACCGGTAGTCTGGGTCGGCTGACCGAGCTGGTAATCTGAAAGTTGCTGAAACTCTCGGGAAGGGTTCGGCTGACCGACTCAGGGTCTTCGGGTAGACCGACCCTGTTGGAAATGTATTTTTGAAATTCTCGGGAAGGGTTCGGCTGACCGACTCAGGCTTTCCGGTCGACCGACCCTGGTAGAAATGCATATTTTTGCTGTTTTTCAACAAAGAATTATTATATTATCATATCATTATATTTATACATCTTATTGAAAACAACAACATATATATATAAAAAAATTATAGCCACCGTTCATTAAAATCTACGTTCCCATGAGTTTGGGGATGGAATATCTTCTATTGGTGACCATCTTGGAGTTATTGGAGTTTTTGAACAGGATTTGACGAGGATGAGGGTCTATAAGAAGGTTCAGCAACATCATCCTTCTTTGATGAACAAATTTTCATGGCAATCTTTTCTAGAAAACTTAAACGTCTTGCCGTGACTTTTTGTTCATAGTAGAGTTCCCGTTGCATATCCATTTGTTGTCGTTGGTAGTGATGTATTTCATCAATTTTTTGTTTGGTGGTTGGAGATATTACCATCGTATTCTTCCCTTTTTTCTTTTCAGGTGTATAGCCTGTATGGGAGTCTTCCCATGGTTTCCACCCATGTCGGGGGTCCTTATCCGGAGAAGGGAATTCAAGGACACGTTTAGGCATGGGAAAGGTAGGATAGGGACCATTTTCAGGGATGCGGTCGGAACCATCATCGTCCGAAGATGTGTATGATAGATGGGAGTTTTCGGAATTATAGTAATCATTGTTTGAAGACATTTTTCAAGTTTTGTTTTTAAAATTTTCTTAGTATATATTTTGAAAAAATAAGCATAGTATATATAAACATCTGTTTGCTGAAAAATTAGTGGATATGAACTAATTTTAAATAGGATCACGGAATTTTAAGAAAAAAATTGTTTGTAAATGTATGATTTATAAGATAAGAACTAAATATAGTTTTTCTGAAAACAAAACAGATAAAACAAACTTTAAAGAGAACTAAAACAAGAAACACCCATAGCTCAAGTAGCTATAACACAACATCTAACAAGCAAGTCAGAGGTCATGAGTTCGAGCTTCGCTTTGGTCAGAAATAAAACAGTTTTTCAATATTTTTGCATATTTTTATTTACAAATCTTTTAAAGACATTATCCCTAAATCACGTCTAAGTTTTATAAAAATATTTTCATTTAGTGGTTTAGTAAAAATGTCAGCAATTTGATTTCAGTATTAATAAATTCTAAATTTATTAATCCTTTTTCCAAACAGTCACGAAGAAAGTGATGACGAATATCAATGTGTTTTGTTCGTGAGTGATTGACCGGATTTTTAGAAAGATTTATTGCACTAGTATTATCACAATAAATTATAGATTTTTCAAGATGACAATTGAAATCTTGTAGTGTTTGTTGCATATATACGACTTGTGCACATGCCAAAGCAGAAGATATATATTCTGCTTCACACGTCGATAAAGAAACACAGTTTTGTTTCTTACTAAACCAAGAGACTAAGGAACGTCCAATGAAATGACACGTTCCACTCATACTTTTTCGATCCGTCCGACTTCCTCCAAAATCAGCATCGCTATAGGAGACTAATTCGAAAGGACATTCTTTCGGGTAAAATAGTCTGAAATCTTTGGTTTTAGTTAAATAACGAATAATGCGTTTAACTGCTCTCATATGTGACTCTTTGGGATTTGCTTGAAATCGAGCACATAAACAAACACTCATCATAATATCGGGTCGACTAGCTGTCAAATATAGTAAAGATCCAATCATACTACGATATAGTTTCTGATCAACACTCTTGCCATCCTCATCTCTATCAAGATGAATCGTTGTGCTCATAGGAGTTGGCTTGGCAGAAGTGTTTTCCAAACCAAATCGTTTAATTAAATTATAACAATATTTTTCTTGATTAATAAAAATTCCATTTTCAATTTGTTTAATTTGTAATCCAAAAAAATATGACAATTCTCCCATATGACACATTTCAAATTCATTTGTCATTATAGTCGAAGATTCCTGACATAGTTTTTCATTTGTCGAGCCAAAAATGATATCATCAACATATATTTGAATTATTAAAATATCTTTATTAGTTTTCTTAATAAAAAGCGTTTGATATACTTTACCAATTTCAAAACCAGATTCTAATAAATAGCTTTTAAGACGATCATACCAAGCACGTGGTGCTTGTTTTAAACCGTATAATGCTTTTTTTAGTTTATAAACATGATCTGGAAATTTTTCATGATTAAAAAGAGGTGGTTGTTCAACAAAAACATTTTCTTTTATGTATCCATTTAAAAATGCACATTTAACATCCATTTGATAAAGTTTAAAATTATGAAAACACGCGAAAGCTAATAAGATTCGTATTGCTTCAAGTCGGACGACTGGAGCAAACGTTTCTTCGTAATCAATTCCTTCTTCTTGATTATATCCTTGTGCAACTAATCTAGCTTTATTCCTGGTTATATTTCCTAGTTCATCTGCTTTATTTTTGAAAACCCATTTAGTACTGATGACTGATTGATCACTAGGTCTAGGAACGAGTTCCCAAACTTCGTTTCGTTCGAATTGATTTAGTTCTTCTTGCATGGCAAGAATCCAGTAGTCATCAGTTGAGGCTTCTTTTATATTCTTAGGTTCTATGTTAGAGAGAAAAGCTACATGACCAACTTGATTTAATTGATGTCTGGTTTTAACATTCGTATTAACTTCTCCAATTATATTTTGCACAGGATGATCTCGTAAAATTCTAGGTGGAGATTTTATTATATTAGGAGTAATGTTTGTATTTTCATTGGTTTCATGAAAATCAAAATTTTCATTTGTATTACTATTTTCATTCTGAGTAGTTTCATCATCAGAATCAATAGTAACAATTGGATTTATATTTTTAAAATTTTCGTCAAATGAAACATGTAAGCTTTTTTAATAATTTGAGTTCGTTTATTATAAATTCGATAAGCCTTGCTTCGTTCCGAATATCCAACGAATATTCCTTCATCGGATTTTGGATCGAATTTGCCTAGCTGATCTTTAGTATTCAAAATAAAACATTTAGAACCAAAAACTTTAAGAAATGAAATATTTGGTTTTCTTCCATTTAGAAGTTCATATGGATTATTCTTAGTTAATGGTCGAATAGAAACACGATTCAATACATAACAAGCAGTAGCTACAGCTTCTGCCCAAAAGTGTTTTGATAAAGTGGTTCCATTTAATAAAGTTCTTGCACATTCTTGTAACGTTCTATTTTTCCTTTCTACAACTCCATTTTTTTGTGGTGTTCTAGGAAACGAAAAATTATGGTTAATACCTTTCTTGTTACAAAATTGATCAAAAGCTTCATTTTCAAATTCTCCTCCATGATCACTTCTTATATTTTTAATTTTCAAACTTTTAATATTTTGAATTCTTTTAACAAAAACTTTAAAATTATCAAAAGTATCACTTTTATTTTTCAAAAAGAAAATCCAAGTATATCTAGAAAAATCATCTACAATAACAAATACATATCTATTATGATTAATAGACTGCACTTGAGTTGGACCAAAGAGATCCATGTGTAACAGTTCAAGTGGTTTTTCTGTAGATATTACTTTCTTTGATTTAAAAGAGGATTTTGTTAGTTTTCCTAATTTACATGCATCACAAAATATATTAGTTTTGAATTTTATATTAGGTAATCCTTTACTAATTTGTTTTTAGCTAGTTTGTTGATAGTATTAAAATTTATGTGACAAAATCTTTTGTGCCAAAGACAGGAATCGTTTTCTTTAGCTACTAAACACAAATTTGAATCATTATTAACATTCATGTTTAAGATATAAATGTTTTTATCTCTTTTCCTTCGAAAATAGTGTTATGATTTTTATCGAAAATATTACATTTATTTTCTATAAAAGTTATATTAAAACCTTTATCGCATAGCTGACTAATACTTAATAAATTGTGTTTTAAATTTTTAACTAATAAAACATCAGTAATGAGAGGTAAATTAGAGGTACCGTTGCTACTAACATCGTCTTTACCGATGATATATCCTTTTGAGTTATCTCCAAAGGTGATTGCTCCTCCATTTGAGTATATAATGTTTGACAACATTTCTTTGTTTCCAACCATGTGTTTTGAGCAACCGCTATCTAAAATCCATTTTCCTCTCTTCTTATGTGGTACCTGCAAAAAAGTTTATAAAAAGTTGGTACCCAATCTTTTTAGGGTCCTAAGAGTTAGATCTTAGGAAGCCAAACCCATACGGGTTCAGAATTCCCTTTATAAACATAATTCTTGTTATTATGAACAATTTCCATAAATATTTTGATATGTTTATTCCTTATCAAAACATTATTTGTTTTTGAAATCCATATCTTGATGGTTTTAGTATTTGGATAAACTGTTTTCTTAATATCCTTCTTAATATTATTATTAATCCTACTTTTAGAAAAATTATTTTGTTTCTTAAATCCTAGTCCAGATTTATTGTTAGAGGATTGAGAATTTTCAAGTATACTAAAAAGATTCTCTTTTCCTTTATTGAAATTAGATACATTTTTAGAAATATCATCAAATTTTATTTTAAGACTAGATTTTTCTAATTCTAAATCCTTAATCTTAGAGTTTAAACTATTATTTTCGAAAAGTAAAACATCATTTTTATTTTTCTAAATTTCTATTTCTTCATATATTGACGAAATTTGAGAAGATAAGTTAGAATTTGATTGTTGAGAACTTTCAAGTTCATCTTCTAATATTTTCTTCTCATCTTTCAGCATATCTACTTCTAAGACTGTTCTATCTAACTTTCTTTGCAACTCCTTATTTTTCTTTTTAAGTTGCTTTGCTAAATTTACTAATTCAGAATTTATTTCAATTAGATCTTCAAAAGTAAAATCACTTACATCGTCTGACGAAGCCATGAAGCACACATTTGCTTGTTCATTATCACTTTCACTCTCTGATGAGGATGAGGAGTCAGTGTCGTCCCAAGTGACAGTAAAAGCTTTTCGTTTTGTTTTGTCCTTCTTGAAATTATTCTTTTTACGCTCTGGACAATCCTTCTTCATGTGTCCTTTCTTATGACATTCATAACATTCCATTGCTGAAGATGATGGTTTGCTGCTATTGGAATTGTTGTTGGAATTATTTTTGTTTCCCTTGAATTTGTTTCTGTTGAATTTCAAAAACTTTTTGAAATTTTTAGCGATCATTGCCATATCTTCATTATCTGAGTCGGAATCAACTTTTTCTGCTTGGAATTCCACATTTTTCTTTTCGTGTGCTCCATTTCTTTTTGCCTGCAAATTTACTTCGTAGGACATTAAATTACCTATCAATTCCTCTGGTTTTAATTTTGACAAATCACTTGCTTCTTCAATGGCTAGGACTTTTCTTTCCCATTCGTCCGTTAAGGAATTTAAGATTTTTGTAACAACATCAAAATCAGTAAACTTTTGTTCTAGTGATAGTAAAGCATGATAAATATCCTGGAATCTAGAGTACATGTCATTTATAGATTCATTTGGCTTCATTTTGAAATTTTCAAATTGATTTTTCAACATAGATATTTTGCTTAATTTAACTTTGCTCGTTCCTTCATGTGTTATCTTAAGTGTTCTGCAAATTTCATAACCAGAAGTGCACATACTAACTCTATTGAATTCATTTCTATCTAATGCACAAAATAAAATATTCATAGCCTTTGCATTTGATGTAGCATCTAGTTTTTATGTGTTACTCCAAGTTGAGTATTCTCCAGTAGGAGTTGTGTATTCGCTTTGTATAACATTCTAGATATCAAATCCACTGGATTACATATAGATTCTCATTCTAGTGACCAATAATTGTAATTTATACCATTAAAAAGTGGAGGTCGTGAAGTTGATTGACCCTCTGTGAAACTAGTATTAGTGTTAGTGTCAAAATCGTTAGTATGTGTTGTTGCCATATTACTAGAAATAGATATCAAATAACTTTGTGATGGTTATAGGATAACCTCGCTCTGATACCAAATGAAAAGTGTAAGTGAAGTACTGAGGATCGTGTAATATGGTATATAAATGCGGAAATTGATAATAGCAGTAAAATAAAAATTAAAGTAAGCACACCAGGAATTTTTATACTGGTTCGAACTTCCCGTTCTACGTCCAGTCCCAAAATACCCTCTGGATTTAAACTAAACCCCTCACTTAACCCGGAGGAATAGGTATACGACACCTGAGCAGCCGAACAGGAATTTTTCCACCTCAACAGCCGAAGAGGACTTCAACTTAATACAAATAGTTTGTTGACGAATATGTTCTGAAAAACACTGATTGTCTTTTGATAGTACAACTTTCCTATAATCAAATCCTTAAGAGTATATATGTGTGTGAAGATTTAGAAGGAAAATAATCACGTAGAATCGAAGTATATGAATTAATTCAAGGATTCTAGTGATACTGAATAAGAAAGAATGCTTTTATTTGCAGAAATAAATAGAGAATAGATTTCAAAATTATAAACAAGAATCGGTGATTGTAGAAGTGAATTGAACATGTTTATATAGTTGTAGAATAGTTACAATCTTTCATGAAGAGTTTCAATCAAGAGTTGTGTCCATATCTGTTGGATTAAAGGACATTCCTCTTCATGAATAATTGCACCTCTCCCAAAACTAGCCGTTATGTTCTGGTCGGTTGACCGAGAAACCTGGGCCGGTCAGCTGAGTTTACAGACGTGAGTAAAATGGTGCATATCTGTGCACTGGACACAGAATCGGTCGGCCGAAGTTTCTGGTCGGTTGTCCGACCTGCTGTTATTTGCACAGTGATACTTATTTTTGTATAAATCAATTTGTGTGAATGTGTGACAACTTGAGGAATGATTTTAACAATATTCTAAGACTCAATAAAATAAAATATTCATACTAATATCTGGATTGTAGTCTTGTCTCCTTTGAAGTGTGCAATATATGGTTATTCTCCTTTTTGTCGCTTTCGTATAGTATTCTCGTCGTATGATCTCTGAAGCTTGTGTCATGAATCAAAACTCATGAATCAGCAGAAACAAATCATATACTTATCTTATCAGTATAAGTATATTTACAAACTTTTCAAGGTTTCTTCTTTCCAAATCTCATATTAAATAACCAAACATTTCTTCCAAATAAAACCTTATGCTTATCCTTTATCAAAAATTCCCTTTTTAAAAGCTTATCTCATATTTCAATTAACTTATTACTTCAAAATAAAGTTGTAACCCACTTTTATAAACCCTTAAGTTAATTTATAAACCTTTTTCCAAATCTCTGAAATGATTTATAAACCTTTTTCCTATTTTTAAAACTCTTTATATAAACCTTTGTATACTCCTTTATCAACATCATTTGTAAAACACTTAAAGTAACTCTTTAGTAAAAACCCCTTTTATAAACAAGTTATTACTTATTAATAACTTTACAACATAATAACATTACTTGGAAATCATTTATAAACTTTAAACTCTAAATTGAATAAAGAATTTAAGTTAATTCAAAACACACTTTACAAATTCAAAAGGAGGCTTAGCAATGATTCCCAAGTCACTTAAGAATTATTTACATAAGCTACCATATATGTAAATACAGTTCATATCCAATCAGGGAATAACACGTCAATATAACAAGTTGGCATATCCAAGTCCAAATAACATGACAATAGGTTGGTGATTTATCCTGCTAAATAGATGTCCAAACAATTCAATCAATTTATAGCAGAACAGGGATTTATTCTGCTTAACACATGTCTACACAATCAAATCACTAACACTATAGCAGAATGGTGTTTTGTTCTACTAACGGATGTCATTTAATTCTCCTAATCATATGGGTTACGTAAGGGTCTGGACCAGAGATCATTTGATATGGAATTGATTTACTTTAAAAAAGAAAATTAATTAAAATACATTCCGTTTTGTTTAAAATCACCTTCGAAAAGTTGAAAGTATATTTAATTAGCTCAAACCCAAACTAAATCTTAATTTATCCAATTTAAATCAAGATTAAATCATAATTAAACTCTAATTAGGCTTAATGAACTTGGTCAAGTACTAATTAACTTCCTAATGCAACTTGGTTCTGGTTAAACCAATTTGTTTAAGAGTTAAACCCTAATTAATTAAATAACCCATTAATTAAATAATTATTAATCACTTAATTTCTTCTTAACCATATAAAACATTAATTAAAATTTTATTAAATAATTAACAGTCATTAAGTTAACTAAGTGATGATTAACCTCTATTCACCTTCTTAATTACCAGTTAGGTGCTAATTACCTTTTAATTAATTATTTATTTATTTATTTTACAACTTTATTACTTTTTAATATTACTAATTAAGTTTGAAAAACTTTGTAAACTAATTTCAAAATAAAACAAATTTGAAATAGAAATTCAAACCTTTGCTGAACTGCATCCATAGCGATTGTCGCTATGAGTGTAGTTTGGTCTAACCCACCTTTAACTGAAGCCACTTTACTAAAATCATACTATTTCATGATTGAAACATACCTTAGTAAATTTTCACACTTTAAAACCAATTACGTAAACTTTAACTAAAATCTAAACTTTAAACTCTTGAAACGAGTTTGATATCAAATCCATCGCGACTACATACAAAGTTTCAACTTTTTTTCAACCCATCATGACTATAGTCAGGTTCATCATCAACCCTTTATATTCACAGATCATATTCATACAACAAACTGTATGCATATACCAATATATATACAATTACTAACTTTTCAATAACACATCCATTCGAGTGCTAACATTAACCCATACATTAACACTTATCATCACATTTCAAACATGCCAAGATCCAACATATATATAACAAACATATAGCTAAGGATCAACACAACATATAAAAGAAATTTCTTTCCAAAAGATTAGGAATTTACTCACCGAAAGCTATCCAAACTCTCGCTAAATTAGAATATGACATAGCACTTTCATTCCTAGGCAACAAGATGGAGTCTTAAACCCTAAATGCACTAGGTAAGCTCGGCCTTGAAGGGAATAGGAAGAAAGACTTGTTTTGGTAAGTTGGAGCGACTTGGATAAACATCGAATTCTCAATAATAAACCCGAAAATAGGTAATTTTGCACTTTGATTTTTGGGCTAACTACTCTCGGAATTGTGGAAAGCACTCAAAGAGAAAATTATTGGAATTTATTTTCTCTATCATTCTGAAAAAAGAATCACTCATTTTCGATTTGTTTTGAAGAAGATATGATCAAAAGAAGAAGGGTAATTTTTGGACTTGAAATTCTTGGTGAAAAATTACTTTGCAAAGATTGAGTATTTTAACATAGCTATGATAGAAATTTGCAAAAGTTGTAAATTAGAATGTTGTAGCCATTATAATTTCACACGGTTTCATAGAAAGTATAACTTCATTTGATTTAGGAATAAGGAAGAAAAGGTTGGTGGAAAGAGGATGAAAAATGGAGAAACATATGGCTATTTATAGGCAAATTTCCTATGTCATCGTTATATCTTGTCACATCACAAATCTTTTATAATATATATATATATAATTATAATTATGTTTAATCACATCACTCTTTTATATATACATATATAATTATGTTTAGTCACATCATTTTCTTTTATATATATATAATTATTATGTTTAGTCACATCATTTCTTTATATATATATAATTATTATGTTTAGTCACATCACTTCCTTTATATATATATATATATATATATATAAGTTATATATATATATATATATATATATTTATATAAAATGTTTATTATTTTTAAAACTATGTCTTGCACATCACTTACTAATCCAAATTAACATAAGATAATTTATTTCTAAGTGTATTATTATTTAGTTAATTAACTCTTATATATATGTACATATAGTACACAAAGATGAACAATGTACCTGATAACTTTCCGGTGTCGAATGGTCGAAATTTCGAAAAACGTTCTTCGGTTACATTTTCTGTTTTTCTAAATTTTGAAAAAGATTTCACCATCATTTTTAATTAGCTAAAATGAGTTTATTTTCATTATAAAACATATATATTGAATATTAAAATTAATTAAATATTCACTAATCAAAGCAGTGAAATTCCAGGTTGTTACAAATTTCATGTTGCGATGTTATTTATAAGATTGTAGTTAATATCATTTGCAATAGAATCAAAGTGTACATGAATGAGCTAATTTCTACAAATAAGGATGCTTTTATCCCTGGTATAAATATCACTGAAAACTCTCTTCTAGCTCATTAAATGACGAGAACTTTTAATAGGAAAGGATCTAACAACATGTGCTTGAAGGTGGACTTACAGAAAACTTATGAAAAAATTAGTAGAAAATTTATATGTCATATGCTTCTATGTATGGGGTTTCCTATTAACTTAGTTAATTTGATCTATACTTGTATATCTACCCCTACTTTTTCCGTGATCATTGAGTGTAGCCCACATGGTTTTATAACAAATGACAGAGGATTACGACAAGGAGATCTATTATCTCTTTATCTTTTTGCTATAGCTATGGAATTTCTCTCCTTATCCCTTGAATTAGAGTATGTTAAGGGTAACATTTCTCCTATCTACAAATATGACCCTATTTTAAATCATCTTATCTGTGCTGATGACCTTCTCATTTTTGCAAAAGATTATTTGATTAATGTAGACACAATTAAAAAGGTTTCATCCAGTCTAAAGGATATGGCTAGTTTGGCTATTAACGAACAGAAATCTAAGTTGTTCTTTAGCAAAGGTATGATCAGAAAATAAGAAATCTCAAATATTCTAGCTTTCCAAACTGAAAATTTTCCTATAATTTATCTTGGAGTTCCTTTAAGCAGCTTTAGTTTAAAAATGTTAGATTTTAATAGACTGCTTGACAAGATTAAAAAGAAACTTAATGGTTGGAATGGTAGATTATTAACCATGTGGCACATTGGAGTTGATCAAATCTGTAGTTTACGCAATGATTTCTTTCTAGGTACAAATGTGTCAAGTGCCAATAGGTATTATCAATAAAATAGATGCAATTTGTGCCAACTTTTTATAGATAGGTAAGCAGCATAAATTCAGTTGGGAAATTGTTTGCAAGCCTAAACATGAGGGAGGACTAAGACTAAGGAAAATTCAAGATATATAATCTATTGCTTCCATTAAATTGTTATGGAAATTTCTATAGAAAAACAGCTTATAGGCAGAGTGGATGTGCAGTAGATATTGTCATAACAAAAAATTTTGGATTCTAAATGAAGACCCAAATGCTTTTATTACTTGGAAAATAATTCTTAGAGTTGGAGAATACACTACTAGAAAATACTTCAATTTCCTACGCAAAATTTCCTACGCCTTTCCTACGCCAAAAGGCGGGGCGTAGGAAAGACGTAAGAAATAGGTAGAAAGAGGCAAAGGCGTGGGAAAGACGTAAGGAAATTTCATACGCCATTCCTACGCCTCGTTTATTTTTCTACATATTGAAGTTGGCGTAGGAAAGGCGTAGGAAATTTCCTACACCAAAATTATAACGTAGAAAAGATGTAGATAATCTCCTACGCCATTTCTACGTCTCCGTTAATTTTCTTCTGCGTATACCTTTTTTAGCATTAAACAGTGGAAATTTTGGCTCCAAATTTTGGCTCCAATTGAAAGATTTTCCCTCCAATTTGAAAAACCAATTATTTTGCCTTCGCCCCTTTGATTTTATATTAACTCCAAACAACCCTCTTTCCCCTTCAAAGAATCAAAACATTTCCTCCTCCCAAACTAAAATCCAGATCCAAATATAACCTCAACCAATTTCATCTCCTCCTCCAGATCTAGATGCAACCACAACCAATTTTGCCTCCTCCTCCATATCTAAATACAACCGCAACCAATTTCACTTCCAGATCTGAGTGCACCCTAAACCAAATCTAACTACTCCTTCACCACGTCGCGCAACATCCACTGCCAACAACTGCGACCACATCAAACCTACATACGTTTAAACCTAAATCACGCCGAAGTCCACCACTGCAACATTCTTGCTTCACCAGAAATTTGTGATATAGTTCAGAGCTGCTCGAAGGGACATCGACATGTTGATGAATACGTTGTTAATAGGATGATGGATTTTGAGGAATTGAAGAAAAATCTTTTTGATCAAATGTAGAATTTAATGGGGATTAGGTTTCCGCCGCCTCCTTCTTCTTATTAGATCTGAATCATACGTCTCTCCAAATCTTTCCCTTTCGCCTTATAACTTCGTCCTCCGTTCTCAACTTCCCCATCCCGCTTTGTTTTTTTTTCCGTTTAGTTCTCATTTTTTCTTTTTTTTCCCTATGCCTCAGATCCTGTCGCCTTTTCTATCCTAGCCTTCCTCGCATTTCTTACGAATTCCGGTTTCCTGTATTTTCGTTTGATTCACCGATGTTCTCTGCCTCTCTCGTTTGTGTTCCCCTTTGCTATCGCTTTCACACCTCCCTTGTACCAATCAGACCTTGGTTCCTCGCCATAAAGCTTCCCTTTCCTCTCCACTGCTTATTCCTGCGCTTGTAGTCTATCTTTCGAGTTTGGTTTAAGGTTCGGTATGAGCTTTGCTCAACATGCTTTGGTGGTTGTCTCGGATTTTTATTTATGCTGGGTTTTGGTCTTCGAGTGGTTGTAGCATGGGTGTTTCGTCTTGTGATTATCGGATTCCAAGTGGTTTTGTTTGCATTTTGCTTGAGGTTAAGATTTATTGTTGCATGTTTTGGGGAGTATTTTCATGATGCTCTTTTGGTGATCTGAGTGTTGTTTGGAGTTTAATAATTGCTGGCATGTGTTTCGTAGGTTGTCCTTTCAATTCCAGTACTGCTCCCCATCGTAGCCTTTCATGCTCTGACGTTTGGAATGGTGTTTGCTTATGAGTTGGACTTTGCTTACCTTTTTGGAGTTCCTAGACAATGTCCTGCATTGTCTTCTGATGAATTTATATTTTGTATTGTCATTTCTATTTGGTTTGTTAGCTACTGAAATTGGTATGCTTATGCATCGTATTATTTGATGTTATCACCCTGCGTATGTGTTGGGTCTGCTTAGTGCAGCTTGTAGTTGTTTGAACCCTGCGTGGTGCAGTTTGTGGCTTAGGCAATCTGCCTATGTAACGACCCCGGATTCGTTTAAGGATGGTGGGAGAATATTATCCCACGTGCAAGGGTATCTGTTTATTCTAATCCAGTAGCTTGGGATGCTTAATTGGTGTGAAGTTTAATGGTAGTAGGGTAGATTCGTTTGAGAAGTTGGATATGGATCGGTTGCAGGTTGATAGTTATGAGAGAATGGTATATGAGAGGATGGAGTTACCTTAAAGCTTCAATGCGTTACTGTTTAGATGTATGAGAACTTGTTTAATGTTATTTTGACTTTGTAACATGGTGGAGATATTTAAACTTAATTGATGATGAATGATTTGGTATGATGTCTTTTTTTTTTAAATTTGTATTAATATTTTAATATATTGAGATTAGTTGTTTAATGTTGATAGAGTGATGCAGGTTGATATTGTGTTTAACGGAAAGAAACATAATAATAATATATCAAAATTATTTTAGAAAAGGCGTAGGAAAGACGTAGGCAAATCAAATTTTAATATAGTAAAAGAAGTCGTGTGGATGCCGTAGGAAAAACGTAGGAAATAAAGGCGTAGGGAAGACATAAGTAATGAATGGCGTAGGAAAGGCGTAGGAAACAACCCGACGTATGGTGTAGGTAAGGCGTATGTATATTTTTACCTACGCGGGTTTTACCTACGCCAGTATTGGTGTAGGCGGCGCGTAGGTATTGCGTTTAGCTACGCCCCGCCTACGCCATTTTGGCGTAGCTAAATTCCAGTTTTCTTGTAGTGATAGTAGGGGTCTCATAAACAAAAATATTGCTAATAGCAGAGGTACTAAAGTCTGGTTTGACCCATGGCTAAATGGTGAAACCCTAGTTCATAGACGAGGTTGGTAATATATGAGTAACACTAGAGGCAGTAATAAAGACGTTTCAGCATTTATATCATATTCTAATTGGTGACTTAATTCTTCTTATTTTCCTATCAATATTTGTAATACTATTGAAAACATCAACATAGACAAGGATAGCAATGGAGATTACTGGTGGTGGATCCCTACTAGTAATGGTAAATTTTTAAATCAGCATGGGACAGTGTTAGAACTAAATCTCCCTATGTTCATTGGTATCATCATGTATGGAATCACATTTGTGCACCAAAAATGCCCAATTGCACTTATTTGCATTATTGAGCAGACTTAACACTTTGAACAGAGTTAGACGATGGAACAACAATACTCCAACAACTTGTAGACTGTGTAATAATGCGAGATATCGCCTATTTTTCGAATGTATCTATTCAAAATGTGGACATGAATCAAGCAGCAGTCCAACATTAATTATCTTCAGCATGACAATTTACTGGATCTTATAAATACAATTTCAAACAGCAATGGTGGATATAAACAACATAACAACATTATAGATGCATATTTTGTTACTAAATTTGGCAGATTTGGTGTGAAAGGTCTAATTGTATGTTCAATAAGCCAGATGTGCCCTATCAAGTTAGATCTAAGCTAATTAAACAGGATATTTCTATTATATTGTCTAAATCTAGCAGTAGATAACAAACAGTGAAAGATTATCAAAATTAAAGGCTTATCTTGCTTACTCATCCAGCTAGACGTTTGCTTGAAGCAGTTCTCCATCTTGCGGCTCTTAATTAAAAGTCATTTTTGAGTAATCGTATGAAGGAGTTTAGTTGAGTTTCGTGGTTTAAGGGTTGTATAGTTTGACTTTCTAGTTTTTCTTTTAGTTCAGACATTTGTTGGCAGCAGATCACCATCTTGCAGCTGGATCCATCGCTTAAAGGAGTATAGTTGAGTTTCACAGCTTGAATGTTTGGATAGCTTGACTTGCTGTTTTTTCTTTTTGGAAATAGCAAAGGTGAATAATAAAAAAGGGAGTTAGTGAGGAGACACAGTATGTTTGGTATCTTTTCGAGGAGAGTGTTCTATCTTTTTAGTTTGGGATAACTTTGTTTAAACATTGATTGTTTTTGTTGTGTGGGTCTTTATGCCTTTAGTTGTCGGTTCTGCTTCAGTATGAATGAATATTGAGTCGGAGAGTGTTTTTCTTTTAACTAATTTTGAAGCTGTACAGCTAAAGCTATATAAACATTTTATCTGTATGTAATAAAGTACCGAGTTTCTAAAAAAATTGTAAATTTTTAAAACATATATTATGTTATGTTAATCTTTTAAATTGGATTTAATATTTCAAAATAGTCTAATATATTACTATTTAAATTTCGAATTCTTTTTAAGCCGTAAGCATATGCAAGTAAATATGCATAAATTTTGTTAAAATTATATATATTCATTCATATATACAACCATCAACATGTGACAATTCATCGATAAACTGATTCGTGATATTTTTAACAAAACAATATATGGAACAAAGATCATATAAATATTTAAATATAATATTAAATTAGAAGAGTACCTTTCTCCAAAGCCTAATTAAAATGAAGAAGTGAACTCCTTAAATCCAATTCCAATCCCAAAGTTGCTAGCTCCCGAATTGCCTTTCCACTGATGAATATTTGATTTTAATTTATATTTAATTGATTGAATATTTGAGGAAAAGGGAGTGGTATATTTTGACAAATAAAGGGATAATGGAGGCAACAAAAAGATCAAAAGAAAATGAGGGTTAAGATGTTTATATATAGGGGAGAGTAGAGAGCAAAAGTAGGATCAGGATCCTTAATTTTCTCTTACACATTCTCTTATTTTTAAACATTTAAAACCACCTCCATAAGTCATCAAATGGCTAGCCTATCTTTCTCCAATTATGGCTGAAAATATCAAGCCCCATATGGGCCTCAAATCCACTTCAAGTCCGAACAATATTTATTGCTTTTAAATCTAATTTAAACTCTTATCGTTATCGTATATCAATTAGTGTTTATGTAACTATTACATGCACACTATTTAATATTATTCAATATACATTAAGTAAAATTTTATAATTAATATTTCATAAATATTAATTAATTAAATTAATTTATAACAATTACAAATTAACTAAATCATGTGAAAAAGGAGTATTTAACGTTTTGGTTGTGTGACTCTTAGGTGCAAATTTGGTCAATGACTAATATCGAACAATTCAATATTAATGTTTACACTTCACTTAGAAAATGTTGTGACTTTATGACCAAACTTATCGTTTACTAGGTTTTAATAAAATCTAATTCTACTTTATTAAGCATTACCCGGTAGTGATAATTATTTACACCAATTCTCTTCGTCAAAACTATATCGTATTGGACTTATGGAATTCGGTAATGGTCAAAATTCTAATATCATCCATATTCAACTCTATAGTCCAAACACAAAGTCCTTGGTTCAATAATAACTGTTATTATTAAATGAATTGCTATGGCCAAAGACTTTGATTTTGAGTTGATTTCAGTTGACTGTGATACTAACCTCGTATAACTGAAGAGACGAAGCCTCTTAAAAATAGTGTTTCACTTCCAATGCTTCCACTCGACCTAATTATGATCGTTCGACAGATGCTATGCCACAATTTAACTATAATCAAAATGGAGATCCTACATTGAAGATCAACAGTATTCTCAAGTCAAGAGAATTGTGTGATTTTATCACATCGATATTTTTTTGACCTTAGTTATATTAACCAACAGAAAACTATTGAGTGAGTAATTCCATAATTATCCAATAATAATTAGTATGTAACTCATTTATGCCCCCCATTAGTGATCAGTAATACACTGCTTAATATATGGAGAGCTTTACGTACTATAGTCTTAATGGATGTATCGATATTCAGCCTCGATACATCTTGACTTGGAATATTTAAAATTATATATTTAATTTATTGTGATAAACAACTCATGATTAGAACACATAGTAACTACTATCACAAAACATACCATTTATGAATTTTCTATTAAATATACTTTTAGTTAAATTAATTAGTTAATATAATACATTATATCAAGTATATATAATATAAAGAAAACACCTTTTATTTCGAACAAGATTGGTTATCGAGTTAGATATATGTAACAATTTCATAATTTGTCCTAGGGCATACCTCTAATTCTATTTTCTATTTCGATGTCAAATCATATCAGGGATCAACCCATTTATCAATGTTATGTCATAACTTAATGTTGGTCATTCACGGTGTTGAGTTCCCCTGTGATGCATATGTACTAAAATTTTCAAAGTACGAGTTGATTTTGCAAATGGGTTGGATGTCTTACAATGATGTAGTATTGGATTATAACAAGAAGATGCTTCGATTGAGGTAGGGCAAAGGACTTAATTTTATTCAATGTTATGAGCACAAAATTTCTATTATGGAGATATTGTGTATTCACTCAGGCTGTCACAGAAAGAGCTACTATGTATACCCATAATGAAGGACTACCCACGTGTATTCGAATTTTGTATTGATCTTGATAAAGACACAGGGTCCGTAGTGATGCCTCTTAGGCATATGGCTCTAAAGGAAAGAAAGAGTTTGATACAAAAGTTTCAAAATTGTTGCAAAAAGGCTTTATTCGAATGACTATTTTTGGATGAGGAGCGCCTGTTGTTTTCGCTACTAAGGTAGATGATTAGCTAAGATTATGTGTTTGACCGTCGAGAATTAAATAAGCCAATGAAGAAAATCCGCTATCCATTATCTCGCATTGACGAACTCTTCAATTAGTTTATCAAAGTGAAGGTTTTCTCTCGGCTTAATTTGGCAACTTGATTTCACTATTTGAGAGTGGCTGAAGATAGTATCCAAAGACTGCTTTCTGAATACCTAATGGATTATTTGAAGGGCAAGTCATGCCTTTTGGATTGACGAATGCTTTGGCTTATTTTGTGGACTTGATGAATAGAGTATTCTAGGAGCAGTTGAACTTGTTTGTTGTGGTCTTCATGGATGACACCCTTATTTATTCTAAAAGTGAGGCGGATCATGAAGTTCATTTGAAAGAAGTGATGGATGTCTTAAGAAAGAATAAACTAAAAGCTAAGTTCTCTAAATGTCACTTTTGGAGAAATGAAGTTCGTTTCCTTAGGCATGTATTATCGGTAAATGGATTGGTAGTAGAGCCAAGAAAAGTGGATATAGTTAGAGATTGAAAGACGTCAAAGAATGCTTCAGAGGTCCATAGCTTTTTTGGTTTGGTTGGATTCCATCGAAAGTTTATTAAGGATTTTCCAAATATATTGGCACCTTTGACCCATTTGACGAAGACGAATCTGATTTGTACTTGGAGTCCGGAGTATGAAGCGACATTTGTTAAATTGAAAGAGTTATTAAAGGGTGATCCAATTTTAGCGATTCTCGATAGTACCAAACATTTCACATGTACACTGATGTGTGCAGTACTAGTCATCATGTTGTTCTTATTTAAGAAGGAAAAGTAGTGGTGTATGTGAGTAGGTAGTTGAAGAATCATGAAAGGAATTATCCAATGCACGACTTGGAGTTAGCTGCTATCGTATTCACATAGAAGTTGCGGAGGCATTATCTTGGGAGAGAAATATTAGTTATTTGTGGACCATAAATCTCTCAAATAGTTGTTTTCTCATAAGGATCTGAATTTAAAACAACAGTGGATGGATATTTTTCATAATATGATTTTGGTATTTCTTATACTATAGGAAAAGGGAATGTAGTTGCGGATGCTTTGGGTAGGATACACGTTGAGGTGAATGATACGTTGCTAGAATAGAGAAATTTGGAGTTAATATCAGAGTTTGATTTCTAGCCTCGATCAAAGTGTGCACCTAGATTGTTAGTAGCGATGGAGGTCAGACCTGCATTGATGGACCGTATTGGGCCGAGTTAATAGTAAGACGCAACATTGGTTAGTATCACGGAGCAGCTAGAAAAGCGTGAACAATCAAGTCATTTAGATTGTTACTCCAACGATCAGAAGGGTTACTTGAGGATAGATGGAAGACTATGTGTACCATAGGTTAAGGATTTGATAGAGGAAGTCTTGGGTGAGTGTCATCACTCAAGAATAATAATTTATCTAGGAGGAGACAAGATGTATCAAGATGTGAATAGGATATTCTATTGGCCAGGGAGGAAGATGCAGGTAGTAGAGTATGTGGCGAAGTATATGATGTGTCAAAGAGTGAAGGTGGAATAAAAAGGCCAAGTAGACTACTACTTCAATTAGACATGCTATAGTGGAAATGGGAGTGTGTCCTATGGATTTTGTGCATGGATTAACCCAAAGTAGAATAGAAAATGAGAGCATATGAGTTATAGTAGGTCATCTCATGAAGAGCATGCATTTTATTCCAATTAAGAGTACCATAATATGGGGCTACATTAGCGACCTTGTACATTAGAGAAGTAGTCCGACTGCATGGAGTTCCAGCTAGTATACTGAGTGACCGAGATCCACTTTTCATAGGGTATTCTAGAGGAGTTTACAGGAGGCATTAGGGATTGAGTTGAATTTAAGTACAACATATCACTCGTAGGCTGATGGACATACTGAGAGGGTAAACATGGTTAGAGGATTTATTGAGGATTCGTATATTGGATTTTGAAGGATCTTAGGAAGATATCTACCTCTTATGGAGTTCGCATATAATAACGTCTACTAGGCAAGTATTGGCCTGGCACCATATGAAGCGTTGTATGGAAGGTCATGTAAATCACCTTCATTTTGGTAGGAATCTACAGGTAAGAATATATTAGCTTCAGATATGGTTAGAGATACTACATAGAAGATGGAACTTATAAGGAAGAGGATAAAAGCGGCACATGATTAACAAAATGTCATATGCATATAGGAGGAGGAAAGATTTGGAACTCGAAGTAGAAGATTTGGTCTTTGTTAAAGTTTCTCCATTGAAGAGGTGGTAAGATTTGGAAGTTCGAGGAAGTTAACACCCAGATTTGTCGGCCCATTTCCATTACTAGAGAGGATAAGGAGATTGGTGTATAGAGTGGAGCTTCCAGAGAAGATGGAGGAATTACATAACGTGTTTCATGTGTCACATTTGTGGAAATGTGTACATGATCTGACAACTGTGATTGCACCTAGTCAATTGGAGGAGGTAGAATTGGATTCTAATCCGAGTTCATTCAGTGCTCCAACCTTATTATGAAAGATGGGGTGAAACAACTTAGAGATATGGTAGTGAAGTTGGTTAGAGTACAATGAGGGAATGACCCGATGGAGAGTACATGAGAGCCAGAAGAGAAGATGAGGGCTACTCATCATCAACACTTTTTTGGTATGTTTCATGATTTTATTTTATTTTCTCTGGTTTAAACTATTCTAGGATTAGGATTTGGATGCCTTGGATGAATTTATTGTTATATTATATATATGATTAGATTTGAATTCATATAGAAAAAGTATATGTTTATATTAGAATGTTGTGCATCATGCCTAATATGTCATCATATTGCATCCATATAGGTTGCATTAGCTGCATTTATGCATCGTAGGTGTAGAACTGTAAGTTCATAATATCATTCATACATATATGTTGTTTATATCATTTATTATACATATATATATATATCTTGTTTACATAAATTGGATGATATGTTTGCTAACTTGGTTGATATATGTTTGACGAGCAAGTGTTATATTACATTTTCCATTCCTTAGGAATTTCGAGGGCAAAATTCTTAAAAAGGGGAGAATGTACTACCTCAAAAAATTTGCAAAATATTTTAAAATAATACCAATAATACAAAAATAATTAAATTTAACGTGCTAAGAAATTAAACTAAATTTAAGTAGGTGCAAAATGGTAAATTTTCTAACTTTGGAATTTGATGGCAAAATTAGTGCCATTGAGACCATTTCGTTTCACTGATTTGCAGAGTATTTTGGTTTGCCTCATTGGGAGTTCGTATGAAGGAATTATGAGTGAAACAGTATTGGGTCGAACAGGTGCCAAGAATTAGGATTCTGAATTTGAATTAGAGTGGACAATTATGTTTCCATTTAAAAGTAAAGTAACGTACATTTCAGTTTAAAAAACCGATCGCACTTCTCTTTCTTTTTCCTCTCGTACTCTCACAAAATACCAAAGATTAAACTTTAATATGTCCCTCAAAACTCAATGAAAATTCACGAGACCAATAACATTGTGATGCTTTCAAAGAGGACTACAAACCTAAATCGATTTGGAGGCAAAAATCTAAAGCACAGAGATGCAGTAGGTCGGATAGTGGAGATCTAGGCAGTGGAAAACATTTTGGCTGAGTGTTTCATTCTTTTCTCCTTATATAATAACATCATGATCCTTTAATGATATGTTGGCTAATTTAGAGTAGATACACATTTATCTAAAGTTAAATTCGGAATAAATGTGGATTTGGGAGGGAATTCAATAATTATAGTAAATTAGAACTAGGTTTTTATATAAATATTGAAATTTGATGAACCTACACCACAATTGATGAAGTAAAGTGATAAATGGACTTAGAAACATGGGACTATGGATTAGGTACATTTTCAAGTGACCGGAGGTGGAACAGAGGTAGTTGGAGGTGGTTAGGATGACGAAAACTACTAACTTCTGCAACCTAGCAGCTACTAGGAATTACGTGCATCGACCCATCGGTGGATGTGACGAGGGCACTAGTGGTATATTCTACGCTCAAGTTGAACTTATACCCAGAAAATAATAAACGATCAATCTGAGTCTTGTTTCTCTTGTGTTTTAGAAGGCGATTGGGGCCTATTAACGAGGCAAACGACAGTGTTACTAATTGAGTGAATGTGTGTGATGACTTGTTGCTATTTGAAATGGATACGTATGCTATTGTGATATGGAAACGTGATACGATGGTAAACGTAAAATGTGAACAAGTAGGTGATCTAGGTATTACGTTGCCCCCTACAGTGCTTTAGTGTGCTAGGTGGAGGGGTAGATGTTAAGCGATCATATAGGCTATGGATAGACCAAGGTGTGAGTCCAATTAGTACAAGGACAAATGGCTTTCTTGTAGGCTTTGAGCGGCCCAAGGAAGTGAGTCATATATGTGATTTACATGACGTTGGCCAACAAGCAACCCTATAAGGCATGAGGCTAGTCTAGGGAAGTGAGTCCATATAGTGATGATGTAGTACGACTAGGTATGCACAATAGTTAGGCATGATGTAATAACATAACATGAAGTGACCGGGTGATAGACTCGCGTTATGTTATAGTATTATTTTTGTAGTATATGTAGTGTAAAAGTATGGTTCACTCACCAGACTTATGATGTAAATAAGTGTTGTAACTTGGATTTGACTATTGGTATAGACTGAGTTGTAGTTGTATTGTTCAGGCATATGTATCTGACATTTTAGACATATTATGGTGATGTGACTATGGTTGTTATTAATGTATTATGCTTTATTTCCTTCCCCCGTAAGACTATGAAAGTAGATAGTTAGTACTATATTTGTCTGCACTAGTTATATTCTTATTTTATCTCAACCCCAACGACTCATCCTTTCCGTTCTCGGGTTGTCAAAATCGGTTCGGGCATTGGATCTGGGGCTAAAAAGGCAGGTTGTTACAATATGTTTATGATAGATTTGAAGTTAGTAAATATAATTAGATCATCAACAAACATAAGGGAAACAGCTTTTGGGTTTTCGCACATAGGATCTAGATAAATTATTTTCATTTTGACACCCATGTGCAACATACTTGTTAAACACTCCATGATAGTAATGGAAAGATAAGGAGATATAGGGTCTCCTTATCTAATTCCTTGAGTAGATCCAAAATAACCAATGGATTCACCATTTAAATACGTACTGTATATAGGAGTAGAAATGCAAGAGTGTATCCAAGCTATAAATGGAAGAGGTAAATTCATTTTCCAAGGAATGATAATTATGAAAGACCATCGAATAGTATTAAGGCTTTTTGGATATCAAGCTTGATAGCACATCTTAGAGAAATATTTTTCCTTCCATATCTCAATAATTCTTAGGTATAAATTGTCTTGTCAAAGATGCATCTTCCAGGTAAAAAAGTGTTTTAGTTATTCGAAATAATTTAAGTAAGTGCAACTTTTATTGTTGAAGCTATTATTTTAGCAATGCATTTATAGACCACATTGCAATAAGTAATGAGTGCAAATTGAGTCACACTGTCAAGACATTCAGTTTTTGGAACAAGAGCAAACTTTGTGACATTGATACCTTTAGACATATTATAGTTTTTAAAGAAGTTTTTAATAGCACTAATAAGGTCATGTTGAATGATATCCCAAGCAAATTTGAAAAAATAAGCATTAAACCCATCTAGACCTGCAGAACTTGAGCAATCCATGTTGAATATAACATCTTTAATTTCAACATAAGTAATTTCCTTAACGAGTTGTTTGCTAAGATCTTCAGAGATGGCTGGCAGAGTAGAACTTTGAATTAAACTAAAGTTTTGGTTGCATAGGAGACTGGTTAGCTAAGTTAGAGGTGAAGTAGTCCATAAAGCTTGTTTTTTTACATCATGGAAGGTGTTACATAAGTTACCATGATGGTCATGAATAGCATGATTCTTCTTATTAGCTTTCTTATTTTTCAGAGAATAATGAAAAATAGCAGAGTTTTTATCTCCTTTAGCTTACTAGTTTTCCTTATTCTTGTACTTGAGCATGTTATATTCAGTAGTTAGAGCTTGTTCTAGAATATTGGAGAGAAATGTAGCACCAATAAAGAGTTGAGCATCGCGGAGATGATCGATCATAACTTTTTAAGCAATAAGAAAATTATTTCTGATGATTGTAGACTGTTTAATTCCATTACCAAATTAAATTTTGGACCATTCCTTCAAGTTTTTCTTCAATTCTTATAGCTTACCCTGCAAAACTACATAGGGTTGCCATAAGTATTAAATTTCCAAGAGTTATTGAGACTTCTAGAATTTTTTTTGTATTTGGTCCATTCCTTGAATAATGACCAAGAGGAGGACCCTTTATTATTGTCTTGTTCCCGTATGATTATCAAAGGAGAGTGGTCAAACAAAGATGGAGGAGGGATGTGAGTGAATATAGAAAGCCAAATGGATAATGCAGACAAGTTATAAAATGCCCAGTCAAGTCTGTATAGGACCATTTTACCAGATCTACTACAATTGTTCCATGTAAATTTAGATTCGGTGAAAGGATTTGGATACATGTTGGCAATACAAATGGCATTATTAAGGGGAGAGGTAGATTTAAAAGTTAATGGAAGCCATCGTTGTCTGTCTTCATGATGGAGCATATGTAGGATCAATTTCACCCTAGAGGGGGTGAATAGGGTGATACTATCAATTATAAGAATTTAATGCGGAAGTATATAAAATAATTTCAACACAGATATAACAGAATAATAGCAGCATAGATAATAGCAGAATAAAAGCATAAAATAGAACACACAGATTTACCCAGCTTCGGCAAAACTCTGCCTATGTGCTGCCCCCAAGGTTTCTACTAGAAATTAAGTAGTCAGACGTTTACACACGTAAACTCGCAACACCCGCTATCGACTAACCTAACTCTAGGCTCAAAACCCTGTCACAACTCAGCCACTGAGTTGCGAATTCTCGAACTACACCACCGTAGTTCGTCCCTTAGTCACACGACTAGAAAATTACAAACGTTTAAAAATAAAATACAAATTAAAACAATAAAAATAATAAAACCCTAATTTAAACAATTAAAAGCCCAAAGAGAAAACCAGCCCAAAATAAAAATAGAGATAAAACAAGTGTCCCCATTTTCTTTTCTTATTTCGGCCCGAATCCTTTTCTTTGAAAAATGTCCGCTTCTCTTCGTTAGTTCCTTTTAGGGTTTTACTTTGTTGAAGCTTCCGACTTTAGTTGATTGATCGAATAGGTGATTTTGCTTTCCTTGCTTTGTCGATCGATTTGTCACTCTGGTTTACTAGCGGCTGCTTCGACGAATCGAGTTCGAATTGAATCTGGTATGTGAATTGCTTTGCTATTCTCGTAGATATGCTTGAACTCGATTTGATTCGAGTTATTGATTTGAAACTCTGTTATGTGTTATTGCTTAAACTTGAATGCCCTTATCTGCCGATGATGTTAACAGATAAATAGGGTTTAACTCCCTTGATTTTCGTTCGTCTGATAATTTGTTTTGTCGTTCGATTTTGCTTGAATGCTTAAGATGTTTCTGACTTGTTCAAATCGTATACCTTTGTTGCTTGTTTAACACGGCTTTCGTCTCTGACTTGGTTCCATTCTTTTTGCCTTGGTCACCACGGGTTTGATTTGAATTATTCCTCTGCAAGTTGAATTCGGCCATTTCTTAATTTGTGATACGAGAATTTGACTTTGTTTGAAACTGCAGTTACATTTGACTTCGGCCAGTGATAATATTTTGATTTCGGCACTAACTTGATTTATGAAAATTTAACTTTGTTAATTCGTGTTCCTCATATTATCTGACTTCGGTCATTTGGAACCTTATATCTTCACGGCTTCACAGTGTTTACTGGTTTGAACCGTGACTTGATGTAGTATTATTCATAGTGCATATATGTATACATGTTGTTTCTGTTATTCGCTGGTCTTCATGTAGCTTGTCTATACTTGATTACATATGCTTGTATTTGTTCATCCTATCACTGCATATCAATACATGTATACTTGTGTGTTTGCGCATGTATATATGTATGTGATGCTCTGTCCACACTGTGTTGATTGAAATCGAACTTGCTTGATCACTGACACTGCTTCATCGATATTTTCATATCTGGTTTTCCTGTACACACACATCTCTGTTTTTTGTTGTTCTTGAAGTCATGTGTATTTTGGTCTTGAGCTCTATATATGTATGGTCTGCACTTCATTGTCTACTGCCTCTGGTCATTGCATATGGCTTTGAGTCTGTTGGTTCATCACTGCTTGATCATTAGTTGATGTTGAAACTGGTCAATTATCACTTTGCTGCATTTCATATATATGTTTCTTGGTTGCACTGTCCTCATGAGTTCATATGCTTGTTGATGGTTTGAGTTGCTCTGACCAGTTGAACCATTGACTGTGCAGTCTATACTTGTATTGTTGAGTTGCTGTCTCATTGTGATCTGGTTTGTGGTTACATTTGGGTCTAGTTCGAACTGTTGTGTTCATTAACTTGGTATGTGCAGTCTTTAATTGTATGGACTAGCTCGAGTTGGTCTGGTTCATTGTATTCGATCATGTACTTGATTGCTTGCATATAGTCTTGTTGCCTCGAGTACATGTATATTGTTATTGCTGCTCTGTACATGCTTTTATTTGAGCTTTGTACATGAAGTCTGTAGCTTCTAGTTTGCATATGACACTTCCATGTCTTCACTTGTTCCACATGAGTCTGGACTTTATTGCACTGATTGTCTTCACTTAGCCTTACTCATTAATCTGGTTGAATTTTGTTTCAACTTGTATACATACATACAGTTATGTGTGTATATAGGTGTGTGCTTATAGAGTCTGGTTTCATTTTGTTTGATCATTAGCATGTTGTTGCCTCTGGTTTCACTGCACATATATGTTCATGTTATACTGCTCTGAGTTGAATCCAGCATAAGACTCGGGTTTGACCTTGTGCTCGTGTCATGACATTATTTGTATTGCACTTGAGTTGAACCCGGCTTTTGATTTGGTTTGACCTTGTGCTCACATGTCCCTGCAGTTTTATCAAGTGTATATCGGTGCGCACGGCCTTGTGGCATGTACAGCGATACACTGTGCATGTCACAAGCTGTTCGTGTATGATGAATTCAAATTTAAATGATGACGAACAACCCAAATAACCGAGGCAAATAATATTTCCAACATACATTTTATTTTACACAGTAAAAATATTTCTTTTTCAATTTTACTACGTCAGTGTTTTCTTTGCAGATAATTCAGATGTTGGATTCAATCTGGAATAGAGTTGAAGATAAAAACGAGTGAATGAGTGATATGTAGTGAGGTGCTAATGTATGTATAGTGAAAAATGTGATGTGATTGAAATTGTAATGTAATTGAAATTTGTATATATATAGTGAGAGCTCAAATTTGTACTACTCAAAATTGTAATAAATATTTGTTTGAATAAAATATCCGTTTGAATTTAAATTATGTGTTATTTATTTATTCAGCAAATATTTATTTAATTATGTGAAAAATAAAATAGTTCATTAACAAATACATTTAAATGAATATATATATATATATATATATGTTTATTATCATCAAACAAAAATCATATACTTGCATATTCAACAGCATACAGTTTCAGTCACCTAGGCAACTCCAAGGTAGGGATGTAGATTTGCGAGAAGGGATAATATCAAGCATTAACTACCTAGAAGAGGGGTTGTTTTCTCCATACGTTAATATGAGAAGGAACTGTAAGAGGAGGGTATATGTAGAATTTTAGAATGGACGAATTATTTGTGGAAAGATAAAGGCGATACAGTAAAGATTGCAGAATTTTATAAAACAAGAATTCATCCATAAGGAGCATGAGAAAGTTTGTGAATGAAAGATCAAGTAGGGGCAATGAATTTAGTAGCAAGCATGGTAATCTCATGATTGAGCTTTTCACATATGGAAATTAACCGAATCTTATCGACAAAGATCACATTATTAATTTCCAATTATTTTGCTATTTTATGGGAACATCTTACATTCCATATCATAGGTTGTCTAATGTTTAGAAATGTTGATTTTATTGGTAGATTGTCTTGTTACAACCCTAGAAATTCAGGTTCGAGCTTCTCTGGTTGCTTGATACGTATTTGATCTATAATGTATTCAATACTATGGTTATTGTCACACTCCTTGTCATGAATATCTGCTTTGGAGTTTTTCTTGTTTTTTACTTTTCCTTGCTGGCTTTAGGAGTAACTTCAAAGGAGGATCAGTCAGGTAGATTGGAAGTAAAGCAATGAGTATTTGAAGGAGGAATGATTAGATGAGAAGGTGGCATGAGTAATTAGTATGGACTTGTATTATTAGTAGCTAAATGTAGAAGTATGGATGAAGGTGCAGTTGAGATTGAAGGAGAGATTTTGGGAGAGAGAGAAGGAGTGTTACGATTTGTTGCATTGGGAGGAATATACACAGAAGTATGCATGTTTTGTATCAGTGTGTCTAGGATAGAAGCGGGAAGTGATGGAGGCATAATGCTTGGTGGCATGGATAGACTTGTGATGTGAATTCCTAAGGAATTTGACTTCTCTTTATTAGTACATTAGGAACTTAAATGAACATTTATTGCATCATTATTGTCAGTGGAAAGGGTATTTATGGAATTTTTCTCCTTAAAATGATGAGTTAATGTTTCGGTTATATGAATAGATGCCTCATCAAATGCTTCATGAACCTATTCTCCCTCTTCAGGAGACGAGAGAATACTAAATTTGTTAGATATAGTAACTACAAATTCATCATTGTTTACTTTAGAATGGTCAGAAGTTATATTATTAGTCATATGTATATTTTCAGAGATTAGTTGACATGAATCATCAGAGGCATTTATGGTACTTGAGGCAATATCTTTTGAGCTTTGAAAAAAACCCTTTTGCCATTATTGCTTATTATTGACTGATGTAACATATGTAGAAGTATTATATGCCTTCCCTTTCGTTGCAGGCAATCTTGGTTTATCACTTGACCCTAATGCACTATTTTATGCAACCCCTTGTTCCTTTTGTTCACCACTTCATCAAGCTTTCCTAGCAAGTACTTCACTTCAGCAATTCTCTCTTTACTACAGTTAGCTATTGCATAGCTATAACATCTACATAAAGTATATAATAAAGGCCATCAAGAGTACCCTACAAGAACACTCTGGCATTTGTCTCCTCTAACACTAATTGAATCAGGTAACTCTATCAAGTGAGATCTCTATCAAACGCTTGGCATACTCAAACCTCTTCATTTTTTCTGTCTTGTTTGTGCCAATGTGGCAAGCCAACCAATTGATGCCTATTAATGTGCACATAAGTAAAGGAATGTTGTACAAGTGAACCCATATAGGAACGCTTTTGACTTGAGATTCAACTGCCTAAAAACTAGGGTTCCAAGATGATATAATCATCATTTGGCCCCTTATGAATATAGGGTTTGAAGATAGAACTTTCGATCTGTCTTTTTCACAAGAGAATTTTAAAATAAAATTTTCCATGGAAGAGTACTTCATAATATAACTTCAATTTCTAGATTTTAGCCAAGTGAGAGGTAACAACCATGTAATTAACTATTCCTCCTATGAAAAACCTAAATAGGTATTTAGATAAAATTAATATTCCTTCTTCGACGACTGCTTTGGGAGGAGAAAGAGGAAGCTCTTTTGTAGCCTAATTCAAAGTTCACTGGCTTGTACCTACACGCATTTTTAGGTTTATTTTTGAAGCTTATCCATGGAGGTTCACAAAATGGGCATTGCAAAGTATTATCATTGGAAGGATTGCTTTGTTTAAGGGATGGAAGAGAAGCTATCAAAATAATGGAAGGAGGGATGAGGTGGAATAGTATCGAGAGTGATAAGAGGGATTAGAGGACGCTAAAGAGGAGAAAGAGATGGATCATGAGGATCAAGGGGGTAAGGAAGGAATAAAGGAGGAAGAAAAAGGTAGGCTTGAAAAGTCAATTGGGGATGGAGACACCATTAAAGAGGAGAATACCTAATTTTTTGAGATCCATTAGTTGGTGTTTGCTCAAAATACGGGAAAATTTTTGTCGAGATTGCATAAAGCTTCAAATACTGAATATACTCCGTAATCGATTATTAAATGTGAATTGTTATTGAGATTTAAAAAACCACATGCAAATGATGTAAATAAAAGAGCATAAAATAAAAGGACATAGAGCTTTTATAGTGATTTAGCCCAACAGATGCCTATGTCCATCATGATTTATCATTTGTTTTTATAAAGATCTCATGTATAATACAAAAATACATAATAAAATGATTTATTCATCAAAATAAATGTAAAATAAGGTCTTTGTACCTCAATTTAGTAGTGTGTGTGGGGGGGTTTCTATTCAATAGTATTATAAGCAGAAATTAGGTTCACATTACTATTCGTCCTAGGAGTATTTATGGGTATCACGTAAGGCTAATTTTGTTCGGCATGTCTTACAAGATAGCTACTTACCATAAATACAACTAAATTTGATAGACATTAAGCCTTTTGCCAATGTTCTTCTGATTCACTCCACTTGATTAAATGTGTTCGACACTAAGCCGATTGGGTGTAGTATATACTTTGTAATGAGAAATTATAATGCAACCAAGCATAAACAACAAAACCATTTTCTTGGTTGGATAGCATTTGGTTTGTACTGAACTGTGAATAACATTCTATGCTTTTCACCCTGTTAAACCTTTTAAAGTTTGTCTTTAACCAATGAACAAATGAATAAAGCAATAGTTTTGACTAGGTTTTGACTATTGAACCGTTTTCACTATTAGATAGTGTTTTGTTTGCACTGGGTAGCGAATTATGATCGGTATCGGAAAGAACCCTAAACTTAAACAAATTCTCTCCTTTTTACTATTTCTAGTCAACTTTCGGCTTTCTCACCACTATATCTTACTCATTATACCATTCTGTAGTTGACTTATCACAACCCTTATGATCATCTCTTTGTCTCTTTGTGTCCTTCAATCTTAAATTCATTGTAGGTGAATCACCCATAACATTTGATCCCTAAAGGATACTTTTCGAATAAAAATATCCTTTGTTTCTTTTGAGAAACACCTCATCCCGTAAGAAATGTTTATCTTTGAGTCTCGAACAGTTGTCCTTTAGTATCTCTCTATCTAGCAAGAACCTAATCGGTCGTTCATTATAGGATCATGTATTCCTTTGAAAAATAAGTTCCAAAAGGTTAGTTGAAGTTTAAGAGCCTATTGTTTGATGATAGAAATTGATATAGTTAGGAGTGTGTCCTAAGGGAAATTATGTAATTTATTATGTAACTTAACTCTTATGTAAGAATCTTGTTCGAAATGAAGTAGGCTTTTGGTTTAATTTTCTTTTATATGTTTTATTATATAGAGATATAAATAATAAATAAAATATATTAAACATATATAAGTAGAAAATCCTTAGAAGAAACATTTTATTATTTGTGGTTACAAATGTGTCTGTAACCATGAGTATTGAATCAATATCTAAATGCTTACTCCTTAAATGTTCCTGGTCAACATGTCTTGAGAAAAGGATATCGATATGTTTGTTGAAACCAGTATATATTACGCTCTCCACACGATGGACGGTGAATTACTCATCACCATTAGAGGGCACCAAGGAGATACATGCTTGCGACTGTTTGGAACAATCATAGAATTAATCGATGAGAATGTTCTATATGATAACACAACTAAGTCAAAATGGAAAATCTCATGGTAAGTGAGAGAATCGGGCCAGTCGAAAGCAGGTAAAATAGGTAGATTTAAAAAAATTCATATTCTGAATTTATTGGGCATATTGTAACAGCCCGCCTTTCGTAGGAGCTAAAAAATTCAATGCCTTACATCTGCGCCTAACTTTTAAGCACCACAAAAAATGGCTTGTTGAGAAAAGAAATAAAGAAGAAGAAAAAAACACAATATCTAGGCATAATGGCCCAATCTCACCTCAAAATGATAACATATAATATACTGAATATAGATGAACAGAATTGAATGAACAATATATATAAGACTACACTGGTGGAAGTAACTAATAAATAAATATCAATACAGAGAGTCAGAATAAAATATTTGATACAATAAGTCTCATATACGAATGACATCTGTCATGTACTACAATAATATCAAGTATATAAATATCCAACTATCACCTTCGCCTCCAAAGCTTCAGCTGCACCACTCTGATAGCGTATCCCTAAAAGCACCTGACTCCCAGACTACTAAATCGAGTACCCGAGAATTTTCATGGCATAAATAAACAAAGACAAAAAGTGGGTCAGACATAAAGCCTGGTGTAAGGGGAACTATCTCAAAATGATGTATATTAAAACCATATACAAATAAACAGGAACTACAAAGGCACAGCCGGTCCTCTCCCCAACCATGGCTCAGGGGTGATCTAGACTATCCATAAACAAGTAAAGTAAACTCATCACAAGAGATACGAAATCTCATACCATAACTTGCTCTTCCCCTAAAATCAACGAGTCAGCACACCCAATATAATGTGACTAAAACATAACAATTATACTCTGATACAGGTAACCCAACTTCCAAATGTAGGGTAATCATAATATAAGTCTATCGTGAAGTACAAAACGATAGTAGATGCAGTAATAACAACCACAGTCAACTAATAACACACACAACATAACAAATGACAGATAGTTAAGCAATAACAACTATGAATATCAATCGTAATCCATTGATTCCCTACGATAGTTCAAGATGAATAAAGTCGGTATCTGAATATACCATAGACCCCGAGCCACAAGCCTTGTGTAGATCTCACCATACCCCTATAATGAGTATAAGTTATGATCTACTCTATCCACTTGAAACCTAGTCCCAATGGTAAAAAGAATCACCGTACCCCTATAATGACTGTAAGTGTTATTCAAAATATGTAGGACATTTGTGGATCCTAACGTACCCCTATAATGAGCATAAGTGTTCTAGGATCCCGTAGTAGATGATTTTCATCATTCCCCTCTAGGACATCTAGGATTTTTCAAACATCTAGTGTACGCCTCTCATCAAAAAGAGAACGAAGGTTGTGTCTTGCGTAATACACTGTTGGGACCATGAAGGAACACTGATGTTGTATACATATGCACACATAAAATATAACATCGTGCAATCAATTACACCTATCACAAATGAAGAACGATATATCGTCATTGTCTATTCATACGTAAGGTCACTACTAAAAGACCAATAATATATAGCCACTAATATAAGGCCAATAAAATGTTTGATTACTAATATAAGATCAATACAGGGTATGGTCGCAATCAATAGACCGATACCATTCATCATACATACCTACCCTAAGGTCAAAGCCAAGGGACACGACTAACTCCACTCAATCGTACAAGCTCACAAAACGTGACCATGTAATCAATCATTACTTGGATATCGTATTCGATCATCATTGATCGCACATGTATCACCATACATTACATCCAAATCCGAGCCACGTCTTGCATTCCACTTTCTTGAGTAGCCCGAAGTCTCTCCGAATTCGTGCCAAGACCCCATAAAGAACTGCAATCGAATGGGGAAAGAAATCCCCTAAAGTCATTTGCTGTCCATGGGTTCAGTCAACTGGGGGTGTCACTCGGTCGACTGGGAGTGTCATTTAGTCGACTGAACCCAATTCCTCCAGTCTTTTATTTTAGGATCCTCCCTCGAGACTAATTTTCACACACATTCAGTTGACTGAATTTCATCTTTAGTTGACTGAAATTGTCAGGTTCTAGGCAATGAACCTAGGGCAGGGAGGAATCTCCTAAACAACGACAATTTGCTTGCCGTTTCCTTCAATACTTCACCTAATGAGCCACCTTGCTTCCATAGCCTGCCTTCGCTACATCGGACCTCTTCTAGAGTCCATTAGTTGATATTTTGGAAGTGGTCTCTAGAGTATTCGAAAATCAATTTCGATATGGAAACCCACTATTTTATGCATAGAGTTCACTAGGATGATTCTTCGACCCAACCTCCTTTAACACACCAAGGTTGACTCAACAAACTTCTCGCCTGACTCTCACACGTGTGTCGATACAACCACTTGTGCATGCATATGCGTGCGCACATACGCAAACACGCAAAGCTTCACAAATCACATTTCAAGCTTCACCCGAGCGATTATTCGACTCGGTACTCTCTCATGCAACTAAGCGCACCCAGTGGTCGCTACGCCTACATGAGATTGCTCGTAACGTCTTTGTATACACATACGGACATTTCCAAATGCATATACAATTTTTATTAACAATCCAAACCATTCAAAAATTTCGATTACAATTTTTATATAACTTCAAATATACGTATACGTATACTCACCCATAAATATAAACATACACGTATATTTAAATAACGATTCAATTATTTAATAATAGAATCTTAATTTTATTGATCAAATCCTTTTTATTAAAGTTCAATCTCGTTTTCTATTATTTTAAAAAATCTCATATTTTTATAAAATACTTCCTTTATATTATTTTATAAAATCTCATACTATTATAAAATATCACTCTTATATTATTTTATAAAATTTCAATCTATTTCATAAAATATATCATCACTACTATTTTATAAAATATCATTCTATTTTATAAAATATATCATTTGCTTTATTATTTCATTTAAATAATTTATAAGTACTAATTAAGCTCATTAAGCCTCTAATCACTTTAATAATATTTGTAGAGCTTATAACTCGCTTAATTAACTTACTGACTTCACTTTATAAAACATTCGATTATTTTATAAAATACATTTCTTCTCTTAGATAACATTATAAATACTAATTAAGTGTCATAGGCCCCTAATCACTTTAATAATAAGTGTAGAGCTCCTAACTCACTTAATTAGCTTACTAACTTTTCCAAACACCATTCAAATAGTTTAATTAATGTTTTCTAATGACTTGCATTTCATTATACTACTTAATTATTTACAAATCAGACTATAGATCTCAATAATCATCCAATTAACCCCAAATCAATTCTAGGGCTTACTAACTTTTCCAAACATCATGATTAAGGGTTCAAACAATAAATTAGCGAAAGGAAACATGTTTATAACATGAATACAAGCCTAAACCATAACACTGAATTCTCCAAATCACATCACATAACTTTATAATTACTACTAAACTAAGTTTAACAAGAAATCATCCCACTCACCTCTTCTTCCCAAATCATGCTCCAAACCATCAAAACCCATGCTTTCCCTCCTCTTGAATTTTGAAATGGTGCTCTAAAGTCTGATTCTGCCAATTCTTTGATGGGTTTTGTAGAGAATGAAAAGTGAGGAATCGTAGTGATTTTTATTTGAATTTAGGAGTTTCATTTAAGGGTTAAGGCTTGGGTATTAGAAGTGGATGAAGGGGTAATTAGAGAGGGATTATGGTAAGAGGAAGATGAATGAACGTGAATGGATAAGTGGAAATGAAATAATGAAAGGGTTAGCTACATATAGGTAAGCTAATGGGCCTTAGCTCAAATCCATTTCTTTCTCCAAAAATCATCATTCACTCCAAAAATTCATCGACTCCAACCATACTCAAGTTTATACTCATTGTACTCGCATCAAAAAATCGAACTCAACTATGGATGTTTCAAGACCCAATTTGTCCATCTTTGAAAAAAAGAATATAACGGGCGTTTCATCGATTAACGACTAAATATTTAACTTAATTATTTAATTATTTAGTCACTAAAATTACAAGGTGTTACACCTATGAAGTCTAAAGGGTTTATTAGATCAAATCTAATATAGTTCTAAAGAAAATCTTATTTTATTTATTTTGGTTGAAGAAGGGATCTTAATTTTATGTAAATTGTAATCAATATGGGATTCATATAAAATAGAGCATATAAAATATACTATTGTGTGTATGTGTGTAACACTTGTTAAATTTAGTTTAATGCAGGAAACCATTTGTTTCTTTCTCTTAAACTTATTCAATTAATTAAGGAAAGATTTTGTTTTATTTAGAAAGAAACGTTTCATTTGGCTCTCATTAGTTGAATTGATTGATCTGTTAAATGACATATATGATCAAATTTATACTTGACATATATAGTGAGTATATCTAAATATACGAGTGTAAAATGTGTAAGTGAAACATACAAATAGTGTACGTGGCTAATGTAATCGTATATAAGAATTGGGGTTTACACTACAACTGACCCATTTGTCTCTTTATATATGTCTTTATTGTCCATAGTTTTGATTTAAATAAATAAATATATATATATATATATATAAAATAACAATACATACATAGACACACACACATACATATATACATACATACATGTATACACATATACATAGACATATTTCAAAATTAAGTTTGGTAGTTTTTTAACCAGTACCAATGTCCAAGTGGTTAGTGCTTCAATTTTGATGCAAGAGGTCAAGAGTTCGAAACTTGCATAGCGTGATCTAAACTACATGACTTATATTGATGTGTATTATGCTCTTACTAGCTAAGACTTGTAGTACTGATATGTACTACCATCTTAAGTACCCAATTTCAAAAAGAAAAAAAGTTTGGTTGTTTTATATGTATTAAAGTATAAAATTAAAAATTACATACCTAGTTTTAGTTAAAGATGGGTTTAAAATTAAATTTTATAGTTTTTACAAAAGTCCATATTATAAACTCTAAGTTAAAATAACATATACACTTACACACACAGAGGGTTAGATAATAATTGCAAACCATGTTTTCAATTTTGAAATAACACACGCACGCGCGCGTTTGTGTATATATGTTTTGAAATTAAAGTAACAAATCTAACTTTAACTAAAGAGGGATTCAAAGGTTTATGATGTTTTACATAAAAGTCCAGTTACATATAATTGTTAATTGACACAATTTTTAAACAAAAGTAAATAATAACTAAATGAATTAAATTCAAAACAACAAACATGTCAAACATGTATTCAATTTCCAAACCGATTTCTAATAAACAACACATGTAGTTCATTCATGGTTGTGTATATATAACAAGTAATAAAAATAGATCAATTAATTAAAAATTAGTTTTCAATCAAAATTGTTTCTTGTTGTTAAGAAATAATTTCTAAAATAATAACAAAATAGATAGGACAACTTATAAACACATAAATTTGTCGTACAGGGTTTCGATCTAAACTATATGAACAATATGAAAACATAATTAAATGAGATGTGGAAAAAATGGATCTAAACTATACATTTTGATAAACATATGGATGAAAGAGATGTAGAAGTTCAAGATCTAAACCATGTAAATAAGATTAACATATGGATAAATAAAATTAGAATGTTACCTTAAGATGTAGCCTAAAATAACATCTTGAATGATGAATAAAGCTCATAAATCTAGTTGCATCAACCTCCAGACTTTGCAATGATCTAAAGCACCCCTCCTTATTCATTTTATTTTGACTTCTTTTGAATTTGCATTGGCAAATTTTATGGCTTGGAAGCCATTTATTTTCGACCATGGGGAAGAGGAGGAGAGAAAGAAAATGAATAGTCAAGAGATACTATGACTGAATGAAAAAGAATTTATTTTAAAGAAAATATTGAAACCTTTTCACTTCCCTCTTTCAATCCCATGCCTCATCCTCCTTGGGGACCTCCGTAAAAGTAACAAAGCTGGTTTTTGAAGTTTCCTATGTCTTAACCTTATCCTCTACCCATTTATTATTGCAAAATTGAAGCACCACCATAGCAAGTTCAGATGGAGAGGCTGGTTTTCCTGACCGATAAAGAATTGCCTCTTGACCTAGTGTATATGCAAAAATAGACGGCTAAAGCCGCATCTTCCACTACTTTATCGCGCTCCTCGCCAACTTTCGCCAATTTCTTCTTAAGAGTGGCTATTTTCTAACCAGATAGTTTATCGTCCTGCACCGCCTTTAATTCCAATGCTACCTCTCTACTTTATGTAGAGGTGAGTCTACCTTGAGCAATGTTTCCTCACCCCTAAGCTAAGCATGAGCAGTCTCGACAACGACTAACTTGAACTTAACATAGGCCAACGGGCCCTTGTAGAAATTGAGGTGTTGTTTCATCTCCACCATTTGTGCAGCTCTGTAACAAAACAAGCCAATCATTGAAATATAAAAAAAACAAAGAAATACATCTTTGCAATTCTAACCTAGAAATGACCTATAAAAATGTTTGAAGAGGTCATCAAGGAAGACTGGCGTAGTGCCAGTTGAAGGCTGGCGGAGGTCACCAATCATCAGATGACTGAGGTGCTCTGCCAAGTCCACCTCATCTTTCACCTCCATGAAAGATAATACACACGAGCAAGTGGGGTTGAGCTAAGAAAGGGTAGGCGCAGACTAAGGAGTTTTTGTAGTAGGACCATGTGCAGGTTTCAAAGTTGTCCCTTTCTTACTGGGTGCATGGCATCGTCCATAGTTCGCTTATTTGGATTCTTTAAAGAATTATGTGTAGGTTTCTTGAGCTATGATCCAAAGCGAAAGCATCAACAAATTTTGTAACAACCATGGTTTCTACGCTATATAAATAAATGAATTTATTTAAAAAATGTTTAAATTCGATATTTGATAATTAATATTTTAAAAACAAATTTTTAGTTAACTAAATTATATTTAATAAAAGATTTTTGGTGTTTTGAAAATAATTTCTTATTTATTTGAAGCCTATTTACTAAAAGATTTTGTTTTAATAAATTGAATTAAATTAATAATTTTTTTAAAATAATATATTGCAATTGAATAAAATGTTTTAATTGAATAGAAAATATGTTTAAGTGTAAATACTTGTTATGTTGTTAAAAGAGTAAAAAAAATATAAGCAGACATTAAATTGGAAAAAAAACCATCTAGTTAAGTGGAATAAAGTGTAAATCAATTCAAACTAGTTTGAAATATATTTATAAACAATATTCAGGATTAAATTTTAAATTAAAGTGGAAAGAAAATAAAATTAAAACTAGATTGAACTAAATTTTAAGGCCCAGACCCATGAAGATAAACAACCCAATTTTCTTACTTTTCACTCTAGAACATTCTCTCTACCCAAAAATAAGACCCGAACCCTTTTAATCAGCTTATGCCCTAATTCCTCAAATTAAATCTCGATCTTTAAGAAAAAGATGCATAGTCGCTCGTGCTGACATCACCGGTCTTCGTCATCGATGAGAAGAAGCTTCATGATTGTAGCCGCGATGGCCCAATGCTTGCTCGCGTGAGTGCTGGCATCGATCCCATGCTGGAGTCGCGACTTGGAGGGGAGCAATGGTGTGCATGTGTGTGAAGGAATGTCGTCGCAGTGGCAGGAGGGTAGAAATGGTGAGGCGCAACGACTTCGTGTTAGCTGACAGTTCACCTGGGAGCTTGTGGCTGTAGCGGTAGTTCATGGCTGTCACGAGAAATGCATGAGCTCAGGATGCTTGGGTGATGCACGGCTTGTGGTGTGGCATTCTGACGGCATGGCAAGAGTCAGGGTAGTTGTGACAATGATCCGGGTAGCGATGACGATTGGCGAATGGACGATAGTAGTTTTGACATCTTTTGTTTGTTGATTTGGAACTCGGGCATCGTTTTGGTGAGTAAATTCTTTTTAACTCACAACTATTGTCTAGTTTATGCAAATCGGTGTTGATTGATATTATTGATTAGGCATTGACATTGGATGATCGATTGGTGTGTGTTTCCTTGGTTGTGTGAGTTATTTTGTATAACTCACACTATGATTTATATTTTATTTTCCTTGAACCCATTGATTGTTTGAAATTAAGTTGTTTGTCAATATGGATTGGATTGGGTGAAATTAAATTGCATTACTTTGATTGATGGTTATTGTGATGAGACCACATTAGTAATTGTTCGGAAGGGGATTAATTGATTAAAATGGAAGAATTTGAGAAATGAATATTTTAGGAATAAATATTGGATTTTTTTAATGATTTTTATTATAATTGGAAATATAATTCATGGTAGAAAATTATTTAACTGTATTTTTTTTGAGTATTCTATGAATATAAATTGTTTGAAAAATAATGAATTTTGGGATTTGATTAAATAAGTTAAATTTTAGAATAATTACATTTTTATTCACTTATTGTTGATTATAAAAATAATTGAAGTTGGAATTGATAGTATTAAAAGTGGTAAACTAATTTTATTTTGGATTTAATAATATTTTAAGTTTAAAACTGGTAATGTTTATGCGTATATGATGGCAAATACTGCTCAACCAACTTGGAAATGGAGTAAGAGAACATGGAATAGGGATAACAGTATGAGAGAGAACCTATTGCTGTGGAAAGTACTTAATCGTGCTATCCTAACTAAAGCCAAACTTGCGATCATTGGTATGGTTGTAGACGTTCTCTGTACTTTCTGCCATGAAGAAGTTGAAACAGTGGAACATTTGTTCTTTGAGTGTACTGAAATCAAACAGGTTTGGTCTACGGTTATGGCAAAGCTCGGTAGAAATAATATTTCTCATGACAATCAGAATGAGTGGAATATACTATATGCGAAAACAGGGTGCAAGAAAGTTGATAGGAGAATTTTGCTCTCTGTTCTGAAGAGTTTTATTGTCGCGGTATGGAGAGAACGAAATACCCGTGTGTTTGATAACATCAATGGAAAATCTAATTTAGTGTTCAAGCAATGGGTTCTGCAAGAGATCAGATGCTCTCTGGGAATGCTCACTTTTGCCTTTGACCCAGGGATTTACAATTCATTCTGACTGTTTTCTTTTCTCTTTCTTTCTTTTTTATTTCTTTAGTATCCAGTTTGTTTGTAGCGCTTTGTTCTTCTCTGTAATTTCTGAGCCTAGCTCTCTGTACTTTCTGTTGTAATCCTTTTGGTGCTGCAATAAAATGGTCGGGGTCCATCCAACCCCGTCGGCCTTGCCAAAAAAAAAAGGAAAGCAAATTATTTATTGAATGGAAATTTTTATTTATGAAATTTAACTCTATGGCTTTGGGGGATTATTTTTAATTGAAAATCCTTATTTGAAAAGTAGAATTATATAAATTTGTTGTATAAAGAAAATCTTGAATTATAAATATTATTTAGTATTATTATTTTATTTATTAGAAAAGACTATAAAAATGTATGAATTATTTTTAAAAGAAGCTTTAAATGAATTGGAACTAAATTGTAATTTATAGATTTCTTTGAATTTAAATAATAGTTTTGCAACTATTTATTTTGAGACAGAAAATGAAATTTGAGGAGAGAATGGAAATTTTATAAATTGATTTTCTCTCGATTGAAAATTTATATTTGAAATTGTTTTACAGATTTTGGGAAAATGTATTATTAAAACCCTTTTGAATCAATAAATAATAGAATTATGTATTTTGATTGATTTTTATTTCTATGTAACGAGGTATTATAATAAATGAAGTTATAATACCATATGTTATGGGACTTTCGGTAATATTTCTTCGGTTATTCTTTAGACTTGTTATATAGAATAATATGTGAGTGTAGTTTACGAACATTAAGTAAATGTTCCAGTAACACTAGGTGGCGTGGACGCTCGAGCTGATACTTGTTTGGTTACTCTCTGTAACTAGATATCACTTGATAGGGTCATGATTACAGGGTACTATTTATGGTGATGCGAGCTGATAATGAACAGGTTGTATGCCATAAGTGTGTTTATCTTGTGTGTATCCCATTATATGGCGGGGGTAAACTAGATTGGCTAGTATCCATCCTAACGGCCTGATTGTGGGGTCGCTGCTCAAATCCGTGATACATCTATTTGTGTATATGGCTGAAAGACACTGCCCTCGTGTCACATAGGTCAAAAGTCAATTACCATCAAGGCGCTTGTAGGGTCATGTCCATTGCATAGCGTTGTCTTGCACTAGATGGATGTTGGGTCACAATGGCCTTCAAGGTAATCGATGACTGTAGGAGTAGCGCTGAGAGCATGTGAGGAAGTCTCTTAGAGCAGGTTGAGTGTTATCAGTCTCTCGTTTAGTTATTGTTGATATAGACACTACTTATTCACCTTTATGAGATCATTATGGATGTGGCCAAGAGCCATCTAGATCATTTATCAAGACTGATGCCGATATAGTTATATATGGTGCTGAGACCCCATTTGGACTGAGAGTCCAAAGTGATTATCTATAATACCAAGAGTTAAGTAGATTATTAGAGGTTTGAAAGACCATATGATTATTTCTTTGGCTAAGAGCCAAGACGATTATTATGAGGCTAATGTTTAGACGATTATTATAGGATCATCAATCTCCTTGATTATTCTTTGGACCGAGAGTCCTCATAGTTGAGTAACCCCATACACATTACTTATATTGCTACCGAGGATAGCTAGAGATGCTGAGAGCATTGAGTTAGACCCCTTCCTATCTTTTATGGTTATTTGAGAGATGACCATGGCTATCGAGGGTATGCCATATTTGTATTTCTTGTATGTTTGTTTTATTTGCAATGATTGTGACAGATCCCGAGTATGTCTATTTTATGATTATCTAAGAGATAATCGGGGGTGTTGCTAAGAGCATATACTATGTTGTTGTGATTATTTATATTAATGATATTTGGATGCATGGATTATTTTACCCATTTGACATTATTCACCAGTACATGGGTTGACTTGACTTTCTATATGGGTGATACTACCTATACATATTTTGTGATATGTTTCTGTGTTAAGTACCATTACATCACTTCATGTTATCTTTGGTATACCTTACTATTATTGAGATATATTGACACCTGCATTCTAGACATAGTCTAGCTCATGTGTTATTTATATAATAGTCGAGTTAGTCTGAGACATTTCAAGTTCAGGGACATATTGACCAATTTGTGGATGTTGGGCTTTGATAGAGGATAGATTATTTGTATATCATTTTGTATATATTAGTTACATGTGTGTTGATGAGATGTATATATATTGGATATGTTATGTATATTTTTGAAGTTAGTGGGTATTTGACTATTTTTGTAAACCCACTTGGACTCGTGTATATCTATTATTATATATTATCGCTGTGTTAATGACTCTGTGTTCTCTATGATATTTTATGTTGTATATTGTTCTATCATGGAGTCACACATGTTTATTGCTTTGTGCCGATACCGTGTACATATATTTGAGTTGTTTATGATTTTTGAAATACGTACCAGTGTTAGCCTAAGTGAATATTTATGTGTGTAAGCCCAATATCGCCTTATTCTCTGTATCATCTGACAGTATTACCCAGTAATACTCTTGGGTAGTATGAGTATAGAGCTGGGGTGTTACAAATTTGCTCTTATGTTGGGAAGACATGCTACCTACAAAGTTAAAAAACGAACAACAAATAAGCCATGATACTATAAGAGCAAATAACTTCTCAAACACAACATGTATATAAGGAAAAATAACATAAAGGAGTATAATTCACATAAGAACTAAACAAGCCAATACCCTGCTCAGACATGGAGGATGAACTGCTAGCTTCTTTCTTTACATTATGGACAAGCTCATGAATGATAACGGACCTAGAAAAGATGTGGAAGTCTTGAAGGAAGTGGCACTTGCACAGTAGAGTTTCGTTGAAAATGTTCGAACATTTGCGAATTTTAGCATCTAGAGCACATATAATATTTCTGCAATCCCCATAAATGTTCCTTTTCCTCCTAAGTGAAGGTATGACGAGGGATAAAGAAGAATAAAGAAAATAATGTTAGCATGGGGTCGTTGACTCAAGGAAAGAAAAGAAAAGGGATAAGAGAAGTTATAACCATAGCTTGAAATGAAGGAATAAACCCATTACTATTGGGGATGAAAAAACACTAATCCGACCAAGGATAGGTCTTTCAATATGGAGTGTTAAGGGCAGACTTCTGAGCCTGGATGTGATAAAACCGTGCACATCCAAAAGCAGAGTTCTCTGGTAAGGAATATAAAAAGCAAAGCCCACAAAAGGATTGGGGAGAAGCTTGATGCTCAATATATAAAATGCAAGTGTAGATCAGAAGATAATATGAAATAAGGGATAACTGGATGGGGCTTGTGTTAATACCTCGGTCGTTGATTTTGATGATAACAACCTTAATAAAAAACAATATACATTTATATAAAATATGGATACTAATGTTTTGCCAAGTTATATAGAATATATTGTAGGATATTACACAGGTATTGAATCGAAGACTGTACGGTATAAAGACTTAAGAAATGGATATGAAGACTCATGAGAAAAAGGCAAGATATGAAGATCTCATGACTATAATATAGTGTATAGAGTTATAGAATTTTGTTAAAGTTCCTAGTAGCAACCTTTGATCTCTATTTCTTATTTTCTTATCTTTATATTTAAAAAATATTTTCAAAATATCTTTAAAAATATTTTATAAAAGGTTTTTCAAAGTTTAAAATGTTTGTAAACTATGTTTAAATTATATTACAAAGTATCAAAATATTTTACAAAAGTATTATCAAAATATTTAAAAAGAAAAGAGTTTTCAAAATAAACATATATATATATATCGACATATGTATAAGAGATGTGTCAAAATACAAGCCGCAAATCTATTTTTCAAAATTTGAATTGAAGTGTCTATTCCTCGCAACTCTTCGTGAATAAACACATCGGTTTATACACTATACGTAGAAGGTTTCAAATGAATTTTTTGGCAGTTATTATCTTATTTTCTTCCCTCCTCTTACCTTCTTGAAAACTTCATTGAAATTATATCAAATTCTCTTCAAAATCAAATAGAATCAATTCACACTTTTGTCTATTGATTCAATATTACTTTTTTACAGTTTTGAAATCATTTCTCTCTCAAATCAAAGATCAAAGTGTTGTCCAAGTGGCTATAGGATCCATTGTATCCAAAGTTCAAGAAATTGTCTTTGGAAGAACCATCAAACTCTATTTGCATTTGCTTAGATGTGATTGTAGCCTGTTCAAATCAATTAGGTATGCTTGGTGGCCTGGAAACCCGAGTGGGTGTGCTTGTAGGCTATCCAAATCAAGTGGGTGTGCTTTAGGCCGTCCAAATCAAGTGGGTGTACCCTGAGCCTAATAAATCAGAAGAGTGTGTCATATAGCAGCAAAATCGAGATTGTAATTGGGTTTGCCTTCTGCCCGTTTAAAGGTTGGTATTTGAAAAGAAATCTATACAAGCAATTATATGGGATTGGATATAGGAGAAATCCAAACCGATATAAAATCCATGGTGTCACCTCTCTAACTTTCTACTTTATTTTATTGTTTTTATTTTATCTGTGGTTTCATCTATGATTGATTGTTGATACAATCCTGTATTGAAAATCTATGACTCGATATTAAGCTTAAAAGAAATTTAAAAAGATTTACTAAAGTTAGAAAACACTATTCACCCCCCTGAAGTGTTTTTGTAGCCTTAAGATCTGTAATAACCGCCCTACACCTACGGTGTAGAACGATAGTCAAAGGAAAGAAAAAGAAACAAGATTAAGAAAAAGAAGAGAAAATAATGGAAAAAGAAGAAAAAGGAGGCATCAACTAACTAAATTACATGTCGCATATCTCACATCGCATCAGAGTAAATATAATAATCAATACATGTATAAAACAATAGAGACAGTAATAACAATGTTAAATAATCATTTGAATAAAGATCCACAAGGTTATACAACACCATAATAGAGTTTAAACAACAGGAAAGTAAACTCAACTGGTACATTGTCTCATAATAGCAAATCAACACTATTAAGGCTCCACAGTGTTGCACAGCGAAAATATAATAACAAATGCACATATAAGTATAGACAACCGTCACCTCCTGTCGATCTACCTGTAGAACTCCATAATCATCCAGCTGCTTTCAGTTTACTCATTTAAGAGTACCCGAGATAATAAGAAGCAAAGCATAAAACCTCGAGTCAGACAACAGTCTGGTGTCAGCGATATTAATACTATAAAACTCAATAATATATGGAATAGAGGGTACATAAACCATACCTGACCTATCCCTACAACCACAGAGTCAGCACATAAACATAAGTAGTACGCTACTCTATAATATCGTAAAAAGGGTATACCATACTCAATATCTGTTAGGGTGCCTAGGTATCTCCACCTATAGTCCCTACTCCATACAAAGTAAACTTCAAGTATCTAGGTATCTCCATCCATACCTACTCCACACTAAGTCAAGTCAGGGTATCTAGATTCCCTACCACAATACCTACCTAGTGTAACATCACTAGGGTGACATGTGACTAGTGAGCAACCATAACAAACATAGCATCCATCAAACAATACTAACTGTCGCCCAATGTGCCAGATACATGATGACTCATATGACCCTCTACAACTATCAAGGACTAGTGAAAATCTCGGTTCTCGATTGTGTTCCCCCGTGCTTTCAGGACCAAAACCCTGCATGGTTGTCTCCTATAGTACCTTCATACCGTCTAGCACTAGACCCTATCGGAGTGGTCCAGGACTGACGCTACCAGCCCTCGGGTACTGCCCCCGCATATAGTACCCCTGCCTGAACACAACCAGAACACTCCAAGTCATCAATGATCCCTAGGCACAAACACATCCAATGAACCAAACTAGCTCATTACAATTTTTGGGCATGATCCCTAACACTAAACCCAGTCCACTATCCGCGATCTCACTTTAACCCGAGCTACCATCCTCGATCCTGCTCTCCGCTTGAGCTCTCGATCGAAGAATCTACTATCATGCCATCCGAAGCCCGAGGTCCAGCATGATCCATACAGTCCTAATACTATCATCCTGGAGCCTACTCCATACATCATCGAGTCACTATCCGCAGTATTAGACTGCCAGGTCGAAGCACCACATCCATGCCTCACCATCAAAATCACCAGGTTGAAGCACCACATCACTACCTCACCATCAATATCACTCGTCGTAGGTTAATAACATCCAATCTCTAAACTGGTCGCATGAACAAACCATCACGTCACGCACCATGATATCTCATCAACCTCCAAGCCACATATCGACCAAATCGCCAATCGACAATAGTGATGGACATTGACCACTCTACTATGGTTAATACCATCCAACTTGGTCTCATACTTAATAGAACGGTTAAGTACATACCAAACGGAAACGTTCGACGTCCACTCTGAAACCCAGATCCATCGGCACACATATTAGACCCTCTTCTATATCTCATCTCGCTCATTAGATTTCCACGTGTGCGGAACTCCAACGTACAAGATGCTACCTAAAATAAAATAACCGTTAATCAGCGTTTTTAAACAAAATAGCCAAATAACAAACAAGCCAAACAATCAAACATACATCCAAACATCCATATATCCAAACAACCATATATCCATCCAAAACAACATACATACAATATAAATAATCCATCAATATCAATTAATGTGGGAAATAACATCAATAATAGATCTAATCTAATAATTCACTAACTATGGTATGATGATGGAAAATACGTGATATTCTTTATAAATCATTTTAAAATAATTATACATTCTTTTATAAAAATATAGCTGCCGTATAAGTATAGTAATATCACATTTAAAAACAAAAAATCATTCCCGAGCGTCAATCTAGTACTATCCAACCAATCATAGTATAGTGAGAGATAATATCACTCACCTCATCCAAATCTATCTAAACTAATGCTATAGTGTAGATCTCGCCGTCATGAGCGCAACGCAAGAAATGGCATCCAAAACGGACCTCGTATGCAAAAGATATGGATATAATAAGAATCGAGATTAATGAGATAATTAATTAATCAAACCAAATACTAATTACCGTGATTAACTTAGTCCTTCTTCTCCTCTTATCTCCTTACACACATAGATGAATGCACACTATGGCCGCACCTTTAATCATTGATTTCTTACTCGATACTCGATGAAACTTTGATCCGTGTTTGCTAAACCGCTTCTCCTCTCGCTCTCTTCGATCTGCACCTCACGGAATCACGACTGCACTACCATGTCTAATCACGACTTCCAGGTCCAGATCCTTGACTCCAAAATGTCACATGTGGCAAGAAATGATCAGACCACACCAAAATTCGAGGAGAGGCGCATCTCTCCATGAGAAACGTGATGGTAATCGTCGATCCATATATCGTCGCTCCAAGAACCCAAAATCTCAAACCATAAATTACGGAAATATAGTCAATCTCGGCCAACGACGATTGATCCAAAATCTGCCACAGTCATTGCGTAGGCTTTGTCGATACAATCTCAATGGATCCGACCTCATATTTTATCGTCAATCAGATATGGAGATATTAATTTTTGAAGAGGAAAAGGAGTTTCGGCCATGATTTGTGTTCTCAGGATGCTACAGTGATTTGGGTTATGAGAAATGGAGGGAAGGATTTTGATTTGGGTATTTATAATATTATATCATATTCCATTTATTTAATTCTTAAATAAATGGATGTACATTTCGAGTCCGTACGATCACACGACGCGTCTGATCATCACGAAACTTGTCTGCATACATCAACTCATTTTTCCGAATCCAACGGCACAACCACGTCTCTATATGAGACTGCGCTCTAGAAGGCTAAATTCATGTATTTCGAGACCGTTTTGGCCATCAGATCTTCCGATCTTGAAATATAGAAAACCTTATACTCATTTTAATTTGCAACGTCAATCTGAACTCAACGAAAGTGGTCTAGAGTCCTGATTCGGTCGTATGCGAAAAATCACATTTTCGGACCTTCATTTAATTAATGATTAAATATTTAAATAAACTATTTAAATATCCGATAGTTAAAAATATGGGTCGTTACATTCTCCTATCCTTAAAGAATTTTGTTCCTGAAATCACAAAGCAAAGAGAATATCCCCTAACCCATCAGCCCTCAGAAATCTGTCATATTTCGAAAAAATTCGATAGAACCTCCATTAGACTACTAAGTCCGAAAAACTCTACTATAACAAAGATATGTATACAACTCATATCTTTAACTATACTAGATCATATAACAATTGTCTCAAATAAGTATGCTATAACAAACCATAATTATCTCGCATGCCTAACAATCATACAAACATAGGCTATCATCTCAACTGCTAACAATCCAATCAAATATGCATACATGAGACCTATCATCCAAAAAGTAACATCCATGCCTATCCTAGCATGCAGAATACTAAACCATTTAGTCTAAACATCCAATATGATATCCATAATGAAAGCTAACGATAAAAACAAAATCCCACCATCTAAAGAGCTCCAGACTAACATCCTCATGCTCCCCACAGTCTACCTTACCCTATCGACTTCGCTTTCATTCCACTGAACCCTACTACTCCTTCGACCTCCTCCTAACCTTATTCTATCACATCTACCGGCATGAATAGGCTTATAAGGTCTCCAAGTCTATGGTTCAGTCTTGATAACATCTAATTCATTTAGTGCCAAATATCCAAATGCCTCTTGTAAGTTCTCCCAAAAGCCATTATCGAACAATAGGTCTTGGCCACTTACAATGCTCTTGGCACACAATGGAATCACATCGACCACCCCTCAAAAAACACAACAAAACCGGATGTTGTACTAGTGGACTTGAGGAATACAAATCTAGCATCATTTGTCAACTATTTGACTGTGAATTAAATGATATCTCTCTATCCTTAGTCATCGACAATCCTTAGATGTAGTCCCAAAACTTTTGTTTTCACTACTCGAGAACAAATAATCTCTACGGAATCAACAGCCTCGGTCGAGTCCGCACTGCATCATCTCTCCAGATACTACTCACTCTTTTAATTTAGCTACGATCTCTACAATGCTTCTGACTAGTTCCAATCGGCTAAATCAAAGTAGGTATGACGGTCAAACTAGCCATCACACTCGACCAAAGCTCATCGGGTCCTGGAGTCGTAACCAATGATAAGCTTGGGCAATACCCACTTTAAGAATATCACTCTCAAACTGGTACGTCTCCCACTCGAATACCAACCACCACATTTCCTTTCAAACGTCTAGTAAATGTCAAAACTATAGGAGGCTAAGAACTCCAACCATTGTTATAGGCGAAGGTCGAGATCCTCTCAGAGAAGAGATAATACAATGACATGGAATCACTGAACAACTCGAACTCCTTTCCTAACGGACAGTGCCTTCACATCCCTAAAGCGAACTCTATCGCCTCCAACTCCTAACCAAGAGTTGGATATTACCTCTCGACATCACTACCATACCTAGTTAAGTACCACAGGCAAGTGCATACTATCATATCTTCATTCCTGCTCGGAATAAGCACCATCAATGTACTCGTCAACCTCTCGGTCAGACTCACTAACGCGTGTCTATGCCTCACGTCTCAAACAAAAGTTTAATCCTCTCCCATACAATAGGTCAACGATACTGTTATCTCGGATTTATCCAGATTTCAGACTGCCATAACTAAAGGATCTACAATGATGTCCTACTCTGAAACAACAACCCGAGCATCTCACTCCCTTCCTTTAGGAGTGATACCATCAAAATCTCATCACTAATCATGTCTTGTGCTCCTCTTTCGTACATGGGTAGATGAAAGTATCATCAACGAACACAAGCACAACCTACTCAAGTGACCACTCTAATCACGGTCCATGAGATCCACAACATATGCCGACACATTGGTTAGCCCAAACGACATAACCAACCTAAAATCAAGGTAGTGTGTGAAACACTACGACGCAATCACCCAAATTACTCTCGGTTGGTGCAACCTCACCGAAGGGTCCAACTAAGAGAACATCCTCATGCTATAGAGCTGATCGAACAAGTCATCAACAAATGGGAGTACAAACATGTTCGTCATCTCATCCAGCTCACAACAACCAACAAACAACTCCAAAGAGCCATCCATCCTACGGACGAACAAAACAGGTGCATCCTACCCAAAATATACACCCATGGATGAACCATCACCTAAATAGGTCATCCGCTTGCACCTCTAATCTCCTAAGCTCTTTGGGCACCCTATGCCTTAAAGGCATATCTAGTCCAACTCCTCTGACCAGATCGATACGGAACCCTATCTTTATATAGTGGTAATCTGGTCACCTCCTCGAGTATGTCTGGACACTATCCAGCTATAGGCACAGATGACATCCTATCATGTGGAATATTGAGCGAATATATAAACCTCCTCTACTGGCAGCCAATCACTACCATTCGCTCCTCCACAACCCTGATCGTCATCAAGGGCCTCTCTCAGTCCACTACTATTATGTATCCCCTTCAGCCAGTCCATTCTTAAACTATAATACCAAACCAACTAAACCCCAAACAATCAATGCCTAACAAACAAACAACCATGACTCAAAAGGGTAAGGTCTCGACAAACCACGTATAGGCTGGCTGAGCCCTTAACTAGGTCTGTCACGATCAAAGATCAGTAATTATCTCGAGTCTTTATCCCAATATCTAACCATCAGATCTAGATATAAAGGAATATGAAACTTCGACATCAAATAAAACACGTATGGAACCACCATACACGGAAAGCATATCTCAAACGGTGATGCCATTTCCCTTCACTTTCGTCGATGGAGCAATCAACGAAACTAGAATGACGATCAATACATATGCATCATGATCTATCCCTACACAACTACTATGGGATAACTCTTCAATACTGGGTACTTCTCAATCATCCTCTTAAAGTCCTCATCAATGTGACGAATCAATCGACCCCCAAAATAATCTCTCTACCCAATGATAAACTTCAATCCTTCCTGTATGGAGTATCAATGGGAATAGATGGTACCTCTATATCATATCTAATCCGACCACATACTCTAACACAGACGTATCGCCGTACTTCAAATCAACGAACCCTTTAACCATCCCCGACTTCAGAAAAGTCGAGACAAATCTTCTTCGAAGCAAACTATGAACTAGTCCCAAGGAAACGGTCCTCGAGAATTAGAGCTACAAAAAACACTCCACCAGTTCATTGTCCATCCTTGGAGTCATCCGAAGGCTAACTTCTACCCCATACATCATCTAACTCCAAGTCATCAAAGATCCTTCTAAAAGTAACCAATTAAACTTGCCTCTCAATAGCTGAATCAATTCTAAGGAACAACCTGCCTCCTAAACTCTCACGGTCTATGTACAACTCCGCAAATTCGACTCTAGCCAATTGCACTTGAGCACCATAACAATCCAGAACCAACTGGGCATCCAGGAAATGATCTACACCAACTCTATGAACATATCCTATCAATCAGGGATAGCGGCCCTAATCCTTCCCAATACTCAACTCTAAAGATAGAGCCAATAGCAGTTTTTCTTCCATGCCAGATCATATCTATTTTATAATAAGGATGATCCGTCTCTCACAAAGAAAACTGCATTAATATTGCTATGTGTGCACCCAACTCATATACTATATATACTACCATATAGTTTTGAAAACCAAAATATATAACAAATATGAACTCTCTTAGTTATATATACACGCTTTCTAGATCCACTCTAAGGCGACAACTCCTACCTTTTCTCTACTAGATTGCGGTATCAACTAAGGTTAATTGGGTAACCTTTGCTCTGATACCAAATGTAACGACCGCCCTACACCTACGGTGCAAAATGGAAGTCAAAGGAAAGAAAAAGAAATAAGATGAAGAAATAGAAGAGAAAAGAATAGAAAAAGAAGAAAAAGGAATTAACCAAATTACATGTCGCATATCTCACATCGCATCAGAGTAAATATAATAATCAATACAGGTATAAAACAATAGAGACAGTAATAAAAATTTGAAATAATCATCTGAATAAAGATCCATAAAGTTATACAACACCATAATAGAGTTTATACAATGGGAAAGTAAACTCAACTGGTACACTGTCTCATAATAGCAAATCCACACCATCAAGGCTCCGCAATGTCACATAGTGGAAATATAATAACAAATGCATATATAAGTATAGACAATCGTCACCACCTATCGATCTACTTGTAGAACTCAATAATCATCCACCTGCTCCCAATCTACTCATTTAAGAGTACTCGAGATAATAAGAAGCAAAGCATAAAACCTCGAGTCAGACAACAGTCTGGTGTGAGTGATATCAGATCTCAAAATACTATAAAACTCGATAATATATGGAACAGAGGGTATATAAACCATACCTGACATATCCCTGCAACCACAGAGTCAGCACATAAACATAAGCAGTATGCTACTCTATAACATCGTAAAAAGGGTATACCATACTCAGAATCTGTCAGGGTGCCTAGGTATCTCCACCTATATTCCTTGCTCTATAATAAGTAAACTTCAGGTATATAGGTATCTCCAACAATACCTACTCCATACTAAGTAAAGTCAGGGCTCCAGGTATCCCTACCGCAATACCTACTTAGTGTGACATCCCTAGGATGACAAGTGACTGAGCAACCATAACAAACATAACATCCATCAAACAGTACTAACTGTCACTCAATTTGCCGGATATATGATGACTCATATGACCCTCTGCGACTGTTAAGGGCTAGTGGAAATCCCGATTCTCGATTGTGTTCCCCCGTACTTTCAGGTCTGAAACCCAGCACGGTTGTCTCTTATAGTACTTCCATAGCGTTTGACACTAGACCCTCTCGGAGCGGTCTAGGATACACGACTGGCACTACTAGCCCTCGGGTGCCCCTGCATATAGTACCCCTACTTGAACACAAGCAGAACACCCATCCATCGAGCTCTAGTCACTCAATACAGATTTGAACCCTACTGGCTCACTACGGTTTCTAGGCATGAGCCTTAACACTCTACCCAGTCCACTATCCGCGACCTCACTCCAATCCGAGCTATCATCCTCGATTCTGCACTCCACCCGAGCTCTCAATCGAAGAACCCTACTATCATTCCATCCGAAGCCCAAGGTCTAGAATGATCCATACAGTCCTAATACTATCATCTCAGAGCCTACTCCATACATCATCGAGTCACTATTCACAGTATCAGACTACCAGGTCGAAGCACCACATCCCTGCCTCACTATCAAAAATCACCAAGTTGAAGCACCACATCACTACCTCACCATCAATATCACTCGTCGTAGGTTAATAGCATATAATCTCTAAACCGATCGCACAAACAAACCATCACGTCGTGCACCATGAAATCTCATCAACGTCCAAGCCACATATCGGCCAAATCGCCAATCGACAACAGTAATGGACATTGACCACTCTACTATGGTTAATAACATCCAACTTGGACTTGTACTTAACCGAACAGTTATGTACAGACCAAACACAGACCAAACAGAAACGCCTGGCATCCACTCTAAAACCTAGATCCATCAGTACTTATCTTGAATCCTCTTCTATAGCTCATCTCGTTCATTAGATTTTCGCATGTGCGGAAATCCAATGTACAAGATACTACCTAAAATCAAATCATCGCTAATCGGCAGCCAAATAACAAATAAGCCAAATAATCAAACATACATCCAAACATCCATCCAAAACAACATACATACAATATAAAAAATCCATCCATATCAATTAATGTGGGAAATAACATCAATAATAGATCTAATCTAATAATACACTAACTATGGCACGACGATGGAAAATACGCGATATTCTTTATAAATCATTTTAAAATATCTATATATTCTTTTATAAAAATATAGCTGCCGTATAGGTACAGTAATATCACATTTAAAAACCAAAAATCATTCCCGAGCATCAATCTAATACTATCCAACCAATCATAATATAGTGAGAGATAGTATCACTCATCTCATCCAAATCTGTTTAAACCAGTGCCATAGTGTAGGTCTCGCCATCACGAGCACAACGCAAGAAACCGCATCTAAAATGGACAACATACGCAAAAGATATGGATATAATAAGAATCGAGATTAATGAGATAATTAATTATTCAAAGCAAATACTAATTACGGTGATTAACTTAATCCTTCTTCTCCTCCTATTTTTCTATACAGACACAGAGATGAATGCGCACCATGGCCGCACCTTTGATCATTGATTTCTCACTTGATACTTGATGAAATTTTGATCCATCTTTGCTAAACCACTTCTCCTTTCGCTCTTCTGATCTGCACCTCATGAAATCATGACTGCACCACCATGTCTAATTATGTCTTCTAGGTCCAGATCCTCGACTCCAAAATGTCACATGTGGCAAGAAACGATCGGACCACACCAAAATTCGAGGAGAGGCATGTCTCTGCATGAGAAACGTGATGGTAATCATCGATTCATATATCATTGCTCCAAGATCCTAAAATCTCAAACCCTAAATCATGGCAATATGGTCGATCTCGGCCAACGACAATCGATCCAAAATCCGCCACGATCATCGTGTAGCCTTTGTCGATATGATCTCAACGGATCCGACCTCGTATTTTATCGTCAATCGGATATGGAGATATTAATTTTTGAATGGTGGAAAAGGGGTTTCGGCCATGATATGTTTTCTCAAGATGCTACAGTGATTTGGGAAATGAGAAATGGATGGAAGGATTTTGATTTGGGTATTTATAATATTATATTATATTCCATTTATTTAATTCTTAAATAAATGGATGTAAGTTTCGAGTCTGTATGGTCACACGACACGTCCGATCGTCACGAAACTCGTCTGCATACATCACCTCATTATTCGGATCTAATGGCACTAACCGCATCTCCCTCTGAGACTATGCTCCGGAAGGCTGATTTCGTGTATTTCAAGACCGTTTTGGCCATCGAATCGTCTGATCATGAAATATAGCGATCCTTATACTCATTTTAATTCACAATGTGAATCCGAATTCAACAGAAGTGGTCCCCAGTCCTGATTCGGTCGTATGTGAGAAATTAAATTTTTGAGCCTTCATTTAATTGATGATTAAATATTTAAATAAACTATTTAAATATCCGATCATTAAAATACGGGTCGTTACAAGATCCATTATTGCACAACCTACATTTGGTATCAAAGCACTAGGTTTGCAAAAGATTCATAATTTGATTTTTGAAAAGTTTAAATGGCTAGTAATATTTTTTAACACTTTTATAGGAAACCAACTTTATGAAACCAATATGTTATTAAAAACTAATTGCTTTGAAAAGTCACATGAAAAGGTACGATTCTGAATTATAGGAACAAGTTTGTTATATGGCTAACGGTGAATAGATACTTGAAAATCAAACATCACAAATCAAGAAGGACAAGTGGATACTGGATAGTGGATGATCAAGACATATGACTGGAAATTCGGAGATCTTAGAAGATATTGTCTATAAAGATGGTGGATCAGTTAACTTCGAAGACAACTCAAAAGGATATGTGATTATCATCGGCAATGTCAATAAATGTAAAACTCCTACTATTTCTAATGTTTTGCTAATTAGAAATCTAAAACATAACTTGCTTAGTACTAGTCAATTATGTGATAAGGGTTTTTAAATTAAGTTTGAAAAAAATAATTGCCATATTGAAGACAATGGGTCAAACATTATTTTTGAAGGTATTAGGAAACGTAACTTTTATATTTTAAGTATGAAAGTGTCCAATAATAATTTATGTCTTTTGGCTGAATCTAATGACCTTTGGATTTGGCACAAAAGATTTGGTTATTTGAATTTTAAACACATTTTTAAAATTGCTGGATATGAACTTGTTATGGGTCTTCCCAAAATGAGTTTTAATGTTAGTAATTTACGTGATGCCTATCAATTAGGAAAACTTTGTAAATGCTCTTTTAAATCTTAAGATATGATTTCTACTTCTCATTCTCTTGAACTTCTTCACCTAGATCATTTCGGACCTTCGCAAATAAATCAATAAATCATAATAGATATGTCTTTGTAATTGTAGATGATTTCTCCAGATTTACATGGACAATTTTCTTAAAACTTAAAAGTGAAGCTTTTGAAATGTTAAAAATACTTACTAAAAGAATTCAAAATCAAATGTCAACTAAAATTAAAACGATTAGGATCGTTCATGGAGGAGAATTCGAAAATGATAATTTTAAAATCTTTTGTAATAAGAAAGGAATTGCACATAATTTTTTATTTCCAAGAACACCACAATAAAATGAAGTGGTAGAACGTAAGAATAGAACTATACAAGAATGTGCTAGAACAATGCCAAATGATAGTGAATTACCTAAAAGTTTTGGGTTGAAGCAGTTGTTACGACATGTTATATTTTGCATAAAATTTTAATACGACCTTTAACAAAGAAACTTCATATAAATTATTTTATAATAAAAAGCTAAAGTATCTTATTTTAGAGTTTTTGGTAGTAAATATTTTATATTAAACACAAAAGATAATTCAGATAAATTTGATGCAAAATCAGATGAAGGAATATTTATTGGTTACTTTAATATAAGTAAAGCTTATAGAGTTTTCAGCACCAGAACTAACAACATTGAAGAGACATTACATGTTCCATTTGGTGAGAATTTTAAATTCAATAATTCCAGTTTGATGAAGAAGAAAATATAGATAAAACTAATGAAATTACAAAAATCACTACTGATGAAAATAATAATAACTCTGAAATTTACATCTAAATAAACGAACAAAATGTTTAGAAGATCACACTATAGAAAATATTCTAGGAAATATAGAATCTATTGTAAGAACAAGAAATCAATTAAATAAAATGAGTAATGTTGCTTTTATCTCAACAATTGAACCCAAAAAATCCAAAAGAAACATCACTAGATGATTCTTGCATTCTTACTATACAAGAAGAACTAAATCAGTTTATCAAAAATGATATTTGGGAATTAGTCTCAAGACCTAAAAATAAATCTATAATAGGAACTAAATGGGTATATAAAAATAAAATGAATAAACAAGAAGAATTATTAGAAATAAAGCACGTTTAGTTGCTCAAGGTTATAGCCAAGAAGAAGGTAAAGATTTTGATGAAATGTTTACTCTTGTAGCTAGATCAGAAGCTATTATAATTCTACTCGCTTTTGCAAATCATAATAAATTTAAATTATTTCAAATAGATGTCAAAAGCGCCTTTTTAAATGGATTTATTAAAGAAGATGTCTGTGTAGAACAACCTCCACTTTTTGAAGATAAAAAACTACCTAATCGTATTTATAAATTAGAGAAGCTTTATATGGTCTAAAATAAGCTCCTAGAGCATGGTATGATAGACTTAAATCCTATTTATTATAATCTAATTTTAAAATAGGGAAGGTAGATGGTACTCTATTTATTAAAAGAAATAATAATGATATTCAACTTATACAAATATACGTAGGTGATATTATTTTTGGATCAACAAAATAATACTTAAATAAAGAGTTTTCAGATATAATGACAAGAATTTGAAATGATTCATATGGGAGAACTAACCTTCTTTTTAGGATTACAAAAAAGATAATTAAATAATGGAATTTTTATAAGTCAAGAAAAATATGCTAAAGATTTATTTAAGAAATTTGGTATGTCAAATACTAGTGGAAAGCCAACTCCCATGGCAACAAATTAGAAATTAGATAAAGAAGAAAACTCATAGGATGTAGATCAAAATTTATACAAAGTTAAGATAGGATCATTACTCTATATAACTACTAGTAGCCAAATATTATGCACAGTGCTTGTCTATGTGCAAGATACAATCTCAACCTAAGGAAACTCATCTAAAACCAGTAAAAAGAATACTAAGATATGTAAACAATACACTAGACTATGGACTCTTTTATCCAAAAGAAGATTTTTTTTTTCGATTTAATTTCATATAGTGATCCAGATTATGCTGAATGCAAATTAGACCGAAAAAGTAAAAGTGGAACTTGTCACTTTTTAGGACATTCTCTTGTTTCATGATTTAGAAAAAAGCAAAATTCGGTATCTCTGTCTATAACAGAAGCAGAATATATTTCAGCTGTATTAGCCTATTCATAGGTTATCTATATGCAACAAACTCTAAAAGATTTTGGTTTAAATTATCAAATCACCAATATACCGTGATAGCACCAGTGCAATAAATCTATCTAAAAATCCAACACATTATGCTAGAACCAAACATATAAATATAAGGCATCATTTTCTGAGAGATAACGTAAATAAAGAAGTAATTTCACTTGAATTTATAATACTGAAAATCAAATGGCCAATATTTTAACAAAACCATTAACTCAAACATATTTTATTAAACTTAGAAGAGAGTTAGGAATATGTTCTTTCTTTGAAATATAAATATAATATAATAAAAATTATAAATTTAAAAGAAAAGTAAAATATCAAAATTACACTACATATGTCGACATACCCTAACCACATATGTCGAAATATATTGGAAATTTCAGAAAACATATTTCCCTCCTAAATTCAAAATTCGAAACAATTATATAACTGCCAAATTTCGAAATAATTCTCATTTTTCTGTCTTCTTCTTTCTGTAAATTCTGAAAAAATTAAATCCATGGATTCCTCAAGTTCCAAACGTTCAAGAGAAGAAACCGCACCCTTTTTCTTTGAAACCCCCACTCCAGGCCCCTTCCAAACCATCACTGTGGCTAAAGTAATCGAGGTTGAAGATGATCCGAAGCATGTACTCAATATGCTTTTAGAAATAGAGGTTGTTCAACTATGCCTCTTGAAAGAACAAGAGAAATAAGACGCATTCTACGCAATCTCCAAAATCATTTATTGGATAATGAGACCAATCCAATTATAATTGAGGAGAATAATCCTAATCTAGTCATTCATAACCCTATGAATGATGAAGCGGAAGAAGTGGAAGAAGAGGAAGACACCGCTGAAGACAATGATGAAGTCAAATGTGTTGGTGAACTATGCTTCGATCGAGATGGAAATTTCGTAGAACAAAAGGAAAAATTCTGTCTTCACTATCCCTTTTGTCCCATCCATAAGTCTCACATAATCAAAAGAAAACCATAGGTTTATGTTTAGTACATATTAGTGTGGTTTATTAGGATTTGGTTTGATTTGGTTAAGTGTGTATGTTTGAATTGGATTTGATTGTCTTGGTTTGGATTGTTTATATTTTGGATTTGAATTTGTATGTCTTATATTTGGTTCATTGAATGATATGCATTAATAGATTGTGTTATCTTGTATCATGATTAGTATAAAATAGTGCATTATTTCTAAATATATCATATAATATTCATATATCTTAAAATCATCATCACATATATCACTTTATTTAACTTAGTTATTGATTTTGAATCTATAGTTTATAAGTATTTTAATTTAGGGGGATTTTTTATTTTCACCCATTTTTGTTGATGACAAAGCGGGAGAAAATAAAATAAAATATACATATGCATATATTCAGGGGTAATTATCATATTTTATATACAGCATATTAAATGGTTGTCATCATCAAAAAGAAGGAGATTTGTAACAACCCGTTTTTTCGTACTCTTTAAGTTGACAATAAACCACATATGTCCAACTCAAATTGAATAAAAATGTGGACTATTAAGGGTAGAAAAGAAAATAGAAGAAAGAATAGAATCTTGCTCGAATGGAATAACATATATTATTGGATAATAATCATTATAGCGGAAAATTTTAAAATATATATATCGGAGTCTAACTTAGATTCAGCTTGGACAGTTATAAACACATGTCCCTACAAACACTGAAAAATACAAAAATAAATATAGCGGAAGTGGAAATGGGAATGGATGACTATCTATAGGAAATCTTCAGCTCCAAGCTCCATCCAAATACTCCAAGCTAATCCTGACTACTAGGCTGCCCGGGAAAAATTAGGGTGCCCAGAGTTTAAGGAAAAAGGGAAAATAAACTCCGGGTTAGTCATGAGACTGGTTTGAGAAACTCAAAATACGGATGTTTTGAAAAGAAAAGGCATCTCATAAGACCACGTCGCACATAAACATGGAACGGGTTTTTACCATTTGCTACGTAAAATCATTTGATATTATTTTTAATGACATTCTTTGAAGACAATTTTCAAGTAAATATATTCAAATAGCCGAAATTGTTACCATTTTTAAATTTCAGCATACTAGGCTCTACAATCAAAATGGCAGGCACGTATTGGAGAATGGATTTCCAACAAATGACCAGGTAAGGGACTACCTTCCTCTAGAGGAATGTACCGAGGCCCAACTGATGGTCCTCTACCAACACAAGACCGGCCTACCTCTAACTAAATATTACCGAATATGTCATCACCCTAGTTGTTACCGACCTATCTGAGAGCTCTCTTCGCATGCACTGCATTGATTTAATACCCGATGTCATAGCGGGAATAATATATCTAGAAGAGGATGATCATACCCTAATTGTTGTGAACCACATAGCCTTGTCGCATTTACCCTGTTTTAGCCATTTCCGGGTGTGAGGCCTAAGGTAACGATTACCTTTCATAGAACATCAACTTTTCACTTTGATTGCCACATTACCACTCCATAATCACACGACTGATTTCTACAAACGTATAACTCCTAAGCTCGTGCGTCTCAGGAAAGTGTGGTAAGCTAAAAGAAGTTGCCTTCTCCGCCACCAAGCAGATGATACGTTTATAGAGATCAATCAATGTGATTTTAAAATGCAATGTCAAACATTCATCCATACAAATTCATTCTGGGATTGAACGAAACTGAAGGCACTCCTCCTACCACATCCTATTTTGGGAATCACCCCTAGATCAGTAGCGATTAGTCCTTGCAAATCGAAGATTTTCATAACAGAGCACTACTACCACCATAATATATGATATGGTAAATTTCACCGAGGGTCTAGTGGCAAGTAGCCCTTCATCATGAAGATCTTTGTCTTCAATTTGTCGTCAACATGTTTAACTTCGAATACGTAAATTGGTTCGAAGTGGTTTTCGGATAGGAATTACCCAGATCCGACCGCGGTTCCTTCAAACCAACCATCGATAAAAGGATGTTAAGTAATAGGGAATTATTCTTTGATTGAATAATTTCTTTTTATCAAAATATCTCCTGGAGATATATATCTTTAAAACATTTCTTTTGGTATATACGGAATCATTAAACCTCACTTTATCTTTGGAAAATTATTTATATAAATTTTAACAAAGATTTCTTAATTCCAAATCAAAATTCTGATTGAGTTAAAACCATGTTATCTTAGATGTTAATCCAAACCAGTAAATATTTAGTGAGCAAAATCTATAGAAATCATCTAATTCTACTCAATATCAATTTCCATATTCAACAAATACTATGGGCGGAATAATGGTGAAACCACCTTTTAAATTCCACGAATAGTGCGAGTTCCCTCTTCAGGCTTTAACACCAAGTATAAGAAGATTTCTCCATAAAATCCAAGTTGTTTAAATTTGGAAAATTTAATCTTTTATACTTAACTCGTTTATGACATTTCGATCTTATCTATCCCTCGCCCAGAGGAGGCCAGGTGAGCCAGGGTACTGGTTGCTCCTGAACATCTCCTTAGTTTAAGCACCTCACCCAGATATCACGAATAGAAAAATCCAGTCTACTCATTGGCTTTTACAACCAAGATTAAATCACTTAATTTTTTTTGACACTTTTCTTTAAATCATTTATTTAAACATTTTTAAATAAATTATAAAACTTCCAAATCATTATTAAAACACTTAATTATTTATTTGAAAATATTTATAGAAGATTTGGAAAACAATTGTTAAGTTTAAAACCATATTTCAAAATTGCTGCGAAAAGTGCTGCAAATGGTGCTTTTTAAGCTATATTGATCAAAACGACTTTTCTATCATTTGAAAATTCATTTTTATAACTCAAATTAATTTTAAAACATTTTAAAAGATTTATAGAATTAATTTCATATTTTTAACAATTTCAAAATATCATTTTAAAAGAAATTCCTTTTATAGATTCCGAACTGCAAAACCGCGATTTTTTTCGAACTGTTTTGCCCATATTTCAAAATATACTTATCAAAATCTCGATTTTCTTTCTTTGTTTGAAAACTATGGATATAATAGTTTGGAAAATTCTTATCTCGAAGAATTCCGAGCTATATTCCATTATATATATTCGTTTGACTTTTATGGCGTGAAATCGCGAACTACCGTTACGCGACGCGTCTATTTTTGACTCAATTTTTAATATTCATTTAAACTTTGCAAAAACACTTTTAAATGTTTATAGAACATTTAAAAACCATATTAAACCATTTTTAAGAGATTTAAACATTCCATATATATACACGATTTCATTAAATAAAAAAAGTGATTTCCTTTATGCTTATCGACGTATATTAACATGACTTGTATATATATTCACAACCATATTAAACATCCATATTATCATATTCAAACATGATAAAAAACCATCATTAACAATCATATCCAAACATATGTATCATCCAATAATATGTATAATTATAGTTTAGGAGTTTTCTCACTTTTAGTTATATGTTACTGATTACTTTTTCAAACATTCATCAACAAAACATCGAAACATCATTAGCATCCAAATAGTTATGTTAAACATTTATAACTACTTATAATGGTTTAAAGTTAGAGTACTCACCATAATTAATACCAATTTTTCTACCATCATTCATATCGCCACAACACTTCACTTATACACTTCTACCAACACCTAAACAACTTCATCTCCTTATCCAAGTGCTCGGCCACCCCCTCCTCTATGCTTTTGCTCTTGGCCCTTAGCTTCTTTTCACCATTCTTGCTTACTTCCAAGACCTTCAAGTTCTCACGGCCAAGCTTCGGGAAGGAGGAAGATAAGTGGTGAAGCTATGACCATGAGTTCTCCAAATCTAGACCCGAAAATAGGTTATTTTCTCTCTGATTTTTGAACCTATTACTCTCAAAATTTGAAAAAGTTGTTAACTTGATAGTTGTTGAAATTTCTTTCTCTTGAATTTGAAAAAAAGAATTTCTTTATTTGGATCATTTTTGAGGAAGTTATGATCAAATGAAAAAGAGGCATTCTCGGCCTAAAAACTGTGCTCGAGAATTCTCTGGAAAGAATGGAGTTTTGAGCATAGCTAAGCTCAGAATGGGAAGAAGTGGTCAACTTAAAAGTTGTAGCCACTGTAATTATACATGTTTTGAAAAAAAGAATTACCCTATTTGGTTTTGTTTTGAGGAAGTTATGGCCGTGAGAAGAAGAGTTAAAATATGAAAAATAGCGAGTTTGGTTTTCAGCCGAATGGATATCGATTTCATTTTGTATATTTTATATATATTTCAGCATTATTTCTTTCTAATTTTTTTCTACGGCTTGGAAGCCATTAAAGAGGAGAGGGAGAAGATGAAAAAGATTAGAAAAAGAGAGAAGAGAAGGTGCGAATGAAAGTGGAGATGGAGGTGGGTATTTATACATGAAGTTTACACACAAAAGACCTTAATAACCTTACCTTCAAATTCATTTCTAACCACACATTAACTCCTCCTTTCCAATGTAAGATTAGACTCTTAAGTACTAACATTTAATGAGATGAGATGTTGCTTTGTACTTTGTAATAATGATGTTTACTAAAGTATCTTTATTAGAAATTAAAAATCAAATCAAACTATTTTACTTACTTTATAAGTTTTCAAATGTAAACACTCTTTGTCATTTTGTGCTAAATGTGTTTTCAAAATGTGTATTAATATGTGTTAAAATCATGTTAACAACGTTGCAACGATTCGAAGCAACTTCCGCTTGATGAACGGTCGAAAATCCAAAAAAAGGATCATCGGTCACTTTCTTAGTTTTTAATCAAACTATTTATTTATGTAAACAAAACTTGAAAATACATTTATTATCATCTTTAAATAATTAGAACAAGTGTATTTGACTTATAAACTATATTTAAAAATATTAAATTCAATTTTATCAAAAACCGGCTTTTGTCAATTTTACGATGAAACTCCAAAATCTTTATTCAATTCTAAAAATAAGTTCACCATTCTTATTTATCATATGAAACATGATTATTTAAGTTTGGTAATCACATATTTGAATATTTAAAATAAATTAAATATTCTATTTCAAAGTGGTAAAATAATGGGTCCTTACAAGATTGTAAATACATCAGTTATTGATTTTGATGATAACAAGCTTAATAAACATTATATGTTTATATAAAATATGGATACTAATGTTTTGCCAAGTTATATAGTATATAGTGTAGGATATTACACAAATATTGAATCGAAGATTGTACGGTATAAAGATTCAAGAAATGGACATGAAGACTCATGAGTACAAAGACCAAGATGTGAAGATCTCAAGACTATAATATAGTGCATAGAGTCATAGAATTTTGTTAAAATCCCCGTAGTAATCTTTGATCTCTATTTCTTATCTTTTATATTTAAAAAAATATTTTCAAAATATCTTTAAAAATATTTTATAAAAGTTTTTCAAATTTTAAAATATTTATAAACTATGTTTAAATTATTTTACAAAGTATCAAAATATTTTACAAAATATAGTATTTTCAAAATGTTTAAAAAGAAAAGAGTTTTCAAAATAAACATACATATGTCGACATATGTATAGGAGGTATGTCGACATACATGTCGCAAATCAGTTTTTCAAATTTTGAATTGGAGTGTCTATTCGTCCCAACTCTCAGAGAACGGACACATCTGTTTATACACTGTATCTAGGAGGTTTCAAATGAATTTTTTGGCAGTTATTATCTTATTTTCTTCCATTCTCTTACTCTCTTGAAAACTCCATTGAAATTGTATCAAATTCTCTTCAAAATCAAATAGAATCAATTAATACTTTTGTGTATTGATTAAATACTACTTTCTTACTGTTTTGGATCACCACTCTTTCAAATCAAGATCAAAGTGCTATCCAAGAGGCTATAGGATCCGTTGAATCCAAAGTTTAAGAAATTGCCTTTGGAAAAACCATCAAACTCTATTTGCATTTACTTAGGTATGATTGTAGCCCATTCAAATCAATTGGATGTGCTTGGTAGCCCGAGAATCCGAGTGGGTATAGTTGTACTCCAAATCAAGTGGGTGTACTTTGAGCTCGGAAAATCAGGAGGGTGTGTCTCGTAGCCTCAGAACCAAGATTGTAATTGGGTTTGTCTTTTACCCATTTAAAGGTTCGCATTTAAAAAGAATTATATACAAGTAATTGTACGGAACTGGATGTAGGAGAAATCCGAACAAGTATAAAATACCGGTGTCATCTCTCTAACTCTCTACTTTACTTTATTGCTTTTAATTTACCTGTGATTGCATCTGTGATTGATTGTTGATATAATCATGTATTGAAAATCTGTGATTCAATATTAAACTTAAAAGAAAATTAAAAAGATTTACAAAAGTTAGAAAACACTATTTACCCCATCTAGTGTTTGATTAGCCTTAAGATTCATAATTCTGCAACCTAGAGTTGGTTCCTAAATTATCCATCCCTTTTTTAATCACTGGGCTTGGGTGTATATATAAGACACAACACAAGTGCTCGGAGGAAAGAGAGATAACTTTCTAGAGGAAGATGAACACATCTAGAGAGGGAAAGGATTCTGAAGGGGTAATCGCCAATGCCGAAGGTGGCAAGAATATACACAAGTTTCTCACTAGATCAAAGCACATAAACAATGGTTTATAGGAGGCATTAGCTCATCCCATGGTGCCTGTTGCACCATCGGAACACATGATCAATTAGAAAGAAAGGAGATATAATGAAATCAAATCAAGAGCACAACCTAAAGTTCACCACTACGATCTATAATTATTAAATTCCATTATGCAATTTACTCCCTAAAAGTGGGCATTATGTTTTTTATGCAGTGAATATCTACGTAAAAAGAAGACACTAGCAAACAAAAATGGAAAGTGAAATTTCCATCAAAAGTATTTTACTAAACACATGTCTGATGGTATCAGGCCATTCATTTGATCAAACACGTAATATGCATCATTAAGATTGGGGAAATCACACAAAAATTCTCAGCAACCACACACACACATATATATATATATATACACATACACAGATATATATCTATATATATATGTGTGTGTGTGTGTGTGTGTGTGGGGATGAAGAAAATAAATAATAAAAAAAGGGAGGAGATACTAACAAAGTTTCAAAGTCGAAGAAAAATGGAGGCGATTGCAAGAAATCAAGAAGAAGAAACCATTGCCTTAAGTAACGAGAGTGTGAAAAGGAAAATGAACGAGGAAGGCAAGTATGTAGAAGAAGGGAATATACCTCAACCATAAAAACTCAAACAGTCCACAATCTCAACCGTTGGAGAATAATGTTGGCAAAAGGATTTCTCATAATTCAAATGAAATTCATAGAATATGAAAAGATATAAACTGACAACAAAAAGATGTGAGAACCAATTAAATCATGACACATGTAAGGAACATTTAATGCAAAAGCGGTTGACTAGACCATTAAAAAGATGGGTGAAGAATTACAAGTCTTCCCCAACAAATGTCAACGCAGACTTAGGGGGCTGGCGTTTCACCCATTATTCCTAAATCAAAAAATAAATACAAGTAGAATAAAACCAAGAGAATGGTGCAGGTATCTACGTAGATTGTGTAGTGTAAGCTAGGCTAACATGTGGAGACAATTCGACAAAATAGGTGCAACCATGAGCAACATCAATTAGGGACTACACACATTCAAGATACAACATACTATACACACTAAACTTCATGCCACACTACACAAACCAAAGATTGCAAGTCAACCATTAGCGTGGCACATGACCCAACTGCATAGGGTAGCACAACTGAAGACCTCATGGATACTACAACTAATAAGGCACAACCAAAAGTATAACTATGATGTAAATCATGCACCAAAAGTTATTCAAGAAGGAAAATCCTTATCAATTAATAAATTGTGCAGGTGCCACTTTATCAAACTACGAATAAGTTCAAACGTTTCATATCATAGCATGAATTTATGGCAGGTGACAAACACCTAATGACATTGCACCAATTTTAGCATTTCAAAATAAAATTATCCAACCCAAACCAAATTATCATGCCTAAACCAAATTACTCCGCCCAAATCAAATCATTAACCCATGGCATACAACTTAAGGCAAGCCAATGAAAGACACACATGGTGGAATTTAACGACCGTAAATTGACGATGTTAACAATCCATGTGGTGTCATTCATCTATAAAAGGAAAGAACTGTAGTAGAAGAAATTGATTGAACTTTTAGAAATTAGAGAATAATTACTATAAAAGTTGTAAATAAGTCTCCATTAAATTATGTGCCTGTACTCATAAATAATATAAAAGGAGAGATTAATTTGACCTACAGATGTAGGATTCATTAACATTCGAACTACGTAAATCTTTGTATCTTTACTTTTCCAATTATCTTGCATATTTTTGTAGCATTGTTTCTCTTTTAAATTAGATAAAATTCAGCTAGGCATTTTACCAAATAATTAATTTGAATCCTGCTAATTGTATAAGTGCCCATCGATACAATTACCGCTTAAATCGGTATTTTAACAAACGATCGACTTGCTAATTCATAGTCGCATAAGAAAGCAATGATACGTCTACTTCACATTGATGCAATGAGATCTAAAAATCTCATTAACAGTCATCACTTATTTATATAACTGGAGACAATTGTTCAACATAATCATCTGTACATTTGAGATACATTGACTCACTTTTTTTTATAATCAATTGGGTTATGATCGTTTAGGAGATTTTACACTCTAATATGGTATAATTTATTTATGAGTACCTTATTTTGATCATATTATTGTCTCGTCCATTTTATATCTATGTTTTATTATTGTTAGTTGTTTCATTAATTTTTAAAATGGATCTTTCATGGCTCGAGTGTTAGCAGTGAGGGAGATCTATTTGTTGACACCGAACATGAAGGGGCATTCCAAAATGGATCATAAATTTAAGGAACCTTGGATTTAAATTAGTGTCTTAATCGTTAAGTTTAAATTTTAAGTAATTAAATATTTTTATTAAATGGAAATATTTTAATCTTTTTGGAGAATATTATATATGTGATTATGCACACATGTATACATAGATTTTTATGTATATGTATGTATATATGTGTGTGTAAATATGTGTATGAATGCATCACCTATTCATGGACATTACTGTAATATTTAGGTATATATACAATCCTCTTATATCGTTGAACATATGATGTTCATGACAAAACAATTATTGTTAATTAACAAAAATAAAACTTAATTTGAATCTCAAAATCAAAATTGCTAAAAGATATTAAATATTATTTAATATAAAGCAATATTATTCATAATAACTCAAAATACGATGTCGTGCGGAGATAAACTAAAGGAAAATTTGGAAATTGCCTCTTTTTCCACATCATGTAATGCTCATGATTCAACACTACTTACCTTCGTACGTCTCTATCTAGTGTCTTTACTTTAGCTCCAACCATAATTTCGTTACTCCTTTGCACCAATAATTTCTTTCTTGCAGATCTTTCTCTATTTATTTCACTAATTTATATGATATACATAAATAATATTATTCCACGGTTAATTACAACATATTATCATTACGACGAGCCCTAGAATTTGTATTTTACGTTTAGTACATATGATGTAATTATTGTTTAGTTTATCATTTCAACAACTTTTATCTTTTATATTCAACACGAACGAACAAATGTTATATAGAATTTTATTTATTACAAACTAACAATATGTATTAGGTGGATCTTCTGAACTACGGAAAACGATAGACAAACACTGAAAGATTCAAATCATGTTTAATGGCAAAGGGTTTTTACTTAGAGAGAAGGCATTGATTTCATTGAAATCTTCTTAATAGCTTATACTAAATGATTCCTTCGTAATTATTATAGCGGTAGTAGCACACTTTGATATATAGTTGCATCAAAATTATGCAAAGACTACTTTTTTAAATGAGAAATTGAGTGAGCAAGTCTATATTTCTCTACAAAGACCCAGGTTCGATTCCTACTATGCGCTTCCCTATCTTATATAAATTTACCCGGGGGTATGGGGGCTTGGATCAGCGGACGGTTTTACTATACCCTCCTCAGGAGTTTACCGGCTCGCCGGGTTCTCCTGGGTTTTCAAAAAAAAAAAGTCTATATTTCTCAGTATGACGATTTCAAGAAAAGGAAAACATAATTTGATTTCAAGATTGAAAATGTCGATCTTTGATCTCAAACAAACATATCATTAGTGGTAAATTGCAACATAATTGGTTCCACATAGAAGAAGTATAATTAGAGTCTTTATACGAAGTTAAATAGGTGTTGTATTTCTTTGTTCTTTATGTGATATATTACACTAGTGCAAACTTATGTTACGCACACGGTTTTGTTATAAGATCAACCGCATAATAATCGAAGCCTACATTCGATATGTTACACTAGTGCAAATAATTTGATGCACTATCTCCCTTCAACTGTTTGCTTGTAGCAAAATGTGGCAAAAGAAAGGAAACAATCAGATCATGATTCATATGATTGGAAAAACACTCGGATTGGGATTCGAGTAGTCAAACGGTCATGGGATCGGTTCGAACCGAGATACCAATCCTACATAGGGCTGTCAACGGATGTTTTCGGATGCGGATAGTGTCATATCCGCATCCGCATCCGAAATCATTTTCAGATATCGGATATTCGCATCCGTGGATACGGACGGATATCGGATAATTATCTTATCTGTTAACGATCAATAAATCAAGAATTGTAAAAGGAAAATTTTAGTTTAACATAAATATTTTTCAATCCCATTAGTTATAAAAGTGTTAAAAATTAACATGATGATAATAAATAGTTTCAAGCAGTTAATAAGCATTAAATGCATAAAATATAAATTACCAACTTAACAAAATAATAAATGAATATCTTTCGCTGCATCAAAGTGCACATAATTTGAATTATAATTTTGATAAAAACCGGACGGATAATTTTCGAATGTGGATGTCTTCGTATCCGCATCCGCATCCGTTTTTCGAATATCGAATATTTATCCGTTTTTCGAATGCGGATGCGGACGAATTCTAAATTTTTCAGATATCCATTGACAACCCTAATTCCATGTGCCTAATCAATTCTCTTCCAAGCTACCATCGAATTGTCGGTTAAAATGGCCTTGCAGAATTGCAGTTAGCAGCACGGTGGCCATACGACTCAGACATCCGATAACCCCAACCAAATCTTCCCAAAAATATAAAAATCAAAATAAAAATAGGAAAATGGCTACTTCCTCCTTATCCATTTCCCCACTCACTTTTTCCTCCTCTCAATCGCTAGCTCCACCAACTAACTTCCAGCCCATCTTCTCTTTTCCAAAGCTCAAGAATACAACCTCTCATCATTCTCCTTACCTCCAAATCCGAGCTCTTACATTGGACTTTTCAGGTTCTTTTTTCGAAAGAGGAAGCGAAGATGACGGAGATAGTAGCGATGGCGGCCGCGCGGCTTCTGCTGCTGCCGCGCTCGAGGAGAAGGATGAGCCACAGTGCCCACCTGGGTTAAGGCAGTACGAGACCATGGCTGTTCTCAGGCCGGACATGACTGAGGATGAGAGGCTAGGGCTTACTCAGAAGTACGAGGAGGTATTGTTTCCTACATTGCAATTTGTTCTTTAGTTTGTCATTTTCTGGTTCAGTGCGATGTTAGCTTGTAATCTTACGTTTGTTATTAGACAGTGATAGTTAGCACGAGCGATGTAAAATTCTTACTTGTGGGGAAAGATGTCTGAAAATTGTTTGAAAACACATTATTTCTGGGTACCCGTGCAAGTAAACGGAAGGTTGATACCTCAACCAGACCTGGGTTTGCCATGCTTTGAATAGAGGTGTCCACGGAGGAACGGCATTTGTCCTAGTGTCCCTTGAGATTATTTTTTCTATGCTTCCAGGAACTAAGAAACTCCACACTAAAGTAACACAACTTAGTTAATGGAAATGTATATAACAGTGGATAATTTTTTTTTTTAAAAATTTAGAAAATACAATGGACAAATTTTATGATCAAGCTCGAACAAAAAACTTATTTCAACAAAATCTCTGAAACTTATTGCAAAAATAGACTTGATATTCAGTTATTCACTATGTTAGAAATTTGTGCTTGTGCACTTTTAAAGTTCACAAGCACAAATTATGCACGCTTTAAATTGCGGAATCAAGTTGATCGGGTAAAAATTAGGTCTATTTTTGAAATCAGTTTTAAACGGAGTATGTTGTTGAAATAAGTCTTTTGTTGAAGACTAATTGAAAATTTTGTCCCAAAACAATATATGAATGGAACTGAAATAAAAAATGCTAAATGATATATTAAATATTTTCTGAGTTGCTTAGAGCATCTCCAACTGTGTTGTTCCCACGGTATTTTTTTGACCTTATATTTTAGGTGGTTGTGTATATATCAATCTTTGGTGGAGCAGAAAATTAACGGGGAAATCTCACACTCTTATGAAGTTTCCCCCCTAGATATAGAAGAGGAAAACTTAATTACGTGGGACTACTATTAGCTTTGCATTTACTACTGAAAATAAAAAGTGTGAACTTAATTTTAAGGGGTCACTGCTAGTTTTTATTTATATTGTTGGAGATACTCTTGTATCTCAAGATACATTGCTAGGTATATATACTATTCTATTGTCATAAAACCATCCCCAGTATTATTAAGAAAAGGAAACCTCACTTATTTTTATCTTCCCAAGACCCAAGCAGTAGCTAACTGAGTATTGGCGGTATTTAATAAACACAGTTGTTCTATCTTTTGTTCACTCTCGCAGCCTCGCTTGAGTTATCCATGCTCAAAAGGAATTTTGTGTTGCAACCTTCACTTCAGACTCGGTCACTACAAGACACTATTGAGAAGAAGAATTGTGTATGATGATCCAAGTTTGAGTTGGAAGCTCAAAATGTAGATCATGGGAGATGGTCTTCAGCTAAGAAATACGAATTTGGTGTGGAAAATGCTAGCTTTAATGGATTTTTCCAATAAAAGCGTTGATGTAGAGAGCATGATTTAGCGGGTCTAATTTGCATAACTGCATATGAGTTCTTTGTATCTTCTCTCTTTGCACGTTAGTTGGGGAAGGAGAAATTATTTATGAGTATTTTCTAGGTGGCACGTACTATAAGATTTTAGCTTGACTTTTATTAGTCTAAATTTAGCTTATAAATTGTGAATATAACTTGGGCATATCCATTGGTCATGGAACATAATAAAAATTAGAAAGAAAATGATGGTATATGTTAGTTGTCTAGTGTTACACAAATATGTTCAATGTGTTGGGCGAAAAATCGAGGTATATAACAAAAATAGAATCGAGGATTTTATAAATTTGCATTTTAACTTGGTATACATGGTAAAATATAATACAAGTGTTGGATGCATTTACTCTTAAACAGAAAGTATGTGAAACAATTCATTTTGTAATTAATAGAAGTTAATAAATTATACAATATGTGCATGTATCCTTCTTATATGGGCTTCCCAATAAATTCACTTCATGCTATTTGTATTACTTAAGAGGGGTTCATTGCTGTGATTCTCTCTTTTTTGTTTTTATTTCTTTGTTCCTAAAGAAAACGAATATGTGACCTTGTTCGGTATCTATTTGTTTTATGTGATTTAATTCATATTCGACTTGTATGTCCAATTTATTTTAATGTCCAAATCCATAAACATAAAGATATGACTAATGGATCATATTCACTATTATATCCATTTGTAATAGCAAAATATCATATAGTGAAAAAAACTAATTTATATTACGGCACAAAACATAAAAACAAACACATGCTAAGTTATAATATGTCAACTAATAAAATGTTATATTTATCAATTTACATTGCTAAATCATGTATTATTTCAATTTCATTTAAAATTCTTAAAGCGTTTCATAGTGCTTTAAAATTTTGAACTTGTGTTGTTATATTAATATATTTTATGTTATGATTTTATGTACATAATTGATAATATATCATTACTATGATTATTATCAATATCTTAATGTATATAGAACTAAATGATGTATTAACGGACAGGGTTATCTACAAATCAAATGCCATTGATTATATCTAATCTATCAACTAAACGGTGAGACCGATACGAAACATGAATGGATAATGGACTGAAAATGAATTCCAAATTCATTTATATTGTGCTCACATAATCAGATATGGATCAAATTCTATCTATTGAAATGCCTGAATGAGAATCATCTACAACAAACATATTGTAAGCCCGAGTAGTCTACTAGAGTATTGTTTAGTACTAGTACGAAGCACGTGATTTAGTGGATGACTTTGCAAACATAGACGTTTATTCAACAAGTACAGACACATCACTCATAACACCTTGTGGATACAGGCAAACATACTATAGAAAAATTCCAGATTAAATACTCTTGGTTTTCGAAGTCAGAAAATAATAATAAACTGAAGAAGGAAATGACACATAAATGATATTCTTGCATTATATCCTACTCGACTGTAAACTTTTTCCATTTAATACACAAGTGTTATGTTCTTTTGAGATTTTGTCAACTAATATCATTTAATACATAAATGATATTCTTGCATTATATCCTATTTGACCGTAAACTTTTTCCATTTAATACACAAGTGTAACGTTCTTTTGAGATTTTGTGCGTGTGTGTGTATGTATACACGCACGCACACGCACACACACGGCTACCCTTGTTTTGCTACACACCTTGCACTATACCTTGATCATTTTTCGGGTTAGACACTTCGAAATGAAGCCAAACTTTAGGCATGTGTTTTTATTAAATATCATATTGATTATAATTTAACTTGCTTAGATAATCTTAACATCTTCAAAAATAATATTTGGAAATTGAAGGTTAAGGTTTTGAAATGATATCATTTTTTGTGGCCATGAAGTTTATAATGTGATTGAACGTCTCTAAAATTTCATTCAATTTCAAATAGTGTAGTTCTAAAAGCTATAGGGTTGTGGATGAGGTGTAGAGAGACTATGATGTAATTGATCCTTGTCCTATATGTATATGTGTGTGTAGAGCAAGGATCAACTACACCTCATTTGTGCTACACCTCCATTCCCCCGATTTCAACCACACATTTCGATTTAAATAATATACCTTTTCTCTCTTGTCACCTCATTATATTATTTAAATCGGAATGTGTTGGTGAAATCGGGGGGAATAGAAATGTAACACGAATGAAGTATAGCCGATCCTTGCCCATACACACATATATATATGCAGTGTGTTACATTCAACTGCATAATTTTTTTTATGTTTTGATGTCATTCTCTCTTTATAGTTTGTCTTATGTCCATTTTTTATGGTAGGCATTCATGGCAATGTTAGGATGGTATTGTGTTTGTTTTCGTTCCTAGCCAAATTTCATATTTGTGCCTTAGTTGGTATCATCTGTTAACACATTTTTTTTTTCCTTTTTCCATTTTTTAGACGCCACTATAATAATCTACATCGTTAAACCTTGAAGTTGCGTGGTTCAAAATCTAGAAGATTTTAGGTGATGACTCTAGATGGTTGTCTAGTTAGCCTTAAATTAAAAACATGTCTATAAAAGATTGAAGTAGGCATTGCTCTACCATTATCAGAGGAAATGATTGTATAAGGTTCATTGGTGTTCGTCCTTTCGATCGTGTTTAGAGTTAGGCAAATACCATTTTAACCTTTTGTTTTGCATTGCATTTCTAACCTAACGTGCATATGTATGCACGTCATGTGTCATGCAGTAGTGCTATATGATTTTGATTTGTGTACCAATTGCATTGGTATATAGCTTCACTTATCTTAATTTGGTCATTAATTTGTTAAGCCATGATGTAGAAAATAATCCAATCAAGGTTCAAGATTTCGACCATCATGGTTTAGTTTTGGACGGAGTTGGAGCGGAAAAAAATGGTTTCTGTTAATTGACAGAGAGAATGCTTTTTTTTGTATGGGCACAATTAACTTTTATCAAGCAACATTAACCCAAGGGAAGTGATAAGAACACAATTAACTTTGAATTCATGCAACATTTGATTGTAGTTTGTTAATGAAATCAAAAGAAGATAAAATCATCATAACAGTATAAAAAATGTAAATCCAAAGGTCAAAAATGCCCTGGATTTGCACCAAGAAATATTAACATGTATTTAATTAATTTTACCATCAGTTTCTCCATAGCAATTTCTTATTTCCAAACATGATTGTTTTATCAAGCAGAAAAGGAAATATGAAATAGAGTCGATGATCTAAACATTCTCGTTGGGTTTAATTTTTTTTATTGAGGTGGGTATTGTACTGTTTATAGTTTATGGTTTATACACAACCCAACTGAGATATTGTGATAAAGTCAAATGTGGGTTTCAACCAACGCACAAAAAAGCCTCTGTGGTTAATGGGAGTTTCAAATTTGTTTCATGTATTTTATCCTGAAGGCTGACACTGAAATTCAAACTCAGAATCAAAACCGAAATTTAAAGACCTTTTGAATTGATCGATATTTCGAAAATCTCAAATGATCAAAAGCTAGAAACAGAATCCAAAATCTTTAATCTTCAACACAATGTGTATCAAGTGAGTTCATAGTAAAACAGAAAAACTTGTTTAGAATTTAGAAGTGGACTTCTAGTAAAATATTTGGCAAATATTTGACATTTCCTTGAAGGATTTGATCAAACTGGCAAGTAAAGAGGTTTTATTTACCAAAGTGAGTATGAAAATCTTTCTAAAATCGAAAAATACCGAGGAAACATAAATTAAAAGAATTTTGTATCCACTTTATCAAACACTCTTTAGGTAACAAACTATTTATTTTCTTATGTTATCTTCTTTGACTCCATGTTATATTCTTATGTAACACACACTCCTTATACGGTTAGGTCAACCGCATGGTGATCTGAGTGCCCAGGTTCGAATCCGGAAACAGTCTCTTCGCAATGCGAGGGAAATGCTACGTACATTATCGATCTTCTCAGATCCCGCTATCGTGCGGGAGCCTCGTGCATTGGGTTCCACCTATCTTCTTTGACTCCATTTCACTTTTTCAAATCTTTAAAATTAAATTAGATTTTTCAGATAAATCAAAATATGCAAAAGAGTTCGAAATTATACAAGGAAAAAAATCAAATAAAAAATCAAATGCATTTCCAATAAAGCTTAACAATAATATGAATTTATCGATTTCATTGAAATAGCATATGAGTTTTTGTACTTTATTGAGTTTCAATCTTTCCATTTTTTCTTCCATAAATCATTAAGATAGATATCAAAGATATTATTGGTCGATTTTTGACCATATAACAGTAGTACAAAGATTTTCAAATTTGGATTCAAACCCTAATCCTTAAAGTTCAAATATTAAATCCAAATCAATTTAGATCATAAACCATGAATTCAAAAGATTCTCATTTTAACGTGAATATGTACTTTTTGCAAGAATTGTTGCCTTGTGTAAGCTATCAAATGGTATTCAAATGTGCGAAAGCATCAAGTCATTTTTCTACTGTAATAATTTATAATTCTGAAATTGCTTTTGATGTTTTAATCATTCCATTTTTTTGCATAAATCGTTAAAATGGCTATCAAAGAAATCGTTAGTCTGTTTTTGACCATATAACGGCAGTAAACAGATTTTCAATTTTGGATTGAAACCATAAATAAAGTTAAAATATTAATTCGAAGTAGACGTAAATCGTAAACCATGGATTCAAAAGATTCATATTTCAATATAAATGTGTATTTTTTATTTACCATTTTAAAGTTCAAAACTTTGTGTTCACCAAAGCGAGTATGAAAATCTTTGGAAAACCTTAAACACACGAGGAAACATAAACCAAAAGATATATGTATCCACTTTATTAAACAATATTTATGTAACAAACTATTTATTTTATTATATTATCTTCTTTCAACTCCATTTTACCTTTTCAAATCTTTAAACTTAAATCAGATTTTTCAAATAAATCAAAATCTGCAAAAGAGTTCAAAAGTCTACAAGAAAAATGTCAAATATATTTCCAAAAATGCTTAAAAATAATATGAATTTATCAAATTCAATCAAAACATTTATAAATCAAAATCTATTTTTTTTTCATTGAATTAGTGTATGTTATTGTACTTTATTGAGTCTCAATCTTTGCATTTTTCCCTTCCATAAATCATTAAGATGGATATCAAAGAAATTATTGGTCGGTCTTTGACCATATAACAGTAGTACAAAGATTTTCAAATTTGGATTCAAACCCTAAACCTTAAAGTTCAAATGTTAAATCGAAATCAATTTAGATCATAAACCATGAATTCAAAAGATTCTCATTTCATTGTGAGTATGTACTTTTTGCAAGAATTGTTGCCTTGTGTAAGCTATCGAATGGTATTCAAATGTGTGAAAGCATCAAGTCATTTTTCTATAGTAATAATTTATAATTGCTTTTGACGTTTTAATCATTGCATTTTTTTGCATAAATTATTAAAATGAATATCAAAGAAATTATTGGTCTGTTTTTGACCATATAACGGCAGTACAAAGATTTTTAATTTTGGGTTCAAACCGTAAATCTTAAAGTTAAAATATTAAATCGAAGTAGATTTAAATCATAAACCATTGATTCAAAAGATTCATATTTGAATGTAAATATGTACTCTTTGCAAGAATTTTCCTATATTGGCTATTGAATGATATTCAAATGTGAAAGCATCGAGTCATTTTCCCATAGTCACAATTTATAATTTTGAAATTGCTTTCGATGTTTGAACTTCTGACTTTACACTTAAAACTTAATTCTCTCTTCTCTTCCATCTGTATTTTACTTTCAAACGCTAAGATCGTAACAAGTTCTTTAATATTTTCATTTTGGCATGCATTGGATGATTTTTCTTACTTGCGATTTGAATCATTTTTTGAATTATAATTTGAGAATAAAATAGGGATCCAAACCTTAAGATTTAAATATTTTGTACACTTGGTAGTGTACGAGTTACCTACTTTCAAATTAAATTTTAGAGAACCTATATAGGTTTTTGTAAATTATCGGTTGGGTGGATTTTAGAAGCGCGTAGAGAAAACTTGTGCAGAAACGAGTAGGGAAATGTCATCAGATATAAACAATATGTGAACCAAACTACAAGAAAATATTATATTTATAAATACTACTATGCAATTAGATATGAATGTTTAAAATGAATTGTTTCTTTCCTCCATTTTTGATAAACATATATCATTTTTTACTATCTAACTTTCTGTTTTCAAAAAATAACATTCTTTTACCGGAAATGCTACCAATGAAGAGGGGGAAAAAACATTTTCATCTACTTTGAAATGTATCACCATTTACTTAAAAGTGTATTCCTATTTGGTAATTAAATAAGAAACAGTAAAACACAATTTTTACAGGAAAAAAATGTTGGCCTTCTGTACAGTTTAGGCTTATAATTAAGAGCCAAGGCCTTGAGTAATCACTTATACTGGTAATATTTATTGTAACTAACATAAAGGTTGTGAATTTGGAATAGAACCGTGAAGGCTTTTTAATTACTTATAATAACCATACTCAAATTAACAATATTTGCGTCTTACTTCCCATAACTCAGTCGGGCTTGGGCAAGAATAGCAGAGCAAGTACAAGTACTAGTAGCATAGCAAAAATGCATTCCTCCTTATTAGTATGTTTGCTTGCGTTAATTGTGGCACGTCCGGAGAATCGATGACTGCATATTTGATGCACAACTACTACATCATGTGAGAAGTCTTAATCGGTTAGTTGTAAATAGCTGTATTGTGTTAAAAAAAACAAAAACAAAAACAACACTCCACCCAGACGCTAGGCGAGGCTTGCCGCTTAGCTGTCCATTTAGGCTTGCCTAAGCAAGGTTTACCGCCTCATTTAAGAATGTAAATGGGTAGTTAGACACTGGTTAGACATTATTTGAGGCTCGATGCCACATATAACCATCTATGTGCCAATTTTAGGCGATCTTGCCTCCTTGATTGTTCCTAACCCCATCCAAAACCCCAAAATTTCAATTTAGATCAATTAATACTAAGCAGACACTAAATTTAATTCAAAATGCATGAGTTATCGAAAATGTCTTGCTTCAATTAATCATTAGTCCATACTCTCCTTCCAATGTTTTTTACAATCTTGGTAAATAGACATATGACTATTTACAAGGAATTACCGATCTACGGCGAGGTATTGATGGTGATTCTCAAATACCATAAAACAGAATGCAATAACTCCAAGGATTATCCATGTGTAAAATGTTTTGTTAAAGAGCTATTCTGCCAGCTATTCCTAAAAAAACAGCTTTTTACATAGTTCAACTAGGGGTGCACATATTTTGAAGAAAGTAATTCTGCAAGCCTAACATGGACTGTAATTTTAGCTGCATTTAAATAAAACAAAGAATATGATAGAACATTGTCAATTTTTTTGCTGCATTTAAATAATACACTTTATTCTCATTTTCATTATCTTTGTTGCAGCTGTAAAAAACAGTAGGTTTATTATTATTATTATTATTATTATTTTTGTATCGATGTAGGATTTACAATTTGTTACATTTAACAGCTACTAGTTGCTGGAGGTGGAATGTACGTGGAAGTATTTAACCGAGGAGTAATCCCACTGGCATACAGCATAAAAAAGAAAAACAAAGCAGGAGAGAGCAACACTTATCTGGATGGTATCTACCTCCTATTCACATATTTCACCAAACCTGATTCCATCCGAGCTCTTGAAACAAGGCTCAAGGCAGATGATGATGTTATCAGATCCTCTACCTTTAAGATTAAGAAAAGGAAACTTAACTGAAAATTTGAAGTTTTAATTGTTTATTTTGATTTTGATGTACATCTTTGGTTAGTGTATGTACTCTGAGGATGGTGGGATGTGTAAAATTATTTTGTCTTAATGCAACCAACTTAAAATTTGTGCAAGTTAATGTGATTATACTAACAGCTATTTGGTGTTAGTTGGAAATCTAAGGATTCATGCATTCTCTGTATGTATGTATTATGTATATTGCTTAATGCCAAACTGATTTTTGTAGAGTTTCATTTTGTTGTCACACCTTACATACAGAATTCCATTTTACAGAGCCTAGCAGCTCTATTTAGCTCGGTTTCTCGTTTTATGTTCTTTGCATTTGTAAGATGCATTTGTCTTGAGAGTTGCTATCGTGTCTTCAAGGACCATGTATTATTTTTGCAGCCAAATGGGCAATATTTTGTCAACTTCAGGTTCTATATGCAAAGCTGATTCAATGCAAAAGAGTCGTGCTATGTGCACATCGTTTTGACTTCCCAAACATCCGAAAAGTTTTAAGCAACACATTTAACATATGCTATCTGTTATATCCAAGGTCCATGGCGTTGCATTATCGATAAAATGCCACTTTATGGCAGGACGGAAGCGTCCAAGGCTCTTTTACATCAAGCCCTCTTGACGGAAAAATTCCAAGTTTGAATGGAGAATAAATTAAGGGCACATTTTTACTTTTATGCGCTAAATCTCCACATGTTTCAAATTTATTTATAGCAGAATGATTTTGCGCTAAAAATTAACCGTGTTACTTGGTACCATATATATAAATTAACATATTCACATGTTGACCCCAAATTAAGGTAAAACTCGAAGCATTTTAAGTACAAAAACACCTATACTGAAAGTTGAATGTTTTTGTTTGAAATCCATAGTTGTGAATATGATGGATGTGTTTTATATGTTAAAACTAACATCCCTTCGAAGACACATTTTCCGCTATTCAAAAAAGTGATAAAAAAATTACATGATAATGTCTTCTGTATAATTTTGCAATGAATATTATATGTCCATCAATAACAATACTATAATGTCACACACACATATGCGTGTGTCTCTGTGTGTGTGTTTGTATCCATATGTATGTATGTATATGTGTAAAATAATTTTCGATCCATTTATAAATAAGTAAATATGCAATGTGTGTGTATTAATCATGAATTATATATAATTAAATAAGTTAATATAAATATTTTAATTTAATTATATGTATTTAACTTACTATAATAAATAATGAAAAATAATGAAAAAACTTTGGCTAAGATTATAATGATAATTAATTTTTTTATATAAATTTTGTAACTCCAATATGAAAAATGTGGACTATCCCCTAATCGCAGGACAAAATATATCTCTAAAATAGATACCCTTAAAAGCCGTAGAACCTATTCATCTCTAGACTAGATATACCAGATATATCTCTAGACCGCATATACATGAATGGTAGCGATCCACATAATTGGTTCTATCTCCTTTCAAGCCCTCTTTAGCCATTTTTGAGTTGCCTTCCAATGTATCCATCTATGTTTAAACCCACTTTCAAACTCTCAAACCTATCACGAGCACTCAACATCTTGAACACGATTCTTTCTACACACTTTCTTATGGGTCTTAAGAACATCATCGTTCTACTTAACTCATTATTAGTTTCAAAGTGGTATTAGTCAAGTCATACTTTAGTATACCTGTCTGGTTTCAGTCATTTCAAAACTATCATTCATGGATTTCCAATTAACTTGATTCTAGTTATTTTGTAAGATAGGGAACAATATGTATGGCAGAGCCTCAACGAGGGGTTTCCAAGCACATTTCCCATAAGGAGAAAGATGTTTCATATGAATGATAGAGCATCACTAAGAGGTTGTCTGGCCGTATGAAATAGTGCCTCCATTCGTCATAAATCAAAATTCAGAGTCAGCATTCAAAAGTCAAGTAGCGATAATCCAAAGTCAACACTTTGAAATTATCATCTCATAACACAAATTGTCTTCATAAGTTAAGGGGGTTGTATCAAATACAAAAAATGCAACAAATTCAAGCAAAAGTACTATTAAATGTTATTTTTTACTTAGCATAAAACCCCATAACTTATATGGATTTACGATATTTTCCACTTAACCATAATATGTTCATTCCCTTTTGAAAACACCATAAATCAACTCCTAACGATTTATGAGAATTTGTACACTGCCTTTAAGGTCAAAAGTTACATTTTGCAAAACTAGTTAAAGAGGCAAAAAGCGATTAAAGTGTTATAACCCCTCTTTGAATCCATGCTACTTAACTTTTCAAACAACTTAGATATGCAACTATTTCCTATGTGACATAATCCATCTTAACCCGAAGAGTATATACGTAACGCTTTAAGTAAAGTTGACTCATTTAAACACTTTACTTTTAAAGAGAAAAATGCTATAAAAATATCTTTAACTTCGTGTTACTTAACTTCTAAAAACCGTGATATAGATAACACATCTCCTCATGTACTGTACTATATTATAACCTAGAGTATATATACAAAACATCATGTTAAATTCACTTTATTTAAATCGCTTTTAATTGTAACCTTTTGTTAAAAATTCTCTTTTAAACACATGATTTTAAAACTTATTCATCTTATTAAAAATATCATACTAACTCCATATGTTGAACCAAATGTCCATATTCAAGCATACTATACTACCACACATGCGAACATATTGTCAAGGTGGCCTTAACAAGTTTAACAACAAGGGTATAAGAAAACAACTCACTTTTTAAATGTCATTTTTTTAAACAAGGTAAAAGGTCATGTGTGTCTAATCAAGTACATTGGACAACGAATAATTTGGTCCATTTAAAAAAAGTTCTCTAATTAATTTACAGGAAATTATTGTCAAGGACAAAATTTCTCAGCATTTTAGCCTCAATGACAGACCTTCAGTATTTTAGCCCGAAGGACAACTTTCTTTAGGTATCAGTTTTTGCAGTTTTTAGGTATCAGTTTGTAGTTATCGGTAGTAGTTTTTAGGTATCATTTTTTAGTTTGGTATCAGTTTTGGAAGAATGTTTGTCCTTATTAATAACTTTTAGGAGAATGTTTGTCCCTGTGCTTAAAATATTGAGGTCGTGTCTTTGAGGCTAAAAATATACAAATTTTTGTCCTTTAAATTAATTTCCCCATTAATTTACAACAACGGATCTTAAAGTGTGTTAATGTTAATAAATAGGTGCATTAAATCATATTTAATGCACTAAGAGGTACTTGACACGTTGAAGTTAGGTGTGTTAATTCTAATAGATTGGTACATTAATTCATATATAATGCATTGAAAGGTATTTGAAAGATTACAATTAGAGTTATATTATTTTTAATTTTCTCATTAATTCTTAAAACATATTTAAGTCTGTATGTTGTTAATATATATGGATATCAAATATCCATGTATGTATAAGTATGTGTGTGTATGCATATGTATCCATACACACACATATGTATGTATATGCACATGTATATATTATGTATATATGTGTAGATGTATATGTGTATATGTGAGCATATAATATGTGGGTAAATGTACATATACAAGGTAAGTTATACAACAAAGTATTGTATATATGTCATCATAATATATATATATATATATATATATATATATATGCTAGAACATGCATTATATAATATTTCTTTATATATATGCATGTGTTTTTGCATAAACATACACACACACATAAATTATATATAACAACACACACACATGTATATATAATGTAAAATTATATATATATATATATATGTATGTATATCTTAATATATCCATATAATTTTTGTCCTTATGTGTGTGTATATATATATTAATAATAATATGTGTGTATATATATTAATGTAAATATGTACTTAATATATATATATATATATATATATATATATATATAGAGTTATGCTGTCACAAACATGGACTCAGGTCATGTTTGCAACAGTTCAAAAACACAGAAATGTGCAGGCCTAAAACCCTCCTGGACTCAACTTCTAAGCATGATACAGGGGCTCAAATAGAATTGTATCGAGCTCAAAATTGGTAAGCATGCTGTAGATAACTTCATCTTTCAACTAAAAAAAGAATGATGCAATTTGGATAAAATATGAGAAAGCTATGATGTCTCAAAGTTGAACCCAGACAGTGTTTTCACTATTGAACTCTGGATAAAAACATTGTTCAGGTCAATGTTTGACAGCAGATTTATATAAGCTAATTATGTCAAAATGACCTGAAATTTGGTATGCCTAAATTAGAAAACTTCATCTTTCAAGAAAAAAAAGAATCATGAAATTTGATTAAGAAATGAAAGAGATATGATGTCTCAAACATGGACTCAGGCCATGTTTTGCAACATCTCAGAAAACAAAAATGTGCACAGGATATTTCCAGGCTGTGCACTGATTTTGCAGCGACGATTTGAACACAGAAATGACCATATTATTCAACCAAAATTTGCATAAATGAAGTTCAACATGCAAGCTATCAAATGCAATAAATCCGGCAGCATTTCGTTGCCGGAATCAAAAGTTACAAGCATTCAAGTAGCAACCAGAGAAGGTTTTGATACAGAAACAAAATTGAAAGCAAAAATGAATTACAAAGCAATTTTGGCGATTTTGAGCTTGGCTCAGCTAGTTTTTGTGAGTTTTGTAACTCACCTTGCAAATATGAAGACCAAACTTTGGAGAATTGAAGAAAGTGGAAGGATTTTGCTTGACCCTAGCCTCTAGGAACCTATAGAACAAAAGAAAAAGACATGCAATAGAAATTCAACAATAAATTAGAAAACCCAATTTTGAAATTAGGATTTTGCTGAAATTATAGGGTTTTAGAGTTGATTACCTTTGGTTTGTCTCTAAATTGCAAGAAGACTTTGATTTATTTGAATTAAATGAAGAAATTGTTTGGATTTTAATTTGATGAAGGTGGGTTTACTGCTTTTTTTTTTATTAGGCTGAAGGAGGAAGGAGTATTGATTTATAATTCTGAAAATTTTCATAACAATCTGGGTTGGTTTGCTATTTCAAAATGGCTGTCGAACTTGAACCCACAGCCTGCTGAAATTCAGCGATTTTACCTTGTTTTGGTCCGACTTTGAAACGACGCAGATTCTTCGTTTCAAATCGGATTTGAATGATTCTTTTTGCAGATTGAAGTAGGAATGATGAGCTATATTCCTACCAAATTTCATGTCATTTGAACTCTGTTTTCAGGTCCAAACCTGCTGTCGAACTAGTGATCACAGCTTGATTTCAGCGGTTTCTATACTTTAGAATAATTTCCGCCATTTTTGATATTTTCCCGAATTCTTGAGTTTTCTCTCTAGATTTCGTGCACGGGTTTTATAAAGTATTACAAAGTGTTTTTTTCAAGGAAATTGACTTTTGAAATTATTATTTAATATTATTTTTAAATATTAAATTAATTACTCCATAATAGGAGAATTTCAAAGGCAATTTCTAAAGCAATTTTAAAGCGTTCCTAAAACTCGTTTTCTTCAACCTAATTTCTATATAAAACACACAATTTTGCACTTCGAGCGAAGAGGGAGGAGAATTAAATGATTAGGTAAAACGCGTACTATGAACACGTGCGTTTATCTTTTCAGTTAATTCCTAATCTATTCGTTTGATCGTTTTGACCTTCGGGGCTGGTTTACCGATGAGATGAGGTAAACTTTGTACTGCTTTTAGTGTGAAACTGACTAACGGTTAGTAAACCGTTTAGTGCGAACGTGTGGTATGGGACACACGTTAACACTTTTTGGGTTCCTTCCCGAGAGTTTGTGACACATATTGCCAGTTAGTGGTGTCCAGTACTGGGCCTCCAGACCTTCGCCACTACGGTTTGTTGCCTTCGAGTTTGTGCCTTCGGGTTTGTGCCTTCGGGTTTGTGCCTTTGGGCTTGTTGCCCTATAGTATCGCTTTTGGAGTTGGTCCTTCGTCACCGCTCGAGGGAAACTTGGGTTTGTCGCCTTCGGGCTTATGGATCCTTATTTATACAGTACTGAGCACGTGCATCTTTTGTTTTATTGATATTTATATTTCCCTAGAGTATCGCCTTACGGAGTAGGTCTTTCGAACCACTCGATACATAGCGATTACCTTGTGGAAACTTGTGTTACCTTCATTGGTATTTGTTATTTGCCTTTTTGGCTTGATTTGGGATATTTATATCCTTTGTTTATTTGAGTTTGCCGATGATATGAGGCTTGTTATGATTCATCTCTTGTTAGATGATCATGTTATTTCTTTTAGAGATTATTGTGGTACTTTATGACCTTGCATGTTCATTATCATTTAGCTTATCTAACTGATTTGTTTAGTTAGACTGACCCGTGTATTTTATACTCGGGTCAGACCGAGGTGTTTCAGGTTAGGTACATTTGGACTTAGCCTATTCTGCTTCCGCATGGACTTTTCTGCTAGTTCCTTTTGTTATAGCTTTTTGTGTAGTCCTTTTTGTTTGTAACTCTGATATGTATATTCTTTTGACTCGCCTGTATATTTTGGTTGCTACACCACTTGACATGTATCATTTTATTACTCTGTGATGTACCAGTATATGTGTATATGTATGTGATGATCTATTGTTCTGTGATGTGTTTTACATTTGAGTTGTTATATTTTGTTCTGTTAGATCTTATAGCCATTATAGTTTTGTATTAAATATCTATTGGATATGTCGATCCACATGGAAAAAAAATTTATAAGCTACATTTATCGATGTATTCAGTAGATAGTTAAGACAAGGCTACGATGGTCGCTCCTATCCAGCTCTATTCTCCGTATTAGCAGACTGTATTACCTTGTAATACTCTTTGCTAATGTGGGTCTCGGAGTGGGGCGTTACAGCTTGTACATATATATATATATATTAAGTACATATTTACATTAATATATATACACATATTATTATTAATATATATATATACACACATAAGGACAAAAATTATATGGATATATTAAGATATACATACAAACATATATATATATAATTTTACATTATATATACATGTGCGTGTGTTGTTATATATAATTTATGTGTGTGTGTGTATGTTTATGCAAAACCACATGCATATATATAGAGAAATATTATATAATGCATGTTCTATATATATGCTAGAACATGCATTATATAATATTTCTCTATATATATGCATGTGGTTTTGCATAAACATACACACACACACATAAATTATATATAACAACACACACACACATGTATATATAATGTAAAATTATATATATATATATATGTATGTATATCTTAATATATCCATATATATAATTTTTGTCCTTATGTGTGTGTATATATATATATTAATAATAATATGTGTATATATATTAATGTAAATATGTACTTAATATATATATATATATGCATAATGTAAATTACTAATAATATTAAATATTAGTATGTTTAAATTTCTAATTTGAATTTTGAAATAATAGATTGACTAGTTGAAAGCGTATTACATTTTAAAACTATACACACATATATTACAATTTATAATTAGATCTCAAATCCTATTTACTCCTATGATATGTGTGTGTGTGTGAAATTTTTTACACGGACTATGGATTTGAATTCATTATTTTACAATTAACTTTACACAAACTATATATTTGAATTCATTATTTTATAACAAATTACAATGCCAAAATCATAAAGTAATATTAAAGAGAATATATTGTTAGATTGGAGATGAATTACCCAGCTTCTTACCATTTAGTAACACCACGAAATTGATTGCGTTTCTTCCTTGGGCATTTCTCCTTGCTTGAAGTAAAATGCAAGTTCTTCTTCTTGGCTAGTGAACCTTAATGGAGACCTAGAGGCCGTTTGGATAAACAAAAGTTGTAAATAAGTTGCTTTTTTGCTTATAATAAGCAAAAGTTAAAAAGTCAATATGGATAAACAAAATCTAACAACTTTTAAAAGTCACTTTTCAACTTATTCAAAAGCAATTTTTTTTTGCTTTTCGACTTACATAAGTCATTTTTTATGTGAAAAAAAATTCAAAAAAAAGAACAAATTTTATTTTAAAAAATTTCAAAATTTTGAACTTTAAAATTTCGAATTTCAAAATTTTGAACTTAAAATTTTCAAATTTCAAAATTTTGAAATCTTCAAATTTCAAATTTCAAAATTTTGAACTTTAAAATTTGAATTTCAAAATTTTCAATATTCAAATTTAAAATTTTGAACTTTAAAATTTCGAATTTCGAATTTTCAAAATTTTGAATTTTAAAATTTCGAGTTTTCAAATTTCATATTTTCAAATTTTGAATTCCAAATTTCGAATTTCAAATTTCAAAATTTCAAAAGTTTAGAATTTCAAATTTCAAAATTTTGAACTTTAAATTTTGAACTTTTCAAAATTTGAAATTTGAAAAATTTAAATTTGAAAATTTGAAATTTCAATATTTTTAACTTTAAAATTTCGAATTTCAAATTTTGAACTTGAAAATTTCGAATTTCAGATTTCAAAATTTGAAATTTTTAGTTTTCAAATTTCAAAATTTTGAACTTTGAATTTCGAATTTCGAATTTTTATAATTTAAAATTTCAAAATTTAAATTTTGAATTTTTTAACTTTTTTATTTTGACTTATAAGTCAAAAGTTTTCCAAATATACTTTTTTACTTTTTAAAAGGAAAAAGACTTTTTAAATAAGCAAAAGTCCTTTAGCTTTTGTTTGCCAAACGGTCCTCTAGAGAGAGAGACATGACTATGGTGGCTAGGGTTTCATGAAGATACTATTATATATAATGGTGGAGAGCCCATCTAAATGGGATTAGATCTAATCTTTCTCTCCATGTAAAGCCAAATCTTAAATAAACAGAAGAATACATCAATAGGTATTTTATAAAATGAGGGACGACCTATCTTTACTACTAATAAAGAGAATTCAATGACTAGCATTTCCACAGTGTCTTTTTGAAATTCCAAAAATACCCTTATGCATCAACAGAAACCCACCATCAGTTTGCAACATCCACCACCATCCCTTCTCAACGACCCATCAACAGAATTTTACTACCAATTTGCCACTGACACCACCAACAAAACAACTTGAAATAACACTTACAACACATATTCGCTCTAGCTACTAGATGCACGTACGTGCAGTCAATACTAGTATTATAAAAGTAATGATTTTCGGCCATGATTTAAAATCATTTTAAATGCCCATTCTGTTTTATTATTCTGCCATTTCAATTAATTAAAAAAAATACAACATTATATATATATATATATTATTTAGTTAATCTATAGCCCTTAAATAACATTAATTCTCCTAAATAAATTAATATAATATTTATTGTTAGCCCCTTTTCTAGGCTAACACTCCAAATCAAAGTAAACGTGGTGAATAAATGAAAAATTAAGAAATCAAAGAGAAAAAAGAGAAAAAGGAGAAAAAAGACAATAGTTTATTATGGTTTGACATATCTCTGGCCTACGTCAAGTTTATCATTTTTATTGATTACTCATCTCTAGAGCAACAATTTTACAATAAAGTTCTGACCTATGATGGTTTGATCGTGAATTGATAGAATTTTTCCTTAGCAAAGTCGATTAAAGTGCAAAAAGCAGCATAGATTTGGCAAATTCCTTTTCCATATGTTTTAATTTGTTATTTAAATAAAAGTTCATGCACTGGAATCACAAGATCTCATTTTGAATCGCTCAAATAGTCAAATCCGAGAAGTCAAGAAGGAGAATGAGTTAAAATTGCATGTTTCCTAAGATTTGGTGGATTGATACCAATCCAAACATAGATCAGTATCGATTGATGGTATGACCAAGTCTTCTCCACTTTTCTTCAAATATGCTTAACTCTTCAAGCTTCGGGCCTTCAGTGGCAAGATGATAATTTTGGTCGATCAGTACCAGCCAATGTCCCATCCTGAAAACTTGTCTTTTTCTTTAAAATAACATGTAGAACGAAAGCAAAGTGGGTTCAAAATCTACTTTTCAATTGACCGGTACCGATTGATGGACTGAACGATACCGATCGATCAAGTTTGTTCCAAACATGGACGTTTTCTTAGCAATCCATTCTTGATCTTTTCCAAGCCTTTTGATCCGTCCCTTTCTGATTTTATAGCTCCGTTCGATCGAAATATCAGTTAGTCACACTAATTCAGACTTATATGCAGTTTCGACCGACGTTCATCATTTTACACTACGTAAGTTCTTCTATTGGTTTGATTCAATTCCAAAACTATTGAAAATTTCCCGATAACACTTGTCTCCCCTCCAAAGCATGCTTTTTTTGGAAACAAAGCATGCCTTGATAAAAAACAATTGCTGATACAGGCAAATTATCAGTTGTGTTCTTAGGTTATCTACCAAATCAATAAGGTGAATTATCTAGTTCCCTTGAATTCACCTACAAATTAAAGGTCTCTTTGGACCCATCAAGGTCAAGGACTCATTTCCTTGCCTAAGTGTTAGTCATAAATCATCATCCCATGATCTATTTGGGTTCATATATCATACATAAATCATATATCTTGCTAACATGCAATCTAAATCATATGTCAGTGTGTAGGGCTATGGTTTACCCCTAGTTGGAGCATTGCTTACGAATCTATCGGTATCTCCCAACTTCCCATTACAAGCAAGTCCGACTAGATCAAAGTATTACTGGTAAGTAATCAGATATCAAGTACCAATGTGTCATGTTAGTGTATTACCCCAATTGAATCATTACTTATAAATCGTCTAGTATCTCTCAACATCTCATTATAAGTAAGTTCAACCGAATCAAGGCAATAATACCTATCATTCATCTAATATCATAGTCAAGTCATTCCAAATTGGAAGGTGTTCATACCTTGAAGTGATGTTTTAATCTCTTCAGATAAGATAATCATGAATCTACATTAAGCCCATCCACTCATTCTCGGGCAAGGAGACTCAATGTTTATGGCGAATCCATCCACTCACTATTCGGCAAGGGGACTTACTATCATATACAAATCCATCCACTCACTCTCTAATGAGGGAACTTGTATTTAAAAGTTCATCTCTCTATTCCTTCGATGAGGGGAATTGCAACCTAATGGTTTCCATAGGATAATTTAATTCATTTAATATCTCATATTAATGTTAGAATCAAACTCATATCAAATGTCATATATCATTGAGTCCATTACTAATGAATCCAAAATAATATCAATCAATGTAATGTTGAAACAACCTTATTACATCTAAATCAAATTGCATCACACAAAAACCTAAGCTAATAGTCCAATCAAGAAGGGTTACCTTTGAGCATAAATTCATAGCATGCTTATGAGATTAATCGAGATTGCATGCATACGTGCTTGACCCGAGGGACAAACTTTTATATTTTATCTAAAGAAAAAACAATGTAAAGTGGAAAAAATAAACCTAGTTTCAATCCATCCTGATCATGGGATAACCACATGATGTCCACATCCTCTATTGCGACCGAGGTCGTTTGTCATAGCGGACGTTTGCAATACAACTGCAGTTTGTCATATGGTTATTGATTTACTCACATGTTGTTGCAATTGATTGCTTTGAACTTGTTCATCTATTAGATCTCGCAAGTGCCAATACTAATTCGCTTCGTGTCCATCCAACTCATGAAAGTAACATAATTTCCTAAACTTCCTCTCCTATTTCGTAGGCTCTCTCCTAGGTGGTTTTCTATACCGAAGCTGCCTTAATTTCCAGATAATCCTTTTTAGGGCCTTGGTCAAGTCAAGGTAAGAAGGAAACTTCAGTTCCTTCCTCAAATGCTTTTGAACTTCGAGACCATCATCGGTCTTTCTCTTTCCTTTATCCTTTCCAATACTTATCTTGGATGATCCTCCATCCTCAATTGCATTGACTTTGACATTTTCATCTTTTATGCCTTCTTGACATAAATACCTTTCCGTTTGATAACAAAATTCTGCTAGATCCACTGGTGGGTTCCTTGATAACACCATCTTAAACTCAATATGATTACCAACTCCTACAACAACTGCCATAAGAACTATTGATGGGTCTGGTTTATATACAGCCTAGTTAAATAACCTTGTAATGATTCTTCTCTCAGTTTCACTTTTAAATGCGACATCACTATCCTTGGTCGAACAAATATGATCCTAGTTTTGCTAACTTCTTAATTAATTCTGCCCATGTTCTAATAGATCCATTATCAAGTTGGAAAACCACATGGTGGCCAAATCAGTTAAGTATAATGGAAAGCAACGACCCATCACTTCCTTCGAAGGTATTAACACTCGTGTGTTGGATGTATCTCACCAGATGTATTGTAGGATCAGTTCTCTCATCATTAGGCTTCAACGTGGATGGTTGAAATTAGGTAGATTCCTAGCATATCGAATATTTAAGGTAAATGGATTTTGATTCATGTCCTCCAAACTTCGATCAACGACTCTTCCTCATAGTGCTTGTCATATCATCTCAACTATGTGATCATTCGAGTTTAGTTGAAATCGTAGGTGCTCAACATGCCTTTGATCAAAGGCTTCCTCTTCCCCACTATTTCTTGGATCGACTATGTGGGGACCTTCTGATCTTTATGCATGTGTAAGTTTGCATTCAGATCTTAATTCCTAGCCTTATAAGCATTTCTTTGATGTGCTCTTCCTTGATCGGGATCAACACTACCGAGTTGACCAGATGGATCGACAACGATTCATGGGGCTCTATCGGTACCAATCAATCATGGAGGCTGAGGGCCAAGTTGTATTGTAGGCCCTATCCCATGCTCCCTTCCTTTTGTCCATTATTTCTGATCTCTTTCCTTCCCCGACTTAGTTCTCCGGTTTCCCTAATCTTTTTTTGCTCCATTAAAGTTATTCAACTTCTCCTCCTATCGGGCTAACAACATTGTTTGCATATTTGTCATCATTCCCTTAATCTCATCTCTAGTCATAAAGTTTGAAGGTGGTTTTGAACTTGTGGACACTTCTCGACTGCCCCCATGGTCTGAATTGTTCCCTCCAACTGTTGTCTTACTAGTAGTCGGCTTCTTCATCTTTAACGGGTTAGACCTAGATCATCTATCAATGAAAGCTCTAAAAATGTTAGCCTTTTGTCTAGGCTAACACCCGAATCGATGTAATGTGATAAATAGATTAAAAACGAAAGAAATCGTAGAGAAAAATGAGAAAACAGACACAATATTTGTATAGTAGTTTAGCAAATCTCTGACATACCTTCATTTATCATTTTATTGATTACGCCTTTCTGAAATAACAAATTTTGTAAGAGAATTCCGAATTATAATGATTTGATCATTAATTGGCAGAGTTTTCTCCTAGAAAAGTTGACTAAAGTGCCAATGTCATGTGGATTTGCCAAAATCATTTTCCATATGTTCTATTTTGATATTTATAGACAAATCCATGCATCAAAATCACTATATCTTAGTTTGAGTCGCTCAACAGTCAGATCCAAGAAGTCATGAAAAGAATGAGTCAAAATTGCACGCAATCGATTGGTACCGATCTATCCATCAATCGGTATCGATCCATCCATCGCTCGGTACTAATCGATTATTTGACCAAGTCTTCTTTACTTTTCTCCAAATTTGCTTAAGTCTTCCACCTTTCGGCCTTCAAGGATAAAGTGGTAATTTTGATCCAATGGTATCAATCGATGTCCCATCTTCAAATTGGCATGTAGAATCATAGTAGAAGCAAAGTAGGCCCAAAATCGACTTTTGATCGATCGGTACCAACCGGTGGGTTGATCGTTACCGGTCAATCAAGTTTGTTCCAAACTTGAACTTTTTCCATAACAATCCATTCTTTATCACTTCCAAGCATTCCAATCAATTCCTTTATGATTTCATAGCCTAATTTCATTGAAAATCGCTTAATCATAGTAATTCTAACTTAGATGCAGTTTCGACCAATGTTCATCATTTTACACTTAGAAGTTCTGTCACTGGTTTGAGTCAATTGCAAGACCGCTAAAAATTTGTTGGTAACATTTATATTAATTTCTCAATTTAATTTGTAGCATTTATATTTTTTTTTTTGGGAATTCGCTCAATCAATCTTAGCTGTGTGACTCACTAGTGAAATTCAATCGATAAATAATATCAAATAATAGGATATCAAAATCCACACCTGTTTTGGCTTCATTGGTGTAACATTATAGCATAATTTTTGTTTCTTATAGATAGTCTAGGAAATCAATTTTAATCTAATTAAGCATATACTCTTAAGAAATGATGTTTGTGTCTATTTTCTTTTCATCATCACTATATCACTTAGATATCTAGTGCTTGGTCAATGTCCAAAACTCTAAGAATATCCATAGTTAATAGTGAAGACCAACTTGAAAGTTCTTGATTCAAACGATAATAATTATCGAATAGCCGAAAGAACTATTGCCACAAACTTTTGGTTTTGAGTTGACTTCGAATTGCAGCGATATTGACCTCCTATATAAGAGGAGATGAATCCTCTATCGGATAATGTTTCACTCTAATATATTAGGCATATGCCTAAAAGGATCTGAAGCATCACCATGATGCAATGAATTGACTAAACTCAAAGCACGACCTTCTTGTTTAAGCTGCAACTTATTCTCAATTTTAAAGACTACCGTAAATCGTCATGTTAAGATCTCATATTTTGACTTAGATATATTTAACCTATAATGGATTCTCGATTGAGTAGTTCCATGGTCATACAATATTCTTTCTCGATTCATGTTGACTAGGAACCTTTAAAGTTGAGTATTATTACTAGATCGATTCAATACTCATGGTTACGACCAATTTGCAACTACAATCGATATAACTCTACCAGGGGATTTTCTATTTATATATGTCTAATGCTCGTAATCATTATATATATATAATAAACACACATAATAGAAAACAAAAACTAAAAATAAAACTTTTTATTTCTCATAAGATTTGTTATAGAGTTAAGATTACATAACAAATTACATAATAACCCATAAGGTATACCCTTAACTCTCTCTATCTCCCACTTGCACTAGGAGCCAATTATGGTACTTCATTCCCATTCCTTCCATCAATCATCATACAACGTACATAGAAATAGTATTACCAAGTAGATTTGTAATATTATACTTTCTTTTCTACTTTTTCGATTATATCTCTCTATCACTAGTAAATTGTTTTATCACATGGTAATCATGGAGAATATATCTTTATCTTTTATTAAGTTGTCGGTTCCAATTTCAATCTATATCGCATCATTGTTATCACATTATGTTATCTGATTCTCAATGGTGGGAACCATTCCTAACTTTCTTATAAATTTGCACACATATACTTCTTTCATTGTGACATTATTCAACGCGATGTACTTAGCCTTCATAATTTATTACCACAACCTCTTAATCAAAACCTTTCAAATTTAAAGCACCTTTGTTAAAGTTAAACATGAATTTAGGATTAAGTTACTATTTTTGATGTCACTTATGAAGTTTGATTTCAAACACTTCCTCATAAGGAGTTCATTATTTTCATAAACAATTCTTTGGTATTTCATAAATACTCAAGAATACTCTTAACAACCATTTAATAATTTAACTCGGATTTGACATTCACTTACTTCACCAAGTGCATAAGAGAATTTCGGTCTAGTATATAATGTAACATATATGATGATTACTATTTGCCCTTATATAAGGAATCTGCCTTTTTCTTTCTAGAATAAGAGTGGTATTTTATTCAAGCCGAGTACTCATTTTGATGTCTCAGGGCTTCGAACCTATGACATATAGAACCTCGGTATAAAGCACCATACCAAACATAAGGAATCTATTTCATTTGCTCTATGTTAAACATTTTAATATAATGTTTATGTACACCGATTAAGACAATCTCATTATCTTCTTATACTGAGTACAAGGACATCTCTTTCAAATCTTTCATTGAGAATTAAACAATCAAGCTTTAACTGATTTTAGCATGAGTACATCATTACTAATCAACAACATGTTGTTTACTTATAGTATTAGAAATGTCTAAGTACCTTCGATTTCCTTTCTTAAAAACACATGCTTGCTCTGCATTTTGATTGAAATCAAACTATTTTTTTTAGTCAGAGTACTCGATTAACCTCTAGATGCTTGTTTAAGATCCTACCCTAAAAATTCCATAAGCTTTGTTACTACTTCCATTGACTTTAAGATATTTTGGCTATGGTATGCAAATAATTTTCTCTAAATAATCATTTAGAAGTTTTGTTTCAATGGTAATATGCCAAAACTGCTAGTCATATTTGTGATAATTTGTGACTAAAATCCGAACGGACTTAATCGTGTTGACTGACAAAATTGCTTCATTAATCTCAACATTTGAAATCGACGAGGCCTTTACCATCAACCTTGCTTTATACACTTCCAACAGCATTAATCTTCATCTCTAAGACTCACCTATAGCCAATGGATCATATCCTTTCAGGTGAGATCTCGAAAATATTTTTTTTTCAATATACTTGGTATAAATTTCAGATTTAAAACATCATGCCATGTAGCTGAGTCTATACTCTCCATGGTTTGTTGACAACTGAGGAGATTGTCAATACGGATAATCCATTTTTTCGATATCATTAAGAAACTCGTAGTTTCTCTTCAATGTGCAAGATTTCCTATTAGGCATTTTAATGAGCTGTTTTCTTCTTGGGATTGGTTAAATTTGTATCATCTACGAAATCGGTCTCTCTGTTTGAATCTTGAATCGCATCTAGGTCCATCACACTACCAATAATTTCCCAAGAAAGAAATTCCTTTAGGTAAGAAGGTGGGGTGTCATGAAACAACAATTAGTTTCTCAGTGTGATGGAATATGCATTAAAAACATTTTAGGAACTACCTATATACTTACATAAAACAAATTTATCCTTGAATTCATGAAACTTACATTCACAATGTAGGTCAGACAACCATATATCTTAAACTATTCAAAGTGAGGTTTCTTCCTAATTTATATCTTATATGCAACCATAATCCCAATATTAGATGAAACCAAATTCAATATGTGTGTGTATTCTTAAGAACATATCCTTAAAGAAAGGGGCAACTTAACTTCACTCGTTATTAATTGCACTTTGTCCAACAGAGTCTAATTACTTCTTATCGGTACACCATTATGAAACATAGGTATAAGTGAATTTGAGAGTGAATTGTATTCTCCTTTAGAAATCCTTGGAACTCTTATTCAAAATACTCACCTACTCGATCAAATTAGATTATTTTAATTCATTTGCATGTTATATTTTCCTATTTCGTTTTATATTATATGAAATTATCACAGATATCTAACTAGTGTATTAAATACATATGTTCATGTTGGGAAAGTTCATCGATTAATTCAATGAAATAAGTGGACCTCCTTTCGGTGCCACTAGACCTTGGACTACATACATCAATATGTATTAATATGAAGCGTTCACTAACTATTTTGCCCCTCCCACTGAACAGGTGTTTTTCCGTTAATCTTTGAGATATAATTCATGAGTACCATACGATTTCAAGGTCATATGATAAAAGAAAAAATTCTCACGGATACATCTTAATCATGATTCCAAAAAAGTTATTAAATATTTTAGATGCTTTTTTATTTTCTATAGCTAAAACATCACCATTGTTATGAAAAAAAAAAATACCACCATCAATATACCAAAAACAAATTTGTTTTATAACGAATATTTGTAGTATTCATATTAAAAAAAGCTACATCCATTTTCGACCAAAACCGAAATAGACTATTATTTCATAAATAATATTTGGCATATATAAAAGAAAATTTCCAAACATAAGTGCTTCCATTAGCAAGTATCACATCGTATGCTCCCACTATTTTTGCTGCTACAATAACAACATTCATAATATGATACTCCATTCAATCTCTTACCGTAGGCCATTTATTTCTTCTACTGTAACTAAGTTACAGTCGAGAGTTTCAGATCAAATGTCTCAGCCATAAAAAAATAGGTCTTACACGGAACAGTTTTCTATAAGAATACATTTGAAATAGAAATCATATATTTTTTCCTTATTAAGTGCCTACATATATCTTATAAAATTTTGTTTCCTTTGTCTCTTCATGATGAAGATTTGACCATTTCCCTCTCTTCATCCCAATTGTGCCACATCCACTCTCAAACTCACTTTCTCTTTTAAATGGTCAAAACCTTCGAAAAATTCCCTTACTACAAGAATGCATTGTATTTCTTTACAGAAATGCATTCATTTATCCCTAACATATTAAGAAGATTGAATAATTTGCACTAAAGAAAAGAGACTGAAACTGGCATTTAGATGATCCAATTCATAGGTATGTCCGTAGTCTTTACTCTAATGTTGTTTCTAACACAACAAGATCCTCAGTGTATTCAATTATAATGAACACATGACCTCACACTTTTCTTTACTTGCTTATTTCGAATGAACCAATATTATCGAAATTTTGTATCTTAAGGAATGCGAGTGTACACCATACAACTTTTTTATGCGACCAAATATGGATAAAATATCCATATTCTTGTATTGTACAGAATTTAAACTCATGGAAGATAATCCACAGCCTTGAGCAAATTGATACTTAAGTTATCAGGGTCGAATGTTTAATGGTAATATAATTCGGCACTTGCATGGGCCTAGAAGCGACAACATGCCAAAAGGTTAATTTATTGATAAGTAAAATTTTACGTTTCTATATCAATCTTTAATTAAGGTCATTTGGTATATTTCAACTGATAAACAATTTTATCAAATACATTAGCGGTGCAAATTTATTAAAGTAGATTATTATACTATTACATATTTTCTTATACTTATTAAAATGGTTCAGTGTGATTCATTTCATTTATCTAATAAAGATCCCAATAGATTTATATATATATCTTCAAAACCTATAAGAGATACTGTAGGTTGCAGAATTATGGATCATAAGGCTAATTTAGCACTAAAGGGGGGGTGAATAATGTTTTCTAACTTATGTATATCTTTTTAATGTTCTTTCAGGATTGATATTAAATCATAGATTTAAAACATAGAATTATACTAATAATCAATCATAGATGCAATCACAGATAAAAATAAAAGTGACAAAGTAAAGTAAAAAGTTAGAGAGATGACACCAAGGATTTTATACTGGTTTGAATTTCTTCTACATCCAGTCCTGTACACTTGCTTGTACAGATTCCTTTTCAAATGCCAATCTTTAACCAGGTAGAAGGAAATCCCAAATATAATCTCGATTTCGAGGTTACGAGACACACCCTCTTATATTCTGAGTCTGGGGTAAACTCGCTTGATTTGACCAGGTTACAAACACACCCACTAGATTTGAACAGGCTATTAAGCATACCCACTTAATTTGAATGGGTTATAAGCACACCCAATTGATTTTGATGGGCTACAAGCACACCGAAGCAAACATAAATAGAGTTGATAGTTTTTCCAAAGACAAATTCTTGTACTTTGGATACAATGGATCCTATAGCCTCTTGGATATCACGTTGATATTTGAAATGAGATAGATTTCCAAAATAGTAAGAAAGTAGTATTGAATCAATGAAATGAAGTATGAATTGATTCTATATGATTTTGAAGAGAATAGAGTATATTTTTCAAGAGAGTAAGAGGAGGGAAGAAAGTAATAAATTAGTTATCAAAAAATTCGTTTGCACTCCCCTTTATATAGAAAATTAACAAATGTGTCCATTCGTGAAAGTTTATGTCAAATACACACTTCCATCCAAAATTAAAAAACCATTTGGCGGCATGTATGTCGACATATCCTATACATGTATGTCAACATATGCTAGTTCAAAATGAAAATTGTTTTCTTTTTAAAATCTTTTTAAAATCCTGTATGTAAATAATTTGAACATAATTTTTAAATATTTTGAACTCTAAGATTCATACAATATTCTTAAAATTAAAATAATTAATTTTTGTTTTAAAATATCATAGATCGGAATTTGGAGACAGAGATCAAAAATTGCTATCAAGGACTTTAAAAATATGCACTAATGACTCTATACACTAAATTATAACCTTGAGATCTTGTTTATTTGTCTTTGAACTCATGAGTCTTCATATATTAATCTTGAGTCTTTATACTGTACAACATCTATGTAACATTTTGCGCTATATACTATATAACTTGGTAAATCATTAGTATCTATATTTTATATTATTGTATATGGTTATTGTCATCGAAATTAATAATTGAGGTTACAATCTCCCCTTTTTTGATGATGACAACAATTATTTATTGCTGTATATAAAATATGATATAACTCCTCCTAAGTTACATAAATCCACCTGAATATATGCATGTATATATTTGTATTTTTCTCCCTCTTTGTCATCAACAAAAGTGGGTGAAAAATAAAACTCACCCATATGATGTACATATAAAATGCAGGGTCAAAATCAATAATAAAACTATAATTTAATATGATATGATGATTAATATTGGAGCTTTAAATAAATAAGATAAGATAATCTTTATTTATTCAAATTTAAACTATTCAAATCAAACTATCAATCCAAACATACATCTAAACTAACCAAATCAATTCCTAATAATACTAACACACAATCCTAAACAAACTAAACTTAAATGAGTGAATTAACGCTTTTTGATTATGGGAGACTTATGGATAGGGCAAAAGGGACAGTGGAGACAAAAATTTCCTTTTTGTTCCACAAGGTTTCCATCACAATCAAAGCAAACTTCATCTACACACTTGACTTCGTCATCATCTTCAGCAATATCCTCTTCTGCCTTTTCTTCTTCCTTTTCCTCATCATTCGTGGGATTGTGAATGAAAAGATTAGGAGTTTCCTCTTCGATTACTATTGGATTGGCTTTGTTATCCAATAGATGCTTCTAAAGGTTGCGAAGGATTCACCCTTGCCATTTTTGTTCCTTTAAGAGGCGTGGTTGGGTGACCTCTATTTCTAAAAGCTTGTTGAGTGCATGCTTCGGATCATTCTCTACTTTGATGACTTTAGCCATGGTGGTGTTTTGGAAGGGGCCTAAAGGGGTGGTATTGTAGTTTAAGGGGGTGGTCTCTTCCCTTAATCTCTTGAATTTGAAGGATCCGTTAAAATTTATTTTATTTTGAGTTTACAGAAATAAGAAGATGGGAAAATGAGAAAGAATTCAAAATTTGGTGGTTATATACTCATATTTTAGATTTTGAATTTAAGTGGGAAAAACAGTTTTCAAAAAACTGCATTATATGTCGACATATAGGTAGTGAGTATGTCGACAAATTTATGTAAATTTTGATAATTTTGTTTTCTTTTAAATTTAGAATTTAAAGGCTACTATAATTATATTTTAGAGAAAGAACATATTCCTAATTCTCTTCTAAGTCTAATAAAAGATGTTTGAGTTAACGGTTTTGTTAATTATCGGTTATTTGATTTTCAGTATTTATAAATTCGAGTGAAATGACTTCTTTATTTACGTTATCTCTCAAAAAATGGTGTCTTATGTCTATATGTTTGGCCTAGCATAATGTGTTGGGTTTTTAGATATATTTATTGCAATAGTATTATTGTAACGTCCCAGATTTTCGCGTTCGAAAATCGACATCCATACTTTACATCGTACTCGAATGTCGTAGATTCGAACGTTCAAATCCGAGTCGCCGGAGCTTATAACAACATTAAGTAAATAACACAGCGGAATAAATGAATAATACATTGATATACAATATCTGATACAACAGAATGATACAATGAATATCAATATACATCAGAGATATGATATAACAAATAGCAGCGGAAAAGAAAACGATAACATCGGCAGCGGATAATCTCCATCTTCAAAACACTAATCCATAAATAGCTCGAACTCCCAATAATGATACGCCAAAATAAGCAAGTGCAGTCTGATCCAAAGACTGAACCAACTCCAGAAAATCTACTAAACCTGAATATCTGAAAACCCCAACTCTAGACTGCTCGTGTAGGAAATTATGAGCACCCAGAGTTTAGGAAAGGAACAATAAACTCCGGATCAGTCATGGGACTGGTGTGAGCAACAAAACAGTTTATCTTTAAAACAAATAGCAAGAGAATTTAAAGTCAATTCGAAATGCTTTTGGAAAATGAAACTACCATAAGACCTCCCACCACACACACAATGCAAACGCAGAATTGGAGGAGATTTCTTCTTATGATAGTCAAAGATGCTTACTACGCAAAATCAAATCATTTGATATTATTACTAGTGCATAGTGCAGAAACATTTTCGAAAGTAGAATATAAATCTTAGCCAACATACGACTAGTATCGTATGCCTACTATAGCTACCATCTAAACAGTGGTGACCACCGTACGTAAATGGCAGGTTCTACAACTAATACCATACAAAGTTCGTATTTGGAAGATGGATTTCCAACAAATGGTCAGGCTAAGGAACTTCCTATTCCACGAAAGAAACGCCTCTGGCGGGACGTTCCGAGAACCAACTGTTCTCTGCCAAACAAGGCCGGCAACCCCTTTTCCCAAGGGATAAAAGAAACCTCAGATATGCCACCCCCGGTCCTTTGGGACCTTTAACCGAGGCGCCTCGAATCCAACATCACACGTCATAAATAAAGTGTGTCCACATGAGTAAGTATCTGGGCTCCATACCATGATACTACCCTTTTCCAGAAGGAATGGTCATACCCTAGGGGAGCTACCCCTGAAAACCTTGCCGCACGATTCCTGTTTCGACCATTACCGGGTTGTGAGGCTCGACGAAGTCTCGTCCACAAAGCTACGCTTTGTTCACAAAGTCATGCTTCGGGTCAAACAAATGATCAACCTATGATCACAAAGATATAAGATCAAACAAATGATCATATCGCAAATGATCAAACACTGATCATTTCACAGCAGCACTCAGCATGCCACATTACCAAGTTGGGATATATCGCTGATAAATTTCAACTACATAACCTCTGAGCTCGTACGTCTCAGAGAAGGGTGTTAAGCTAAGAGAATAAATTCTCCGCCACCAACAGATATGTATTTGAAAGAAATCGGCTTTATATCTCAAAGTGTAATGTCAGACATACAATCCATATAAGTCTGTTCCGGGTTCGAACAGAACCGAAGGCACTTCTCACGAAGCCCTTGCAATTCCGGATAATTTTCAATCACGTCCGGACTTCCCGTCACTAAGGGTGATAAAACCTCTATATCGGGGATCAGCCGATGCAGAGTAACTCGACGGTAATCCTTCCGTTTTCAAAAATATCCGGTCTTCAACACCGGTCATCAAATGCCATCCATAACGACGTATCACATATTCGGAATGGGTTATACGACCCAAAGGTCCTTTCCCGGCTAACCCGAATAGTGAGCGCAATTAAAAATCATATGGATATGGGATTTCAATTTAAGTCACAGCTTAAAACCCAAAACTTTTCATTCGAATGGTTAAACAAATTACCATTTTCAATCTTTTAAACAAAAAGATTTAATTCACAAAGTTAACCCTATTCACAAAGATTCATTCATATATTTCAAAACAATTTCCATTTCACTGGGATTAACTCGTTAAATCTTTGAGTCAAGATTTAACTTATAGCTTTCAAAACAATTCCATTTCGAATGGTTAAACTCATTTAAAATCTTTAAATTAAAGATTTAACTTATAGCTTTCAAATCGTTTCCATAACTTGGAAATCATTTTCATTTAAATCTTAAAATTCCTTTTAACATAGTTTGGAAGTTCACTTCTTATTTGAAAGCTTTAATCATTTGAAAACAAATAGTTTTCTTTTCAGAAAAATCCAATTTTATTACACGAGTGAAAACCTTTGAATTTAAATTCAAATTCCCAAATCAATATCTTTAAAATGGTTCAACCCATATATAACTTATACAACATATTCAATCCCTAGTTTCAAATTATAGAATTCAATTTCAAACTCGAATTCAAATTTAAATCAAATTATTTAAATTTTCAAAGCTCGATTAAGTTATTCAAAATAACTTTTATCTTTGAAATTCTATTTCAAAAGCTTTTCATTTTAAACCGAATTTCAAATTTCAAAATCAATTGAAATTAAAATTAAAATTTCAAAAATATCAATTTAAATTATCTGTGACTTAACCGATTTCCACGTGAAATCCATATTTGTGTGTGTAAAGGTGTAGTCTAGGGGTTTCACACACAATAGTGCACATCATACAATCATCACAGATCAAAATACAGGATATAGTTGATAAGCGATATAAACTATAACGCTCATCTTAATTCACAGATCACAGACATATAAATCACAGATAAGTAAATACAGTACAGATCACACACAAACCAGAATATATCTCAAAGCACAACAGATCAGGGAATATGCAACAATTCAATTATTTAGTTAAGTCCAAACACTCACAAGTGAATTTATTTATCAACTGATAAATTTAAAATCAGATGTATCAATTATTTAAATCGGGTTAATTATCCAATTTAATTACAAATTATTGAAATAAACCTTCTTTCAAATTTTACAGTTAACCCTTAATTTTTAACCAATCATTTTAAAACAATAAATCAATTAATTTTTATTAATTTATCTTAATTAATCACCATTATTAATTTAAAATTCAAATCTTATTTAATTAATGATCTTAAATTACTAACTAACTTACCCTAAATAATTAGCTAATCTTAATTAGTTTATTTGAACTCTTAATTAATAAATCTCCGTTTATTTAAAGATAAAATATTTTATTATCAATGAATTAAGTTATCATTAACAAGTCACTTAAACAATTAGGTTTCAAATTTTACTTTAAATTTCATTTTTAAATCTAAGATTTAAAATGAAGTCAATCTAACTTAAACAAGGTTTAAACAATTTCAAATCCCTTTTTATTTTACAAGTAAAAGAAATTTCCTTTCTTTATACTAGAAGTTTAAAGAATTTAATCGCATTTTAGAACTTATTTTTTTTATTTTTAAACAAGTTTTAACTTTTATTTTGAAAAAAAAAAAAACAAAACAAAACTGTGTAACAGTTTTGCTGGAAACCTGATGCAAGCAAGACAACCCGAGGCCTCCCTGCTTTCCTTCGAGTCAAATACTCCACTTACCCGAGCCAAAAATTAAGCTACTTCGAGTCATCACCTTCATCAACTCGAGACCACAAACCACTTCACCAGAAATTTCAAGCACACCGTGCACGTGCACGGTGACGCTGGTCATCTCTGGCCATCATCGACGTTCTTCCCACGTCGACCCATACTCCAGCAACCTTCCACGATAATCAGATTGTGCCCCGATTCTCGAAATCGAATTCGAGATCCACGACCAAACCTGGAAACATAAACCATCATCGCATCCCAACCTGTCAACGCTTCGATCCCCACTCTCCGGCCACCTGAATTCGTGCAACTCCGGCCACGACTTCGACAACTACCACACTTCCATCTCTCCAAACCCAACTGCACTCGATCAATCATAGAACCCGCGGTGGATCAAACAACTAAACCAAGTAAAACTAGGGTTAAGAACAGAAAACTTCGACCATCATCAACATAATGATTATTCACCTCTTCCACTATTTTTCCTTTAGTCACTGATCATTCATCTACCTCCAGGATGATTCACGACTCCCCAAATTCCAGAGATCATCAGAAATCTCTAAAATTCTAATTTTTGGTTAAACCAGAAATACACACAACCCCTTACTAAAAACTTCCAATTTAGTTTTAAAAAAAATCAAAATTTAGTATTAGTATTTGATTCATAAACCTGAATCAAAGAATCTTGACAATTTATTTTTGACTTATTTTAAGTTTGCTGATGTTAATTTATTTCCCAAGGAAATACAAGTTGGTTTAACTTAACCAGACTTTTCTTTTTTTTTTCTTACTTAAAACTATGGTACAACAAGCATAATTTGTCCAATATTTAAGTCTTAACAAAGGTTGAATTAATAGCAAGTAAATTTCGATTTGATCTTGAACCTGGATCAAAGTACAACAGCATACACATACCACTATACATTCATACAGAAACCTGCACTTGTATATATTCACATAACAGACTTATTTCAGATAAAATCAAGCAACCAGATTCAACTTATAATTTTTTAAAGATGTTACTCACACACACTAGTTAAGCATGCCACAGAGTTGTATACTTAAACTATTAAAAATTGTTATGTTACTCACCCGAAAAGTTTTGAAACAGAGGAGGGGTTTTTAAAGAAGAGTTGCTCACCTGAATATGGATGAAGCAGAGAAGCAGAGTTTTGAGGAGGTTAAAAACTGAATTGTTTTGAAAGCTTGTTTTACTGGAACCTTGAATCGCTTAGATTTCCATTGAAACTGAAATGCTTGAAAAACTGGAAACTTGCTTAGTTCATTCAGATTATAGCTTGTTTGTTGATGATTCAAGATTTTGATAATTTGTTTGATTCCAGGTTGCAACTGAAACAGTTCTGTATATTTTTTTCCTTTCCTCAGTTTTGTTTAAATTATGTTTTGAACGAACTAAAATGAAGAGGAAATTTGATATATAACAAAAGGTTTACAGGTTGATAAAAAAAATGAGGTTGTACAATACAATAGTGTAATATTAAAATGCTTTGTACAGGTGATAGTTTTATTTGTTTAAACTGATATGAAGTGTTGTGATGGCTTCATTAATGCCCATGTACAAATGAATATTTTTCTTCATTTCGGTGGCTGGTGGATATGTGTATGGTGTACTCATAGATATGGCATAAAATTAACATGTACAACTTACCTTTATTTCGGCTGTACAAGCATGGAGATAGTTTGTGGTGGCTTGTACTTCTTGTTTTATTTCGGCTGAGAGGATGTTAGTTGGTACATAGATATGTTTATTTGTTTTATTACTTTGCAATGTTATATATTGTTATGTTGTCTTCTTTTGTTGCTTACACTTACTTATGTATTTGTTTTTAACTTTATGTTACTTTATATTTAGAACTTTGCTTTGTCATTTCTTTTATTCAACTTGACTATAGATCTTTATTCCTATTTATAGTTTGATTTTCAAATATTACATTTATACCATATATTTTATTTTATACTTTTTATAACCTTTTTAAAGAAAACGGATTAAAAATACAATCTATACATTTAATAAATAATTATACATATGTTTTGCTTAATATGTAAGTTCTTATTTTAATGTATTCTTTGAGTCTTAACTAATTTGTTTAATGTGTTTATTTTATATCTTTGTTGCATTTGCATTCATTCACTATTTTTACCAAACCCAATTCGAATTCAGTTTCAAATACATTTCTCAAGTAATTCAAAATTTAACTAACATTTTTATATTTAATATTTAAACCATTTATTTAAGACTTAAATTTAAATCAAATATATACGTATATATTCAAATTTACTCATACATGCCCGTATACATATATATACAATATTTAAATTTTAAATGATTTATCATAGGATTTATTTGAGTTCGGGGAAACTCGCTTCACCTTATCGATTTATTCTACTATTTTCATTCAAAATTCAATGAATTATTAATTTAAATTAAATAAAAATCTGGGGTCGTTACAATTATCATAGTATATTGGTGATTTATTGAAATTTAAACCAAAATCTTTTAAAGTTTGTTGCATATAAATAACCTATGGATAGGCTAAAGTAGTTAAATATATTATACCTCTGTTGTAGATAGAGACACAAAATTTTGCTTTTTGCTAAACCAGGAAATAAGAGAGTGTCCTAAAAAATGACAAGTTATACTTATACTTTTTCTGTCCGATTTGCATTCAGCATAGTCAACATCACAATATGAAATTAAATTGAAGGGATCTTCCTTTGGATAGAAGAGTCCACAATATGTATTCATTTTAAGGATTTTAGGTAAGTTTCCTTAGGCTAAGATTGATACATAGAGACAGAAACTATACATTATATCTGGGCTATTGACACTTATGTAGAGTAAGGATCTTATCATACCACTATACAGTTTTTGATCTATAACTTTTGAATTTTCTTCCTTATTTAATTTCTCATTAGTTGCTATGAGAGTTGGCTTACCACTAGTATTTTACATACCAAATTTCTTAACTAAATCCTTCGTATATTTTTCTTGACTTATAAAATTACCAATATTTAATTGTATTATTTGTAATCCTAAAAAGAAAGTTAGTTCTCCTATATGACCGATTTCAAATTCCTTAATCATTATATATTGAAATTCTTATTTAACTGTTCATTTATTGACCTAAAAATAATATCATCTACGTATATTTGTATAAGTTGAACATCATTATTATTTCTTTTAATAAATAGAGTACTATCTACTTTTCCTATTTCAAAATTAGATTGTAATAAATAGGATTTAAGTCTATCATACCATGCTCTAGGAGCTTGTTTTAAACCATGTAAGGCTTTCTTTAATTTATAAATGTGATTTGAAAGTTTTTCATCTGCAAAAGGTGGGGGTTGTTCTATATAAACATCTTCTTTAATAAGACCTTTCAAAAAGGCACTTTTGACATCCATTTGAAATAGTTTAAAACTATTATGATTGGCAAAAGCTAACAGAATTCTAATGGCTTCTAATCTAGCTATAGGAACAAAAGTTTCATCATAACCTATACCTTCCTCTTGACTATATTCTTGAGCAGCTAAACGTGCTTTTTTCTAATGACTTCTCATTGTTCGTTCATTTTATTTCTATAGACCCATTCAGTTCCTATTACTGATGTAATGACCCGTATTTTTGACAATTAAAAATATTAAATTGAATAAGAAATTTTGAAATAAAAATGGTTAGAAATGAAAATTTATGAATTATTAATGTGGATTTTATTAGAATGCAAATTATGACCTTAAATAACTTATTACAATAAGAAAATTATGATAACATATGTTAGTGTGTATTTTTGTGACATTGGTTTGAATGAAATAAATGACTGTCTGAATGTAAATTTCCAATTGATTGGAATAATAAATGTTAATAAGGAATAATAGATGTTTCTTTATCAAAGAAAAATCATATGTTTATTTATTTGAAATGTTTGGTAGCTGAAAGATTGATTACAGGAATAAGAAATCAATTATTTAATAAGAAATCGATAACTTTTGGTTTGTATACAATCATTCCATAAATGCATTAAATGATCATAAATAAGGATTACAATTGTTTATGTATTTATTTATTTGTTTCCACCAATTAGGGTCTATTTGGAAGTGTAAGATTTAAATTAATTGGAAATTTATTTATTGAAATATTCAATTGAAGAAGGAAAGATAAATGAATTGCAATTAATAAATTTAAGGCAATAATGTTTTCATTTGGAATGTACATTATTTTGGGAAATATAAGAATGAATTTAATATTGAATAAGTTGATTATTTTGAACTTTAAGAATGCTTCCATTTATGAATTGAAATTAATGAATAAGCATTTAATGAAAATCAAAGAACGTTTCGAGAATAATAAAAAAGAAACATATGTTTTAATCGAAAAGGAAATTTGATTTAATAAAAAGAATATTGTCAATCAAATTGAAAGAATGTTTCTGAAAATAAATAAAATGAATGTTTTCATTTTGAATCTAAGTATAATTGTATGAAAAAAGAAAAATGTAAATTTGGAAACAATCTTATTCATCCGTCTTAAAATAGCTAGTGTAATAGCCTAAAATTGTGTCACATTAATATCAATTTTAAATAGTTATTTAAAATAGTTAATTTGACGGCAAAAAGGAAAATATGAGTAGAATTGTGTATTGGGATTTATGATAGTTCCATCAAGTTTAAAAATACCGAAATCGTATATTTTGATATATAGGATGATATATTTTCGTTCAGGAATGAAAACGGGTTTTCAGGCGTTCATAACCGCTTTGATCCAGATCAACCTTTCTATTGTCTATAAATATGTTGTTTTGATAAAAACCCTAGCAGCCTTCATAACTTATTGTTCCATTCTTCTGTAGTTTTTTCCTGATCTAACTTTTTATTTTTAATGGTGAATATCCTAAAACCCTAATTTCCAATTTCAAATCAAATTAAAAATTCAAACTGCTCAAGCCCTATCATATAATGTATCATCGCGAAGCTCTCGACGAATGGAGTCAGCGTTTGAAATTCATTTTTGTAATGGAGGCACAGTTTGACCAGAAATCAGTGATTTATTCTCGGCCGTTCATTCTAGGGTTTGGATTCAATGGTGGATTTGCAACAATACGACGATCAGAAGCTACTACAGTGTAAAGGACATCAAGGGGAGTCAATATATTGGTTTGGATCATATAAGATGCATTGAGATTCGCCAGAAATTGGCGGCTTGAGCCGGCGTTTTGGGCCTCGGTCGAAGGCTGAGGGGATGGCAGGTGGAGGCGGCATTGCTGGCGTGGGCGTGTCGGGAATTGGCAAACTCGCCTGTGACCTTGGATTGACCGACGGTGACCTCTGGTGGTGCGCGGCGTTGAATAAAGAATGGTGGCTGTTAGGTTTAAGTGAACGTTTACGATTGGGGAAGGTATTGGTAATTGCAATTTCACCCATGAGTTATTTTATTAAATTTAAAATTTAAATCTTCTAACTTAAATAAATTTTGCATACGAACTCTAATTCATGCGCGTTTCTTTTATTAGACTTGTATTGAAATTCCAGACAATATGAAACTGATTTGGTTGAATTTGGAGACTGTTGAGATTTTGGGCTTATGTTTGGATTTTAATGGGCTAAAATCAAAGGTGGGTGATTAAATCCACTCACGCAATACTGAAATTTTCTGATGTTAGTTGAATCAAAATCATGAAGTGATTAATTATATTGATTGTTGTTTGGAAATTTTATTTTACATTTGAATTGATATTGAATTTGAATTGACACCAAAATTGAATTGATTTTTAATATGAAATTGACAACAAATTGAATTGAACTTTAAATTGATATTGAAATTGAATTGCTAGTTAAACATCCGACATTTGATAACTAATAACTGATGTGATATATTAGTTGATTTGGATGTTGATTGCAATAAGATGCTTATTATTGATATATTGGATGTATGGTTGTTTATTTATTTTGACATATCCCTGGTTATCACCCTATATATTATTGACATCATATAAATTGTCATTTGGACTATTTGAAATGAACTAAGAAATATGTTGAAATGATATATACCTATGTCATTTAAATATGGGTTGAAATGATATATATCCATTAATGTAATTAAAATTGAAATAATTGATCACTTCGGCATAGGGTAGAAAATTATATACGAACATCGGATTTGGTTAAATTAAATGTTATAAAATCTTGAATTTGAATTGGTTTAAACGATATTGTTTTATGGAAAATAAAATTGGATTTATATGAATTGAATTATTTTCAAATTCGAACTTTGAAATTTTGGAATGGAAGTTGTTTAAATGGAATTGTGTTATTATTAACTTTAAATCTTAAAGTTGAATTTGAAACATAATGTAAATTTGACTGAAATGAATTGTTTTAAGGGTTTAAATATTGAATTTTTAACTTTGAATTTATTTTTAATTAAAGTGGTTTAAATTAGTATTTCGAATTTGGGGATTTGAAGACGATTGAACTGAAAGGTAAAAATTAAATTCGGTTTGATTTGGAATTTGAACCTGAGTTCAAATTGTTGAGAAAAGAAAGAAACGGTTTTAATTCAAAATCATTTTAAATATAAATTATTTTAATATTAAAACTATTTTGATATATAAACTATTTTGATATATAAACTATTTTAATATTCCAATTATTTTAATATATAAACTGTTTTCAATATTCAAAACTATTTTCAATATCAAAACTATTTTAAATGTTCAAAACCATTCTTAAATATTCAAACAATTATAATGTTCAAACTAATTAAATTCAAAACTATTTTAATTCAAAACTATTTATAAATTCAAACTTTTTTAATCCGTAACTCGTCTAAATTTAAAGGATTGAGTTTAAATAATGATATCCGTGATATCCAAATGTAAATTTTAAAATTTAAATCCATTTTGAATCTGATTGGTGATATGGAAATATGATACCTTATTGAAATTTAAAATGACCAAACGGTGTGTAAAATGGACGATTGGTTACTAAAGAGATCGGGGCCAGATGAATGGCATACTCAATGTTATTTTACTGGAACCACTTTAATAACCGTGTACGGGGTGGATGTTATCCAGAATGTAGAGGTTGAATTGGTGGTGTTTACTAGAATGAAGAAAGAAAACGATGTTGGTTGACCCCAACACTTATGTCAATTTGAAATGACTAACAGAAGCCTATGTCTGGCCAAGGGGTTAGCTACCTTTAGGGGCCATCGCCCCTTCATATTACTATATTGATTTTGACTTGATCGGTGCCCCTTGATTTGATTTTGGGGGTGATGAACTTGGTCGGTAGTAGTTACAGCGATGTGTTACGACCAGCCAGAAAGGGAAAACTAGTAGAATCCTACCTTAGGCATTGCCTCACGTGCCTTATGATACGATTATCCTTATAAGCGACTACTACGATTTTGTTTTAGTGTTGTCCTATCATGGTGCCTCCCTGGCTATCGACGTTACTGGTTGTGCTACTAAGGCAAATTGTAGGACAATGCTTAAAAACGTGTTAAGGGAGATTAATGTAAAGCCTTAACGCTATTTTAATATTTAGTTTACTAATAAACACCACATATATAATGTAACTTACTACATAGATAATCTAATAGATCCTTATGAGATGGAAAACCCCATAACATCTCTTAAGTTATTTTCACTCATATTTTGCATGACATTGATTTAACTTCATAAGAACTTTTAGTTCTGACTCGAGTTTATTGTTTTTCATTTTGCTCGGGTTAGCCTGAGTATTTCAGTGTTTGAATATGTTATTCCTTGAAGATGAAGATGGAGATTGGTGATCGTATTTATTTATTATTTCACTGCATTATTTTGGTATGTTTGTTATTGTACTCTGATTATGTTGTAAAATAAAAGTTAAATTTATATTGTAAAACAGCTTCATAGGCTGTTTATGTGATTATTATACTTTGTCATTCCGTTGTGAGATTCTGATTATTAATTTTCTTCTCTTCTTATTTCCTTGACAAACCTCATTGATAATCTATCTTTTGGATTGTTTGAGTTAGACTTGTGTGGTTTATTGTCTACTTGAAATGTCCAAAATGGCGGTCATCACAACTGATTTATTTTTAGGCCTTGGGACTAATTCCCAAACATCATTTCGGGTGATCTGATTTAGTTCTTCATGCATAGCGAGAATCCATGAATCATCTAACGATGGGTCCTTTTGATTTTTAGATTCTATAGTTGAGATAACTGCTACATTACTCATTTTATTTGATTGATTTCTTATTTTTACAACAAACTCTATATTTCCTAGAATATTTTTTATAGGATGATCTTTAAAATATTTTTATTTTTTATTTGGATATGAATTTTCAGGGTTATCATTATTTTCACCATTATTGATTTAATTATTTTTATTTAAGTTAATATTTTCATCTTATCAAAACTGGTATTATTGATTTTAAACTTTTTATCAAATGAACATGTAAAGTTTCTCCAATGGTGTTAGTTCTGGTGTTAAAAAATCTACAGGCGTTACTTCTATTAGAATAACCAATAAAAATTCCTTTATTTGATTTAGTATCAATTTTATCTAAATTATCTTTTGTATTTAATATGAAACATTTACTACCAAAAACTATAAAATAGGAAACTTTAGGCTTTTTATTATAAAATAATTCATAAGGAGATTTCTTTGTCAAAGGTCGTATTAATATTCTATTTAAGATATATAGCATGCTGTAGCAATTGCTTCAGCCCAAAAACTTAGCATCATCCTAGCACATTCTTGTATAGTTATATTTTTACGTTCTACTACTCTATTTTGTTGGAGTGTTCATGAAAATGAAAGGTTATGTGTAATTCCTTTCTTATCACAAAAGTTTTCAAAAATTTTATTTTCGAACTCTCCTCTATGATTGCTCCTAATATTTTTAATTTTAGTTGACATTTGATTCTGAATTCTTAAAACCTTAAACATTTCAAAAGCTTCACTTTTAAGTTTTAAGAAAATTGTCCATGTATGTCTAAAAAAATCATCTATAATTACAAAAACATATCTATTATGGTTTATTGATTGTATTTTCAAGGGTCCAAAAATATCTATGTGAAGAAGTTCAAGAGGATAAGAGGTAGAAATGATATCTTTTGGTTTAAAAGAATTTTTATGAATTTTTCCTAGTTGACAAGCATCACATAAGTTATTGATATTAAAACTCATTTTAGAGAGACCTCTAACAATTCATATCTAGAAATTTTAAATAAGTGTCTAAAATTCAAATGACCAAATCTTTTGTGCCAATCCAAGGGTCACTAGACTCGGCCAAAAAACACAGATTTTCATTAGACACTTTTATACTTAAGATATATATGTTACATTTTCTAGTACCTTCAAAGATAATATTTAACTCATTATCTTTAATGTGACAAATATCTTTTTTAAATTTAAATTTAAAACGCTTATTGCATAGTTGACTAATGCTAAGCAAATTATGTTTTAAATTCCTAACCAGCAAAACATTGAAAATAGTAGGAGTTTTATAGTTACCAATATTGTCGATGCCAATCACATATCCTTTAGAGTTGTCTCCGAAATTAACCGATCCACCACTTTGTAAAGAATATTCTTCAATATCTCCGAATTTTCAGTCATGTGTCTTGAGCATTCACTATCCAGTATCCATTTTCCTTCTTGATTTGTGATGTTTGAATATAAAGTGTTTTTTCACCATTAGCCATATAAAAAATTTGTTCCTCCAATTCAACATTATACCTTTCTAAAAAATTAAGTGACTTTTCAAAATGATTAGTTTCTAATGTACTTGAAAGAAATATATTGGTTTTACAAATTTAATTTTCCCTAAAAGTGTTAAAAAGATTATTATACCAGCCATTTATACTTCAAAAATTCTAATTACGAGTTTTTGTAAACCTAGTGCTCTGATACCAAATGTGGATTGCGGAATTATGGACCTTAAGGCTATTTTAACACTAGATGGGGGTGAATAGTGTTTTCTAACTAATGTAAATATTTTTAATTTTCTTTCAAGAGTGATATGAAATCACAAATTAACAACACAGAATTATACTAATAATCAATCACAGATGTAATCATAGATAAAAGTAAAAGTAGTAAAGTAAAGTAAAGAGTTAGAGAGATGACACCATGGATTTTATATTGGTTCGGATTTTTCTACATCCAGTCCAACACAATTACTTATACAGATTTCTTTTCAAATGCCAATCTTTAATCGGGTAGAAGGAAAATCCAAATATCATCTTGATTTTAAGGTTATGAGACACACCCTCATGTATTCTGAGTCCGGGGTAAACTCACTTGATTTGACTGGGCTATAAGCACACCCACTAGATATGAATGGCCACTAAGCACACTCACTTGATTTGAATGAGTTACAAGCACAACCACTTGATTTGAACGGGCTACAAGCATACCCAAGCAAACACAAATAGAGTTGATAGTTTTTCTAAAGAGAAATTCTTGTACATTAGATACAACGGATCCTATAGTCCCTTGGATAACACTTTGATCCTTGAAATGAGAGAGACAGAGAGATGTTTCCAAAATGGTAAGAAATTAGTATTGAATTAATATAATGAAGTATGTGTTTGCGCCAAAAATGGTCACAAACCCCAAGTGTTGTGAAAGCACCAGTGTATGAATATAAATCAACAATATTCACACACAATTCACAGATCTAAGCAAATAACAAATAGCAATCCAGAAATAATGAACAGTGACACAAGATTTATAGTGGTTCGGCTATCTCCGGCCTACGTCCACTTCAAGGTTTTTATGATTTTATTGCTCGATGCTTGAAGATTACAATTTCGTGTGTTGTATTACAACTGATTTTCTAAGCTAAGTCTGGATCTAAGGCAGCAGTGGTGATCTGGAGTAAATCTGGCAGAGTCTGGGCGCTCTTTAGCTCTCAAAATTGTCCGACCTCTTTTCTGAATGACCAGGGGCTCTATTTATAGGTGTAGGAGGCTGATATTTCGCCTAAATTGAAGGGAGACCAGTTCTGGCACGTGAGGGGGCCCACGTGGCCGAAATCTGGAGATCCGGGCCCACTTTGGGATCGATTCGACCCTTGGTTCGAATCGATCAAGAAATTGTCCAATCAAGCTGAAATTTGGTGTGGACATTCTTCAACATGTGCTCAAGCTTCTGTGAAAATTTCATAGCATTTGGACTTGTAGATCTCAAGTTATGATCGATTCAAGTTGACGTTTTTCGCTTCCTGGAGTCGTTCGAATCGATATGCTCGAATCGATTCGTTCGAATCGATTTTCCTGCACGCGAAGACTATGGTGTGGTGCGCATGCCTCGGGTCAACCCTCCTTTATCTCCGAGTTTTACTGAGTCATGGCCGGGGTTTTAGCTATGTCGACGTGGTGGACTCGAGGTGATCGATTCGAAGACGTGCTTCCTTCAAATCGATCTGGGTAACCTTCAGTCGATTGATACGAAGATTCCACTGTTTGAAGGGATTCGAAGGTGGGAACGTTCCAATGGATTCGAGCTATTGGATTCGAACTAAGGCTTGCTCAATGGAGTCGAAGCAAGGCGTATTCTGATGGGTTCGAAGCAAGGGTTGTCGTGATCGATTCGAGGCAGAGGCTGGCTCGATGGAGTCGAAGCTATAGTCCTTTTCATGGATTCGGAGGATCTCTCCTTGATGGATTCGAAGGCAAGAGTACCTCGATGGATTCGAACCGTGTCCTCGTGGATGGATTCGAACTAACATGTGGTCTATCGATTCGAACCTATGCTATATCTTCCATCTCCTTTTGGCGATATCTTGAGCATACGAACTCGGATTGACTCGAAACTTGGAACGTTGTTTCATCTGGCCTTGCTTGACATGTCTTATCAATTGCAGCCCGATCCGGACTCGGACAAAATTCATCGATATCAATGGTGATCCTGCGATGCACAATCGATGTTCATGACTAATAATCATTGATTTTCAGTTAATCTTTGGGTATCTCGGCTTTGCCAAAAGTTGGGATAACATTTTGCCCCCCAAAACACGCCTTTTGGTAAAAGGTGTGTTTTGATTAATCTCAAATTGAATGCAGTGAGTTCATGTTTTATTCATAGCTTATAGCATTTTCAATCAAGTCCATGGCTGTTCGAAGCCGAATTGTTATCAATTTTTTCCAGTGGGAGTTAAGAATGAAATTCCACGATCTCTCCGTACTATTGATGGTCACTCTGGACCTTTGTCAAACCCATTCTAGATTTAGCGATTGAATAGAAAGATCTTGTTGCATGTTGCGACTTTTCTATTGATTAGAAAAACACAAATTTTAATAAATTCTGCAAGCGCACAGGCGTGTAGTATGCAGGTCGAACACAGGGAATTGCATTTTAAAACAATTGAAATTCATTTTTAAATCTTAGGCGTGTTAAACAAATTCGATGATGGTTTTGAACGGATAATAAAAACAATAATAAAAGCAATCACCCTGAAATTCCAAATTTCACTGAAACTAATCAACGAAATTTACTGTAGAATTCAGAGTAGAAATAAAAAGTACGGAAGGGAAATAAACAGAGTAAACAACTGGAAATCAAACGAACTGTATTTAAATTACTGAAAAGAGTACTAAAACAAAAATAAACAGACTGCTAAAACTAATTAACAAATCTGTCCATGCTCTGAAATAAATAACATTGCTAAAAAAATAAACTAGAAGAAAGAAGTGCTGGGTAAGAGATCATCCTTCTGGTTGCTATCTCTTCTGTATTTATAGAGTTTTCCTTTGAAAATATCAGTCCAACTTTTCACAAAAGAATGGGTCCACATCACTTGCTCTGCCGAAATATATGTACTGATCTATTCAAGCTTCAATTGATGAAAGAAAATAATGTGGCCACGTAGTCATTGCTTGAATTGGTCCATATTGCTTTGAATTGATGTTTGCTACTTTGAGAATATGCAGCCAATATTTACTAAATCAAAGTTTGTGCATGCTTTGCCACGTCATTGATTGAAGAAAATATATGTTGAACATGGTTGGTCCCCACTTGCTTGAATTAATTAAATTTGTTCCATGCTTTGAGTTTGAGCACGTGACTTGCTTTATTAAGTTGGAAATGGGAGTAATTTGAGATATATATGATTTGTTCCTCATGTTGCTTGCACCCATATGCTGAAGTGAGAACGTGAACTGACTCATTACGCCGAAATATACATGTCTTATTGCTTGATTTATTTGGTGCTCAAAATGTTGCTCTCTTTGCTGCGTGACTCTTGAACCAATGGACGGCACAACCGGTTAATTTCAACGTTGCACTTCGGAATCTATATTCTGCAAAACCACAATAAAATACCCGTATAATACCGCTTTATTAAAATAAAAATATATGAAACAAACGGTTTAAAATGCAGAAAAATACGTTCATCAAATACCCCCACACTAGAACTTTATTCGTCCTCGAATAAGCAAGAAAATAAAAACTAACGAAATCCTTTTTCGTAGGAAACACGATTGCATTGAGCATATGCAACAAGCCGTTAAACCTCTAGGTGTCCCTAGTAGGACGAGTGGTGTCTCGTGAGGGTTTTCAGCAGATACTACCCACAAAATCCAAATGCAGTATGTGAGGATCCTAATGTACTACATGAATGCAAAATTTTAAACAAATGGAGACTTGATTTATTTCAGAATAATTGAAACAAAGTAATGTAGATCAGTTTTAGTCAACTTCTAGAAATTTTTGGTTCCTCACTAAACACAAATTTCAAGATAACTCAAGTTTTCATACATTAGATTCTAGTTTAGCCAGTTGTTTCGGTCGATAACGTAGTGCAGTCATGAAATAATCTCTTCATTGTTAATCATAGTTTTTCAAAATGGTATTTATCATTTCCATTTGTATAACAAGCCAAATCAATAAAGTCAAGAATAGCTTACTCTCTCTTTATTAAATTTTATATATATATATATATACACACCTAACCTTAGGACCAAGGTATACCACCCATGCACTGCCTCGCGGGCTTACGTGAGCGTTGGGACAGAGCTTGGCGGATTGTGCAAACCGACGCTGACTATGTCAGAAAAGGTCGGTAATCCTTAGGTGATTATTTATTTAATTTCTTTATACACCTAACTCAGAATGCTGAGGCCAGATATACCATCCATGCACTGCCTCACGGGCTTACGTGAGAAGAGTACAGAGCGTGGCGAGTGTACACACTTTCATAAGTGTGTACACCTATTGACTCTAGGTGTTTCTTAAACATTTTTTTTAAATGAACTGAAGAGAGTTATGCAAATCAACTTAACACCACTTAACTTCAATGATTTGAAATGTCAACGCATGTACTTTAAATCTACCACTTTTTTAAACAAAGACTACAATTTAGAAAGGATTTCATAACCATCACCTACGAATCTCCCTATATACTAACCTCACTATTATCGCTTGTAATTCAACTTTTCATTATATTTTACATTTGAAATTAGCGATTCACAAAAATTTTTATTAATTGACTTCAACTGTTTACTTACTTTGTCTTGACTAGTTAAAAATAAATCAAAGTCCTGAAAATAATGGAAAATGAGATGAAGCTTGAAAAAAAAAATTGAAAACAAATTTGAAAACAAATAATGAGATGAATTTTTTTTTGAAGTGATGCCACACTATGAAGTATGAACAAAAAAATATGAGATATGCGTCCCCCCCACACTGGAATGAGACAGTGTCCCAACTGTCAAATGGAATGCACATGCATATGAAAAAAAAACTAAAAAGAAAAACTAAAAGAAATACAACCTGATATGTACAAGATAGTGAGTGGCTCATGCCGAATAGCTAGGTTCGTGGAGATCCACGAACTCGTCGTCCTCGTGTTGTTCGAACTCTAGAAATGGCTTCAAGCGTTGTCCATTGACCTTTGAAATGGAACCGTCCCTAGGATTTTCAATTTCAACTGCACCATAAGGGTATACGGTTTTCACAATATATGGACCTGTCCATCGAGATCTCAATTTGCCCGGAAATAAATGAAGTCTGGAATTATATAAGAGAACTTTCTGCCCTACTTCGAATGTCTTACGAAGTATGAATTTATCATGATAAAATTTAGTTTTCTCTTTATAAATCTTTGCATTTTCAAACGCTTCATTTCTTAGTTCTTCTAATTCTGACAATTGTAATTTACGATGTGATCCGGCTTTTTCCATGTTAAAATTAAGATATTTGATTGCCCAAAGTGCGCGGTGCTCGAGCTCAGCGGGTAAATGACATGCTTTTCCAAAAATTAATCGGTAGGGTGACATTCCTAGATTGGTTTTAAAAGCTGTGCGAAATGCCCAAAGAGCATCTATCAATTTAGATGACCAATCTTTTCTATTTGAGTTCACTGTCTTTTCAAGAATTTGTTTGATCTGTCTGTTGGAAATCTCGACTTGACCACTAGTCTGTGGATGATATGGAGTAGATAGTTTATGCGTGATAGAGTATTTCTTAAGAAGAGATTCAAAAGCACGATTACAGAAATGAGAACCGTTATCACTTATGATAGCTCGAGGTGTACCAAAACGAGAAAATATGTTTTCTTTCAGAAATTTGACAACAACTTTATTGTCGTTCGTTCTGGTGGGAATGGCTTCAACCCATTTAGACACGTAATCCACTACAAGGAGGATGTACAGATTTCCAAAAGAATTCGGAAAAGGTCCCATGAAATCGATGCCCCAAACATCAAAAATTTCGATAACAAGGATTGGGTTTAGAGGCATCATGTTACGTTTGGAAATACGGCCTGTTTGTTGACATCGAGCGCATTTGGAGCAAAATTCGTGAGCGTCACGAAAAAGAGAGGGCCAATAAAAACCGCACTGTAATACCTTGGCAGCGGTTTTCTTTGCTCCAAAGTGTCCTCCACATGCGTGATTATGTGAAAAAGAGAGAATACTGTGGAATTCATGTTCGGGGACACACCTACGAATGATCTGATCAGGACAATATTTAAAGAGATAAGGATCGTCCCAGTAAAAGTTTCGAACATTGGAGAGAAATTTTTGTTTATCTTGTTTTGACCAATGGGAAGGTGTTTCATTTGTGACAAGATAATTTACAATATCGGCGTACCATGGTGCACTAGAAATAGAAAGAATTTGTTCATCGGGCAAATGATCGTTGATTTGAGTGTCATCGACGTTTTCGTGCACAATACGGGAGAGATGGTCGGCTACGACATTTTCAGAACCCTTTTTGTCTCGTATTTCTAAGTCAAACTCTTGAAGAAGTAGGATCCAACAGATTAAGCGGGCTTTGGCATCCTTCTTCGTGAGTAAATACCGTAATGCGGCATGATCGGTGTAAACTATAACTTTAGAACCTACGAGATATGATCTAAACTTATCGAGGGCGAAGACAACTGCTAAAAACTCTTTTTCTGTGGTTGAGTAATTCAATTGAGCATCGTTTAGAGTTTTGCTAGCATAGTAGATGACTCGAGGAAGTTTATCGACTCGTTGACCCAAGATGGCTCCAACGGCATAATCAGAAGCGTCACACATTAATTCAAAAGGCAGAGTCCAATCTGGAGGTTGGATGATGGGTGCAGTGGTCAAGATCGATTTAAGGGTTTCAAAAGACGTTTTACATTCATCGGAAAAGTCAAATTTAACGTCTTTTGCTAGAAGATTTGAGAGAGGTTTTGAAATTTTTGAAAAATCTTTAATGAACCTTCTATAAAATCCCGCATGGCCAAGAAATAAGCGAATGTCCTTGACGGACTTTGGAGGAGGAAGGTTAGCAATAAGATCAACTTTAGATTTATCAACTTCTAGGCCATTTTTAGAGACAACATGGCCTAAGACAATTCCTCGCTTAACCATAAAATGACATTTTTCCCAATTAAGCACAAGAGATTTCTCCTTACATCGCTTTAAGACACGTTCTAAACGAAGGAGGCATTGATCAAAAGATGACCCATAGATTGAAAAATCGTCCATGAATATTTCTAAGAAGTCCTCCACCATATCGGAAAATATACTCATCATACATCTCTGAAAGGTGGCGGGGGCATTACAAAGACCGAAGGGCATGCGATGATAAGCGAAAGTTCCAAAGGGACATGTGAACGTCGTTTTGTGTTGATCCTCTAACGCAATAGGAATTTGATTATAGCCGGAGTAACCATCAAGAAAACAGTAATATTCATGATCGGCTAAACGTTCAAGCATTTGATCAATGAAAGGGAGGGGAAAATGATCTTTTCTTGTTGCTGTATTGAGTTTTCGATAGTCGATGCAGACACGCCATTTTGTTTTGACTTTTGTGGGAACAAGTTTGTTATTTTCATTTGTGATCACAGTGATTCCAGATTTCTTTGGTACAACTTGTACCGGACTTACCCAAGTACTGTCAGAGATAGGGTAGATAATGTCATTGTCTAAACATTTGATAATCTCTTCCTTTACCACTTCTCTCATATTGGGATTTAGTCGCCTTTGAGCTTCGCGGGTGGGTTTAGCCTCATCGATTAAATGTATTCGATGTTCGATGATTGATGGACTAATTCCTTTAATATCGGCGATTACCCATCCTAATGCCTCTTTATTTTCCCTTAAAATTTTCAAAAGTTGTTCTTCTTGGTCCTTAAGGAGATCGGTGGCCAAGATTACAGGGAAATTTTCCGAAGAATCTAAGTATGCGTACTTAAGCTCGATTGGAAGAGGTTTGAGTTCTAATTTAGGGCGTTCTTCGGTTGAGGCTTCGATGGAAGTCAATTGATTGAATTCTAGCGAATCATAAGAAGAGTGGAGCAAATCATTTAATTCAGAAATGTATTCATCCTCGTTGAAGTTGGAATTAAAATGATCTAGGCACATATTAAGAGATTCTGTGGTATCGCTAAAATCATTTTCTACAATTGTTTGAATCATGTCAATTTCTTCTATTTCAAGATCCCTTGGTTGTTTGTTAAGATTGAAAATATTTAGTTCGATGGTTAGGTGTCCAAAGGAAAGTCGAAGTTGACCATTCCTACAATTTATGATAGCATTTGATGTTGCCAAGAATGGACGGCCTAATATCAAGGGAATTTAACTGTTCGGATTTGAGACGGGAGCGGTCTCTAGGACTATGAAATTGACTGGGAAATAGAATTGCTCAATTTGTATCAAAACATCTTCAACTGTGCCTAATGGTTTTTTGACAGATCGATCAGCTAGTTGAATTGTGATGTTTGTAGGCTTTAATTCCCCTAGTCCAAGTTGACAGTACACAGTATAAGGTAGAAGATTTACACTCGCTCCAAGATCAAGTAGGGCATGACTAATGTGAGTGTTACCAATTTTACAACCGATTGTAGGACAACCGGGGTCCTTATACTTGATTGGGGAGGGATTCGAAAGAACAGAGCTAGTATTTGCAGTTAGAAATGCGGTCTTTGGAACGTTCGTGGCACGTTTTTGAGTACATAGCTCTTTAAGACACTTGGCATATTGAGGAATTTGCTCAATGGTATCAAGAAGTGGAATATTGATTCGAACTTGTTTGAAGATTTCAAGAATTTGGTCAAAATTAGCAGGCTTCTTCTTTTTGTTGAGTCTATGAGGAAATGGAGCTATGGGTTTATAGACTCGTTCGGTAGTTTTTTCATTTGAAGAAGAAGGTGTTATACTAGATGGTGAAGATAAAGAAACTGGAATGTTGGGGTTGCCAACATCAGAAGGTGAAGAGTGGTTGGGATTGCCAACCTTGGATGAAGAATGAGAGTTGATAGGATCGACAACAGTGGGTGTCGACTGAGTCTCAGAATTTTGAACATGGGTTAATTTTAGAGAGGATGTCAGGGTTGCCGACGTGGTTGTCTACCTTCTTTCCAGACCTTAATGTGGTGACAGCATTAACTGGATTTATATTTTCGTCCTCACAAGAATTTGCTCCTCGAGTGTTATACTTTGGATTCACTTTGGGTTGACTAGGCAATTTACCTTTCTCATTGATTTTCATAAAGTCCTTCATCATAATCAACAATTGTTCATTTTGTTTAGTGATTTGCTCAATTCTCGCATCTTGGTTAGTGATTTGTTTTTCTAATCGAGCAATTTCTTGTGATGATTGAGAAGGTTGGGCTGATGAATTGAAATTAGGATGCCTATATGGTTGATTCGAAGGTTTTGTTTGAGGAGTGGGTTGAGAATTTTGAGCATTAGAAGTTGGGGCTCGATAATTCGGATTTGGTATCATCGGATACAAATGTGATGGATTAGCCGCATTGTTAGGATTTGACCATGAAAAATTTGGATGATGCTTCCAGTTAGGGTTGTATGTGGATGAGTAAGGACTGTTTTGAGCTATAGCATTGATTTGGTCTTGTGTGTAGTAATGGGGTAGTCCTTCTCCTTCTTGAGGAGTTTGGGCTTCTATAGGAAGATGTGATGGGTCAATGGCATGTACTCCTCTGTTTGGAGTACGAATTGGAACACGAATTGTTTCCCATTGCATATCCTTTTCCGAATACTCTTCTAAAAATTCCCAAGCTTCCTTGTCTGTTTTTGCCATGAATTCTCCTCCGCACATTGATTCGAGTTGGGATCTTGTTTGATAGTTAAGCCCTTCATAGACAATTTGGCACAAGACGTGTCTAGGAATTGCATGATGAGGGCAACTATATAACAATTGATTGAACCTTTCAAAATATTTTGAAAAAGTTTCTCCTTCATTCTGAGAGAATTGATTGATTTCAGTTTGAATTTTAAGAGTTTTGTGGAAAGGAAAAAACTTTTTCAAAAATATAGTGACGAAATCGTCCCAACTTTTAATTGAATTTTTAGGAAGAGAATTAAGCCATCTTTTCGCGCTTTCTAGAAGCGCGAATGGAATAAGCCGTAGCTTGATGGATTCATTAGAAAGTTGTTGCATTTTAGTTGTAGATGCGTATAACTCAAATTCACTAAGAAATTCATATGCATTTTCAGACCCAGTGAATTTTGATACCCCTTGGATAAAAGAATGTTTTAGCTCAAAATTATTTCCTTCGGCAGGTGGAAATGAAATAACCGAAGGTTGAACAGTTCTAGTTGGATAACATCGGTCTTTAAGTGACAATGGTCTGTTCCCATGAAATTCATTATTTCCAGCATGTGATCTAGGTGATGAGTTAGCTGAAGTGTGATGTGAACCGTGATTGCTCATATTCGTTTGATTTAAATTTTCCGTTGATTTGTTTAACGAGAAATTTTGGCTTTCTAAACGGTTAAAATTATTTCTTGCCCAAACGCGCATAAACAAATCAAGGTGTAATAGCCAAAAGTAAATTTAAACAGCTTACAGTTGGACACCTGTAGAGTAGAAAATTACTTACAGAGGGGTATGGCGATCCGTCAAGTGCAGCTAAGTAGCGCTAGCGGATCAAACTCCAGAGTTTGCGGTTGCTATGTTGTTGCTACCAGTCAAATATCTAAGAGCGGATAAGCTTAGAAAAAATTAAACTGCAACCGTGTGTATATTTAAATGAAACGTGACTGAAATAAGCTAAAATGGAATGTAACTTGATGAAATAATGCAATGAAGTATGCTTCTGTTATGTGAAAACTATGTATGAATGAATAAGGAAACATGAAAATGTGTACTGCAGTGACCACTGAAAAGTGTAAGAGTAAAATAGAACTAACGTGTCATGTGGTGAAAATTAGTGCAATGTGAATGATCGTGGAAGTAGAGTGAAAACACAGTGAACGTGCAAACAATCTACGCAAGTTTTTAAAAAAATTTAAACAAAAACTTACGTGTGAACGTGCAGACAAGCTACGTGAGTTGTATATAAAAGAAATTAAGACTTACATGCAATTTGAAGACAAACTGAAATTTATGCGTGAACTAAATAAAAAAAATGCAAGCTGCTGGTAAAAGATGGTTACGTGATTACGTGAGTATGAGAATGGAAATGTGGACAAAGAGCTGATTTAATGCAAGCAACGAAATGTGGACAAAAACTTTCGTGTGAACTATAAATTGTGAACCAAGCTGTATGAAATACGTAACAATGAGATGGTTACGTGGCAACTAACTAAGTGTTTATGTGTAAATAGTGCAAGCTTAAACAGAACTAAACAATACAAATTGCCACTACGTGAATACATTGAATGTGAACAGAACAGTGGGTGAATATGCAACTGACATGCAAAATGTGCAACTGTGAAATTGACGTAAACAGAAATGAAATGCAAAATGTAACGTAAAAAAAATAATTAATGAAACAGAACGAAACAATATGCGAAACTTGAAAATATGTAGCGAACAATTTTTTTTTTTAAGTAAAACGCTACTTTAGTGAAAAGAACTGAAAAACGAAAAAAAAAACGAATTTTTTTTTAGAGAAGAGCTAATGCAAAAATAATAAATTAACACGAATAGATAAAAAAAACAGAAAAATCAAAAATTTCAAAATAACAACTCCCCGGCAACGGCGCCAAAAACTAGTTGCGACTTTTCTATTGATTAGAAAAACACAAATTTTAGTAAATTCTGCAAGCGCACAGGCGTGTAATATGCAGGTCGAACACAGGGAATTGCGTTTTAAAACAATTGAAATTCATTTTTAAATCTTAGGCGTGTTAAACAAATTCGATGATGGTTTTGAATGGATAATAAAAACAATAATAAAAGCAATCACCCTGAAATTCCAAATTTCACTGAAACTAATCAACGAAATTTACTGTAGAATTCAGAGTAGAAATAAAAAGTACGGAAGGGAAATAAATAGAGTAAACAACTGGAAATCAAACGAACTGTATTTAAATTACTGAAAAGAGTACTAAAACAAAAATAAACAGACTGCTAAAACTAATTAACAAATCTGTCCATGCTCTGAAATAAATAACATTGCTGAAAAAATAAACTAGAAGAAAGAAGTGCTGGGTAAGAGATCATCCTTCTGGTTGCTATCTCTTCTGTATTTATAGAGTTTTCCTTTGAAAATATCAGTCCAACTTTTCACAAAAGAATGGGTCCACATCACTTGCTCTGCCGAAATATACGTACTGATCTATTCAAGCTTCAATTGATGAAAGAAAATAATGTGGCCACGTGGTCATTGCTTGAATTGGTCCATATTGCTTTGAATTGATGTTTGCTACTTTGAGAATATGCAGCCAATATTTACTAAATCAAAGTTTGTGCATGCTTTGCCACGTCATTGATTGAAGAAAATATATGTTGAACATGGTTGGTCCCCACTTGCTTGAATTAATTAAATTTGTTCCATGCTTTGAGTTTGAGCACGTGACTTGCTTTATTAAGTTGGAAATGGGAGTAATTTGAGATATATATGATTTGTTCCTCATGTTGCTTGCACCCATATGCTGAAGTGAGAACGTGAACTGACTCATTACGTCGAAATATACATGTCTTATTGCTTGATTTATTTGGTGCTCAAAATGTTGCTCTCTTTGCTGCGTGACTCTTGAACCAATGGACGTCACAACCGGTTAATTTCAACGTTGCACTTCGGAATCTATATTCTGCAAAACCACAATAAAATACCCGTATAATACCGCTTTATTAAAATAAAAATATATGAAACAAACGGTTTAAAATGCAGAAAAATACGTTCATCATTGCACTCCGGCGTTGTTTTCTATCCCTTGCACTCTGGCCCCAGCTAGGGCGTATAGCGATGCCTTGGTCATTCTGGGCCGATCGTAGCCTCTCTGGGCTCTTACTGGATCCAATCCTGTCACTCTCCGGTGAAGGGGAAACAACGATGAGTGAGCCGATCCTGTCGCTCTCCGGCGAAGCGGCTACACCCCCTGCACTCCGGTTCAGTGTATCTGAACATTAAGCGATGTCATGGCCCAAATTGTGGGCCGATCATAGCCTCTCCGGGCTCTTATCGAATCCCAATCCAATCACTCTCCGGTGAATGAGAAACGATGCTTAAGTGAGTCGATCCTGTCGCTCTCCGGCGAAGCAACTCACTTCTTGTACTCCGGACCCCGCCTCTCCGGGTAAGGTCATAAAGCGATCATGTTTATATTGATATTTAATGTTCACCCTTTAACTCTCCGGTCAAAGGTAAATTCATGTTTATTTACTGAATTCAAGTTCCAGTGTTCAATCTCAAACAAAGGGAAAAAAAACTAGATAAAGCCTCTCCGGGCGGGGCGGTCTATTACCATCTCAGAGCATGCCTAGGGATCTCTCCGGTTCCCGTACATGAGTAAGTGGAATAGCCGTTTTATTTTGAAATCAAATCTAAGGAAACTAAGTGGCCAAAGCTCATATCCTGAACTTGGCCCTTGCCATCGTGATCAGTTGATGACGAGTCGTGATCCCGATCCAGGATCATTCCTGTTAGGTTGAGGTGGCAATTGTTCGGGCCTAACCGTCGTTGTACGTTCTCTGACATACTGTGGCAATCTACCGCTCCTGGCATGTTCTTCCACCTCATCCTTCAGGTGGCGGCATTCATCGGTAGTGTGCCCATCTAGCTCATGGAATAGGCAGTATTTTCCAGTCATGCGTTCCCGCTCCGTGGGATCTCTCCTGGGTGGTTTTCGATACGGGAGTTGCCCCCGAGTTTCAGTGTAAATCCATTCCAGTCCTGCCACCAAGTCTGTGTATTGCCTGAATCTAGGCTCTCGGAATTTCTTCCGTTTGTCAGGACCATCATGTGCGTCATCCTGCTTTCTCTTTCCTTTGTCCACCCTGGACTGTTCCCTGGTGGTTCCTTCGCCTTGTGCAACATTTATTTCCTGCCTCTCAGCCCGTGATTCTTCTAACCGAATGAATTTTTCAGCTTCATGGAAAAACTCTCCAAGATCTCGCGGTGGATCTTTAGTCAAAGAGTCTTTGAATTCAATGCCTTCCCCAACTCCTGCCACTACCGCCATCAGAATCATTGATGGATCCGGGTGATCTACAGAAGTCACCGTTGCATTGAATCGTAGTAGAAAATCTTTTATGGACTCTCCGGTCCTTTGCTTTATTTAAGCTAGAGTCATCACACTTTTGGGCCGTGTTACGTGGACCCTGAACTGTCTCATGAAGCAATCCACAAGCTCGCCCCATGTCCTGATTGATCCAGTCTCTAATTGTCTGAACCAAAGTGCAGCCAAATCTGATAAAAATAAAGGGAAACATCGTGCCATCACTTCCTCGGATGCTCCAAGTACTTCCATGTGTCTAATGTATTTGGTAATATGCATGGTTGGATCCGACTTCCCGTCATACGAATCCAGCATTGGTAGTTTGAACTTTGGAGGGTTCCGTGCATTCCTGATATTCGGAGCGAACGGACTCCGACTAACTTCTTCCAATCCTCCTCCTGACAACCCTCCTCTCATGAGTCGCCTCACTAGGCCAATCATTCTTTCATCTCCATCTAGGGGTTGCCCCCTTGTCATGTTTCTGTCTTGCCCTCCAAGTCTTGTAGGGAATTCTGGTACGTACTCTTCGGGCGGCTCGTTAGCATTTGTGTTGGCCCTAGCCGGTTGAGCTCCCTCCAAAGGTCCTTCTGTGTTGGATCCTGCGGGCCTGCCCCCAAGCCCTTGTTGATTGCCTTCTGGTTCTGTATTCTGTCCTACGTTGGGTTCCATAGCCCTGGCTCCTTGTTCCGCATTCACAGCCGCTATAGCTGGTCCTGGGTTTTGTGTTCCTGCAGCTCTCATTTGTTCAAAGAAATTCTGTAGCATCTCTTGTTGGCTTTTCATCATTCTTTCCTGCATTTGGTTATTCATAGCCTCCATCTCTTCTCTAGTAATGTAGATCGAAGCTTGTCCTTCACCAGCGCCAGAGGATGCTTCTTGACTTCCTCCTTGTTGGCTCCTCTCAGCTCTTTGTTTTTTACTTGTTTGTCGAGTCATTGTAGAGTCAAATCTGAATCCTTAAAATTTCAAACCTAAACTTTGAATCTGGTGTAGCGGGTGCTAGTTCTTCTCAGTGAAAGCACCAAAGTGTTTGCGCCAAAAATGGTCACAAACCCCAAGTGTTGTGAAAGCACCAGTGTATGAATATAAATCAACAATATTCACACACAATTCACAGATCTAAGCAAATAACAAATAGCAATCCAGAAATAATGAACAGTGACACAAGATTTATAGTGGTTCGGCTATCTCCGGCCTACGTCCACTTCAAGGTTTTTATGATTTTATTGCTCGATGCTTGAAGATTACAATTTCGTGTGTTGTATTACAACTGATTTTCTGAGCTAAGTCTGGATCTAAGGCAGCAGTGGTGATCTGGAGTAAATCTGGCAGAGTCTGGGCGCTCTTTTGCTCTCAAAATTGTCCGACCTCTTTTCTGAATGACCAGGGGCTCTATTTATAGGTGTAGGAGGCTGATATTTCGCCTAAATTGAAGGGAGACCAGTTCTGGCACGTGAGGGGGCCCACGTGGCCGAAATCTGGAGATCCGGGCCCACTTTGGGATCGATTCGACCCTTGGTTCGAATCGATCAAGAAATTGTCCAATCAAGCTGAAATTTGGTGTGGACATTCTTCAACATGTGCTCAAGCTTCTGTGAAAATTTCATAGCATTTGGACTTGTAGATCTCAAGTTATGATCGATTCAAGTTGACGTTTTTCGCTTCCTGGAGTCGTTCGAATCGATATGCTCGAATCGATTCGTTCGAATCGATTTTCCTGCACGCGAAGACTATGGTGTGGTGCGCATGCCTCGGGTCAACCCTCCTTTATCTTCGAGTTTTACTGAGTCGTGGCCGGGGTTTTAGCTATGTAGACGTGGTGGACTCGAGGTGATCGATTCGAAGACGTGCTTCCTTCGAATCGATCTGGGTAACCTTCAGTCGATTGATACGAAGATTCCACTGTTTGAAGGGATTCGAAGGTGGGAACGTTCCAATGGATTCGAGCTATTGGATTCGAACTAAGGCTTGCTCAATGGAGTCGAAGCAAGGCGTATTCTGATGGGTTCGAAGCAAGGGTTGTCGTGATCGATTCGAGGTAGAGGCTGGCTCGATGGAGTCGAAGCTATAGTCCTTTTCATGGATTCGGAGGATCTCTCCTTGATGGATTCGAAGGCAAGAGTACCTCGATGGATTCGAACCGTGTCCTCGTGGATGGATTCGAACTAACATGTGGTCTATCGATTCGAACCTATGCTATATCTTCCATCTCCTTTTGGCGATATCTTGAGCATACGAACTCGGATTGACTCGAAACTTGGAACGTTGTTTCATCTGGCCTTGCTTGACATGTCTTATCAATTACAGCCCGATCCGGACTCGGAAAAAATTCATCGATATCCATGGTGATCCTGCGATGCACAATCGATGTTCATGACTAATAATCATTGATTTTCAGTTAATCTTTGGGTATCTCGGCTTTGCCAAAAGTTGGGATAACAGTATGAATTTATTCTATATGATTTTGAAGAGAATAGAGTATATTTTTCAAGAGAGTAAAAGGAGGGAAGAAAGTACGTAATTAGTTATCAAGGAATTCGTTTGCACTCCCCTTTATATAATAAATTAATAGTTGTCTCCATTTGTGAAAGGTTATGTCAAATAGATACTTTCATTCAAAATCTGAAAAACCATTTGGCGGCATGTATGTCGACATATCCTATACAATGTCAATATATGCTAGTTTAAAATGAAAATTGTTAATTTTTTAAAATGTTTTGAAAATCCTATACTTTGTAAAATAATTGAGCATAGTTTTTAAATATTTTGAACTCTAGAAAACTTTTATAAAATATTTTTTAAATTAAAATAATTTATTTTTGTTTTAAAATATCAAAGATCAACATTTGGAGATAATGATCAAAAATTGCTATCAAAGACTTTAATAATGTATACTAATGACTCTATACACTAAATTATAACCTTGAGATCTTCTTTTCTTTGTCTTTGAACTCATGAGTCTTCATATCTTAATCTTGAGTCTTTATACTGTATAGTCTTCGATTTAACACCTGTATAATATTCTAAACTAAATATTTTATAATTTTGAAAATCATTAGTATCTATATATTATATGATTATATATGGTTGTTATCATCAAAATCTGTAACCGAGGTATTAACAGATACAACAACCTTTGATTCCCTCAATGGGTGTTTGTTACATCCCCAATTCCGAGACCCGAAAACGAACGCCAGTGATGTTGCCATCATCAGCATAATTATTTTCAAGTAACAAAATGAGATCATTTTTTTCACAACATTAAGTAAACAGGGTAGCTAAATAAATGTTATTAAATAAATTGTCTTTACGTCTTCATAATCCCAAATCATGCCCGTGTAGGGGCAAATATAATAAACATTGATAATAGTGTCGTGCCTAATATACGAAGATGCCGACACGAACATTTAACTAGATATATAATCTAGTTTTGCAACATTGGAATTTAACAAAATATTACCATCTACTAAGCATGCTGTTTCATCTTCCAAAAAGATCCCCGTCTAATTCATAAACAGTCAATTCAAATGAGTACCGTGAGTTAATGAGTAATAAATTTTCACTACCATAAGATATAGTGAGACCATGCTGCATAGCAGAATGAGTTTTCCCCTTACTAAATTAACAAAAAAAATTACATCATGTCATGTAATAAAATCATCAGATCTTGAGTGTACATATAACGTCATTTCAAATATAAATATCTCCTACACTTATAATTCACTTATGAACCATTTCATATATATATATATATATATATATATATATATATTCATCCATTTCAATTTAAGTATACCTTATACTTGGTTATAAACCATGTCATACAATCATCAAACATATTCACATTCACCACTTAGGCTGTTGTTTAGGTGTCGGTCTTAAAGTTATCCTTAACTTTATTTAGTGATTACCTCTCTAGGTCTTTCTATCACTAATTTATCTTTATCTTGAATAATGTCATCGATAAAATGGCCACTTATTTCACTATGGGAGCTACCTTGACTATAGCCACACTAACTCTCTTAGGAGGTTGAATGTAAACACCCTGAATACATTCTAGCAAGCATTCTTACTAAGAATCAATAACCCATCCTACTCCTATAAATTCTTTCATTTCACATTGTCGATTCATTTATCAAAATACATCCATTTTGATGTTATTAATCACACTATAGTTAAAAAAATTGAATTTAACCCGATAGACTTCATAAGTCTCGGCACCCTGTCATACACCATTGAATATAGACTTTCTTATGCCTTTGCTCCCGACTGTTCAATAACTCCATGAGTTGGTATATTTTCAAATCTTAGGGTCAATCCATTTCTTTTATTCATTAGTTGTGTACCCTACACATTCTTCAGATCTTCATGTTAGATCAAAAGCTTTCAATTTTTAAGTAAAACCGTTAATCCAAAAAATGGATCAACACCCTGATATGATTATGAAAGCACCGGCCCTGTTTATCAGGACAAACAACGTAGAGCTAAACACTTTACAAATTGCTAAAAATAAAAATAAAGTATAGAAACACAAGATTTTTATAGTGGTTTGGTTGTTAACAAAGCCTACGTCCACTTTATACAGTTTATTGATATATTGACTGTTGATCACAATTACAAGCTGTTAACAGTTCTAATAATTGAACGAAGAAAGATCAGACCACCATTGATGGAGACAAAAGGAAGGATCTCAATTGTCCCATGGTAGCCATTGTGGTGAGTAAGAAGGTTAAAGGGTCTTAGTATCAGAGTTTTCCCAGTGATCAAAGCAGCCAATCCCCTCTCTATTGAAGATAGGGTGGTATTTATTAGATTTAGATAGCGCTTGGACTACCAGAGTACCAGAATACTGTAGTCATCCATAGGAGGAGGCACGTAAAGTTTGGGGCGATTTCAAACTAAGTTTTTGGATCGGTACCGATCTAGTTGGATCGGGTCAGTACCGATCCAAAATGTTGTGCAATTTTTGCATAACCGCTTCTTCATTGGCTTCTTTTCTTGCATGCGAGGTTCCCAATATGATTTCATAACTTGTTGACTTGTTTTGATGATGGTTCACCTGTAAATTAGATTTAACTGTAATCCAAATCGGATAAGTCTTGACATCTTCTACTCGGATGCTCGGAATGTCATCAAACTTGGTAGATCAGTTTAGGAAGATGTAGGAATATAATGCATGCAGATTGGAGAATCCATGGGTCAATAATTTGGATCGGTACCGATCCAATTGGATTGGATCGGTGCCGATCCAAATACTTGGCATATTTTTAGTCCAAACTTCCGGGGTTTCTTTGTCATGTTCTTTTAGGTCTCGAGTCATTCTGGCACAATTTGAATGTTCTAACTCCTTCTGGATTCTGCTGGGTTAAAAACCCGATTAACAAAAACACTCTTATCTTCCTTTAAATGACACCTACCATTACTTAGCTTCCCTAAGCTTACCATATTTTCCCTCTTTCTAATAAGTTATTACATTTTAACTTATTATTTTCCTTTATAATTTCATCCCTTTGAAATTCAAATTAAAAACCTTAGAAACTGGCTTCCAAAATGCTACCTAATATTGGCTTATTTAATTAATGGACTTATCATCACTAGCTATCGTATTTCTAGCTCGTGCATTTCCAGCTATCACACATAAAGCTATCTCATTTCTAAGGTTATCATAAGTATAAGTTGTCACATGTATAGCTTTCACTTTTCTAAAGCTATCAAACGTATAAAATATCGCATGTATAGCTAAATCAAAGACTACCACACTTCTAGGCTATCGAACTTCTAAATTATACATGGCTATTGTAGATATAAACTTAAGTGTTATCACAGTTCTAATTCTGGAGCTATCACACTTTTAACATAAGTGTTATTGTATGCCTCAGTTTTAGGCTATCACTTGTCTCGATGTAGGGCTATTACATATATCAATTTAAGGAAATTGCATGTAACATCCCCTTGTTTGGAGGCCCAAAACTAACGGCTACGAATGCTGTAGTCATCCATAGTTATTAATCCTCGGCAACCAAATATGGCGATATTAGATCCATTGATACATAGAAACACAACAATATGGAAAAAAATTGAACAACAAACAAATTCCATATTCCATTTCAAAATATTCCAAATTGATTACATAATCCCACTTCGCAGACCACGTTCAGATAACATATAATTATTACAAAATACGCCAAGAGCAACATATGAAGATGCCCCCTTGGTAGATCAGAGTATATAGATAGGTAAGAGAACAAATTTTCCTTTACAAACAAAACACATAGTGGAAATAAAAGAACTCTAATAACAAGCTTGTCTCCTACATGTCCTTAGAAGATTTATTCGTTTAAAAGAACACTTGGAAACCTTAACTCTCAGCCTACTCAAAATAAATTGAGTACCCGAGAGTTTAAGGGGAAAACAAAAACTTTGATTCAGTCATAAAGCCTGGTATGAATAATAATTTACCATCCCAAACAATTTAGATATCTAGTGAGACCACGCCACTTAGCGGAATGGGTTTTTCCCTCATTAGTATCCTAAAACATTTATAAAACCATATACTGTGCTCCTGCATCCACAATGGTTAAAACATAATATTGCAAAACATTATGATGATATGAAAAACAAGTAACTCAATTCTAGATTACCCATCCTCATTCACTTTGACTATCTGTCTCAATTATAGTTTCTAGGATTACTATTAACCTATTAAATGTTTATGGACTATCTATCCAATATCATAGTTTTTATGGGATCACTAAGAACCTATTGGTAACTCCAATATCTTATCTCTTATCCTAGTTTTCATGGGCTAACTAGGAACCTATTGACTGACTGTCAATATCTTAATCCGGATATATAGGTTTCATGGGCTAACTACAAACCTACTAGCCCCTGCCAGTATCAAATCATAGTTTTCATGGGCTGACTATGAACCTATTGGCCCCTGCCAATATCATTAGTTATATACAGTTTTCACGGGCTTACTGTAAACCTATTGGCCCCTGCCAATATCTTTAGTTTTAAGATTTTAACATTCCTTAATTTATGTTCACTACTGGGTCAACCTATCTGGTTATTCTTCCCTTCCCCAACATACATTTATAGGTTAATAACAATGTGAATAATATTTCCAAAATCTTTATTTATGCCATGGTATTTCCATTTAAAATGAGAATGGGTTATTTTTTTGAAACTTTAAAACATCACTTTTGAAACCACTGGATGACCTCCTTTGAAAGCATAGAAAACCTCTTTTCAAAACTCTAAGTATATACCTTTCGAAACCAATGATACCTCTTGATGGTATCAAGAAAACATTCTTTAAAACATAGCTTCGAAACAAATAAATGTACCCTTTCGAAAGCATTGGGTTTACTCTTTAAAACATTCTTTGGTCAAATTGATTATATACGAAAGTATCTCTTTCGAAACCAATTATAAAATTGTTTTGGCGAAAAGTTGATGGTGTCGGAAACATCTAGTCGAAAGCAACAACCTTTTAAATTAAAATATTAAAGGATAGTGTTGAAACCCTCTTTCGACACCATTGCCTTCGAACCGCTTTCGAAAGCGTTTAGGAAGTGGCTTAACTTTAGTTAAAACAGAGATAACCTTTCGACAGTATATATGGCTTCAATGCAGTCGAAAGGTAAATAAGCAGCTTGATCTCGACTTGGTCGAAACCAATCCTTTCGGAAGCTCTTATTTAAGGAAAAAGTTCCTCTTCAGAAGCTATTTATAAAGTCCCTTTCGAAAGCATGGCTTTCGACTATGTTGAAAGCTTAAAGTAAAATAAGGTAGGAATTTAACTTTATAAAATAAACTAAGGTTTCGACTCTATAGGGTATCGACTCGGTCGAAAGCCCTTCAAAAACTAGGCAGGCGCTTATCTTTTTAAAAGTGAACCTTGGTTTCGACCCTGACAAAAGCATAGCTTTCGACACCCTACCTTCCGCTACTTACTAATTCACTTCATACCAATTCCATTGATACCATGTGCCTTGGTTCCGACTATGTGGGTTTCAATAGAGATGGTTTTGACTGAGATGGTGCAGAGGTAAAGGAGTCGAAAGGTGCCTCCGAAATAGGCAGAACAACCTTTTCCTAAGACGCTGATTTATAGCTATACATGGCAATTGCTTTATAACAAACCTGGCCGTTGTAACTCCTTGATTCGTTACTTTAAAACTTTTCAAATACTTTACAATTAAAAACTGCCACATTAATTAGATCTAAATCAAAGCATTATAACGTTAAACCCTTCCATATGAAAAAACCAATATCTGCAGAATATTCCCTCTTTTAAAATAATTTATTTTCCTTAATAAATCATCTGGGAAAAATCCCCAAAAATCACAGAAAATCTCTTTCATCATATAATTCAACATATCAAAATTTCGGACCAAATTTCTTCCTGAAATACTCGAAATAAATTTTAAACCAAATTATATCATATTTTCCTTTAGAAATTCATAATAAATTTTCTATAGCTCGGAAAATTATGAAAATCAAAACCCATCTCCAAAATTATGTATTATTTACCATAAAATTTTTCCATGGCATTCGAAAATCATAAACCCTTGGTTTTCCCTTAAAACCGAGCAAATTCATAGATATATGAATTAAAATAATTCGAACATAATATAATTCTAGAATATCATCATCTATATCATTTTAAAGATGAATTTAATCATAAATCCGAAACACATAATCATTAAAATAAAGATGGTATAAAATTATCATTCACCTTAGACTTGATAAGGAATTTGAGATTTGTTGTTACTTAATCCTCCCTAGCTTTGATCCTTAGTTTAAGATTGTAATCTTCCTCTTTTCCTCCTTGTTAATGGCCGGCTCTTAGGGTTTATTGCGTTTATTTTTTATTTGAGAAAAATGAACGTGAATGGACAATAGGGAGAAATCTATAGCGTGTGAAATAAAATGGCTATTTTACTATTATGCCCATATGTAATTTAATTAGTTTAATGACCCAATTAGAGCCCATTTATTTAATTATTAAGCATGACCATATATATGGTTTATTCAAATCTCAATCCCCTTATCATCGTTATTCTATTTAATTTATCTAATTAAATTTCCTGATAATGTTATCAAAATTAGGGATGTTACAAGCTCCCCCTAAAAAATTTCGTCCTCGAAATTCAGTAAGGACTAAATACTAAACATAACAATCATCTGTAATAACTCCTAACAACCATATTAGTCTAACTGACTAGCAACTATCTATATAAATCTAATATAGACATACCCTCAAAGCAGATCAGGATAAGTATCTCTAATCTTGTCCTTGTCTTCCAAGTACAGTCCTTCTCGTTTTCGCTCCACTGAACTTTCACCAACCCGACTGTCTTATTCCTTAACATTTTCTCATCTCTAGCTACAACCCGAACTGGTTGTCTAACAAAAGTCAAATTAGGCCCTACTACTAAGTCTTCCAACCCTGTTGGAGGAATAGTAGTCTTTGGATCATGCACATACTTGCGAAGATGAGACACATGAAATACATTGTTGACACCTGCCAAACTGCTCGACAACTCTATTCTGTATGCAAGCTTTCCAATCCTCTCTGTAATCTGGAATGGACCTACATAACTTGGGGCTAACTTCCCTGACTTTCAAAATCGTACCACACCCTTCATAGGTGATAACTTAATGAAAACCTTATCTCCAACTAAGAATTCTAGGTCCTTGCACCTCTTACCCGCGTAACTCTTCTGTCTTGACTGAGCTTCCTTCATCCATCCTCAGATCAACTCAATCTTCTCTGGTGCTTCTCTAACCAAATCTGAACCTAAGACTAATCTTTCTCCAGTCTCCAACCAACATGCTGGTGATTTGCAGGGTCTTCCATACAAAGCCTCAAAAGGTGCCATTCCTATACTTGTCTAATAATTGTTATTATAGGAAAACTCAACCAAATGTAGGTGATCCTCCCAAGATCCACCAATGTCCAATACGCAAGCTCTTAGTAGATCCTCGAGTACTTTGTTGACTCTCTCTGTTTGACCATCTATCTGAGGGTGATACGCAGTACTCATATTAAGCTTGGTACCCATCACTTCCTGTAGACTCTTCCATAATTCACTAGTGAACAGAGCATCTCTATCATTAACTATACTACTAGGAACTCCATGCAGTCTAACTATGTCCTTCAGGAACAACTTAGCTAAAACGGTGTCGTTTTGGTTGATTTAACTGGAATGAAATGGACACTCTTGGTCAATCTGTCCACTATAACCCATATACTTTCATTACCACTATTATACCCTGGCGACCCATCTATAAAATCCATAGATATTGAATCCCAATTCCAAACTGGGATCTCTAAAGGCTGAAGCAACCCACTCGATTTCTGATGTTCAGCTTCCACTTAATGACAATTTGTGCACTGCCTAACCCACAAGCCAACATCCTTCTTCATGCCTTCCCAATAGAAGCTCCTCTTCATACGTTGATACATCTTGGTCCCTCCAGGATGAATCGTAAACTTGGACCGGTGACATTCTCCAAGAACTTCTTTCCTCAAGTCCTCCACATTTGAAACACACAACCGTCCCTTCTTTCTCAACCATCCTCTCTGGTCAAGGCTAAAATCCTTTAGATCATCGATCTCAGTTCCAACCTTAAGCCTTCTAATTCTTTCAGCCAACACTAGATCCTCCTTCTGCTTAGAAGCAATTTTCTCAATCAATACTGGTCGAACTTCTAAACAAGACAACCGAGCGGAACTTTGACTAGACCAGTAGTCGATCTTAACTGCACATCACAATTGACTAAAGCTTCTAAATCCTTCCACTCTGTCAACATAGCTAACACCGCGTTCTGATGTTTTCTGCTAAGAGCATCTGCCACCTTATTACCTTTCCCCGGTGTATTCTCTATACCAAAATCCTATGCAGCCAAAAACTCTAACCATCTCTGCTGCCTCATATTCAACTCATTCTGAGAGAATAAATACCATAAAGACTTATGATCGGTATAAAGCTCAAACCTCTCCCCTAGGAGATAATGTTTCCAAATCTTCAATGCGAAGATCACAGCTACCAACTCCAAACCTTGAGTAGGATATCTGACTTCATGCGGCCTAAGCTGCCTAGATGCGTAGGCAATGACTTTACTATTCTGCATCAACACTGCTCCTAATCCAGTTCCACATGCATCAGTATACACCACCAGTCCTTGGTTTCCGTCTGGAACTACTAACACGGCTGCATTGGTCAACAAATGCTTTAACTTAAGGAATGCTTCCTCACATTTGTCGGACCAAACAAATCTCACTTCCTTCCTGGTTAGCTTAGTTAAGGGTGCTGCTATCCGTGAGAAATCCTTAACGAATCTCCGGTAGTAGCCAGCAAGTCCAAGAAAACTCCTAATCTTAGTCACCGTCTCTGGTCTCTTCTAATTATTCACGGGTCTGATCTTATCTGAATCGACAGACAATCCTTTCTCGGAAACCATGTGACCAAGAAATTTTACCTCTATCTTCTAGAAATGACACTTGGTAAACTTCACCTTTCGCTGATTCTGCCTCAGCGTCTCAAGTACCACTCTAAGATGAACTTCATGCTCTCTTTCATCCCTAGAGTAGACTAGAATGTCATCTATAAACACCAATACAAACCTATCCAAATACTCTTGGAAAACTCGGTTCATAAAATCCACAATGAAAGCAGGTGCATTTGTTAATCCAAATGGCATCACCAACCACTCATACGAACCATACCTAGTTCGAAATGCTGTCAAAGGAATACTGTCCTCTGCCACTCCTAACTGATGGAAACCTATCGCCAAGTCCAACTGGGAAAACACTCTGGCTCCGCTCAACTGGTTAAACAGATCATCTATTCTTGGCAAAGTAACTTATTCTTAATTGTCCTTTCGTTTAACTTGCGATAGTCAATACACATCCTTAACGACCCATCCGGTTTCTTTACAAACACCGTGGTCGCTCCCTAAGGCAAACTGCTTGGTCTAATAAGATTCCTCCTTTCTAGATCCACTAGCTGCACCTTCAATTCCTTCATCTCAGTTGGTGTCATCCTGCTAGGTGGTCTACTCACAGGTTCAGCTCCTGGCACAAGATCTATTCTAAACTCAACAGTTCTTTTCGGGGGTAGTCCAGTTACTGGCTCAAAGACATCAAACTCTCTTTCTACCTGAACCTGACTTAACTCATTTCCAACCTCCATAGCATTAAGCATAGCACTAACGCTCTGGTCAGTATTCTCTACTGAGAATATCACTCGGTTATGACTATCAGCGTGTCTCAGTGATATTTCCTTATCCTGGCAAAATATTCTAGCCTCATACCTACCCAACTAATCCATACCCAAAATGATTTCGATATCTACGAAATCAATAACATACAAACCGCATGCGAACTTATTACCTAACAAATCAAGTTCTAACTAGTCACATCTTAACCTTAGAGTAGCATACCCTCCTATTGGATTCGCAACCCTTAAGGAAGTAACAAGGTAGGTGGGTTCTAAACATAATATATCAACCAAACACTGAGATATAAATGAATGTGATGCACCAGTATCAAAAAATACTCTAACTAGAATACTCTTCAAAAGTGTACCTTCCATCACAGTTTTTCTTTTATTAGCTACGGTAGGCCTAGCTGGTCCTATAGAAAAAAAATTCCTTTGTCCTCCCTAACTGGCTCTAGACATTGATTCTTGTAATGCCCAACTTGATCATAGTTGAAGCACTTTACATTCTTCTTATTTGCAGTTTTCTTCCCATTTCCTGACTGGCATTCATTAGCAAAGTGACCCTTCTTGTCACTCTTATAGCAAACTACCTCAGCCTTTGACTTCTTAGCAGTATCTCCCTTCTGGGCTCCCTTCTTTTTAAAGAACTTTCTTCTTCTTCCCCTGAGAACCCTGAGTTTCCACTGACTTCTCTTTAGCTAAATCAGCAAGTAACTCCTCATGGCGAATGGCCATCTCCACCACTATATTACAAGGATCACGGACATGTGTCATGGTCATTCTAGCAAGCTCGGGCCTCAATCCCTGATTGAACCTCTCGTTCCTTTTGATGTTAGTATCTATAACAGCATATCCATATCGAGACAGCTCCTCAAACTTAGTAGCATACTTGACTACTGACATCTCTCCTTGCACTAAATCCATAAACTTCCTCATCAGCTCAGACTTAGCAAACTCAAATACAAACTTCTGCTCAAACCTCGTTATAAAATCAGCCCAAGTTAACTTCTCTTCCGGAATCCCAACAGTGGCACTATTCCACCAATGTAGTGCTGACCCCTGCAACTGTCTAGAGGCCAACCTCCTCTTTTGTCCATCATTCAGGCCTAAATAAGTAAATATACGTTCATAATGCAACAGCCAATTCTGAACCTCTATGGCACTCTCCGTTCCCAAGAATGGCTTCCAACCCAAACTGGTGTAATCTCTACTCAGCAAAGCATAATTCACTACGCCATAAATGACCTTCTGCAACATTTTTGCAAGGTGTTGCCAGCTAAAATGTTGCGATAGATATAAAATTTTGGTCCTACTGCAACGTTGTATTTATGGTGTTACCTTAGCCATAAAAATGTGTTGCTCTAGCTAAAAAAGTGTAACACGTTGCAACATTTTTATATAGTGTTGCTATAGATGTATTCAGATTAAAAAAATAATAAAATTAGCAATCCGCGTGAACACGATCCAACGGTCTACATTTAATCCGATTGTTAAACTGGATCACCACTACAATTTGCTCCAAATTTTCGTTCTCCCGCTTTACTTTCATATCATTTTCGTTCTCACCCCCAATTTCCAAATCCCTAATTTTCAAATCATATTTTCGTTTCTTTTTTTTCTTCCAAAAACAAAATCTCGTCCTTTTTTCAAAGGTTGGTAGTGATCTCAGACAAGCTTCGTTCCCCATTTCGTTCTCACCTCCAATTTCGCTGCTGTTTGCCTACATGTCGAGCCCCATTTGCTTTGCTGTCGAGATATGGAAATGTCTGTTCGGCTTGTGAATCGGCGATTGTTGTTGGAGTTAGGTCATGATTGGACTGGGTTACGGTAGTGGGTGATTGCGATTGAAATTTCAAGCGATGGAGGTGAGGCCAATGGTGATTTAAGGTAGTTCTGGTCGATGGGTTGCTGAAATTGCGGTTGGTGAATTTGATATGGGAGGCGCTGGTGGGTTCGCGATTTGGAGGAGTTTTTAACAGGTTGGTTTTCAGTTTGATTGGTGAGGAAGTTAGGGTGTAGGGGTAGTTCGGGTTGTCAGAGAAGGCAGGTAGGTGTTTGTTGTGATGGTGAAGGCATAGGGTTAGTGAGGAGATGCGAATTGGTTGTGACAGATTGTAGAGGAAGGGATTTGTTGTGCTATGTGCAGAAATGGTTCGAGTTCGTTAGGTGATAGGGGCAGGAGTTTGTGGCTGATTGTAGCTGGATGGTGAATCTGGTTGTCGCAGTTTGCAGAAGTTGGATATGAAGGTGTGATGGAGGTTGAAGTATATGAAGTGATAGGTTAGAGCTTTGTTTGTTGTTGCGCGTTTGGGATGTTTTGGTTGTGAGATGGTAGTTTGGAAGAAAATGCAGTTTGCTGGTAGGGGTTTGGATAATGAAGTATGCAGTGGTTGCTTGAGAAGGTTGTTGTTGCTTGAAATGTAGCAGGGAGGAGTTTGGGTTAAGGCAGTTTGGATTGGTGAAAGAAAGCTGGTGGTGGAATGGTAGGTTGCTGTTACTGTTTTGTGGAAGGAAGGAATGGGTGGTTATGCCAGCGATTGTGATTAGGTGATTAGGCAACATGTTCGATGAAGGGTAATGTATTACTTATTAACATGCAACATGTTCGATGAAATGTCAATTTTTATTTATCATGGTTTCAGGTCTTTTACCAAGGCAGAGCTAAGAATGATGGCTGGAAAAAGGTCGGATGATTCAGAAGAAGCCATGAAAGAGTTGCAAAAGTCAATCATCGAGGAGGTGTTCAAATTCTCAGGAGGTGTTCATTTGTGCATCATTTTACGTCGTTTCAAAGAAGGCTCGATCCCCGCCGGGACTGCGGTGCCCCGGACCCCCGCCGGCGCTGCGCCCGGACCCGCTTCTCTAGTGATTATTCCCAACTGGAGCCACAGGATTAGCTCCTCTAGCATTTCCAGCAACACCAGCAGCAGCTCCTGCTTGCATCAAACCAATGAAGAACTGATACATCGCCTCCATATCTATAGGTGGATTTCCAACACTCACATTGGCATTAGCATTTTGATTACTAGCATTAGCCTGTCGATCCAGGTTCCTCCTGGTAGTGGGTCGAGCATTTCCATTAGTTATGGTGCTTCCTCCACCGAGATTTTCTCTTATGTTTCCTGCTTCCATATCTCCTTTCTCGTAAATCTGCATACGAGCCTGTAAGATACAGAAGAACGGTCTAAGAGAGCGGGGTTACGTACTTATATGTATATAACTATATATAGAAAATACAAGTACGTTACTATAACGTTAACCCAAACCCCAATCTTATTATATGATTCATTGGATTATGTTTGGAAAATCTTTTAAGTTTAAGTTTCTTTTAAAGTTTCATAAACCTCGCTCTGATACCAACTTGTAACATCCCCCTATTTGGAGGCCTAAAACTAACGGCTACGGACGTTGCAGTCATCCATAGTTATTAATTCTCGGTGACCAAATATGGCGATATTAGATCCATTGATACACAAAAACACAAGAATATGGAAAAAAAATTAAATAGCAAACAAATTCCACATTCCATTTCAAAATATTCCAAATTGATTACATAATCCCAGTTCACAGACCACATTCGTATAACATATAATTATTACAAAATACGCAAAGAGCGACATATGAAGATGCCTCCATGGTTGACCAGAGTACACAGATAGGCAAGAAAAAAATTTTTCCTTTACAAACAAAACACACAGCGGAAATAAAAGAACTTTAATAACAAGCTTACCTCCCACACGTCTTTGAAAGCTTTATTCGTCTAAAAGAACACCTGGAAACCTTAACTCTCAACCTACTCAAAATAAATTGAGTACCCGAGAGTTTAAGGGGAAAACAAAAACTTCGAGTCAGACATAAAGCCTGATATGAATAATAATTTACCATCTCAACCCATTTAGATATCTAGTCAGACCACGCCGCTTAGCGGAACGTGTTTTCCCCTCACCAGTATCCTAAAACATTTATAAAACGATATACCATGCTCCTGCATCCATAATGGTTAAAACATAATATTGCAAAACATTATGATGATATGCAAAACAAGTAACTCAATTCTGGATTACCCATCCCTATTCACTTTGACTATCTGTCTCAATTAAAGTTTCTAGGATTACTATTAACCTGTTAAATGTTTATGGACTATCGGTCCAATATCATAGTTTTCAAGGGATCACTAAGAACCTATTTGTAACTCCAATATCATAACTCTTATCCTAGTTTTATGGGCTAACTAGGAACCTATTGACTGACTGTCAATATCTTAATCCGGATATATAGTTTTCATGGGTTAACTACAAACTACTAGCCCCTGCCAGTATCAAATCATAGTTTTCATAGGCTGATTATGAACCTATTCGCCCCTGCCAATATCATGATTTATATACAGTTTTCATGGGATTACTGTAAACCTATTGGCCTCTGCCAATATCTTTAGTTATATGATTTTAACATTCCTTAATTTATGTTCACTACCGGGCCAACCTATCTGGTTATTCTGCCCATCCCCAACATACATTTATGGCTTAATAACAATGTGAATAATATTTCCAAAATCTTTTTTTATGCCATGGTATTTCCTTTTAAAATGAGAATGGGTTATTTGTTTTGAAACTTTAAAACATCACTTTCGATACCATTGGATGACCTCCTTCGAAAGCATAGAAAACCTCTTTTCAAAACTCTAAGTATATACCTTTCGAAACCAATGATACCTTTCGATGGTATCAAGAAAACATTCTTTAAAACATAGCTTCGAAACAAATAAATGTACCCTTTCGAAAGCATTTGGTTTACTCTTTAAAACATTCTTTGGGTCAAATTGATTATATATGAAAGTATCTCTTTCAAAACCAATTATAAAATTGTTTGGGAAAAGTTGATGGTGTCGGAACCATCTAGTCGAAAGCAACAACCTTTTAAATTAAAATATTAAAGGATAGTGTCGAAACCTCCTTTCGTCACCATTGCCTTCGAAACCGTTAACCCCTTTCAAAAGCGTTTAGGAAGTGGCTTAACTTTGGTTAAAACAGAGATAACCTTTCGACAACATAGATGGCTTCAATGCAGCCGTAAGGTAAATAAGCGGCTTGGTCTCGACTTGGTCGAAACCAATCCTTTCAAAAGCTCTTATTTAAGGAAAAAGTTCCCCTTCGGAAGTTATTTATAAAGTCCCTTTCAAAAACATGGATTTCGACTATGTTGATAGCTTAAAGTTAAACAAGGTAGGAATTTAACTTTAGAAAACAAACTAAGGCTTCGACTCTATAGGGTATCGACTCAATCGAAAGCCCTTCAAAAACTAGGCAGGCGCTTATCTTTTTAAAAGTGAACCTTGGTTTCGACCCTGTCAAAAGCATAGCTTTCGACACCCTACCTTCCGCTACTACCAATTCACTTCGTACCAATTCCATTGATACCATGTTCTTGGTTCAGACTATATGGGTTTCGACAGAGATGGTTTTGACTGAGATGGTGCCGAGGTAAAGGAGTCGAAAGGTGCCTCTGAAATAGGTGGAACCACCTTTTTCTGAAACGCTGATTTATAGCTAAACATGGCAATTGCTTTATAACTAACATGCCAGTTGTAACTCCTTGATTGGCTACTTTAAAACTTTTCAAATACTTTACAATTAAAAATTGCCGCATTAATTAGATCTAAATCAAAGCATTATAACGTTAAACCCTTCCATATGACAAAACCAATATTTGCAGAAAAGTCTCTCTTTTAAAATAATATATTTTCCTTAATAAATCATCTGGGAAATATCCCCAAGAATCACAAAAAATCTCTTTCATCGTATAATTCAACATATCAAAATTTCGGATCCAATTTCTTCCTAAAATACTCGAAATAAATTTTAAACCCAGTTATACCATATTTTCCTTTAGAAATTCATAATAAATTTTCTATAGCTCGTAAAATTATGAAAATCAAAACCCATCTCCAAAATCATGTATTATTTACCATAAAATTTTTCCATGGCATTCGAAAATCATAAACCCTTGGTTTTCCCATAAAACCGAGCAAATTCATAGATATATGAATTAAAATAATTCGAACATATTATAATTCAAGCATATCGTCATCTATATCATTTTAAAGACGAATTTAATCATAAATCTGAAACACATAATCATAAAAATAGAGATGGTATAAAATTATCATTCACCTTAGATTTGATAAAGAATTTGAGATTTGTTGTTGCTTAATCCTCCCTAGCTTTGATCCTTAGTTTAAGATTGTAATCTTCCTCTTTTCCTTCTTGTTAATGGCCGGCTCTTTGGATTTTTTGCGTTTGTTTTTTATTTGAGAAAAATGAACGTGAATGGATAATAGGGAGAAATGTATAGCGTGTAAAATAAAATGGCTATTTTACTATTATGCCCATATGTAATTAATCAGTTTAATGACTCAATTAAAGCCTATTTATTTAATTATTAAGCACGGCCATATATATGGTTTATTCAAATCTCAATCCCCTTATCATTATTATTCTATTTAATTTATATAATTAAATTTCCTGAATAATGTTATCAAAATTAGGGATGTTACATTGCATGTATAACCTCTCTATGCTATTGCATATATCAATTTAAGGCTATCGCTTGTATCAACCTAAAGTTATAGGAAGTCTAGATATTTAGGGCTATCGTAAGTCAAACTTTAGAGCTATCGCATATATAAAGTTAAAAGCTATCACATGTGTATAATTTATAGTGGTATCGCACTTCTAACTCTAATTAGCTATCACATGTTTAGAAATGTTGAATAAGCAATTAAGTCAAAAGCTGATATTTTTCCCCTTAAAATAACATTTTTTTACTAATTCCTTACACATGCAATCACATATTCGTTATTTTATTTATGCAGCAATTTTTTTTGAAGATTGCTGAAATTAATTCCTTTGATTATGCCTAAATTAGTTACCTTCCATAATTATTTCATTAATTAAGTAATTTGCTGCCATACCATTTAATTCATAATAATTCATAAAACGATGGAAAAATTCTCAGAAATTCATAGGAATCTAAAACTATTTTCTTTTACCTTGAGTAAAATTTCAGATTGAAATATTAATTTTTAATATTTTTAAATATTAAGAAACAACCAAAATTACCCATTTTCAACTTTGAAAATTCATCATAAATTATTTTCTCGTCCTAAAATTATGAAAATCCATCTCTATTTCAATGTTATAATCATCGTATTAAAATTTTAAAGCATTTAGAGATTAACTTATTTTTTTACTCTTAAGCATATAAAAACAATGTCATTTAATGTTTAGTAATGTCCCAGGTCAAATAATCGCACTAACACCCTCTGCTAGTATAAGGAAATCATCATATAAAGTACATGCAAGTACAAAAGTTGCGTTAGTACCCTACTTATGTAAAATTATCAATCACATGTCGTAATGCATTAGTGCAACTACTAATACATAGTCATATCATAACATAAGATATACTAGTTCCATTACCAATTCACACAATAGAAAATAAAGCACACCGTTACAAACATGAATGTATAAAATATTGTGATAGATATTCCTAATATTATCCTCCACCTCCCAGGCACAACCATCCTTTCCATCACTCCACTGGACGTGAAAAAATCTAATAATTTTGTTCCTTAACTCCTTCATACTCCAAACTACTATTTCCTTAGATCTTCTAACATATGTTAAATTTGATTCTATAAATAATGTCTTAATCACCAATGATTCCATTACCATATTACGATCGCGCACGCATTTCCTCAAATGTGATATATATATATATATATATATATATATATATGCGCACCCACCAAACTACTAGATAAGTTGACTTGATATGAGAGTTTACACATCCTCTCTATGACTGGAGACAAACCTATATATCTAGGAGCCAATTTTCCTACCTCTCCAAAGTGCATAGCACCACTCATTGGTGAAACCTATATGAAAAACATGATCACCTACTACAATGTTCAAACTCTAGTGTCTTTCTTCTCTTATCGGGATAACTCTTCTACCTCGGATGTACAACTTTATTCTGGTACGAATCAAATCTATCTTCTTAATCGCATCCCTTACCAAGTTTGGTCCTAACACAAGGTCATCTCCTATGTCCAACCAACATACCAGTTACTTACACCATAGAGCTCCTCAAATAATGCCATTCCAATACTCAAAAGGTAACTATTATTGTAGCAAACTCTACTAAATGCAAATGATCTTCCCAAGATCCTCTAAAATCTCGGATGCTTATTCTTAGCAAATTCTCTAGTAGTCAGTTCACCATTTCCTTTTAACCATTTGTCTATGGATGGTAAGCCATACTCAAGTTCAAATTTGTGCCTAAAGTATTCTACAAAATCCTCCAAAACCTGCTGGTAAAAAATAGATCTCTATCACTAACAATATTGATTTGAATCCTGTGGAGTCTCACAATATTCTTCACATGTAGCTTTACCGAGCTAGCTATCATTCTCGTTGTCTTCACTAGCATAAAATGGGTGCACCTAGTCAATCTGTCAATTATTACCCATATACTATCATCCCCTATCCTTGACTTTAGCAATCTATTTATAAAATCCTCACATATTGAATTCCACTGCCAAGTCAGTACTTCCAACGGTAAAAATAGTCCACTTGGCTTTTGATGTTCAACCTTAACTTACTGACATGTGAAATACTTCTTCACACATTCACCAACATCCTTCTTCATCCCTTCCCAAAATAAGACATGCTTCATGTCACGGTAAATCTTTATGCCTCCAAGATGAATCATAAACTTAGACCAGTCACTTTCCTCTAATACTTCTTTTCGAAGATCTCCCACGTTCGGGACACACAATCTTTCCTTCTTTCCGAGCCATCATTTTGAGTCTATCTCAAATCTTATTAGGTCCTCCACATCCAGAACTAACTCATATCGCCTAATTCTCTTGGCTAATAATGGGTCCTCTCTTTGTCTTGCAGCAATTATATCCACAAGTGCTAGATGAACTTCTAAACTTGCTAATGCATCTATTTGCTCAGTCTTGAATTCATCCTAAAGTGCATTCCAAAAGAAGTTAAGGCCTCTACCGCCTTCCATTCCTCAATCATGGCTAAAACTCCATTCTGCTGCTTTCTACTCAGCATCAACAACCTTGTTCCCTTTTCCTAGTATGTACTCAATATCAAAGTCATATGCTGCAAAGAAATCTAACTGCCTCTATTGCCTCATATTCAGCTCATTCTATGCGACTAAATACTTAAGTGATTTATGATCCATACACCACTCGAATCATGTTCCTAATAGATAATGTCTTTAAATATTCAATGCAAAGATTACTGTTGCCAAATGAGTCATGAGTTAGATAGAGAATTTCATATGGTCTCAAGTGGCGAGATGCATAAGCTGTCACTCTTCCTTTTGCATCAATACTACCCCTAATCCAGCTCCACAACCATCAGTTTAACAACCACATCTTAATTCCCTTCACACTTATCAGTCCACTCGAACTTCTCGTCTTCCTAGCTAACTTAATCAAGGGTGCAGCTATATGCGAGAAATCCTTAATGAATTTGTGATAATATCTATCCAATCCCAAGAAACTCCTCATCCCCATAATCATCTCTAGTCTCAATCATTGATGGTCTTTGTCTCTGATGGATCCACTGGCAATCCATTCTTTGAAACAACATGATCCAGAAACTTAACTTTCCATTTCCAAAAGTGACACTGGGAATACTTAGCCTTTAACTTATGTTGTCTCAAGGTCTCAACACCAGTCTAAGATCGACTTCATGGTCTCTTTTAGTCTTTGAGTACACCAAAATGTCATAGATGAAGACTAACATAAACCTATCCAACTGATCGCGAAAGATCCAGTTCATAAGATCTACAAAGAACACTGGTGCTTTGGTTAGTCCAAAGGGCATGACTAACCATTCATATGAGAAGTGTCCAGTCCTAAACGCAGTTAATGAAACAATATCCTCCTCTACCCTAAGCTGATGGAATCTCATTGCCAAATCTAGTTGCAAGAATGCTCTAGATCCACTCAACTAGTCAAATAAGCCATCTATCCTAGGAAATGGATAATGATTCTTTACCGTCAACTCATTCAACTTCCTATAGTTGATATACATCTAAAGTGTTCCATATGACTTCTTTACAAACAACGCGGATGCTTCCTGCGGCGAACTACTTGGTCTAATGATACTCTTATGCTCAAGTTCTACTAATTGCTTTTTTAGTTCCTCCATCTCCTTAGGCGGCACTCTGCTTGGTGGTCTACCTAAAAGGCCATGCCTCCGTAACAAGTCCATTCATAATTCAATCACTCATCTTGAAGGTAATCCCATCATTGGTCGGGAGACATCAGCAAATTATTGAACTATTTGCACATCATCTATCTCTTTCTCTTTTGTCTCTAATGTAGATAAGAAAACTCCAAACTTCATGTTCAACATATCTCACATCATCATAATCCTTTTACCTGCTAATGGGTTTTATAAGGCGATAACTCTATCAGCACAGTAAATTTTAGCGTCATTTTGTACTTGCCAATTCATACCCAAAATTATCCCATGCCCTACAAATTCAAAAATATATGGGCCGCAAGCAAACTAATGTCCATACAAAAAAGTTCTAAATTATTGCATCTTAATCCAAGAGTGATATACCCACCTATCGGATTAACCACACGAGAATACGTAATTAAATAGGTAGTATCTAACTCCAACCTATCAGACAAATCTTTCAAAATTAAAGAGTGTGTAGACCTAGTACAAAACAAAACTCTAACTGAAATACTGGAAATCGAAATCGTACCTCCAAGTACATCACCTATCCCTTCTCCTTAGTTACCGTCCCACCGATGGTCCTTCCAAAGCATACACTTTCACCTACCTCAAGACTAGACAGTCTCTCTTCATATAGCCAAGCTTATGATAGTTGAAGCAATTGGCCTTCATCTTATTGTATAGTGTGGTACACTTGGTCGAATAGTGACTCTTTTTCCTACAGTTGAAACAAATAACCTCCTCCACATTTGGCTTTTGAGCTACTCCTCTTGAGGACCTTCCACCTTTTTGGTTATTATTCGGCTTTGATATGGATTGAACCACTTCTTTGGCCCCACCTTATTCCTAACATCAACTTTCCCTTCCTCTAGTACAAGCAATCATACCTCCTCATCATTTGCACCAATATCTCAAAAGGTGACAAGTGCGCCATCACCTTATGGTTCAGTTCCTTCATCAAGTCTTCAATGAATTTCTCATTCTTCATCAGAGGAATCCTGAAGTGCTCCTACCATACTTTGATAAAGCATTAAAACGCTGGATATACTCTATAAACATCATTTCTTCTTACTACAAGTCCACGAACTACCTATATAAAGCACTCTTATGCGATCTAGGTATAAACAAAGCTTCAAATCGCTCCTTGAATCGTTCTAAACTAATTTTTTTTCTCTAAAATTTCAATGACCAACGCCTCTCATCGGTCTAAAGCATCCTTCTAAAGCCTATGTAAAGCCAACCTCCTCTTCTATGACGACCGCCCTGTAACATCGGCATAGATAATAACTAAATAGTGCACTGCAGTTGTGCTCGCTGATATAGGACAATCATCTTGATGAGTAATAACAAACACAACATATAATTAGTCATGTCTCACAGTGTATGGATAAAATATAATATCACAGTTATAAGAGAAGAGACAATAATAACTATGTGAACCAATCATCAGAGTACAAATCCACAGAGTTATACATTAAATGTCATAGAGTCTATACAATGGAAACTAACTCAATAACTATCTCAAATACAGTCACTTCTAAGGCTCCCCAGTGCTTCACAATGGAATAAGCGTAGAATCCATATAAATATATAATACGAGATAACTCCATCCAACTTGTCCTCCGAACAGCTACTGCATTACCTAGACCTGTTATCTAGTTTACTCATTTAAGAGTACCCAAGATAATAAGAAGCAAAGCATAAAACCTTGGGTTAGACAACAGTCAGGCATGAGTGGTAAATGAATCTCAAAATACTATATAGGTAAATATGGTAAGGAACAAGAGTAGACAAACCATACCCGAAATGTCCCTGTCCTTGCAACCAAAGAGTTGGCACATAACACCATAATATGCTACTCTATAATGTCATAAAGGTACCATATAGGATACAATAGTGGATGCCCAAATATTTCCATCTCTAGTACTTACTCCCAATGATACCCCGAGTGATAGCCCATAATTAAAGAAAACAACCAAGCAACCATAGCATCTATCAAACAATTCTAGCTATCATGCAATCCTGTTCCTTGAATATATGATAACTTGTATGGCCTCCTTACTGTCAGAGACTAATGGAAATCTTAGTTTTCTATGTACTCTCGTACCATGCAACCCAATGCTTAATACGTGTCTCATATCTTAAAACTAGACACTAGACCCAAAGCTACCAGACCAGGGTATTCGGATCCTCACTACTAATCCATGGGTGTACCCACTTATAATACCTCGGCTTCGAGTACACAAGAAAATATCTCGAGTATCAACAATTCCTTGGCACATACATCAAATTCAAGCCCTACTTTGCTTCATTTGGATTCCGATCCCTTCTTGCTCAATCAAGTTTCTATTATTCACGAAGAACCCTTCCACATTCCCCGATCCTATGGCTCCTTCCATTATCGAGCCACCATCTTCAAAACCTACTCCCAACAAGGGCCAGCATCTGAAGACTCTAACTTTTCATCATGCTATTACATCATCATCCAACCTAATATGGACATGCCACCACCTCCAGCACGACCTATAGAACCTCAACAACAATCCCCAGAAGTTCCATTGTCATCGAATTTCCTACCATAACTCAAGGCCGAGTTATCATGATAAACAGGGAATGAGTCATCAGTTAGCCATTTCTCAGTCCAGTCTTCTTCTCTACTTCTAGTACTATTCCTCCAGATGCTTCAGACCCGACCTATCCATCCTAGATAAATCGTCATCAATCCAAAGCTTCATAACTAAGTTCTAGAGATAACGCAGTGGTGTCTTGAACCCTTAGCCAAATCTCTTGCATCCTTGCTATAGAACACCTCATTCAATCATGTTCTACCTTACCATGTTGACCATTGAGTTATACCCCTTACCCCTATAACTCAGCACCGAGTCATCACTATGATTTAGTATCGAGTCTTCCCATTAACTCCTCTTGAGGTGTGAGTTTTCATGTAGGCTCCTATTATGCTCCAGAGCTCCTCCTCTAAGTTTCGTCCAATTCTGACCAACTTTGCCTCCGATTTGCCCAATTCGCCAACTTATCTTCCTAAACATCCTAAGCACTAACAACCAACCTCAAAGCACAATATTCAAGCATAGAATCACATCAATTACATCCATTCACGCATTTCATACAATCAATCAAATGAACAACACATAGAATTATAACAATCAAGCAATTTCTAATCAAAATCTAAGCAATAACAAACATATTAACATGAATGCGGTGAATTATTACATAATTCCCAGAAATCATATTAGAATTTATCAATTTAGGACATAAACATATGTTAACATGTTATTAATGTTAGAAAAAGGATTTTAGGATCAAATTCATGTTAAAACCATAATTCTACCATATAAACATGAATCAGATAGTGAGAAGTCATAAACTACTCACCAATTACCAAATTCAACCAATTTAAATGTAGATCCAATTCGGACAACAATGAAAAACACTTCTAATCAACTAATTCGATGATCTCTAGCTTCTAATCGAGGATCTAATCTCTAATCCATAATCTAGCTTGATTTAGAGAGAAATTTGGATGAATTAGGATGAATCTAAGGCTAATTAGGGTTTCGACTTGATTTTGAATGAGAGGGAAAAGTTCTAATTTGACTCTTATAGCCCCTATTTATAGTAATCTCTAATTAGACTAATGGGCCAACTACTAGGCTTAATTAATTACACACTTATTTTGGCCAATAATTATCTAAACTTAAAACAAGCATAACTTCCTAACCATAAGTCTATTTTTTTTTCTATTATGACCACTCTACAAAATGGAAAACCATCATTCTGAAGATTTGAGACCCTAATTAAACACATATAAAAAGTTATAGCCCAAACAAGGTTTTCAGGGTCAAAATGGTCACATTGAAATTCGAAAAAAGTCATAGGAGTGTAAAATGTTTTTAAGAGTCATATAAAAAAATTGTAGAATCATACGACCTCACACGAATAAAATAAGAATATTTTACGATCCTTTGATACGTAAAATAAAGGTCGTTACATTCTTCCCCTTTAGGAATTTCGCCCTCGAAATCCTCAAACAAGCCAAAGTATAAGCAACCATAGTTATTCTACATGCCTGCCAACCATAAGCAACCATCATACATATCAAACAAACAGCTATATAGCCAATAGTGTAGGTGAACTTACCCTAGCATGCATAATACTAGCCTATCCGATACAATATACAATAGTGAAAGTAGATACGATAAACAATGGGTCTTACCACTCAAAGAGCTCTGGACACTTAGTCCTCATACTCTCATCGGTCTCCCTTATACAATCGTCATCACTTCTGCTCCATTTTACTTTCACTAGATTCACCATCTTTCTCCTAAGCTGTTTCATATCGTACCCAACAATAGAAGCGGCCTACGGGATCTAGAAACTTCTAGTTCTACCTCAACATCCTCTAGCTAATCCAGTGTGATCATCACACCTGAGTCATGCATAAGTTTCCATAGATAAGAGACATGAAAAACGTTGTGCACACGCACCATTTTCCGAGGTAAGTCGACCCTATATGCTAACTTCCATATTCACTAAATTATCGAAAAAGGACCTACGAATTCCATGCTAACTTCCTCTTTCTACTGAATCAAACTACATTCTTTAGAGGAGAACCTTCACGAATACCATATCTTTGATAAAATTTTCAAATCCCTTCGTCTCTTATCCGTGTTGCTTTTCTATCGATCCAGAGCTTTCATTCGTTGCCAAATGATCTTAGTCTTTTCTAAAGTCTCTTTAATCAAATCTAGCCTAATTATCAGTTTCTCGCATGCCTCCCACTAGCATGAAGGAGCATTACACGATCTTCCATAATGATTCACATGGAACCATTTCAATACTCAATTGATAACTGTTGTTGTATGCACACTCTACCAAATGCAAATGATCATCAAATGATCCTCCAAAATCTATAATGCATGCTTGCAAGTGATCTTCCAATATACGATTTATTCTTTTGTTCTACCCATCTATTTGTGGGTGATAAGCTGTACTAAGATGCAACTCAGTTCCTAAGGCCTCTTGTAAACTCTTCCAAAACCCACTAATGAACAACGGGTCTCGATCACGCACAATGCTCTTTGGCACACCGTGAAATCGTACTGCCTATTTTATATACAACTCTGCCAGTTTAGATGTCGTTCTACTTGACGGGTATAAATCTCGCACTTTTGGTCAACCGGTCTACTATGACCCAAATACCATCATACCCTGCTCGAGTTTTTGGCAGTCCATTTATAAACTCCACCGATACTTGCTCCCATTTCCACTCAGTAATATCTAGCGGTTGCAATAATCAACTAGGTTTCTTCTGCTCTGCCTTTACTAATTGGCAGTTCATACACTTGGAAATGAATGCCCCAACATCCCTCTTCATGCCTTTCCAGTAGTAAGTTCACTTTATATCTAAGTATAAAAAGTACTTCATATCTCAGTATATCTTGTTACCACCGGGATGAATAGTCAATCTGGAATGATGACATTCTCTTAGCACTTCATCTCGCAATCCATCAACATTGGGAACAAACAAACTCTTGTCTTTATGAAGCCAACCTTCTCGGTCGAGTTTGTATTACTTCATATCTTCAGATTCTACTCCTTCCTCGATCTTTGTTATGATCTCCGCTAGCCTAGAATCTCACTTTTGACTAGTACCAATCCTTTCAATCAAAGTAGGTCTAATCGATAAGCTTGCCAACATTTTAGGTTCTAGCTCATAGTGAGTCCTTAAATCAAATCCAGTAATATAATCTATCTGCTTCCATTCCAAGAACATTTCTCCCAACCCGACATTTCTTCTACTCAATGCCTTTACAACTGCATTCCTATTTCCTAGAGTATAGGAAATACTGAAATCATAATAGGCCAAGAACTCTAACCACCGTTGCTAATAAATGTTGAGATTGTTCTGAGAGAAAAGGTACATCAAGGATTTATGGTCCGTAAACAACTCAAACCTTTCTCCCAACAAATAGTGCCTCTACATCTTCAAAGCAAAAACAATCGCAGCCAATTCTAAATCATGAGTTGGATAATTCCTTTCATGCGGCTTTAGTTATCGACTGACATAAGCGATAATCCTTCCCTTCTGCATTACCACCACACCTAATCCAGTACCACAGGCATCGATATATAATGTTAACTCTTCATTTCCACTTGGAATGGTCAACATTGGTGCACTCGTCAACCTCTTCTTCAAAGCAACAAATGCATGCTCATACTTTGCGTCCCAAACAAAAGTCTGATTCTTCTTCGTCATTTGCTTAACGATGCCGATATTTTTGAGAAGTCCTTGATGAAGCGTTTATAGTGTCCCACCAATCCTAGGAAACTCCGCACATATGTAGCATTCTTGGGCTGATTCCAATCTTAAACCGCTGCTACCTTTGTAGGATCTGCTGCTATACCCTATCTCGACACGACATGACCCAAGAACCTCACTTCTTCTCTCCAAAAGTGACACTTAGAGAACTTTGCTCCTAACTTGTGCTTTCTCAATATCTCTACCACAATCCTCATGCGCGTCTTGTGCTCCTCTTCACTTCTGGAGTATATCAGAATATCAAGCACGAACTTATTCAGCTGGTCTTTGAAAACCCAATTCATGAGATCCACAAAGTATGCCGGAGCATTAATCAACCCAAATGGCATCACTAACCACTCATAAAAACCCGACGGCATATCAAACACAATAATATGCACACTCTCCTTTGCTACTCTAAGCTAGTGAAATCCCATTGCCGAATCCATTTGAGAGAACACCTTCGCACCGTGCAGCTGATCGAACAAGTCATCAATGCATGGGAGTGGATACTTGTTTTCTTCGTCGCTTTATTCAGCTCACGATAATCCACACACAACCTAAAAGAGCCATCCTCCTTCGTCGCGAATACTACTAGTGCACCCCACTTGGATATGCTTCTTTGAATGAACCCTCTCCTTAATAGGCCATTCACGTGCATCTCTAATTCCTTCTACTCTTTGGGTGTCATACGCCTTAAATGCATACTATTGGTCTGGCTTCCTTCACTAAGTCAATCCGAAACTCGAATCTCTCTATGCAACACAAATCCAATCACTTCCTCAAAGACATATGTATACTCTCTAGCAATCGGCACAGATGACAACCCCTCCTGTGGAACCTTAAGAGAACATTGAAAACTAATCATCACCCCATTCTCTAGCAGGCAGCTAATCATTATTGTTTGCCTATCCACATCTTCTATTGTTGCCAATAGCTTCTCGCAATCCACTATAGCCGCATACCTCTTTAGCCAGTCCATTTATAAGATAACTCCAAACCCAACAAAATTCAAAACAAAACAATCACAAACAAAAGAGTATCCATGACTCAATAAGACTAAACACTACAAACCATGCATAGGCTAGTGGAGCGTCGAACAGGGTTTGTTACAATCAAGGGTCGGTCTACTATCTTAGGTCTCAATCCTAATCTTTCTACTATGCCACCACATATGAATGAATGTAAAGCCTCGGTATCAAAAAAAATTCGAAGGAACATTACCAATAGAAAGCATACCTTGAATGACGATTCCCTTTCCCTTCTCCTTCGCTGAGGGAGCACTCGACGATGTCAGGACCGCATCCAAAGCATATGCCTTCACTATCTGCTTATCCCTCACAGGTTATGGATAATCTTTCTTCAAATGCCCTGGCTTATCGCAGTTGTAGCATTTCTTCTTATCACTCGCTTTGCAATCCTTAATCAAATAGCCTTCTCCTTGCGCCCATAGCAAATAGGTTCCCATTACCCTTCTTATTACTACTCTTTCCTTAGGGATGCTTTCTCTTTCCATTCCACTTCTTTCTGCCTTCACCGCCTTATACGGCTTTGACTCCTCCTTCTCGGCAGAAACAACAATAACAGTCCTAGTCTTAGGGTATAGATTCTCATGGCGAAGAGCCTTCTCTACTAGCTTTTCAAAAGGCTCATCAGTATGGTCCGCTAGTTTCTCCCCTAAATAGTCATCCAATCCTATGATGAACTTCTCATTCTTCCATAAGGGAGTGTCAATGAATGACATCCCATACTTAGACAAAGCATCAAATTCTGCTACATATCCAAAAACTGTCATCTCTCGCTACTTGAGATCAACAAATTTTCTAAACAACACCAGCTTCTGAGCAGCCGAAGTGAACTTCTCCTCAAATCTCATTTGAAACTGATCTCAAGAAAAATGGTCTTTTGGAGTAGCAACAGTGACAACATTCCAATTCATAGCTCGGCCCTGAAGCTGTCTCGAAGCCAATTTTCTCTTCATATGATTTTCCACTCCATATCACCAAAGATGTGCTCACAAGTATCCAACAAATCTTGCACTTCTATGGCTGACTCCATCCTATGGAATGGATTTCCTCCTAGATTAGAGTAATCCTTGCTCAACTTGGCAAAATCAGCCCTAGGCGCTTGCACGGGAGCACCTCCACCCATTTCCACTCTAGGAGTATTCCTCATCATATTTTCCATTATAGCATTGAATATGGCTTGGAAATCAGGCATAGCAGCTCTTGATCTCGCTCCTTCCTCCACCCTTGAAGTAGAATTCCTTACAGTGTTCCTTGTATCTTGGCTCATTCTTATCTGTAACAAGAATGATCAGTCTCTCATAAGGAAAACTGTGTCTATGGTGCTCATATGCATGTGACTTATACTATACTATATAGTTTTGAAAGTCAAACTTATAATAAGTACGCAATCTTGTATATATACACTCTAGATCTAGTATAAGGTGATAAATCCTTCCTTATCTCTACTGGATTGTGGTATCAACTCAGGTTAATCACGTAACCAAAGCTTTGATACCAAATGCGATGACCACCCTATACCACCGACACAGATAATAACTAAATAGTGCACTGTAGTTGTGCCCGACCAATATAGGAGATCATCTTGATGAGTAATAATAAACATAGCATATAACATGTCATGCCTTACAGAATATGGATAAAATATAATATCACAGGAATAAGAGAAGAGACAATAATAACTGTGTGAACCAATTGTCGGAGTACAAATGGACAAAGTTATACATCAAATGTCATAGAGTTTATATAATGAAGACAAACTCAATAACTGTCTCAAATACAAGTAGAAGCAGTCATTACTAAGGCTACTCAGTGCTGCACAGTGGAATAAGCATAGAATCCATATAAGTATATAATACAAAATAGCTCCATCTAGATCGTCCTCTGAACATCTACTGCATCACCTAGACCTGTTATCTAGTCTACTCATTTAAGAGTACCCAAGATAATAAGAAGCAAAGCATAAAACCTTGGATCAGACAATAGTCAGCTGTGAGCGGTAAATGAATATCGAAATACTATACAGGTAAATATGGTAAGGAACAAGAGCACACGAAACATACCTGACATGTCCCTGCAACCAAAGAGTTAGCACATAACACCATAATATGCTACTCTATAATATCATAAAGCTACCATACAAGATACACTAGTGGATGCCTAAATATTTCCATCTCTAGTACCTACTCCCCATTAGACCCGTCAAACGGGTCGGGTCGGGTCATAAATGAATCGGGTGAAATTTGACCCGATCCATTCAAGACATAAACAAACCCAACCCATTTGACCCATTTAATAAATGGGTTTGACCCGATTTGATTCATTTATTAAGAGGGTCAACCCGACCCTTCCCATTTAACAAAAACTGCAGCCAAAACAGCAAAAATTACATTAAAAAATGAAAAACTACACCAATGTAATACCAATACTGAATCAAAAGAATAAAAAAACTGCATAAAAATTAGAAAAACTGAACTAGATAACACAATCTAGCAATAGCTCTGCAGCATATGAATACAAAACCATAGTATAATTTTAGCTCTACAGCATATGAATGGTTCTGCATCAAAGAATCAACAAAGTATAATTTTTGTTGACAAACTCCACAGTTAAATGCAAAAACTGCATCAAATAACCAAAATAAACCAAATCAAAGTCATATAAAAGTAATAAAACTGAAAAATATTTTAAAGTCGAGATTTCATCGTAAACATTTCATACTTTCTCATTGCATGAAAATGACAAAAATATGTTTGATCTTTTGCTTAGCTCTTCTTACTGGTATAATAACCATAGCAACAACAAGGCCATTGGTAGCGAAGAATTAGCTCCGGTAGCTGTAGCAAGAGTAAAGAAACATAAGGAGTTCAATAAATCAATAGTAGGTGCAGAAGTAATGTTAGGTGGGCTTGCTACTGCTGTTTTTGCTGCTATTTTTTTACTATATTAGGATAACTGGACACAGAGTTAATGAAGTTGACAAATGTTGAATGTGAATATGATTTGTTTTTTTGCTCATATTAGCATAAATGTTGCTTCTTTTAAAGAATATGGTATCAGGCCTTAATGCTAAAGAAAGAGTAAATATATATCTACTTTTAACTGAGACCGGTATATATTGTAACATTCTATTAGTAGAAATGAAATTATAACCCATGTTAAAAAAAATTAAATTTGCATATCAGATTTTGATTATGGATTCAGTTGTGTTTAGTGTCATTAGAGCTACTAAAGCCTTAATGAAAAATTCTTAATCTACAGATATGGTTTTAGAACATCAAAGAGTACCAAGCTTCACTCAGCAGAATAAAGCATATTTTCATTTAGCGATTAGATAACATAATACATTTATACTGCTTGAACAGTAAATCAATAGCAGTAGCATCAAGTTAACCAAGCTGTTCAATTTTGACAAGTACCGAGTATGTTCTATAAGGCTTTACAAAATTCAGAACGAAGTACTGCTCGGGTTCTCTTTGTATATCATCTTTGTATATTTGTTATATATGGTATAATACTTTATTGTATATACTCTGTACCATAATACAAATATCTTATTCAAATGTTCATCTCATAAAAATTTAAAATTGTACAATTATATTGTTCTACCACAAACAGGTAAGAAATCCTAATAGAGAAAGCAGATCAGTAGCAAATATAACTATGGTGTAACACTTAAATTTAATTCTGAAATTGTTAGGTCATCTTTCTTGTATAACCTCCTTTATTTGCTTGGTGCTGTTGGTATATTAAGTATATATTCTTGTATTAATCAGGCAATATTTTCATAGATGAATAGATATAATTAAAGCAGCAATTCATGCATAAGCCCAACACTTAATGATGTATACTCACAGCGTAAATGCTGATTATTACTGCTTCCCATTTTTGAAAAAATAGAGGACTTTACCTCATTATAAACATCAATTGGTTATATTTTTCTACAGAACCCACAACGCTCTATGATAAGATATTCTTTATTTACAAACACAATAACATATTATCAATGAGCTAATAATACAAGCAATAAGATGAGTAGTTCATCATAGATTAGTTCTAAATTTGACAAGTACTCATAAATCAAGCTTTTCAAGTTAATGTATCCTAAAAGCATGCAATTGCATTGACAAGAAGAAAGTCACCAAATATATACATAAATAAAATAGGAGAGGAAATATACACAACGGAAGAGGAGATGCCTTCGTCTCAAACAAGATCTCCGTTTCTATTAGGGCGTCATCGTCATCTCAAAATCGGGTGGTTTCCAAGCATCGTAAATCGAAGATCAGGAAGAACCGCCTCTTTTCCTTTTGCAGATCTGAGTCGTAGAGAAAATAAGAAATAAGAAGTAGGGTTAGATGGGTAAGCGGGTTGCGTTTGGTTTGGGATACTTTCTTCCTGCCTGTAAACGGGCTGGGTAAAAATGTAAAAACTTTTAAACGGTTCAGACCCGACCCTTGTAATAGTAGAGTTATTGGGTCAGATAAATGGGTTAGGGTCTGTTCTGACAGGCCTACTCCCCATGACATCGCCGAGTGATAGACCACTAAAGAAAACAACCAAAGCAACCATAGCATCCATCAAACAATTCTAGCTATAACTCACCCTTGTACCTTGAATATATGATAACTCGTATGGTCTCCGTACTGCCAAGGATTAATGGAAATACTGGTTTTCTGTGTACTCTTGTACCATGCTGCCCAAAGCACGATACATGTCTCGTAGCCTAAAGCTAGACACTAGACCCGAAGCCACTGGTCCAAGGTATTTAGATCCTTGCTATCAATATATGGGCGTGCCCACTTATAATACCTCTACTTCGAGTATACAAGAAAACACTCCGAGCATCAACGATTCCTTAGCACATATGTCCATTCAAGCCCTGCTTTGATCCATTTGGATTCCGAGCCCTTCTGGCTCAATCCAGTTTCTATTATGTACAAGGAACCCTTCCACATTCCCTGACCCTACAGCTCCGTCCATTAACAAGCCGCTATCTTCGGAACCTACTCCCAACATGAGCCAACATCCGAAGACTCTAACCTTTCATCATGCTATTACATCCTCATCCAACCTAATACGGAGAAGCCACCACCTCCAACATGACCTAAAGAACCTCAACAACAGTCCCTAGAAGTTCTACTATCACTAGATTTCCCACCATAACTCGGAGCCGAGTTATCATGATAACTCAGGACCGAGTTATCACTTGGCCATTTCTTGGTCCAGTCTTATTTCCTACTTCTAGTACTCTTCCTCCATATTCTTTAGACCTTGACCTATCCATTCTAGATAACTCATCATGAATCCAAAGCTTCATCACTAAGTTCTAGAGATAACTCGGTGGTGTCCTCAACTATTAGCCAAATCTCTTGCATCCTTGCTATAAAACATCTCATTCAATCATGCTCTACCCAACCATGTTGACCACTGAGTTATACTCCTCACCCCTATAACTCGTCACCGAATCACTATTATTCGGCATCGAGTCTTCCCATTAACTCCTCTTAAGGCACGAGTTTTCATATAGGCTCCTATTATGCTATAGAGCGCCTCCTCCAAATATCATCCAATTCACACCAACTTTGCCTCCGATTTACCCAATTCACCAACCTTTTCTGAACATCCTAAACACTAACAACCAACCTCAAAGCACAACATACAAGCATAGAATCAGAACACTTACATCCATTCACACATGCCATACAATCAATCAAATGAACAACACTTAGAATTATAGCAATCAAGTAATTTCTAATCCAAATCTAAGCAATAGTGAACATATTAACATGAGTGTAGTGAATTACTAAATAATTCCTAGAAACCATATTAGAAAATATCAATTTAGGGCATAAACATATGTCAACATTTTATTAAAGTTAGAAAAACAATTTTAAGGTAACAATAATGTTAAAATCTATACGTCTACCATATAAACGTGCAAAGGATAGTGAGAGGTCATAAACCACTCACCAATTACCAAATTCAACCTGTTTGACTGCAAATCCAATCTGGATAGCAATGAAAATCACTTCTAATCAACCAATTGGATGATCTCTAGCTTCCAATCGAGGATCTAATCTCTAATCCATAATCTAGTTTGATTTAGAGAGAAATTTGGATGAATTAGGATGAATCTAGAACTAATTAGGGTTTATAACTAATTTGGAATGAGAAAGAAAAATTCTAATTTGACTCCTACAGCCCTTATGTATAGTAATCTCTAATTAGATTAATAGACCAACTAATGGGCTTAATTAATTACATATTAATTCTAGGCAGTAGTTATCTAAACTTAAAACAAGCATAATTCCTAAACGTAAGTCCATTTTTAAATTATGACCACTCTACGAAATGGGAAACAATCATCCTGAAGCAATGGAACTGGTTTGAGACCCTAATTCAACTCTTATCAAAAGTTATAGCCCCAAAAAGGTTTTCAGAGTCAAAATGGTCACATAGAAATTCGGGAAAAATCATAGGTGTGTAAAAAGTCCCTAAGAGTCATATCCCAAAATTATAGATCATACAACCTCACACGAATAAAATAAAATATTTTGCGATCCTCGGATACGTAAAATATGGGTCATTACATCTTTTGAGCATCACCATAATCTACATCTTTAACGATACAAGCACACAACTTCAACCAATTCTTCACTTCTAAAGCAGGTTCCTTTCCAGTTAACACATTTCCACTATAATTCTTATAATCTTGGTTCATCTTGGAAATGTCTCCTCCTCCAACTACTTGTGTTGAATTTTAGCTGGTTGTTGCGTCATCATTTCCATTATATACTGGTGGAAAAGAGTGTTCATATCCATTGCTCTAGCTCTCAGGGGAGGCATCTAAGCACCAATTTCAACACCAACATTCAGCGCTTTCTCCCCTCCTTGGCCATTAGTCCGCATACATGCATTTCCTCTACTAGTGTTTGCTCTATCACCTCCTAATATAATTACTAGCGAAAAACCTTAGCCCTCTTACTCCTCTTCAGCCCCTACCCTTCATTCCCCCCACGCCATTAGATATAGTTATGCTCCCGCTATCAGTTGGGTCTGATAAGGCAGGCTTCTCTCCTGTTGTATCAAAGCGAACGCAAAAACTTGTTAAAGCTCAACAAGGTGCTATGCAAAATATGCATGCTTCTAAAGTTATGCGTAGGAACGTGGCCGCTATCTCATGCAGATCTCACATGTCCCCTATAACGCCCACAAGATTTAATTTAACTTCAATAAGATAAACATGGAATAATGCTGCATCTAGCCAGGCGTCATCCCCTCCACTGAATAGAAAACCCAGTGGCTCCGTAAAGAAACTTTCTAGAATATGGATGGCGATTATAGTTAAAGAAGACATCCCCTTGTCCATCCCCTTAAAATTTTACATTCCGACGAATTTCAATCGACGAATTTCTATTAGGATGACGAACTCGGTGGTGGAAGCAGCCAAAAGATATTAGGAAATCTACATGGTTGGCTTGTGCCCTTATTATCCTTATTTTAAATCTTAAATTGAAAGGGTGTAGCTACCAATAGGAGAATTTTTTATTCACGCCAAGAAAAATGGATTTTATGTCATCGAATTTGACAACAAGGAAGACTATGAAAGAATATTAGCATGAGGTCCCTATTTTTACAAAAGGAAACTCATGATGATGAAAAGATAGATGCCAAATCTCAACTTACCCAAAGAGATGTTGCAATCGATTCCAGTTTGGGTCTGTTTCCCTGGGCTAAAGTTGGAATTCTAGTCTGAGGAGAGCATTAGTAAATTTAAATATCGTGTGCGTGGGTTACCCGCTTAAACTGGATCACTACACCAATGGTATGATTAGAATATCATATGCGTGGGTATTAGTAGAAATTAATAATGTTTCTAAAATCCCGAATGAGGTGAGAATAGTGAATGGAAATAACAAAGTGTTCACACAACCCATTGAGTATGATTGACAGCCTATTGTTTGACCAAATTGTTGCTGCTTTAATCACCCATCACAATATTGTTCTTTTGAAAAGCATGGGTAACCAAAGCAACAGTAGCTTGTATCCATAACAACAATAGCACAGAAACCGAACCATTGGATATGAATCACCCTAATTAGACTTCAAAAGAAAACAGCAATCATACACAACGAAATGCACATGCAAGCGGTATGGAATGCGAACCATTCTCAATAGGAAATATGAACAACGACACATCACATCAAAGTGATAATAAAATGGAACTAGAATGTACAGAGATTATGCCAAACATAGATACAACATAACCCAATATTGACTCAATACAACTGCAGTACAACCCAATTCAGAAGGTCATAATTATTGATAACCAATGTCACGTTCACACAGTTTCATCTGAATCAAATACAGAGCACAAAGTTCCAACCTCAAACAACATTAGTTCTATACATCTAGACTTAACAACTGCAATTAATATTACACAACAAATAGATGGCATCAACACAATGCATAATGACCTGAACCCTTAACCTATGGACGATATCAACTCAATGCATGATGGTTTGGACTTGCAACAGTACCAGAGCTAACTACATCACAAGGTGAGGTGCAAAACCAAGGCAGCATGGTGGAGATGCCAGGAGCACATTCGTTAGAGAGTATAGGCCCCCACACGCGATCCAAACAGCCCAAAAGGCAACGACAGGAGACGTTGCTTTTTAGTTTGCTTCCGCACAAAATGCCGAGGTGATTGATAACCTTACATGAAAAAAACTTTATTATACACTTGAAATCAAAAGAAAAAAATGAAACATACTAATGCCAATGTGAGCGCTCCTTCTTACCTGAAACCACAGAGCAATTTAGGTGACTTTACCCAATGAACTGTATGGTTTGGAACATTACAGGATTAAAGTCCTCATCCGAACAACTAGACGTAGCAAGTGTAATTAATCAAAAGTGAGACATCACCGGTAGGGTTGCTAGAAAATAAACTAATCGAAAATAAAATTGATGACGTAGTTAGATGACTCAACAATGACTGGAATTTCACTTTTAACAAGGACCACCAGGGAAAAAACAGAATTTTGGTTCTCTGGGATGACATGATTTGGTGCACCTTGACAATTCACACTAACAAATAATTTATGACAAGCCCAGTCAAGAACAAAACAGGTGTATGCACATAATCAACTAGAAAGGAGAATAGAACTTTGGGAGTACATCAAACAATATTCTAACACTTTCAACCTACCTTGGGTAATAGTAGGGGATTTCAATGCAATACTTTATTGTAAGGATAGAATCACTAAGGGCAATTTTAGTTCCAACTTGAATGCTAACCTTGTGGACTATATTGAGGCAGAAGATCTTCTAGAACCACTAAGCTTAGGAAATTACTACACATGGAGGGGGCGATAACATGACGGTTCATAGCAAGATCGATAGACTCTTCATTAATAGGGTATGTCTTGACAAGTTCCCAAATTTCTCAATCAATTTTGCTGACCACTCAACCAGTGGCCATATTCCTACCATATTTTTTAACTTGGATTGCACGTCTCAAAATTAGAAAAATATCCTATGTCGATATAATAACTTGTTGCATCATATGGTGGGATATCATGAACTAGTCAAACATAAATGGGAGGGCATAAATTTCGGTTACCCTCTTTTCAACCGATGACAAAATTAAAGAAAATAAAAAAAAACTTCAAAACTAGAACAAAGAACTTAATAATAAGAAAAAATCTGCATAACCTCTTAAGGTTGAATTGGATGTTATTCACTACAACTTAATTGACTAGCCTAATTACATTCAAATCTTAAACCTTTACAAACAAAACCTTGACTAGCTATTTGATACCTGCATAAAAAGGCCACAGAAAGCTTGCAACGTTCAAAAATAAAATGGCTAACCTAGGCAGATAAAACATCCTAATTTTTTACTCTAGATTTTTTGATGCAAAGGCTAGATCCACAAGCAACATGACAATGGATGAGCAAGGAAACTGGATCAACGCAGATGAGAACCTGAATATGGAAGCATCACAATACTTTATAAATTTATTTAACTCTTCCTCTTTGAATATTAATTTCACACAAATCACTTGTAAAAAAATTCTTACAGATAATTCCAGAAAAGCTATTGTTAGGCCTTTCAAGATGAAAGACATAAAAGAAAACGTGTTTTAGATTGATGATAACAGCCCTTGCAGTCCGGATTGTTTCAACTTAAAGTTTTACAAATTACACTGGGAATTGAACAAAAAAGACGTTGCTTGACGTTGGGCATTCAGCAATTAGGAAAGGTTATAATACAAATCAATCGTACCTTTATATGCTTAATCCCTTAAAATGTAGACCCACAAACTCTGTCAGATTACAGACCAATTTCACTATGCAATATAATATATAAAATCTTGGGTAATCCGCTTTATAATAGGATGAAGCGCTATCTTAACAATTTAATTTCGCATTCATCCTTGATAGAAATATTACAAAAAATTCACTTTAGGCATATGAAATATTGAGAGGATTCAATAGAAAATCGACAAACAACTTGTGCATGAAAGTAGACTTGTACAAAGTGTATGATAAAATAAACAAGAAATTCGTATATACAATGTGGGTAAATTTGGGCTTCTTTGTTAAATTTGCAAATCTAAAATACGAATGTATATCCACTGTCACATTTTCTATTCTTTTAGATGGATGCCCTCTAAGGTTTTTTAGCGGTAATAAAGCAATAAGGTAAGGAGATCCATTCTCTCCTTTCCTCGGAGATCCATTATCTCCTTTCCCCTTTGCTATCGCCACAAAATACTTCACGATCTTACCAGATATGGAATACTACGAGGGAAAAATCATTCCGACGTTTTCTATTGAACCATTTCTCACTCATCTTTTATATGCTATTGGTATTCTAATATTTACATAATCGTCCATTAAAAATGCAGAAAGCATTGCAAAAATCATGCAAATCATTAAAGATATGTGGGTATAGATACGAGTTAATAAAAAACCACACTTTATTTTAGCAAAGGGAAAAAATCCAAAATCAAATCATCGATAAACTAAATGTTCAAATTAGGAAATTACCAGTAACATATCTGGGAATTCCACTATCTCACAGCAAACTGAAATCAAGAGATTTTAGAGTTCTATTAGACAAAATCCACAAGAAAATCAACAGTTGAAAAAACAGGATGTTAAATGTAGCTAGCAGAATTAACTTAATAAAAACAACGATATACCCAATGGTTACATTTTAGACTCAATTTTGTCAGTTACCAACATCAAACATAAATATAATCAATTCAATTTTTCCTTATTTCATTTGGAAAAACAAAAATCACAATATGTCCTAGGAAGATTTATGTCGACCATAACCACAAGGTGGAGTTGGTTTAAGAAAAGTACAAGATATCATAAATGCAAAAGCTCTAAAACTAATGTGGATTTTCATTCAAGGCGAAAGCGTATGGGCCTAACGAATGAAAAATAAATAGTAATAACAATTGCTTCTGGACTATCAATGCAGGTAACAATGCATTATACACATGGAAACCGTTGCTCAAAACAAGACCACATGTCAAGAACACAATGGAAAGTAGTCAATGGAAACAATACGATTCTCTGGTTCGATCCCACGACATCCTGGAAATTTACAAAAAATTAATAAGAATTGATAGAAATTTAACAAGAAAATAAATTATATTAAAGACAAGGACTTTAAAGAATTTTTTTACAAATGTTCGAATTTAGCTACAAAACTTACACCATTGTGTTTGTATTGATTTTCCGAACAATTTTCATGTGTAATACTTCGTGATCCGAGTTAGTATGAGAGAGTTATGGACGTCGGAACGACAATGAAATTTACAAAAATATATTTGGTCCACCTGAGAGGGTCCCAAGTCGACCGGTAGCGGTCGACCAAGGCACTTAAGCGATCGACCAATGCAATAAAAATTTCGAGCGTTGCCTGCTTCATTGAATTGGAAATTTATGGCTGAGATTAGATGCGTGCGAACGAAGTAAATGATGATCGGATAGTTGCGGTGTTGATCCGATGGCCTGTATTAGCTAATTACCTTTATAAATTTACACAAAACCTAAAACCTAATCTCTTGTTTGAGACAACAATAACTAGATGTTGTCAAAATCTATACTGAAACCTTAATTTCTTCCCCTATTCTCAAATAAAAAATTAAACTACAATTAAACCCAAATTAAATCAAATCAAATCAAACCAAAGAGGGAGATTAAGGAGAAAGGCGAGCAAATATGAGATCTTGAGGAGCGCTATCTATTGGAAACCACTTTTGCAGATCTAGAGCTAAGGCTATAAGGTGAGTGGGCATAGATCTAATGATTTGGTTATCTAAAATAAATTTAAATCTATTTTAATTGATTAGAGTGCTTAAAAACCCTAATTAATCTATTAAATTGGAATTGAATCGGTAAATTGTAAACCCTATAATTTAGACTTGAATTGGATCTTTAATTGTTAACCCGACATTTGTTATTGTAAACTGTAAACCCTAGAACTGCTAGAAACTGTTAGGCTAATACTACAAATCTGCTAATCTGAAAATTTAAGAATTTGAAATTAATGGACCGGAGTTAAGTAAATAGTTAACGATTAGATCACACGTACAGAAATAAAGTAGCGAACCAAAAATAAAGGGGTACGGTCGAACCTGGAGTAGCCATCGGTCGACCTGGGGAAGGTCTGGGTCGACCGTACATAGTAAAAATTGATGATTTGAACTGTTTTGCGTCATGTTGTATGTGTGAAAGAATTAGAAAGTTAGTTCCCTATCAGAGTAGTTTAGGCGGATTTACTTCGCAATGATGTTAGGGCAGGGATGATCCAGAAGTTTCGTAAATGGTAAGACAAATCACTAGGCGGATATTGAGGCTGGACGTGGATAGTTATAAAGAGATGTGGGCGATTTATTTTGCGTTAGACTCAGAAGTGTTACGATCGAGTGGACGCAGCACTGACGGAACACTATCAGAGGAGCCGAGTCCTAACGGAAGATCCAGGTACTACATGTGTTCCTATGCAACGTGGTACCGATGGACGCGGTGCCGGAAAATAAGTGGCTATAGGATGTTGATTGTTAGAAGAGGCCTGGTCCTAATGGGAGTTCATATATAGTGGGAATCGACGCTGGACAATAAGTAGCTATAGGATGTTGATTGTTAGAAGGGGTGTAGCCTTAACCGATGTTCTCATATAGTGGCCACTGGCGTTAGACAATAAGTGACTATAGGAAGTTTGCATTAACTAACGGGGTCCACATACGGTGGACACCGGAGCTGTACAATAAGAGGCATTTTGCCATTAGGATCAATAGATGGACATGGGTGCATATGACGAGTCACTTTGCAAGTTTTCATTACGGTGTTCTCCCTCTTCAAGCATAGTGTGAGTAGAAATGGGATAGTAGATCCCGATTTGGCTAATCTTTAGTACGAGGTTCAATTCGTAGATTGACCCATTGTGTTAGATAAGTATCCTTAGGTATATTACCTTAGGAACGTACGGGCACAATATATGCACTCTATATCACTTAGAGTAGATTTAGAATTAATTACGCTTAATCATCTTATTAGTCTTGTTCTCATTCACTGGGCTTTATGTCTTATTCACCCACTTCTTTTCATTTTCTCCTACCACAGGATGAGAGGTTAGCAGTGATCAGACATAGTACGGGGAAGAAAGGATCTCTATGATGGAGTTCTTATATTATCTATTGTTTATATTGTAGTCGTCTATTGTAATAAATTCTTGTAGAGTTTATATTGTACTTTGAGAATAGTGTATATGTAAAATAAGTATTTTGAAAACTGTTTTCCTAAGATGTCTGTTTTGTACACTTATATTTTAATTTCTTCCGTTGTGAGATCTTAAAGTGTAGAATGTCTTAGAACTCCACCATTATTCTTATGCTCTTTATGTTTTTAAAAATCCTAACAGCTCATATTTCTCAGTAAAATTCATGTCGGGAAATGCAGGTTGTGACGCCCCACCTCTATACCCACGCTAGCCAAGAACACTACGGTGTAGTGCTGTCAACTAGCACGGAGAATAAGGCTGTTGAGGAGCGACCATCTATGTAATTGCTTTGTGCGAGCACCGATATGTCAGATAATAAAACATTGCATTTCATTTTTAGAGGAAACCCGACATACCGATACAAACTCAAAGCTACTACACAGTGGCTATAATAGTTTAGGACAATAGATATAAAAATAACACAGATAACATAAATGCGGAATACAGATGGAACGAAAAGTCTCATATATATAATAACTGATATCAGTTATAATACATTTGACACAATACAAATGATACAACTACAACTGTCGACTCAAGAAGTTATATATACAAGTACATTATCGACTAATATACATGAATACATTATCATCTTAAAACAGACACACTGACTACTACAACAAGACGAAGACCACTTCAAATGATATAAAAAGTCTTCATGGCTCTAGCAGCAACCCAAAGCTAAAAATCTACAACCTGTAAATACTCGGTCTGACCCGAGTATTAAATTCAAAATAAAATAATACTCGGGTCAGTCTAATTCAAACTCAGTTATTAATGCACAGGAGCAATAATATTCAATATCGAATAGACGACAGTCACAATAATTCCCGTCTATCCGACTCTTTAAACAAAGAAATCGGATGACGGTCGATATAACACTTAATAGTGTTAAACAAAAATCAGCAGATTTAAATCATCAACAGAGATAAATAAACAATTTATCAAATCGACTAAATCAATTTAAAACTGTCAATTCTGGGTGGCTGCAGTGCACGCACGCGTGCACTGCCTCGCCACCACCGAATATAAAGTCACCACCATAATGAAACTGCAGTGGCAAACAAGTAGGAATTCAAACATGAAATAGAGAACATCATTGCAAGTGCAACAGGTAGAAGATGATGCAGTGAAGCCAATATGGCAAATAATGATGAAGCATATAAGTGCAGGCAATGAAAATTAGAGAAGTACAAAATGGTCAAGCTGTAAAACCAAGACTACAGGCACATGGTCAAGTGCACTAGTTCAAAAAGGCACAAGAGAGTCGAAGTGCACAAGAGATACAAGTGCAGACACAACTGAACAAGTTCAAGTGACTCAAACTAAATGCACAAATTACTTACAACATGAGTGCAGCAGTCCAACAACTCAAGTGAAGCTACAAATCAACAGGGAAGAACTCAGTGAATAAACTACGAAGGCAACATGCAAGCTCGACTAGCAGGTGAATGTGCAACATCAACAAGACATGTACAAACTGGACAACAACAAAGGCTATCAAGTGAACCAACACAAATGTCACCAAAACACAGTGCAGTGACTACAGAAATGATCATCCAAGTTCAACATCATTATCAAGTGAAATGAAGACTATAATGTACTCAAGTGATAACATGAAACAGTGAAGGCACCAGAAACTATCATGCTCAACAAATCAGTGTACAAAACTGCAGAGATGATCAAAGTAAGGTGATATATATACAGTAAACAAATGTCAAAGCTGTGATGCAAATAGTGAAGAACACTATCAAGTCGAATGCAACAGAGAAATAAAGGCACCAGTAAACAAAATGTCAAAGCAGTGGACAAAGTAAAAAGATCAAGTTGAAATGGTGAAGGAACAGTAGCTACAAAGGCCATCTTCATAAACATAGATCAAATCAAGTTAAGCATCAGAGAATACAAGCTACAGTCACATACAAAATAGCAGTTTCGAACAAAGACAGGGGGTTTTCAACTAGCAGTGACAATGCCGAAGTCAACTAGAGCAAGTTCGATCAGTTTAAAGTCCACATTATCCCAAATTGCCAATCAAAGCCGTAAGTATTTGAACAGACTCGATGTCGAGTTGCTGTTCTAAAACACAGTAGCAGTTTCTAGTTGAAACAGAAGTCAAGGACGAACACAACTGGCCAGAGACGAACTCAAGTAAAATAATATGCAGTTCACAATCAAAATCGAAGCCGGGTTCAAATCAAGGTCAGATGGCATAAGTCACAAAAACAAGATTACTGGGAAAGTAATACCAGATAACCAGTAAAAAGAAAATCAAGGCAACAATTCACAAGTCGAATCAGTGACTAGGCTGAAGTGAGCAAGTCAAAAAAAATCAAACAGTGAAGGCGAAGCCAAGCTAACCACTAACAGAAACGAACGAAAATCACGAAGTTCGAGTGAATTAGATGTGAGCAACTCACCTTGTCGCCGAATATAGAAGAAGCCGAGCAACCGAGGGAAGACGAACGAAGTTAAGCAACCACTCTACTCGATTTCTACGATGCCCTAGTTTGGAGGAGACGAGGCCGCCATTATTTCGCTTTCTTCGATTTTGGGCTTAGGGTTTACGAATGGATGAAGGGGATGGGTTATCACTGATCACGGCAACAGATCAAGCATGGGCCAAGATTTTAAAAATTTATAAAGCCCGTTGAATTTATAAATAGAAAACCATGATAATTAAACACTTAGGTGATATTTAAAACACAATTTGAATCCATTAGAACAACGGATTCGAACACGATAAAAATTCATATTTAGAATTTTAAATACGAATAGACGATGTCATATTTAAATAAAATATTTAAATATATTATCGTATAAATGCGGGTTGTTACAGACTTCCCTCCTTAAAGAAATTGCGTCCTCGCAATCATAAGGAATAAATGGATAAAAGGTAACAACCATAAGAGCATGGCAATGTCGAATGCATAAGCAAAGCAAATGTCAGCAGGGAAGTATAGGAATTATGGAAGTATCAGATATAGAATCAAAAGGTTCGACTGATTCAAATCAAAAGAATCAACATCGTGGGGGTCAAGGAATCAAAATCAGACGACTATATAAACAACCTCAAACATCATCATCGACTGATAAAAACCAGATCAATCGAGTTCTAGCAATTGAAAGAAAAGGAATCAGAGCAGAAATCACGTACTGCACGAATTGAATGTGAGTAAATCAAATTACTCACCTGAATCGTCAGAGAAAAAGACGAAGCTCAAATCTCAAAATCGCAAATATTCAATCATCAAAAACGATAATCGAATTTTCAAATCGCAAATAGGTTTAACTATCAAAAATGATAATCAAATCTCACAAATATCTGATTATCAAAAACGATAATCAGAAACACAAACATTCGATTAATCAAATCGAAAAATATTTAATTATCTCAAACGATAATCAAATTTCACAAATATATGATTATCAAAAACGATAATCAGAAACACAAATATCCGATTATCAAAAACGATAATCAGAAGTCGTAAATATTCAATTAACGAGTCCGGACTTAACCGAAGTAGTAAAAGTATGGTTCCATACTCCTTACTTTTGCTAAATCGTTTAAATCTCTTTATCGTTTCCTTGAAAGTGCAAAATTGTGTGTTTTAAAAATAACATTTCACATTCTCAAACGGACAAGTCCGGAATTAAGCGAATCAGTAAAAGAAAGGGGTCATAGTCCTCGATTTTTCTGAAACGTTTAAATCGCTTCCTCGTTCTTTTGAAAATGTAAACTGTAAAAAAAAATTTTTGAAAATAATTTTAATTTATATTTTTGAAACAACTTTTAAAAATAAAGAATTTTGAAAACACGTGATTAAATTAGCAATATCAGTAGCATCTTAGATAAGGAAGTTGCACTTCTCAAAGTACAGTAAAACGGACAACAAATTCAGCATTGCGGAAGAACCGCTTGTAAATCCATTTTAAAATTGACGGTTACTGAAGTTAACACGTCAAAATTTCATCAAAATAACTGGCATCAAAGTATAATACCAATGAATTTTCATTCATAAGAAAATGTCACAAGAATCTTCTCAAAGATAGAAAGGGATATCATACCCTAAACTTGTATTCATAACAAGTCAATAACACATGAATTCACCAATGCACAAAAATTGATAAACATATCAATAGAAATCACGAAAATTGGTGAAGCACAAAATTTCAAAAATCATCACAAGAAATCCAGAAATCACAAGAAGAGGATGGCCAATCCCATAAACTGAACATCGACGCACCTAGATAGGTTCGTCCCATGTAAAGTCTAGCATTGATACATCTAGAAAGACGTACCCCATGCAAAGTCGAACATCGACGCACCTAGAAAGATACGACCCATGCTCTAGCATCGACGCACCTATAAAGATACGCCCCATGCATAAATAAACATCGACGCAACTAGAAAGATACGCCCCATGTAATGTCTAACATCGATGCACCTAGAAAGATACACCCCATGCATAAATAAACATCGACGCAACTAGAAAGATATGCCCCATGTAATGTCTAACATCGATGCACCTAGAAAGATACACCCCATGCATAAATAAACATCGACGCAACTAGAAAGATACGCCCCATGTAATGTCTAACATCGATGCACCTAGAAAGATACACCCCATGCATAAATAAACATCGACGCAACTAGAAAGATACGCCCCATGTAATGTCTAACATCGATGCACCTAGAAAGATACACCCCATGCGTAAATAAACATCGACGCAACTAGAAAGATACGCCCCATGTAATGTCTAACATCGATGCACCTAGAAAGATACACCCCATGCATAAATAAACATCGACGCAACTAGAAAGATACGCCCCATGTAATGTCTAACATCGATGCACCTAGAAAGATACACCCCATGCGTAAATAAACATCGACGCAACTAGAAAGATACGCCCCATGTAATGTCTAACATCGATGCACCTAGAAAGATACACCCCATGCATAAATAAACATCGACGCAACTAGAAAGATACGCCCCATGTAATGTCTAACATCGATGCACCTAGAAAGATACACCCCATGCATAAATAAACATCGATGCAACTAGAAAGATACGCCCCATGTAATGTCTAACATCGATGCACCTAGAAAGATACACCCCATGCAAAGTCGAACATCGACGCACCTAGAAAGATACGACCCATGAGTCTAAACCATAAAATGATCGTCATCGATCATAAAGAAGTGTCGATTACACTAAGCTAGTAAATATAAGAGTTTAGCTTCATATCCCATAACCACTTGCTTAACTCAAATATTTACGAATAGATTGTAGATCTGCACTAGAAAATTGTCACAAGAGGTTTAATCGAACAAGTCCAGGAGTTAACCGACTAAGTAAACGCAAGCGTTTCATACCACTTGTTTTACTAGGTCGTTTAATTCAATTTCTCATACGAATGAAATAAAGGCTTGTATATACTAATTAGATTGGAAAACGGTTTAAGAAAAAGAGCTTTGTAGTAAAATAGTTTTGAAATCGTTTGGAGAAAAAGGATTTTAATATTTACTACTAGTATAGAAAACCTTTATATTTTTAAAGTGACAAATCACAAAAATGATTGTAGAAACAATCAATCACAATAATTCACATACAAAGATGTGAATAGAATCCAAAGAAATCGATACTGAATCCATCAGAAAGTATGTTCACAAAAATCCCGAAGAAAATGTCATCAAAGTTGCTAATCAATGATAGCAACAAATCGGGGAAATAATCAAGAATTGATTAAATTTGGAAACCAAGTCAATTCACAAAATTTCACATTCGAAGACGTGAATGAAATCCAAAGAATTCGATTCCAAATTCATCAAAGTCGGAATACCCAAAAATTCCAGAAATAGAAGTTATCAAAATCGACAAAGGTGATAACAACTAATTAGAAAAGAAGAATCGATTATCAACTGGAAAAATAAAGCAAAACGAGCAGAAATGCATAAATGACTTCAACAAAAGTAAGAATCAAGTCACTGTCGAACACAAAATGAATCAATATCATCATCAAAGAATCCAACGGCAAACAAAATCAGAGTCTTGAAAATCAAGAAATTAGCAATTTCTCAAAAACAAAGTGACCGAAGTCGAATGGAATTCAAGATGAGGAAAACACAAAATATCAAGTTCAAAATCGCTGAGATTCAAACTAGATGTGAATGAGAAATCAAAATCACTCAATTTGCAACTAGTCCAGCTATTTTTCATCACAGTGTAACAGGTACACAATGACGCTCATAGCATAGAACAAAAGTGGAACAAAGTCCAAAAGTCAAAATGGCTTTAATTTGCCAAATTAAAACAAAATCAACATCGGCTAAATCAATTCAAAGCCGAAAACACAAGAATAAGCGTTAGGAATTCATACCTAACAGTAAAAAATAATCATATGTAAAGATGAGAGATAAAACATCGACAAATAGTTGTAACACATGCTCCATCTAAGTTATGTTTTATAATTGTCCTAAACCCCAGGCTCTGATACCAAGCTGTGACGCCCCACCTCTATACCCACGCTAGCCAAGAACACTACGGTGTAGTGCTGTCAATTAGCACGGAGAATAAGGCTGTTGAGGAGCGACCATCTATGTAATTGCTTTGTGCGAGCACCGATATGTCAGATAATAAAACATTGCATTTCATTTTTAGAGGAAACCCGACATACCGATACAAACTCAAAGCTACTACACAGTGGCTATAATAGTTTAGGACAATAGATATAAAAATAACACAGATAACATAAATGCGGAATACAGATGGAACGAAAAGTCTCATATATATAATAACTGATATCAGTTACAATACATTTGACACAATACAAATGATACAACTACAACTGTCGACTCAAGAAGTTATATATACAAGTACATTATCGACTAATATACATGAATACATTATCATCTTAAAACAGACACACTGACTACTACAACAAGACGAAGACCACTTCAAATGATATAAAAAGTCTTCATAGCTCTAGCAACAACCCAAAGCTAAAAATCTACAACCTGTAAATACTCGGTCTGACCCGAGTATTAAATTCAAAAGAAAATAATACCCGGGTCAGTCTAATTCAAACTCAGTTATTAATGCACAGGAGCAATAATAATCAATATCGAATAGACGACAGTCACAATAATTCCCGTCTATCCGACTCTTTAAACAAAGAAATCGGATGACGGTCGATATAACACTTAATAGTGTTAAACAAAAATCAGCAGATTTAAATCATCAACAGAGATAAATAAACAATTTATCAAATCGACTAAATCAATTTAAAACTGTCAATTCTGGGTGGCTGCAGTGCACGCACGCGTGCACTGCCTCGCCACCACCGAATATAAAGTCACCACCACAATGAAACTGCAGTGGCAAACAAGTAGGAATTCAAACATGAAATAGAGAACATCATTGCAAGTGCAACAGGTAGAAGATGATGCAGTGAAGCCAATATGGCAAATAATGATGAAGCATATAAGTGCAGGCAACAAAAATTAGAGAAGTACAAAATGGTCAAGCTGTAAAACCAAGACTACAAGCACATGGTCAAGTGCACTAGTTCAAAAAGGCACAAGAGAGTCGAAGTGCACAAGAGATACAAGTGCAGACACAACTGAACAAGTTCAAGTGACTCAAACTAAATACACAAATTACTTACAACATGAGTGCAACAGTCCAACAACTCAAGTGAAGCTACAGATCAACAGGGAAGAACTCAGTGAATAAACTATGAAGGCAACATGCAAGCTCGACTAGCAGGTGAATGTGCAACATCAACAAGACAGGTACAAACTGGACAACAATAAAGGCTATTAAGTGAACCAACACAAATGTCACCAAAACACCGTGCAGTGACTACAGAAATGATCATCCAAGTTCAACATCATTATCAAGTGAAATGAAGACTATAATGTACTCAAGTGATAACATGAAACAGTGAAGGCACCAGAAACTATCATGCTCAACAAATCAGTGTACAAAACTGCAGAGATGATCAAAGTCAGGTGATATATATACAGTAAACAAATGTCAAAGCTGTGATGCAAACAGTGAAGAACACTATCAAGTCGAATGCAACAGAGAAACAAAGGCACCAGTAAACAAAATGTCAAAGCAGTGGACAAAGTAAAAAGATCAAGTTGAAATGGTGAAGGAACAGTAGCTACAAAGGCCATCGTCATAAACATAGATCAAATCAAGTTAAGCATCAGAGAATACAAGCTACAGTCACATACAAAATAGCAGTTTCGAACAAAGACAGGGGGTTTTCAACTAGCAGTGACAATGCCGAAGTCAACTAGAGCAAGTTCGATCAGTTTAAAGTCCACATTATCCCAAATTGCCAATCAAAGCCGTAAGTATTTGAACAGACTCGATGTCGAGTTGCTGTTCTAAAACACAGTAGCAGTTTCTAGTTGAAACAGAAGTCAAGGACGAACACAACTGGCCAGAGACGAACTCAAGTAAAATAATATGCAGTTCACAATCAAAATCGAAGCCGGGTTCAAATCAAGGTCAGATGGCATAAGTCACAAAAACAAGATTACTGGGAAAGTAATACCAGATAACTAGTAAAAAGAAAATCAAGGCAACAATTCACAGGTCGAATCAGTGACCAGGCTGAAGTGAGCAAGTCAAAAAAAATCAAACAGTGAAGGCGAAGCCAAGCTAACCACTAACAGAAACGAACGAAAATCACGAAGTTCGAGTGAATTAGATGTGAGCAACTCACCTTGTCGCCGAATATAGAAGAAGCCGAGCAACCGAGGGAAGACGAACGAAGTTAAGGAACCACTCTACTCGATTTCTACGATGCCCTAGTTTGGAGGAGACGAGGCCGCCATTATTTCGCTTTCTTCGATTTTGGGCTTAGGGTTTACGAATGGATGAAGGGGATGGGTTATCACTTATCACGGCAACAGATCAAGCATGGGCCAAGATTTTAAAAATTTATAAAGCCCGTTGAATTTATAAATAGCAAACCATGATAATTAAACACTTAGGTGATATTTAAAACACAATTTGAATCCATTAGAACAACGGATTCGAACACGATAAAAATTCATATTTAGGATTTTAAATACGAATAGACGATGTCATATTTAAATAAAATATTTAAATATATTATCGTATAAATGCGGGTTGTTACACGGGTTGTCACATTTGGTATCAGAGCATATGTTTATGATTCTCTAGGGATTAAGCACGTATTGAGAGAATGTACCTGAAGGGTTTTTTTTAAAAATGGATTTTTAAAAGGTTTTCCAAAAAGTTTTCAAAAAAGGATTTTGGAAATTATGTGTGTGTCTATATATATATATGTATATATATATATATTTGGAAATGGGTAAGAGCTTTATTTAGGCAATTCCAGCCCAGGTCGTTTGGCCCAAGACTTGGCCCAAAAAGAACATACATACAAAAGACACTTAACTGACAGAACTACATTATACTTCGCACTTTCCAAAATTACACCGAAACTCCTTTTCCTTCCTCATTCGAACTGACTAAATTCATGGCGGCTGGAACGAATAACTCGTACTTGGGATTTCTACCGATGGACAGCGCAGATCCACTCCTTCAGTTTGAGTTGCACCTCCTCCCGACTTGGTAAGTGTCTAGTTTTTTATTCTTCTTTGAACTAGATGCATGTCGCCTTCCGCTAGCTTGCTGACCTCAAAATGGTTTCTCTGCTTGTTTTGGAACACGCGGCGGTTCCTCTCTTTCCACACGCTCCATACAGCTACAACGATGGCAATATCACTCAATTTGGCTTCCAAATTTTAGGGCATTTCCAAATATTTTATCTATATATCTCAGAAATTTCTTTTATCCATGCATATACTATCTGTGGCGAAAGTTGAAAAATAATTCATAGAAACAGATAGTGAGAATGAGAACAAGTTTTAGAGGATAGGATAGACCTTTCATATTTATTTTGGTAAGAAACGCTAGTAGAGGTTTCTTATACCAACTAGCGATGACAAATAAATTATGGATTTAAGGGTGAATGAAGAAAATTAGTGCCACGAGATCCATATAATGAGTATAAGATGAAGATAAAGCATAAGTATATGAAAAAAGACTTTATGAACTTAAGGTAAATTTCCTCAGTTAAAGTAGAAACACTATTTCATATTGGTAATAGTTGCAAGGGCTCATATTTACTTAAAGGTATGGCTGAAGCATTTTCATATTGAAGTTAGATGCTAAATTTAAGAATAAACTTGAGTTAACCTTTTTTTGGAAAAGGAAGACATAAACCTTATGTACTAAAGCATTGTTAGAAATTTATGGACTGTTGTAATTAGGTTGCTATTGCCTACTCCAATTTAAGTGATAAAATAGTGAAAATGTTTTCTAAAAAATGAAAAACAGTAGACGCTTGATATATTAAAAAGAAAAATAAGTTAGTTATAATTTTCTATAAAATAATCAGACAAACTATATAATTTTTTTTAAAAAAAAGTGAGATTAAAAGAATTTGGCAAAAAGCAAAATTTCAATAACTGTTATAAAGCTTTTTCTAGTCTCTTAGGCACATTGTTACCCTCACCTTCCATGTGCACTGTGTTTTTAAAACAGAACTTTGAAAGAAAAGAAGAGTTGTTTTATTGTTTTATATAAATAGCTAGATGAACTTTATGGGATTTCTTTAAAAAGTAAAATTAAAATTTTGGTGAGAATTTATTTTTAATAACTTTTTTAAAAGCTTCTATTCTGTTTTGGGCGTATTATTATACTTCTTCTGATGTGCATTTTGCTTTTAATAATAGAACTTTTGGAAAATAAAAATAAAAATTGAGGAGTATGCAAGATCCGACTTTAGAGCTCTTTTTATAAATAAGAAATTGTTAATATTTGAAAATGTCCTTTATAGATGCTTTTGTCAAACTCCAACAATAATGAGTTGAAAATACGTTTTGTGAAATATTTCTTATCATGAAAGAAATTTTAAAATGATGTGCTTTATGTATATTTTTAGTAAGTTAAGAAAATCATTTTTGATGTTTTGATTAAAGAAAAATATCATGATCTTAGTAAAAGGAAATGCTTGCTAAAAATCAAAAGAGAGTTTTACAGTTTTAAAGCATTGTTTTTGTGGAAAATAAAGTTAAAAATCGAAAGATTTTAAATTTTAAAGCAACTTTCTAGATTTGTTGAAATGGTCAAATCAAATTTTTTGATTTAAATGCTAAAAACAAAAGGTGGACTTTACAGTTTTAAAGGATTATTAGTTTTGCGTGAACTATGTTAAAACAAAATGATTTAAAAAAAGTAAAGTAAAAAATGTTAGGATTATCACTTAAATATAAAAGAAAAGAGTTAAATTGGAGTTAGATGAATAAGATTACACAACCTATAAGGACTAAGTTGATAACGGAGTTTGGAAAGTTTGAAATGGTTGAGGCGAAAGTAACATGGGACTTAGTGACCTTCTCAAGTAACTGTTAAGAGGGAAGAACAAAGTATTTGGTAGGACTTCTTGTTGAAGTGAAAGGTAGCACCACCTTGTGTTTCCCTATCCAAGAATGGTTTGAGTCGTAGAATATTTCATGTAAGGATGGTTGAAAAGTATGACTTCAGTAAACTCTTTTCAGAATAAAAATAAGTCAAGATATTTTAATCATATTAAAAATACCACGGATGCAAGAAATCTTTCGGTTCGAAGTATGAAAATGACACGTATGGTCTACTTCATTCCTCATTAAGAGTGTTAAGTAACAAATATGCATTTCCCCGATTACACTAGGCAATCTTAAACGGAACTGTGAGTATAGGCTAGGCATTTTGGGTAGCATGGTATTAAACGACATCATATGTGTAAGGATATGATACATGTAGGCTATGCGCGGTTAAGGTATTGTATTGTTACCAGCACGCTATGGGCGGACCAGGCGGGCAAGATTGGGAAAGTATATATTTTACACATGTCATTGGGTTTATTTTATAGTAATTGCATTCCATGGATGCCTAGGAGTGAACCTTGGAATAGTTTGGTTTAACATATTTTGGAATAAGGAAAATAAGAAGAAAGTAGTCCCTAAATTAATGAGAACATTCATAAAAGAAATTGTATGATAAGTTCCAGATTTTTAGACTTACCTGACTTGAGCAAGTAAAAATGTAAATTGGTCATGGTGGTAAATTGTTGGGTAACTGATATGGATTAGTCAATACATGGAGGTTGTTATAAAATGGGAATGGAGTTTAAGTAGTGTTTTAATTCATTGGAATGAAGTATGTAGCAATGTAAATTTCTATAAATTATTCAGTTTTAATACAAAAGTTTATCGTTTGAAATAACAAGGAATATACCCAAAAGAAAGAGGTGTACAAAATAAGGATGTGTACCTTATATTTCAATAATAATAGGAAAGATAATTCCTTGTAATTCCAAACATAGCACAAATTTTTTCTTTTTGATAATTTATGGAAATTTACAAAGTTCAGATTTCCTTTTGGGAAAATGAAATTCTGATGCATTAAAATATAGAAATCCATAAGTATAAACCAAAGTATTAGTCATTATGTCAATTGGATTAAAACGGTAAGGGATCATTACATATTTAGCTGTCTTAGCCATAGGGTGGTTGGAATAGAGTGATAAGAGGCTATGTTGGTAAAGGTCCCATTTGCGAGATGATTCTAAGAGATAGAAAAAGGTAAGATTAAAGGAAGGGATAAAAAGATTTATCCTCGACATCGCTCGGATTGAAGGAAGGTTATTTTCTTAAGGAAAATTTATAGGAGACTAGTATATAGTACATGGTCGTGTGCATAGCAACTGAACGCGAGTGAAGTAACCCTTAAGTGGATATTATTTTGGCTAGAATAATATTAGATTTATAACTCCAATGAATTTGAGGACTTTTATTATTTAGACTAAATGAGAAGATATTCCAAAACTTTCATTTGTAGAATTGGAATATATCCATGTAGATCATAAACATGATACTTAGGTACCATGATTTTTTAAAGTTTGGAAAACAGTCCAAGAAGAAAGAGAAATGACTTAAATTGAGACAAATTTGGAAAAGAAGTTGTGTTATTTTGTATATTTAGGAAATCACCAGTTTGGACAACCTTGAAGGAAATGGAAGTATAACAAAGGGCTAAGTGGGAAGTATCATAGACAGAAGAAATACAATCCACAGTTGAGTTATTCCTCTGGGTATCTCAGCATTCAGGTGATCAGGCACACCATTAGAAGAGTTAAGACAACATGTTGTGCATTGGAGGTTTTATGGAGCTACTATTAGCAAGGGCATACTTATGCTCAATTTTTTCATCGTGGTGCAAGATGACACCATTTGAGTTAGTAGAAAAAATTGTTGAAGGTTACCAATGCACATAGAATTGAGTTAGAAAAAATGACATTGGTGAAGGTTGGTTAATGTAGTAAGGATTCAATGGGTCGAAGGGCAAGGACTACACCCGATAGGCAGGAAGTAAGTGCTGATAGGAGATACATAGGGTAATCCATGGAGCTAAGCCCATATAGAGTCCGTGGAGCCGAGTCCACGATTGAAAACAGGCAAGTAGACAATCCCTAAAGAGAGATAGGATACGACTTAATTATTGGGAAGCCATCATTAGGTACTTGTGGAAGTGTGCATGTGGTGTAGCTGCCATAGTCAAGCCATTCTTAGTTGGAAAAAAATATGTTACTTTTGTATTTAGGTTCTAGTTGAGGTAGAGGCCATTAGATGGTAGGAATCATTGCAATTGTCGATAGGAGATGTGATGGATGCTAATGGATGTATTTGGGTGTACTATTTGGATTGTATTTGTTTACACGTCTAGGTCAGTATATCCTCTAGGCAGTATACACACTCACATTATCTCTTATTTATTGTCTAGCTATTAGATATGATACATATGGATGTTTGGTTATTGTTGTGCTAGTGGATGTTATGCATATGGATATTGCATATGGATGTAATGGTTGTGCATACATGTAGAATTGCAAGTTTATTTACTTAGATGTTGCATACATTTGGATACATGACATGAGCATTTGCATGATAGGAGGTTGACTCAATCGACCGCCTACTCTTTTTCATTAGTATAGGTTCACGTTCATTTCATGTTGCATATATATGTGCATATTGCATTAGAAAATTTCTAAGGACAACGACTGCTCGTGGATGATGGATGAGTAGATGATTGTAGCTATTGGTTGCTCTATGTATAAGTTATATTTTTCCATCCTTTAAAATTTCGAGGACAAAATCCTTTTAAGGGGGAAAATGTAACATCCCGGAAATTTACGTAAAATTTAATAAGAATTTAATAGAAATTTAATTGGGAATTTAGCAATAAAAGTAAATTAAATTAAAGACAAGGACTTAAAAGAAAATTTTCTAGACGTTCGAATTTAGGTACGAAACTTACACCATTGTGTTCGTAGCGATTTTCTGAACAATTTTCATATACAACACTTCGTGATTCAAGTTAGTATGAGAGAGTTACGAACGTTGGAACGAGAATGAAATTTAAAAATAAAAATAAAAACTATTGGGTCAACCCAAGTGGGTCCCAGTCGACCTGTATCGGTCGACCTAGGCACCAAGGCAGTTGACCCATGTAATAAAATTTTTGGGCGTTGCCTGCTTCGTTGAATCGAAAATTTACAACCGAGATTAGATGCGTGTGAACGAAGTAAATGATGATCGATGGAGATAGTTACTGAGTTGATCTGATGGCCTATATTAGCTAATTACCTCTATAAATTAACTCTAAACCTAAACCCTAATCTCTAGTTTGGGACGATAGTAACTAGATGCTGGCAAAATTTATACTAAAACCCTAATTTATTCCCCAATTCTCAAATCAAAAATTAAACTCTAATTAAACCCAAATTAAATCAAATCAAAGAGGGGATTAAGGAGAAAGGTGAGCAAATAGGAGATCTTGAGGAGCGCTATCTATTGGAAACCACTTTTGCAGATCTAGAGCTAAGGCTGTAAGGTAAATGGTCACAGAACTAATGATTTGATTATCTGAATTAAACTTAATTCTATTCTAATTGATTAGATTGCTTAAAAACCCTAATTAATCTGTTATATTGGAATTAAATCGGTAAACTATAAACCCTGTAATTTACACTTGAATTAGATCTTATAGTTGTTAACCTGACATATGTTATTGTAAACTGTAAACCGTAGAACAACTAGAAACTATTAAGGTTAATACTACAAATATGTTAATCTGAAAATTTAAGTCATAATTAGAGATTAATGGACTGGAGTTAAGTAAATAGTTAACGATTAGATCACACATAAAGAAATAAAGCAACAACCAAAAATAAAGGGGTATGGTCGACCCTAGAGTAGCATAGGTCGATTGGTAGCGGTCAACTTGGAGAAGATCTGGATCAACCGTACACAGTAAAAATTGATGATTTGAACCTCGGCCCTAGGCCCAATTAAATGAATGCAAGTTGGATAGTTAATGAACTGAAAATTGAGCTGCGTTGGGCCATGTCGTATACATGTGGGAATAGGAAAGTTAGTCCCCTATCAAAGTAGTTTGTGCAGATTAATTTCACGATGATGTTAGGGCAGGGACGATCTAGAAGTTCATAAAATAGTAAGACGAATCGTTAGGCAGATATCGAGCCTGGACGTGGATAGCTATGAAGAGATATATGTGATTTATTTCGCGTTAGACTCATAAGTGTTACGATCGGATGGGCGCAGCACTAACGGGAACACTATCTGAGGAGCTCGGTCCTAACGGGAGATGTAGGTACTGCATGTGTTCTCGCATGTCGAGGTATGGGTGGACGCTGATGCTAGATTATAAGTGGCTATAAGATGTTGATTGTTGGAAGGGGCCCGGTACTAATGGGAGTTCACATATAGTGGGCATCGGCACTGGACAATAAGTGGCTATAGGATGTCAATTGTTAGAAGGGTCCATCCTAACGGGAGTTCACATATTATGAGCACCGGTATTGGAAAATAAGTGGCTATAGGAAGTCGATTGTTAGATGGGGCCCGGTACTTACGGGGTTCCACATGCGGTGGACATCGGAGCTATACAATAAGAGGCATTTTGCCACTACCATCTAGAGATGGAAACGGGTGCATACGATGAGTCGCTTTGCGGGTTTACATTACTGTGTTCTCCCTCTCCAGCCGTATCGTGAGTAAAAATGGGACAGTAGATCCAAAATTCGACGATCGTTAGTGCAAGGTTCGATTCATAGATTGACCCATTGTGTTGATAAGTATCCTTAGGTATATGACCTTAGGAACGTACAGACGCAGTATATGCACTCTATATCACTTAGAGTAGATTTAGAATTAATTGCACTTAATCATCTTATTAGTCTTGTTCTCATTCACCATACTTTATGTCGTATCCACCCACCTTCTTTTTATTTTCCCCCACCATAGGATGACAGGTTAGCAGTGATTGGACATGGTACATGGAAGAAAGGAGCTCAATGATGTAGTTCTCATAATATCTATTATTTCTATTGTAGTCATCTATTGTAATAAGTACATGCATAGTTTATATTGTACTGAGAATAGTGTATATGTAAAACAAATACTTTGGAAAATGTTTTTCTAAGATGTATATTTGGTATACTTATATTGTAATTTCTTTCATTGTGAGATCTGAAAGTGTAGAATGTCTTAGAACTCTACCATTTTTCTTATGCCCTGTAATGTTTTTAAAAATCCCAATAGCTCGTATTTCTTGGCATAATTCATGTCAGGAAATGCAGATTGTCATATTTGGTATCAGTAGTGTTACGATCGGGTGGGCGCAACACTGACGGGAACATTATCCGAGAAGCCCGGTCCTAACAAGAGATCCAAGTACCACACGTGTTCTTATGCAACATGGTACGGGTGGACGCTGGCGTCGGACAATAAGTGGTTATAGGAAGTCGATTGTTAGAAGGGGCCTTGTCCTAATGGGAGTTCATATATAGTGGGCACCGACGTCAGACATTAAGTGGCTATAGGATATCAATTATTAGAAGGGACCCGGTCCTAATGGGAGTTCACATATAGTGGCACCAATGTTGGAAAATAAGTGGCTATAGGAAGTCAATTGTTAGATGGGGCTCGGTACAAATGGGGGTCCATATATGGTGGACACCGGAGCTGTACAATAAGAGGCATTTTGCCACTACGACCGAAAGATGGACACGGATGCATACGATGAGTCACTTTGTGAGTTTGCATTACGGTGTTCTCCCTCTTCAGGTAGAGTGTGAGTAGAAATGGGATAGTAGATCCCAATTTGGTCGATTGTTAGTGGGAGGTTCAATTCATAGATTGACCCACCATGTTGGATAAGTATCCTTAGGTATATGACCTTAGGAATGTACGGAAACAGTATATGCACTATATATCACTTAAAGTAGATTTATAATTAATTGCACTTAATCATCTTATTAGTCTTGTTCTCATTCACCGGACTTTATGCTTAACCCACCCCCCTTCTTTTCATTTCCCTACTATAGAGTGACATGTTAGCAGTGATTGGACATAGTACGGGGAAGAAAGGAGCTCAATGATGGAGTTCTCATATTATATATTGTTTCTATTGTATTCATCTATTGTAATACATACCTATAGAGTTTATATTGTTCTTTGAGAACAGTGTACATGTAAAACAAGTATTTTGGAAACTGTTTTTCTGAGATGTCTATTTTTAATACTTATATTTTAATTCCTTCCACCGTGAGATCTGACAACGTGGAATGTCTTAGAACTCCATCCTTTTTATCCTCTGTAATGTTTTTAAAAATCCCAATAGCTTGTGTTTCTCGGCATAATTCGTGTCAAAAAATGCGGGTTGTCACAGATCCATGGATCAACTGGTAGTCAACAAACTAATTGTTGGGAAGTGACTGTGTCAATCATTGGCTGTAACACATGAAAGTCTCCTTTCTCGTCTTTGATGGAAAATGGAGTGAAGATAACCCCTATTTTCATCCTCACAATTCTCAACAAATTCTCAAAATCCCACTAGAACATAACCATTGTGACGACTACTGGGAATGGAAACTAAAATGCAATGGTAAATTTCATTTAAATCGGCATGGAGTCATGTGAAAGAAAAAAAAGTGATTGTGCTTTGTGTAATTACATATGGAAAACAGCTTGCTCACCAATAATGTCACTCTGTGCCCTATTAGCAAGAACAAACAAACTACATACTAAAGAGAAAATTTCAAGTTGGAATCCCACAATAGATTTAACCTTTGTGCTATATAAACAAGAGACAAAGAAATGAAACTACCTATTATTTTACCGTAACTACTCAAACACAATTTGGCAATAAATCCGCAATAAGCTACAGCTATCGACCGCAAGCAGCAATGATATAGAAACTATTTTCAAACAAATTATCGGCAATTCCAGCCCACGCAATTTGCACAACAAATTAATCGACATAGTTATTACCACATTAATTTGGCACATTTGGATGGAACGAAATTCGAGAGTATTTCAAGGCGTTGAAACACCAGACAACATGAGACTATAACAAATAATCACAGATTGAAAAGAATATTAAAACATGCAGGCATTAAGAAGGAAGAAGTGGAGAAATTAAACTTTTCTTCAAGGATTTAGGTTTCGATCCCCTACCAATGCCCCTAAATTAATGATGTAGATCAACCAATCAGATCAGTAATGGTGGTGCGAATCATAGGGAATAACGATGGAGTTAATCGGCTTACGGTAACAGTAAAAGCTCTAGAGCTTGACATTAATCTAATGACCTGAAGTCGCTTTGCGATGGAGATAATTAAATACTCCGGCAATGAAATAAATGAACTAGATATCCTTCATTATTTTAGGTGACATATTTGTAGGGAATTCCATTTTTTATTTCTCTTATCTGACCGATTTTCATTGTATTCTAATTTATGTGTGGGCCATGGTGCTGGGGAATGTATAGTGGTTTCTGAGTACTTCCAGATTTGTTAAACTCTTGGCAAATTTTGCTCCCTGGTTGCCAACTTTATAATTTGCTGAACTAGTAAATAAAGTACCTATTTTAAAAAAATAGAAAAATAAAAAATGAAAGCACACATAAGAAATAAAAGTAAAGATAGTGAAAGCAATAGTAGATGGATAGATGTATCCACTTATACATCTATATCAAAATATAAGCACGTTATATACATAGTGTATACACTCCCCAAAGGGTTCGTTTACAAATTCTAGTTTCTACTTAGATTTATATTTAGCTTTGTTTTACTTGAAAATCTCCTAACCTAATCTCTAATACCAAGTTGTACCATCCTCGATTTCGACATCCGAAATTGAACGTCGATGATGTTGTAGTCATTGTCAAATTTATTTCTAAGCTCCAAAATTGGATCAGTCTTTTTTCCACAGTAAACAAAGTAGCTAAATAATGGTTATTACATAAATTGTCTTTACAATTTCATAATTCCAAATCATGCCCACGTAGTGGTAAATATAATAAAACGTAGATAATACTATCGTGTCTGTCATATGAAGATGTCGACATGAACATTTAACTAGTTAGATAACCTGGTTTTACAGTAGTGTAATTTTAAACGAAATATTATTATCTACTTAGCATCTTGCTTCATCTTTAGAGCTTTTATTCATTTTCTAAAAAGATACCTATCTAACCATAATCTTAGCCACTCGAATAAGAACCTGTGAGTTTATGAAGAAACAATAATAAAAAAATGAGTCGGATATCAAGCTTAGTATAAGCAATACATTTTTCATAACATAGCATATAGTGAGACCATGCCGTCTTCCAGGAACATGGTTTCTCCTCACTAAATCTATAGAATAAATTACTTCATATCATGTAATAAATTCATCAGATCACGAGCATACATATAGCATCATTTCAAACATAAGTATCCTCTAATCTTACTATCCATTTATGAACCATGCCTTATATATCTATGCATGTTTGTATGTATTCATCCATTTTAATTTAAATATACCCTATATTTATCAATAATTTGTTAAGAACTTTGTCGTACAATCATCAAACATATTCACGTGCATCATCTAGGCTCTTAATTAGGTGTCAATTTTAAAGTTGTTCTTAACTTTATTTAATGATTACCTCCTTGGGTCTTTCTGTCACTAATTTGTCTTTATCTCAAACAACGTCACCAATGAAATGAACACTTATTTCACCATTGGAGCGATCTTGACAAGATCCACTTTAACTCTATGAGGTTGAATATAAGCAACATAAATACATTCCAGCAAGCATCCTTATAAAGCGTCAATAGCCCCTCCTAGTACTAGAAGAAATTTCATTTCATATTATTGATTTATTCCTTAAAATACATCCATTTTGATGTTATTACTGACACTAGAGTTAAAAATTCTGAATTGAACCCAATAGACTTCATAAGTCTTGGCATCCTGTAATGTACCATTGAATATAGACTTCCCTAAGCCTTGGCACCGGTCCATTCAATAACTATGAGTTAGTATGTTCCAAACCTTAGGTTTAATCCATTTCTTTCCTTCATTAGTTGTGTACCCTACACATTTTTTTAAATCTTCATGTTATATCAAAAGACTTCAATTCTTTAGATAAAACATTCTTATCTTTCTTTTTAAATCATACACTTATCATTTCTTAGTTCCTCTAAAATTAACCCTTTTTCTCATTATTAATAAGTTATTACATTTTAAATTATTATTCTTCTTTATAATTTCATCCTTATGAAATTCAAATTAAACACTTTGGATTTTGGCTTCTAAAATGGACTCTAAGATTTACTTATTTAATTAAGGGTTTTATCATCATTTGTCACATTTCTAGCTCACTAGTTATCGCATGTCTAGCTATCTCATATACATCTATCATAAATCTAAGGCTATTGTAAGTATAAGTTGTGGCATGTATACCGTTGCACCTCTAAGGCTATTATACATATAAGCTATTGCATGTATAGCTATCGCACTTCTAAGGCTACTGCACTTCTTGGCAATTGCACTTCTAAATTTTACAAGGTTATCGCAGATATAAACTTAAGTGCCATCACACTTCTAACTTAAGAGCAACTTCACTTCTAACCTAAGTGCTATCACATACCTCAGTTTTAGTCTATCACTTATCTCAATATGGAGCTATCACATTTATCAATCTAAGGTTATCGCAGTATAATCTATATGCAATTGTATATATCAATTTGAGGTTATCACATGTATCAACCTAAAGCTATCACATGTGTCAACCTAAAGATAATTCCTAAAAATTCACAAAAATCCTAAAACATTTTTGTTTACCCACAGTAAAAATGTCGGATTGTATATTAAATTATAACATTTTCTAAATACTAATTTATAGCCAAAATTACCCATTTTTAACTTTGAACATTATAATAAATTATTTTCTCATCCAGAAATCATGAAAATTAAAAGACATCCCCGTTGTAATATTATAATCATCATATCAAAATTTCAAAATATTTAGAGATGATTGACTCATGTTTTACTCTTAAACATATAAAATACAATGTCGTTTAACTCCAAACATTAATATAATCCTTTTTATTATAATCAAAACATGTCTATCTTCATTCAAAACTTTAAGGGAATTTTTAATCAAAATCATAACAGATTTGGAGGTGAAAGAGGGTAAGTATACTCATCTATGTTTGAAAACATGGTTTAGAAATCCTTTTTCTTCTCTATGAAATAAAGCTTAGGACTTCTTTTAGTTTTTCTCTCTTCTTCCTCTAAAAAATGGCGGTCGATCTAACTTAGAGTTTTAGTTTGTTTTTGTGAAATGAGAAAAATGAAGAGAATGATATGGTTAAGGGTATATGTACTAATAATTTTGGTTTGGGCTAAAATCTCCCTTGCCTAAGCTCATTAATTTATTTTCCCTAATATAAAATCCCCTTTATTCAAACATTCAAATTTATTCCTTTTACTTATATGACCGAATTTAATTGTTCTATCTACTCTTGGTCTATTTAATCAACCTTTTAAAATGTTCCACATTTTGTTAATCAAATTTCCATTAAGTAATTCCTTTATTCAAATTTCCCTAATTATTATTTAATAAATTCTTACTATCAATTTGATCCTATATTATGGCTCTCCAAAATATAAGATGTTAAAGTGTTGGGATGCATTTATCGTGTAGCTAAGACCTTAGAGTGTACCAGCAAATCGTTACCCTCACAAATGGTGGGTAACACATTACCAATTAATCATATATAACCCAACCATTATATTTGTCCATGATACATTCATAACCTCAGAGAGTACCAATAAGCTATGTACATCTTTCATTCCGACTAATTATTCTACGGAACTTAAGTATAAATTATGTGCCCTTATGGAGTGCCAACAAGGGCATATAACATACTTAACAGTCTAGGGACATTTAAGACATTGCTACACATATTATATAGCTTAGGGAGTATTAATAACTATACATATGCAAGTACTCTAATTAAATGTAAGCAATGAAGCACAATTTATATTTTGAAATTCATAATTTCAAAATATATTTAAGAATGATATTGATTTGAAAAATAATGAATTTATTAATATCTAATTGATATCAAATATAATTCATATATAAATATTTATATGATATCCAATATCATGTATGTATGTATGTATGTATGTATGTATTATATCATATGTACATACAAATTTATTTTAATTTGGTAATTGGTTTTAAGTTTATATACATATACTATTCACATATAAGATCTAACTTTATTTATAACTTTTATAATTTTAATTAACCTTATATATGTATTTATTTTATTAATTAACTTTTAATTAATAATAAATTAAACCTTTTAATCGATTTAATATATTAAAATTTCAAAAAATTTGATTCCTTCTACAATTTAAACGTTTTTAGTTAATATAAGGTTATAAGTTTTAAAATCGTTTATTTTAATTTTAACTCTTATATATTAATATCATTTATAAACTTCGTAAATATTTAATTCAAAATTTTGAAAACCTGTTAAATTAAGATTATTAATCTCAAATTCAAGATTTAATTCAAATTCAAAAGTATTGATTTCAAGTTTAAAACCTTTTTCAAAATAAGGATTTTAACTTTTAAATTAAAAAATTCAAACTTAAAATATTTATTTAATTTTCAAATCTACATATTTGGACTAAGCCTAAGGCCCCATACGTTTTTGGGCATTACGTGTTAGGCATGCCTTAGTACTCAAGCCAAGCCAGGCTGGGTGATTCAATGTTTTCCATATCTTCATAAATACCCTTTCAAACACCCATGTCTTGTGTTCATTTGTTTAAATAAGCTGTAATTTTGGATAGTAATTAACATTAACATAATTCAGGCTTTGATACCATTATTGCTTGGGCCCAAACTCATTTGACGTGTCATGGCAAGATCCCTTATGGGCAAGTTTCACATGTACCCTTTCGACCCACATAACCATTCTTTGAACATATAGGGGTAAGGGACAATGATTTGCCATAATATCACACTATTCAATTAAACCTTTCTCTAATACCATTGACAGATCGAGTGCATTAGGAAGTAGATAATTTAATCTAAATTTAGAAAGGTTCTGTAGCTAATTTAAAGCTTTGGATCTTATTATATGTTAATGCTAGTAAATTTGTGCATTAAATCATATTTAGTACATTGAAAGGTTATAGTTAGGTGCATCAGTAAATCATATTTAATGCATTGAAAGTTATTTGAAAGGTTGTAATTAGGGTTATGTTATTTTTAATTTTCTTATTAATTCTTATAACATATTTAAATATGTATGATGTTAAAAATATAGATATCAAATATCCATATATGTACGCACATACATACATATATATTCCTAAATTTAAATGTGGATATGTACGTGTATGTAAGCATATAATGTGTATGTTAGTGTACATGTATGGGGTAACTTGTGCAACAAGGCATTATATATATGTCAACATAAAATATACATAAATGTGTGTGTAATATAGCTATTGAGATTTATAACTGTATATATATATTAAAATTAAAAATTCAAATTTAACATTATCATTAGTAATATATATTTATTTATATATATATATATATAAAAGAATGCTTTTTTCTCTGAGCCAAAGAGAGAAAAATGGTTTTTCTATATAAGAAACTCGAGACTAAAATATGTGTATAATAGTATGTATGTAAATATATGTATTTATATTATATATATTATTTATATTATATATATTATTTATAATTATATATATTATTTGAAATTATATACACATATATTAATTACTATATATAATAATTATGGTATAGTTGTTATCCATCATTTGAACCAAGTGACATCTCGATGAATATGGACTTTAAGATGATGAAAGAATGGATCAAGAAGCTTGAGAGATGTCAAGATTGAAGAATAAAGGTGCATCAAGAAATTTACTAAGTTTAGAAAAAGCCAAACTAGTCGACATCGAACGGTCTAGACTGTTCGGCATTAACCAATCCAAAGTTAATATGGGGCCCACTTTGTACTTTGGTTAATACTACTTGTAAATTTGAAGAAGAAGACAAGTTTTGGATGGGCAAAATCGATTGGTACTGACCACTCCATGGTGGAAAAAAATTTCAATGATGATCCAAACCTTGAAGACATAACCAAATACGAAGAAAAGGCTAAGATTTGAGCAAGTTAAACCATTTGGCATCGACCAAAACCAGTTGGTACCAAAAGTGCAACTTTTGAGATATTTCAACTTTGACTATTTCATTGTTGTTGGAATATTTGATTTGGAAAATAAGTTGTTCAAACACGTTATGCCGACTATAGAGGTGGAGTATACCTATAAATAGAAGATTATGGACAGCGAAGAAAATGATTTTTGATCCTATTTTGACCTTTGTAGTGAATTGCTGTTATTTTTTGAGATCAATTTCGCTTCTGGATCAAAATCGTTGTAACATTGGTTGTGATTACAAGAGAACTCAAAATAATATTGATAGTGGATGTAGGCTTAGAACTCTAGCCGAAAAACTTTAAAATTTGTGCATTCTTGTCTTTTCATTGGATTCTTAATCTTTTATTTTTTGCAATATAATCGAGGTGTTTTCCCATTTTACATACATACATTTTTTGTGCTCTCATTGAGAATGAATTTCTTAGGCATAGATCTGTTGTTGTTATTGAATTTTGAAGAAAGTCTACAAGAAGATCTAGAAGATATTGGCTCCAAGGCAGGAGAAAGGTACCAGACCAGGAGCTATTTCTAAAGGGGATGATGAAGGATCTTACCATAATAAAGAAGAAACTAATCAACCGGTTGCCTTGCCAGAATCTTTATCTTGGTAAGAGGTTGTGACAAAAATAGAGATGGAGAAGAGATATCGAAGATGAATTTAAAGATGATGCAATAGAAAGCTAAGATGGACAAATGACTAAAATGCAAGAGAAGCTAGTAGCGTTGGCTCAACCACTGCAACAACATGTATCTTACAGGCGAAGGAAGAGTAGGAAAGAGTTATCAAATTTTGATTCCAATAAATAAACTCCTCTTCAAATGAAAGGAATGGAAGACTAGATATAAACGATTGATGTAGAAAAGGGAAGGAGCAATGCAGAAGAATATTGTAGGAGATTGAGTTGCAACGTCAAAGTCAAAATTGGTTGGTGTCGGCCGATCAAGACCAGCCGTTACTGACCGATCAATTAAAAGTTACAACTGGTTGATGCTAGAAAATGGCAAGCTATTGGTCCTCAAACGGGTGGTGCTGAGCTCGTATTACAGAATGGAAAAGAAGGGGACGGGGTCTGATGAGGCGTTAGCATGGGCTAGGGCGAATGGTTTTCCCAAAGATAGAGGAAACTGGATGTCATAAAAATAATCAGTACTATTTGCTCGACCAAACCCTCGAGGATGTTAATGATGATAACCATTTGGCAGGCCAAGGCAGTGAAGAGTACATTACTGATATAATTAAGAGATTGATGAGTCGGAATTAATAGAAATAGGACGATGAATGGGGTTCGTTGCTGAGTAGGGCCCCATTCATCGAAGAGATCCTTGAACTAGGTATGCGAATAAGTTTTGATGCCAAGCATGTCAGGCTATAATGGTGTGATCGATCCTAGACAACATCTGTAGAAGTATGGATGACAAATGGACAGTGCCCTTATGACAGAGCTATAAGATGTAAGTTTTTTCCTATTTTCCTTGAAGGATTGGTGAAGATGTGGTTCACTCAACTCAAGCCCATATTGTCATTAATTAATTGGCAAAGCGATTTATGGAGAATAATTCTAGGTTATTACTATTCAATCAAAGATGTCATGTCATTATCAAGCATGCATTAGAGGTCCGGCGAGACATTGAAAAGTTTTTTGAAAAGGTTAATGCTATGATAACAGAGGTGTGCAATCGCAAGGAAGAGATTATGCAGATGGCGCTTATGAATGGGGTTCATCCGTAGACATACTTTGGTAGATGGCTCAAGAGAAAGGAACCAACTAATTTGAAGGAATTTTACCACAAAACATCTTAGTATATGCACTCGAAAGTGATTGATCTTGAAGCAGGATTGGTTGTTGGTGGTATAGAAGGACCAAGCAATGTGATTCAAAGCAACATAGGTGTCAAGAAAAGTGGTGATACTGCTGCAAATGTTGTAGTGTTGGAAATAACAACAATAAATGGAAGAACTAGAATGCTGGTGAAAAAAAGAAAGATGCCAAGAAGCATTCAAGGTTCACTTTTCAAGGATACTAAACATAATTGATGGTTTCTATTCAAACTATATATATTTTCAAGCAATGTATGCAACATGATAAGAAGCCGCCTCTAAGGGTGGATGCTGAAGAGGAGAAGCTCTTCTGTAACACCCCATAAAAATTAATAAGAAATTAATTAATTAATAAGGTTAAAAATGAAAATTTTGTAAATGTCGAAAATTAACCATGAAAGTTGTGATGTTGCGTTCATGGCAATTTCTGATCAATTTTCATATATAAAGTTTTTTAATTGGAGCTCAAACGAAAAAGTTACTGACATTTGAAAATTTTGAATTTAATATAATTCAAATGAAATTCAAATTAAAGTTTGTAATTAATGTTAAGAATTTATATTTAAAAATTAACGTTAATTAGAAACTAGAGTTAAGAATACATTAAAATAAATAGTAATGTTAAAAGGTAATAAGGAATTAAATAATAATTAAAATGGAAAAATAAACACGTTCCAAATATAGGCTACTAGTCGACCGCCTTCCTTGGGCAAGTCAACCGCTAATGGTCGACCGCTTGAGGAAGGGGGGCGGTCGACCGGTTGGTTTTCTAGCAGTTGGGGTTTTGTGTGGCATGAACAACATGGATTTTATTATTTTAAACCGACTTAAATTCGATGGTTCTGGTGCCTCCTAACCACAATAAATAAGCGGCTAGTCCCTTCACTACAAGAAAAAGCATTTTTAGTTGCATTTATTAGTAGCGTTTATTATCAAGTGCAATCAAATAGTTATTTAAGTGCAACCAACTATTTTACGGAATAGTGTTTATCTAAATGTAACTAATGGAGGGAACAAAAATTCGAGGCGGGACTTAATTTTTTCGTGGCCATACAAAAGCACTTCCTTCCACTTTTATTTTCATTCACCACTTAAAACTTATTTTTCTTTCTCCCTAAAATAAGCAACCCTAAATCACTTAGCATTCTCAAATCCAAATTCATTGGCTGTTCCAATTCATTCATGACCCAATAGTTTTTCATTATGATTGAAAGCTACTACCGAAGCTGATAAGCGATGCGAGCCAAACCAGTCAAAACTCTATTGTCGTAAGCACTAAAACAAACAGAGATGCGGTGTGAGCTGTTATAGATATGGTGCAATGAGCGAGAAGATTGCATGATGCTTTTCTGACTATTCAAGTCCACTATTCAAGGCATCGTGAAATTTTAGAGGTGAGTTTGAGGTGCTCATTAATTCTTTCATGTTAATGAAGATTTTTTTTGGCGGTTTCTCTATTCTGATGTGCTCCTTATAGAACCCATATATAAAATAATCTGCCAAGCAATAAAATATATTACAGTAGTAGGATCTCTAAACTTGTTAAAGATTCACTAGTTTCTTTTAATCCATAAGCATCGACTGGTTACATTATATTTATGGTATTTTTTATGGTTAGATCTAAATCCAATCCAGTAATGGAAGAGTGAGGGAATGGTATAATCTAATTGAAAATCATATTGGCTGATTAGTGTATTAATGATATTTTGCATGTAGTTGCCTTCATAGTATGAATGTGTCGTTGTTTTTGAGGTGAGTTACCGAAGTAGCACAAAGCATTAACATTACTGTTTGGAATTTTGTTCCTTGTACTTACATATGTGTTAAGTTTGTTGTGCATCACGATCTACATAAGTATTTTAGTTTTGGAGGTGCGTGAGTTTTCCAAAGATCGTTAAAGTGATTTAATTTTACTCTTGTAAAATTAAAACAACTATACATTGATATTTAGGAGCATACGTTATTCTTGTTCCAAACCCAATCCAGGTTGTCATGTTATTCGTCCAAGTTTACATATTCGATTTTATTTATAAGAATCTGAAATTTTCTAAAAGATTCTTAAGATAATTTAGTTACATGTTATAAGATTGGTACTTCAAATTGTTATTAAGATGGTTTGTATACTTTTTGACTGAAGAAGAAATTATGGATACATGCTTAGTGGTAAGAATGGGATTTGGAACATATGCTTCATAAGAAAATTATTAAAATAAATGATCTGCTCATACCTATGGACTTCTAAATCAAAAGCTAATACTACAATTCAATCTATAGACACACTAAAAATTTAATACTTAAAAAATATTAAAAATAACAGCAAATACACTCATTCAACAAACCTCTTAACTGAGTAAAAGGAAAACACTGGGTAGTAAATTAAAAGAGAGAAACCAATAGAATGCTTAGAAGAAGATTCTTATTGGAAGAAAGTTCTTTTGAAGCAAGAAAAGAAATACCATAATAAATCATGAAAAATTCTTTTTATAAATGGAAGGTTAATTCAGATACATAAAAGAAGTAAAGCAATAATTCATGATTTTCGCTCTATTTGGTTGAGAAAGATCAGAATTTAGAGGAGAATACATAATACGAGTAGGCACATTAAAATATGAATTTGGTCACTATATGTCTCATTGCACCATAACTCATACTTCCATGATAAAACTAAACAATCAACAACTCATTTAGTCTACTTTAAGCATACAGATCTATCTAATTTGGATTCAGTTGTAATAGTTTCAGTTCGTGAGGATTGAACATTAACTCAAACAATCTCTCCATAAATTTGATTTTGGAGGATTTGGTACATAATTGCAGAAATAAGTCAGTCATCATATATCTATCTCAGAACAAAGGAATTTAACAAATGTTCTTGCTAACTTGAACTTCAAAACAGGTGAAGAAGCATGCAAGGATTCATTCTGTTTCATTGCAAAGTGTTTGCGGTTATCATCTTCTTCCTATACCAAGTAGAGGAGGAGAGGTAATATTTCAACCTTCATATCATTTAGAGTCGACCAAATACTACAGACTTGAATGGCTATTAGTTGGAATGTCTTCTTAACATACCTCAATTTTCATGGCAAATTAGAAAAGTTTGTAATTTTTTGGTGTAAATTTATTTATAAATTTGTATGGTTTTAATATAGTGAAAAATCTGCCCTACATCAAATTTTGGGCCGGCTCCGCCACTGGAATATTTTTTGATAAAAGTGTGTCCACTTATGAGGAGAGCACTCATTATTTTATTGCCTAAAGAGTAAATATGTATACAATTCTTTGTAGGATGTTATCAAGTAAAAAAATAGGGGACCATCATATGATGATCAGCAAAAAGAGAACTAACAAAAAAACAAATATTTATAAGCATGTGTCTAATTATAAATTGCAGGAAAAAGGCAATAGCTGACGGATGATGCGGCACGACAATAGGCTGAGGGATCTCCAATATAGTGAACACTGCAGTAGAAAAAAGCAATGTAAGGTGAACATTGCTTGCATGGGGTTTGACAGACCTGAATCAGGAGAAGCTACCAGGTGGGTTCCAAACATCTTGATAGTGAAAGCTTGCAAGCACTGAGCGATCAAATGCAATGTGTAGGAAACGGTTCAAGTGACTAAGCCAATATGCAGGTGCAAGAGTGAAAACTAAAGTAGTGAGAAGCGGTGCTTGAGTGGAAAGCAAAGCCCTACACTGGATATGTTATGAAGGTGTGGGCGATGCTGTAGAGAAATGCTAAGGTCACACGGGGCTGAAATGGGAGGACAAGCGTTGCATTGTGATCTAGTCCGAAGTGGGTGGGTAAGCACTGCACCGTGAGGGGTCCTGAACTACACACTGAGATTGATACTGGGTGGATCTTAATTGGGTAGATAGGCACTACAATGGTTTGAAGCCTGAACTGCACCTAAAAAAACAGAAAAACTCTACTACAACAATCAAATGATTAGATCGCAACTCCAATGTTGTAGATATGCTGGTATGAGCCTTAATAGGAACAAAGGATCGTGAATAGAGCAGGTAAATGCAAGTGTATTTGAGTAAGTATCATATCTTTAGAGAATAATCTACTATTGCATTTAAATACAAATATGCATGTTCACTACAGTACACACATCTGGAGAGGATGGACCGTATATATATATATATATATATATATATATATATATTTGCGCTTACACTTATATGACTTCTGTTTTTAGTGAAGGCAGTTCTAAGTATGTGGCTATTTTGATTTTATGATTTTTGAAATGACTCTTATATATCTGTAGCTAATTTATGTTTGTGATCAAGTGAGCCTATGAACTCCTTTCTGTTAGCACTGAAGTTATGTATGAAAATATGTAATTAAGGCTCCGTCGCTGGACTTGGATCAATAGCATTAGGAATCAACAAAGGTTTTATTGCTTCAGCGGCTCCATCCATTATAGAGATGGAATTCAATGTGGTGGCTGCTTTCAGGTTAGTTAGTTCATTATACATCACTAACTAAATATACCATATATATATACACACACACACACCCCCCCTATTCAGACATTACTAAATGAAACCAAACATGAATATATGAGGTGCAAAAATGCAAAATTATGTAATACCAAAGGAATCACTGTAGTCGTAACAGAGACCAAAACACAAAAAAGGGTACAAACATCTTACTTAATGCACCTTCCTTTTTGGCATTTCAGGTTTTCAGATTACTAATGTTGTCGAGGAAAGCTGCGCTTCCTGTGATGCTCATCTGTGAAAGTAATCCAATCTTTCTGTTGTCTATACTGCAGCATACAGATTGTTGATATATTTACTTCACCTATACTGATGATGATTTTCTTCCTTTGGAGGAATATGCAGGAGATTTGAAAATATAAAAAGCCTTTTCTTTTGACATGTTAGTATAAAGGTAGTTTGGGATAATGTGGATGTTACTGTACTATTATTATAGTTTTATTTTCATTTGTATTAACCTTTTTCTTTAATTTTTATGCCACAGAGAAGAAAATGAATTTGGGATCTGTTTGGTAAGTAAATTACTCATCTACCCAATGATTCTATTATGTATATTATATTTGCATATTGCCAAAGTAGGTTTTAATAATAATTATTATATATATATATATATATTAACTAAGCTTATTAATAATAATAATATAACTAATTTAACAAAGTTTAACAAATAATAATAATGACGATGATGATGAATTAACTAGGCTTTGTTAAAATTAAACAAGTTTTATAAAATTAACTATGTTTAAGTTAATTAAATTTTATAAATAATAATAATATAACTAATTTAATAACATTTTATATATAACTGTAAGATTGGACTTTATTTATTTCATTTCGTTTATAACTTTGATTATTTATATGAAATTATTTATAATATGATATACTCGTACAATGTTGTAGATGTTTGATATCAGATTTGAAGCCCTACGATTAACATAATTGTTTGACTATATGTTGTGCTTTCACTTGTGCAGGCATTGGATTTCCGAAGAAGCAAGGTTGTACTTTTATGGTGCTAGCTTTCACTTGTGCATGCAATAAAGAATTATGGGTAATCAAGCGTTTTGTTAGCACTAGTTTGGTATAACATTTTATTAGTACTAGGTGTGTAAATTTGTATACGAATGGTTATTGTATGTGTGTTTGGTCATTTTATCAAAAACTATTATATTAGAATGGTTATGGATATCTTATTTGATTATATGATTAATCTGTTTTTTAATTGTTTGAATATGATGATTATGTGAGTGATTGTTGATTGATATAGTAGAAACAAAATAGACCATCAACAGGAAATAATAGCATGGAAAAATGGTGCAAAATGATCAACAAGTTTTAGTAGCGTTTCAAAAACGCTACAGAAATACATATAGTGGCGTTGAGTAAACGCAACCGTAAAGTAGGGGTAAAGTTGGAAACTCTATTTTTAGCGCCAAAAGACCTTTTGGTGACGTTTTTAAAGCGCAACAAAAAGTTTTATGGTGGCGTTTGAGAAACGTTGCAATAAAAGGATTTATAATGGCGTTGAAATAAATGCAACTAAAAATCATGGATTTTTAGTTGCGGGCTTTATCACGGCGTTTATCAAAACGCTACCATAAGTTTTGGTAGCGTTTTTTGTGCGCCACCAAAAATAAAATTTCTTGTAGTGCTTCACTTTTATTCACAAATTATTTGGGAACCTAAGCAAAGCTCTGTCATTCCCTATGATTCAGAAGATTTTCAGCATGGGTTTTAGATATTCAATTTATAATTCTACTCTGCTCCAATCCCTTCATATAGAATTCAATTATTGTATATTTCAAAGAAAGTGGTCGAAAAGAGAATAGAAAAGAAGGTGTGTTCAAATCCAAAAGAAAATGTTAGAAATCTTCTATGAGAATAAATCTTAGTTTTTCTCATTTTAGTAATTGTATAGTATATGTTGAATTTGATATAAGCCCTGGGGAATTTTGTTCATGAAAACACCAAATTAAAACCCCCCAAAATTCCTCCAAAGCAAAATGTCAATTCTTATGGTTTGAAATCTCAATTATTCTATATTAAAATAGCAGAATTTGTGTAGTCATTGCAATTTTAATATTTTACATTCCATTCCACTTCTCACTTTTCCCTTTTGATCTGATTAAGGGTTTTAAAAAGAAAATAAGTTAGGCAATGGTGCGTAAAATATGGATTCTCCTATTCATAGTTTGCATTGCCTATTTTCATAGTTTAAGTATGAATCCCTTTTCATCTTATATGCAGAAGTTGAATAGAGTGTAAAAGGATTTGAACTGTAAATTCAATTAATGTTGATTCTACTATTTTAATATAAAATAGGCTTGGTAATTGATTCTATTTTCTTATAAAAGTCTCTTGTTAGGCTAAGGACATTAGCTAATTTGTCTGTTATGGTATGAAGTTAGACTTGTATAAGTTGGAAGTTTCGGCATTTAAACGATTAGTATAGGATATAATCTTCGCACGCTTAGGAATATTTTAGTTACGCATGTGTGTGTATTAGCATATAAATAATGTATAATTAATAACGTATTAATTGCATAGTAAATAGGTTAATAATTAACATTAAAACCCCTTTAGGTAAGAAGTTGTGATAATTATGGAAAATTAGAATTAAAGGCGGAATAAGGAGATTTCCTTCTAAGGCCTTAATGCGGAATGTGGTGAGGTATATATGGTAGTATGTTAGGAGAGTGGAAATTGTGACTAAATTTATAGGGATGCGAGATCAGTCTAAAGACATAGAAGTCTGCCTAGCTAATCTAGTTAACAGGAGTGTGACTTTCGGGCTGATGTGAGACATTGCCTATAACAAGTACCCAAGGAGGACGTGAGGTTAGTCCCAAATTCTATAGGGTATGCATTCCCAGTTAATCTGGCTACTAGTGCCTACAAATAGTCGGACTAATCTTGGACATCACAGTTTGGGTTACGGGTCATAATATGCAGGTCTTGCTTTAGGGATCGAGGGTAGTAAGTGGTTGTTGTAGGGTCCGCCTCCTCTCTAATCACAAAGTATTAAATGGTCGGGGTTAGCATTAGGAACGGTAGTAGAAAATCAAGGGAACGGTCCGCTTCAAGTTCGAGGTATTAAATGGCTATTGTAGGGTACGCCTCTTCTAGAAAGGACTATTAAGCAGCCATATGATATTCTGTGCAATGTCAGCTAGATAGTACCAAAGAGGGATCCGCCTTGGGTTTGGTATTAAATGATAGGGACCTGCCTAGGATATATGGATTAAACGGTCAGAGTTTTCCCTCTCATTAAAAAAAAAGTATTAAGTGACTTGGACACTTTCACTCACATTGTTAGGACATGATTGATGGTAGATGTATGAGACTGGGAACGGCCTTGGGCTTACAGTTGAAGGTGCGTTATAGAGTTGGCTTAGAGAAGTGTAAGTTATAGGATTGGACTGGGAGAGCCTTCAGACTTACAATTAGAGGTATTTATAAGAAATATAGCTAGAATACATTAGACATATTCATATCTAAGTTATATTGCCAAATACTATTATGGAAAGACTCGATATTTTTATTCACCAGACATTGTTGTTCTGACCCATTCCTTACTACAACACAGGTTAAAGAAGCGATGCAAATTTAAGAGATGAAGGTGGATGTGGAGTCTGGTGGCAAGTTATCTATCTACTTATATTTTATGTATTTTGATGTACCCAATTTAGACATGATGTTATTGTATTATGAGATGTTGTACTACGGATATTTGGATGTTGTGTTTTGCTTTAAGATTTGAATTTTTTATAAGATGGGTACTATTTCTGATGTTATATTTTGTCCTTTCCGTTGTAAGATTTCGATAGCATTAGTAAATAGCTCTATGTATTGTTCATTGTATCAATTTTACAAATCGACAACCAGCTTTGGAATGGGTCTAATGTTCGATGCGCCTTTTTTGGGTTGAGAATTAGGCTTGTTACGAGGTGCATTGTTACATTTGGTATCAGAGTTTAGGTTGCCCGATAAATGGGTATATGTATACGTATTAGTTCGTACTTGTTATTTTTGATTTTTTTAAAAACCTACTATATGTATGTGTGTATCTACTATTTTAAACATACGCAAACACACTAGGCAAATCTTTTATTTCAGCAAATAATATTGTCCTAAGAAATTGTAACTAAAAGTTTAAGCCTACAAATAGTTTATTATGGCTAAAAATCATACCTCTGAGGCTGAGAACCCCTCTACCTAAGAGATACCCACTGTCCGAGGGATGCCTGAATGGTTAATACTTAAGGCATATATGAAAAGTTCTCATTCCTCAACAAGCTGCACCAACGACACCCGCTACCCCGCCTACTGAAGTAGCACCCTGCCCTACACACTTTCTCAAGATGTGCAAGGACTTTCAGATTATAGGCAGAAAGGTGTATACGAGAGTTGAAGGTTTTATAGAGACGAAGAATTCGATTGACAATTGTGAGAGTATCTTTCGAGAGCTTGGAAGGGAGGACCAGATTAAGAGGAGATTGGCGACATGGCGTCTTAAAGGGAAGGCCTTATATTGTTGGACTATTGTGGCTGAGGAGAATGCTGAGAGAGTTTTCATTTGGGTCGAGTTTAGAAACCGCTTTGAGTCGTGGTTCATGTCTAGGGCTAAGGTGAATTTGCAAATGGAAAGGTTTATGCAATTTAGGTAGGGAGAATCCACTTTGAAGGAATATATTAGCAGGGTTTATAGAACTAGCTAAGTTCGGAATGAGTTTGATTGATACCCCAATGAAGAAGGCCCCTGAAGTTTGTTAAAGGTTGAAATTCCTCACTTAGAGAGTGTTTTTGACCCAAGTATCCACTGTCGCTAATTATGAAATGTTAGTTGAGATGGCTTTGCTTCAGACGGTTGGCTTGGATTAGAAGGAGAAAGTATGACATGCACAAAACTAGGGTGGAGTTAAGAAGGGAGCATTTTGAATGAATAAGAAGGCAAAAGGGAAGTTCAAGAAGGAAGATATATCATGTCAAAGATGCCAAAAGAAAGGACACGTCACTAGGGATTGTAAAGTGAGTTTGATGAGGGAAGAGTTCAAGGGGAAGTGTTCTCACTGCCATGAGGAGAGGCACTTCAAGAATCAATGTCCAAAGCTTGCAAAGGAAAGGCATAGTGGGCGAGTCTATGCTATTGAGGCTATTCCTATCTCGAGTAGACCTTTCTCTAGAGATCAAAAAAGCTACAATGGAACGTACAACTATTATTTCTGGGAATATTATTCGTACCTTATTTGACTCAAAAGCATCACATTCATTCATTGCTAAAAATGTAGTTAACTCTTTGACTCTAAGTACCCTCGTTGTCACTGAGCCAATAGTAGTATCAAATCCTATTGGGGGTCGTCACATCTTTCTTTAATTTGCAAAGACCTAGTTGTGAGCATATGTAACGTCGATTTTGCATGTAATGCGTATGTTCTTAGTTTTCAAGGGTATGGACTTATCCTAGGGATGGATTGGTTATCTTACTACGGGGCTATTTTAGATTGCGATGAAATAATTGTACGTTTATGGAGTTGTAAGGGGTGAGATATATATGTTTATTGTACACCCCAAAACTTAGTCAAGTTAAGCTATTTATACTCCTTGAGTCTATCACCAGATGAGTTCTCATCTGTACTCATAGTTTGAGAATTTCTCGACATTTATGAATAAGTCTCGTGTCTCCCATCCTGAAGGTTGATCAAGTTTAGGATTGATTCAGAGAAAGATGCTATATATGTCGCTCTACCACTAAGACACATGGCCCCTGAATAGAGGCGAGAGTTGGATAAGTAGATTTCAAAGCTGTTGCAGAAAGGATTTATTTTTCGAAGTACTTCTTAATGGGGAGCACCTGTTGTCTTGGCTACTAAGGCAGATGGCTCACTAAGGCCATGCGTCGATTATAGAGAATTCAAAACGTTAACTAAGAAAAATAAGCACCCCTTAAGTTGAATAGATGATTTGTTTAACCAGCTTGTGGGTGCCAAAATCTTTTCTCAGTTGGACTTAGCCATTGGACTTCATCAATTAAGGATAATTGAGGATAATAAGCAGAAGACCAAATTTCGCACTCCGGATGGATTGTATGAATGGGAAGTGATGCATTTTGGATTGATGAATGCCCCCACATACTTTATAGATTAGATGAGTAGAGTTTTAGAAGGAAGCTGAATAAGTTCGTCATATTGTTTATGGATGATATCGTAGTATTCTGCAAGAGTGAAGGTGAGCATGAAAATCACTTAGGGAGGTACTAGAGACTTTGAGAAGGCACTAACTTAAAGCCAAATTCTCAAAATGCTACTTTTGAAAGAAGGAGGTAAGATTTCTTGGACGCATTATTTCTGAGAAGGGATTGCCTATAGACCCCGCAAAGGTAGAAACTCTTCAAGATTGGAAAATTCTGAAGAATGCAATTAAGGTTAGGAGTTTTCTTGGGTCTGCATGTTACTATAGGAAGTTCTTCAAAGATTTTGCGAAGATAGCAGTCCCACCAACTTGTTTGACCAAGAAGAATATAGTTTTTGCATGGTATGAGAAATGCATAGAAGCATTCGACAATATTAAGGAGCTATTGACTAGCACACGAGTATTAACTATTCCCAATAGGACGAAGCCTTTCACCATTACATCGACGCGTGTGGTACGGGATTAGGAGCCGCCCTTATGCAAGAAGGAAGGGTAATACCTTATGATAGTAGACAATTGAAGGACCATGAGAAGAGATACTCAACTCACAACTTAGAGTTAGTGGCCATCGTTTTTGCCTTAAAGATGTGGAGGCACTTTCTTTTAGAAGAAAGGTTTGAGTTGTTCACTGACCACAAATCACTCAGATACCTATTTTTCTAAAAATATTTGAATCTTAGGTAGTAGAGATGGATGAAGTTTATAACATCATATGACTTTGGGATACAATATACCCCCGAAAAAGGGTATGTTGTTGCTGATGCCCTTAGCCAAAGGCATGCTACTTTAAATGCTATATACGAGTGAAGACAGTTGGAGTTCCTCTCTAATTTCAATTTCCAACCACCAATCAAATCCACTATAGGCTATTTGGCAGCAATGGAGGTTAGACCAGCATTGATGGACCGCATTAGGCTAGATAAGAAGAAGGATGTGATGATAATAGATATTTTGGGCAAGTTGAATAGGAGAGCATTTTTCCCATAATGGTAGGTATGCAATTGATTAAAGAGGATGTTTGAGGAGAGATGGACACCCTTGTGTTCCTATGGTTGATGATGTTTTGGAGGAAGTGCAAGCGGAGTGTCACCATTCTAGGATGACCATTCATCCCGTAGGAGATAAGATGTGTAGGAATATAAAGCGAATATTCTATTATCCAGGGATGAAGAAGAAGGTAGCAGAATTTGTTTCTTGGTATTTGATGTGCTAAAAGATAAAAGTAGAACAAAGGAAGCTTGAAGGATGTTATTACTGTTAGAGGTGCTGACTTGGAAGTGGGAGCAATAATAATGGACTTTATAGATGGGTTGCCTAGGAGTCAAAAGGGCAATGAAGCTATTGGGTTATAGTAGATGACTCACTAAAAGTGCGCCTTTTATTCTGGTTAGAACTAATAGGATCATAACATCTTTAGCTCAAATTTATATTAAGGAGGTGGTTCGACTTCATGGAATCCCAGTTAGCATTGTTAGTTATAGGGATCCCTTATTCACTAGCAAACTTTGGAGGAGTTTACAGGATGCTATTGGAACCTCATTGAATCTTAGCACTGCTTACCACCTACAAACTGATGGTTTAACTGAACGAGTGAATAGGATTCTAGAGGACTTGTTGAGAGCTTGCATCACGGATTTCGGAGGATACTAGGAGCATCACTTACCTTTAGTAGAATTTGCATACAATAATAGTCACCTAGCGACAATTGGCATGGCACCCTTTGATGCGTTATACGGGAGGCCATGCAAATCGCCAAATTGTTGCTGGAAAAACGTTGAAAAAATTATACTCGGACCAAATTTGATTTGCGAGACCTCAGAGAAGATATAATTGATTAGGAAATGGATGATGGCCGCACAGGATCACTAGAAGTGCTATGCGGACAAGCGAAGGAAGGAATTGGAGTTCGAGGTAGGAGACATGGTGTTTGTTAAAGTTTTCCTTCTTAGGAAGGTTATGAGATTTGGTAAGTCGGGAAAGTGAGCACTAAGGTTTATTGGGCCTTTTCTGATCTTGGAAATGATAGGGAAACTTGCATATCGAGTAAAACTACTAGATAAGTTGGTAAGAGTCTATGATGTATTTCACGTTTGCACTTGAGGCAATGCCTTCATAGCGCCACCACCATAGTAGAGCCTAATCAGTTGGTAGAAATTGAGATGGCGCTGATAGCACCACGAGTCACTGCACACATTATGGAGTATAGGACTAGAAAGCTCCTCAACAAAGAAATTAGCTGATTCAAGTACAACGGGGAGATAGTCCGGCGGAAAGCACATGGAAAACTGAACAGAATATGAGAACTTCTCATCCTGAGCTTTTCTCTGTTATGCTTTTTCTCTCCAACATTAAGTTTTGGTGGCATCATGGTTACTAGATTGGATGGTATGGAACAGTTATCACACTTTTTACATTTATGTAGAATTTTTTGCATGTATAGGATGCTTGCATACATGCCTATATGTCACAACCTTGCATAAACATTAGGATTGAGCTCACCTATTATTTGTCTAAATACACAATCACATTGCACTTTTGGTTGAGTAGATAGTTTTGTAGATAACTTGGTTGTATAACATGGATGCTTAGAGTGCGTTGCATTGGCTGTCAATTCGGGATTTCAGGGACGAAATCCTCTTTAAGGGGGAGGGAAGAATGTAATACCCCATAAAAATCAATTAACTAATAATAAGGTTAAAAATGGAAATTTTGTAAATGTTGGAATTTGACTATGAAAGTTACGCCGTTGCATTCATGGTGATTTTCTAATCAATTTTCATATATAAAGTTTCGTAATCGGAGCTCAAATGGAAAAGTTATTAACGTTTGAAGTTTTCAAATTCAAAATAATTCAAATTCAAGTTTGTAATTAATGTTAAGAATTTAAAATTTAAAAATTAATGTTGATTAGAAACCAGGGTTAAAAAACATTAAAGTAAATAGTAATGTTAAAGGTAATAAGAATTAAATAATAATTTAAATGGTAAAATAAATACGTTCTAAATATAGGCTACCGGTTGACCGCCTTCCTTTGGCAAGTCGACCACTAGCGGTTGACCGCTTGAAGAAAGGAGGTTGACCGGTGTGTGTTGTGACAGTTAGGGTTTTGTGTGGCATGAACGTCCTAAATTTTATTATTTTAAAATGACTTAAATTCGACGGTTCTGGTGCCTCCTAACCACTATAAAAAAGAGGCAATCCCCCTCACTTTTATTAACAAATTATTTGAAAATGTAAGCGGAGCTCTATCAGTTTCTTCCCGATGATTTAGAAGATTTTTAGGTAAAGGATTTTAGATATCCATTTTCTAATTCTATTCTCATCCAAACCTTGAAATTCTGAATCTAATTCATATACAATCCAATTATTGTACATTTCAAAAGTAAGAGATCTAAAAAGAGAATAGAAAAGCATGCATGTTCAAAACCAACGGAGAAAGCTGGGAATCATTTGTGAGTGGAAATCTTAGTTTTTCTCATTTTAGTAATTTTATAGTATAGGGTTAGGTTTGATATATGCCTTGGGGAATTCTGCTCACGAAAACACCAAACTAAAACCCCCAATATTCCCCCAAAGCGAAATGTCAATTCTTATGTTTCAGAATCTCAATTATTCTATATTAAAATAGCAGAATTTGTATAGTTATTATAATTTTAATATTTTACATTCTATTACACTTCTCACTTTTCTCTTTTGATGTGATTAAGTGTTTTAAAAAGAAAACAAAGTAGGAAATGGCGTGTAAAATATAGATTCTCCTATTCGTAGTTTGCATTGCCTATTTCCATAGTTTAAATATGAATCCCTTTGCATTTTATATGCAAAAGTTGAATAGAGTGCAAAAGAATTTGAATTGTAAATTCAATTGATGGTGATTCTACTATTTTAATATAAAATAAGCTTGGTGATTGATTCTATTTGCTTATACAAGTCTCCTGTTAGGGCAAGGATATTAGCTAATTTGTATGTTACAGTATAGAGTTAGACTTGTATAAGTTGGAAGTTTTGACATTTAAACGGTTAGTATAGGACACAATCTTCACACACTTATGAATATTTTAGCTACATGTGTGTATTAGCGTATAAATAACGTATAATTAATGACGTATTAATTGCGTAGTAAATAGGTTAATAATCAACATCAAAACCCCCTTATGAAAAAAGTAGGGATAATTTTGGGAAATTAGAATTGAAGGCGGAATAAGGAGATTTCCATATAAGGCCTTAATGCATAATATGGTGAGGTATATATGGTATTATGTTGGGAGATTGGAAAATATGACTAAGTTATAGGGATGTGAGGTCGGTCAAAAGCACATAGAAGTCTGCCCAGCTAATCTGGCTACCAGTGATATGACTTTAGGGTTGATGTGAGACATCACCTATAATAATTACCCATGGAGGATGCAATGTTAGTCCCAAATTCTATAAGGTAAGCCTATGCCTCCTTCCAAATAAGGAAGTGTTGAATGGTCGGGGTTAGTGCTAGGTACGATAGTAGGAAATCTCAGGAAGGGTCCGCTTTGGGTTTGAGGTTTAATGGATTATTGTAGGGTCCGCCTCTTCCACAAAGAAGTATTAAGTTGCCCGATGATATTCCGTGAGATGTCAACTAAATAGTACTAGAGAGGCATCTACCTTTGGTTAGGTATTAAATGACGAGGACCTGCTTTGGATAGAGGTATTAAATAGTCAGATTCTGCCTATTTCCCATTAAAAAAGGTATTAAGTGACTTGGGTATTTTCTCTCAATTGTTAGGACATGATTGACGGTAGATGCATGGGACTGGGAATGACGTTGGGCCAACAGTTGAAGGTGAGTTATAGAGTTGGGTTAGAAAAGTGTAAGTTATAGGATTGGACTGGGAGAGTCTTCGGGATTACTGTTGGTGGTATTTATAAGAAATATAGTCAGAATACTTAAGGCCTATTCTTATCTAAGTTATACTGCCAAATACTATTATGGAAAGACACTAGTATGGAAAGACTCAAGATTCTTTTCACTAGACATTGTTTTTCTGACTCCATCCTCATTACAACATAGGTTAAAGAAGATGATGCAGATTTTGGAAATGAAGGTGGAGACAGAGTTTGGAGGCAATTATCTATCTATTTATATGGATATTGGGATGTATGTTTTGTCTAGAGATTTGAATTTTTTATAAGATGGGCACTATTTCTAATATTATATTTTGTTATTTCCACTATAAGATTCTGATAGCGTTAGTAGATAGCTCCATATATTGTTCATTGTATCAATTTCACCAACCAACAACCAGCTTTGGAATGGGTTTAATGTTCGATGGGCCTTTTCTGGGTCAATAATTAGGCCCATTTTGATGTAGGTTGTTACAATTTCAAAAAGTATTGTTGCTTTTATGAAACCCATAGGCAATTACAAACGAACGTAAGCATTTGAAAGATGTAATTGAGGATCTGATCAGAAAGAGAAAGCTATAGCAATATGTTCGAAACCTACAGGTTGGTGGGTAAGCTAATGACCAAACACCAAGGCTACATGCTCAAGAAGATCAGGCTAGGTCTAGCAGAGAAGGAGCAAGACAACCGGCTAGAGGTATAGTTATTAACACCATATCTAGAAGTATGCATCTTGTGGAATGAAGTTGGAACAAATTGAAGGCTATTGTAGCTCCTTGAGACGCGCAACACAGGAGTTTTGTTATGCTATATAAGAGGGTGCTACGACGAAGTAATATAAAATGATTAATGAACATATTGTTTTTAGAAATAGAAAAGCTGATGGGGTTGAAGTGCCAATGCTTGACTCGATGGTGATTACGGCCACGAAAGGGCCAGCAACAGCGCACCACATCCTTATTGATTATGGGAGTTTGGTTAATACAATGTTTAACATATGTTTAATAAGATTCGTTGTGATGGAAAGGATCTATAGTAATGTAAATTTCGCATCGAACGGTTTACCAAAGAGGCTAAAGATCCATTCGGATACATCAAACTGCCTGTTAAACTAGGAGTTAGGGACCATAAGGTTGTGCGGTTGCAGAATTTTATTGTGGTTGATGGATTTTCAACCTACAATGCTTTCTTGGGCTAAATGACCCTTGTTGATTTTCGAATTGCACTTGCCGCATGATGCTTGATGATGAAGTCTCCCATGGAAAATGGAATGGGGGAAATCTAAGGTGATCAAAGCACAGGTCGTGAGTGTTATACGCTGATCTCAGAGAGGCGAAGCAACGAGAGAAGGGAAAGGATGTAGAGAAGCCTCAACATATCAAAACTATAGATACATAGTAATTACCACACATGCCTTGGCTTGGGTCCAAAGGTAAAATTTACAAATCTATGGACCATAAAAGAGTCAGAGGTGGTGAGGGCGACTTCGGTAGAGCTGATGATTGATGTCCCGTTAGACGATGATGATCTTGTGAAGGTTCTCAAAGTTGGATCTCAACTCAGCTTGAAGATGAAAAAGGAGTTGGCAGGGTTTCTTTAGGTGAACACCAACGTGTCTTCTTGGATACACTCTGATACGTGTGGGATATCGCCTGAAGTTGTATGCCATTCACTGAATGTGAATCTAAGTTTCCCTCTTATGAAATAAAAATGATGCGATATAGAACCAAAGTGATCTGCTACATTAAAAGAAGAAGTGGATAAGATGAAGAAGTCAAATGACTTTATTCATGATGAACTATACCCAAAATGGATGCCAAATCCAGTGTTGGTCAAAAAGGCAAACGGAAAGTGGTGAACATGCATTGATCTTTCCAATTTGAATAAGGCATGCCCGAAAGACTACTCCCATTTGTCGTGAATAAACCAATTGGCAGATGGAACAACCGAATATAAATTACTATCATTTATGGACACATATGCTGACTACAATCAGATTGCCATGCATGTTCCAGATCAAGCGCATATAAATTCTATTACAAATTTGGGGTTGTATTGTATAGAATCATGTCGTTTGATCTGAAGAATGCTGGGCTACTTAACAATAGTTGGTTAATAGAATGTTTAGGGAGCATATTAGGGCGATGATGGAAGCCAATATGGATGATATGTTCATGAAGTAATGACAAGCAGTGGATCACATGGGTGTTCTTTTGGTGATGTTCGATGTGCTTCGATAGTATGGAATGAAATTGAATCCATTGAAATGCTCTTTTGTAGTTGCATCAGGCATGCTTTCGTGTTTCATTGCAAACTTAAGGGGCATTGAAGCTAACCCAAAGTGGATTGAAGCATTGAGATTGGTACTGCCCTAAAAACAAGGAGGAAAATACAAAGTGTGAATGGTAAATTTGTCGCATTGAGTCGATTCATTACAAAGATGATCGATAAGTGTATGCCATTATTTGTTGCCCTTAAGAAAGAAAGTGGAAAGTTACAATTGATGAGCTAATGTGAAGCTGCATTTTAGAGTTTATTGGAACATCTGAGAAAACCACCCATATTGTCTAAGCCTTTGGAAGGAGAAGATTTGTCCATCTACCTAGTAGTATCGACTCACACATTAATTGCATTAAGGAGCTTCTAATATAGAAATTGGCATACTATTTTTGATTGCATCATGAAAGCTAAGGCCAAACTTCTAGGCTCATCCGATAAAGGTGTTGACTGATCAACCACTTAGATAAGTGGTACATTATCCCAAGACATCGAGGAATTGATAAAGTGGAACATCGGGTTGAAATAGTATGATATAAATTACCATCCTAGGAAAGCGATGCGAGGACACAGATTGGCAGATTTCATTGTCGAGTTACCATCTGCGATGATGAAGTGGAAGAAGAGTTGGTCAAACTTTCTCAATGGAAGTTGTTTGTCGATGGAGCATCCAATGACCATGATTCTAGGGCTAGAGTAGTTCTGATAACCTCAAAAGGTTAAAGGATTTGTTATGCACTTAAACTTGTGTTTCAAGCAATAAATAATGAGGCTGGGTATAAAGCACTGATTGCAGGACTTAAGATAACAAGGAGTTGGGAGTCAAGACACTACATATCTTCAATTACTGTCAATTGGTGGTTTATCAGGTTAAGAAGGAATTTCACGCTAAGGGAGCAAGATCCACCCTTTACCCGCCAAACGTGTTGGAGCTGTTGTGCAATATTGAGTACTATATGATAATGCAAATCCCTAGATAAAAGAATGTGAATGCTGATTCATTAACCAAATTGGCGAGTTCTAGGAAAGCGCAGCTATTGGGAATTGTGCTAATAGAAGTTTTAACGGGTCCAAGCATTGAAAAAATGGAAGTTGATTGCATCTTGGAGGTCGAGGAAGGGAAGGAGTCATGGATAACTCTGATTAAAAATTATTTGCTAAAGGGGACTCTCCCGAAAGAAAGAAACGAGCGATGGAAGTTCCTACGCTAATACATTGGTTTATTTTGCAAGAAGAAGCATTGTTTGTACAAGAGAGGATTCTAGACCCCTTTGTTAAGCTGTGTAGCCAACGATGAAGCTAAGATGATCCCTGCGGATGTACACAAAGGAAGATTTCGTGATCATACTAGAGGGAAACTTTAGCAAAGAAAATTCTTCACTATGGATCTTTCTAGCTGACTGTCAATTAGGATGCAGCTGACGATTTTAGGAGATGCAAAAGTGTCAGAGATTTATGAAGATTCCAATAGCCCCATCCGATGAGCTTATAGTCATAGCATGTGTCCATTTGCAGTTTTGGGAATATATACCAATTGAGTGCTGCTAATGTTGAGAGGTGGAGTAAAATATAGAATAATGGTTATGGACTACTTTACAAAATGGACTGTAGCAGAACCTATTACAATGACTAGTAAAATGAAAGTGATCAACTTTGTGGTGAAGAACATTTTGTGTAGATCTAGAGTCCCATAGAATGTAATCACTGATAATAGAACTCTATTCAAAAGCACGAAATTCTGAGAATTTCATGCTTGATATTGCATTGAGAAGAGATTCGCAGAAAAGCACATCCATATGCGATTGGAGAGGTGGAGGTGGTAAAAAGATCATCAAGAAGAGATTGAAGAGAGAGAAGGGAAATTGGGTGGATAAGTTACCATTGGCATTATGGGCTTATCCGATAACCTAGAAGTTCGCAACTGGTCATACTTCATTCACCTTGGCCTACGAAACTGAGGCCATGATATTAATTGAAGCTAAAGTCTCTTCTCATAGAAGATTGCACTATGACCCTAAGGTAAATGAGGAAATCTTTCTTGATCCCTCGAGTTGGTTGGAGAGAAGCGAGAAAAGGTCGATCTAAGGGTAGCTACCTATAAGCAAAGAGTATGAAAGTAGTTCAATGCCAAATTTAGGAACCATACCTTCGAAATAGGTGATCTTATCTTAAAAGGAGTATTTCTTGGTACAAAGGCACTTGGTCCAAATTAGAAAGGTCCCTATGTGATTGCAAAGACGCTTGTAAATGAAACTTTCATGCTATCAACAGTAGAAAAGACCCCAATTCCATGGACATGGAATAGGGAGCACCTATGACACTGTTTCACTTGATTATATTTCTTTAAATAAGGAATCCTATTCATCAAGTATTGATGTAATAAGGAGATAATTGCCATTTGTTGATAAATAAAGCTAGCTTTTTGAATCAATGGAAAATATTCTTAAAGTGTGACTTTGTGCTGCTAGGTAGTGGCAAAATTTGACATTGTGTTTTGAAAACCGGATGTCTAGTTACCTGAAGATAGGTACCGACGAATTCCTCTAGTCTTTGATTGGGTCATTGAAGTATAACTAAACCTAAGTTTGAACGGATAATTCACCCCTAATCATCACTTCTTTGACCAAGGCCAAGAGCGAGGTTGGTCATGGATGGATTCCCAGAGATAGGCATCGAAGACAAGATTCCTGGAGATAGGAATCAACATATATTTGAATTTTTCTTATAAGTATACTTTTGAGTAATATCGATGCCCGTGCTGACACGAGTTGATAAGTTGTATAATTTCAACGGAATCAATCAAGCACAATTTTATTCATAACTGAATGATATATGTTCGATCAATAATAAAAAATATTAGTTGATGATGATTTACGGTCTTGTTTAGTTAAACGAGAAATATTTGACCAATAACAAATAAATCTAAGTAATATAACAACCCTAGGCAATAGAAAAATATATTTCTATACGTATAAAAATTACAATAAATAAAGATATTGGACAGATCATAGACATAGGCATGTATAATATATAAGTAATTTCATAACAAATAATTATATATTAATACTTGCACGCAAGTGTATATATAGGAAAATAAAGGTGCGATAAAGTAAATGAGATAAAGCTAAATAGATAGTCATCTTTGTGTAAAAAATTGTGGGGGCTATAACCACACATTAACGGCCAATGTACATGAAAGCCAAAAGACCAATAAGACCAAAAATAGCCTCTATGAAGTAATGTGGCCTACAACTTCATCTATTTCTTTAACTTATTGATGCCTTTTTTGGAACCTATTCCAACCGGTTTGCACTTTCACTTTTGATAGACTTTGACATGGGCTTCTCATCATCTTTGTTCGAATAATAGCTGGACGAGGAAGTGGGAGTTACTTGAGGATCAGATGTTGCTCCAGAGACTAGTACAATGAGGGGACTTTGTAGTACTGGAAGTAGGTAGGATGTGAATGTTTAATCCAGGGAGAGATGTGGATATACGCTCGATGCCTAGCTCGAGCTTAACACTCTTCAGCTTAGAGAGGTCGATAGCCTTTTTGTCTACCATCGAAATTATTTCAGGTACCTTTTCAAAGATGATCGTCACATCATTATCGATGGAGGTATCAACGTCTTCCAAGCATTCCAAGGCCCTTATCTTCTCAAACCGGGGCCATATCCGATAGGCATGGAAAGAAGAGAAAGCATTGCTGAGATGATGATGGACGTGGTTGTAGAAGCATATAACTTGAAGTGATCATAATAGGTGGCATAGGTAGGAAAGCCGATGACTGAGTTGTAAGGCAAGAGACAGAAAGGTAAATATTAGTTACATCCTCAAGAGAAAGATAAAGCTTCCCAAAAATTGGTGATGTTAAAGATATACCTCCATGCATCGAAGGTTTCTTAGGAGAAGGTTATATGATTTCCCCTTTTTTTGGTACTTTGCTCAGTAGAGGTAGAGTGGACGAAGTAGATAGTAGAATAAAGTCCAGGGATTTAGGATTGTAACTTTCTAGAGAGCTAGTAGTGATATGGTCAAGGGTCGAAGTTACAGTTGTCTCGGTTGCAACGACCTTAAGAATGGTCAAAACAGAAGTAGCTAGATCTGCACGAGGTTCTTTTAAGGTAAGAGCGACATCATCTACACTATCCAAAGGTCTTGGACCAACGCAGTCTCGGCGGGCACCTTTTCAAATATGGAAGCTTCTAGCGTCTTGATCGCCAACCCTTTCTCTAGGGTTATCAAATCCTTTTCATCAAGTAATTCGGCCTTTAATCTTTCTTCATCAACTTCTTAGCCTTGATCCCTTGCTCACTTCAATATCTCATCCCTAATTCATTGAGGCTAAATAGGCAATCGTCTCCTATCCACTTAAGGCCTTCCGTCTCAATGACAGTAGCAAAGAATCCTAAGAGGGTGGTGTCGATTTCCTCTATTCTTTTATCAAATTTTCCCTCCGCTTGGGTGAGACCAGCTTGTAAGTTATTTATTTTCATCTCATGCCTAACCAACTTAATTCTTAAGCCTATGGTTTCCTAAAAGTAGGAGTAACTTGGTCCTGATCCCTCAATTCTTTCTCTTTTTTGTAATGTTCTTTGAGCTTATCGATCTTAGCCTGAAGTGTAGCATTCTAGGCCTCTATAACTTTAAACTCCTTTTTGAGTCCTCTGCTTATGATTTGTGCAAATTTTAATTGTTCATTGAGAACAAAACATTTGGCTTTGTGTGCATTAGCCTCATCTATCAGTTTTCTCTCAGCCTCTTTAATGATCTTGTCTCTGACCTTTATGTCTTTCTAGAGTCTGTCCAGCTCATCGTTGTGGCCCTCACAAATTCTACTGTGATCAGCCCTTCCTATGTCGAAGCTTTTTATAATCAGTTGGTCAGCCTGATTGACAGCAAAAACTCTCTTGGCTAACCTCCTCTATTGAACATATTGTTCCACGACATATTCGCTTCTAGATATGCCCTCCAATAATTAGCTTTTAGAGATGTTCTTGATGTTGCAGTCGAACATGATCTCCTCTAGACAAAGGTCAGGAAATGCAACTTGAGTATTTGTCTTAGCAATAAGAGTCCAACCTTGAGGAGTAGGTGGTTGAGTAGTTCGACTAGTAGATCCTTCTTTCCCAGCTCTTTGGGATCGATGAGAAGTTAAAGAGCTAGAAGCTTTGGATCTATATGGAGAAATGATAGAAGCCTTGGGATATTCGATGGTAGGGGTCATTAAGGCTTGAGAAGACGGGGGAATGTTGGATTAGGAAGGTTGATGATCTCAAGAATATTACATATGGGAGCATCCTCGATAAAGGGATACAGAATTGCGCATGGAGTGGTCGAGTGAATCTCCACGTTTGTCAAAGTGAGGATGCCTATTTTCGACAGCACGTTTTTCCTGCTCCTTCCTCCTAAGCCTCTCGATGTCAGAATGGGTTTCAGTAAGAGCATAAAGTGCCTTGTAATTAGGAGCGATAGCTGTCGATCCTATGATGGACACTATAGAATCGGCTTGGCTTTCCCATTGGACCTAAATAGAGGAAAGAATTAGATAAGAACCAATGAAATGGGTTGAAAATAAGTGCAGAGTGATTAGGTTCGGTCCTAAGAAATGTGTGAGGTGCCAGCATATCCTAAGTAATTTACGAACCATGCTCTTGAGGTTGGAGAGATGGAGTCTCCTCCTCTTTGAAGTGTAAAGGCATGTCAGTTGGAGTGAAGTTCAAATCAAAAGGATTGGATGTTAGATGATCGTCGAAGTTCATATTAGTGGAAGTGAAGTCTAGGAAGGTCCCGATGTCACCCATCAAGCTAAAGATGGCATCAACTATGCTCAAAGGGGTTGAATCCCCAACATGATCATGGTGTGATTCAGATGTTGGGAGCAGAAGTTCTGATGATGAGCCATCCAGGACTTGGGTAGGTGCGGCCTAGGTGCCATCAGGATATGTGTCTGAATGACTCATCTTCATATGTATCATCGTCTTCTTCTTCCATTTCCTCCTTTTCCTCCTTTTCTCCTCTTCTTCATCTTCTTCCTTTTCTTGACTGTCTCTTTTAGTTAACTCTCCTCTTTCTTCCAATTGTTCTCCTTCATCGGATCTTAGGAGCTCCTCAACTTCCATGAAGACTCGCCGAGGAGCAAGGGGTTCATTTGCTACTAGGGTGATACTAGGAAGGTTTGATTCAGGTCGGATTATCCTGCCATTGTAGATAAGTAGGTGTTGGCACTTCTGTCATTGGTAAGCAGGATGGTAGTTTGTCTTTGTGTTGAATTGATACCTTTCAGAAATTGCAAGGTACCTTTGAGAATGAGAGTCACAACCCTTTGAGGGATATTTGTAAGAGGGGGTAGAGGAAGGATAATCATTCAGGTGAAGAAAGCTTAAATGTGATGAAACAACTGGACGAAGAACTTACATCTAGAGAGTCAGTTCTGGTGGAAGCCATTGGGGCATCAGATGAAGTAGTATTCATCCTTGAAGTAGCTTCTTTTATTGTGTATCCCTTTTATGACTTCATATCTGTTGAATGATTCAAGAATCAGGAGAGATGGGTGGTCTGACCTCTTCTTAAAGTAAAATAGAAATGTGATTTCAATGAATGTAGGCAACCTCCCCAGATGACTCTTAAAAGTCATTTAAATGGAGTTCATAGTAATGTTTCTGTTGGAATGGATTTGAGATGCAGCAGGTCCCAAAATCTGCAAGATGAATCTCAAGAAGTTGTTAAATGGAGGGACGACCCCAGACAAGTACATGTAGTGGTTACAAGTGGTGTAACTTCTTGAGGATCGTTAGCTCTCTAGTTGGGTAAAGGAAGGAGAACTTTGTTTTTAGGAATCCGTTCTTTTTCACCAATCCTCCTTACCTCTGCTGTCGTCAACTTAGATGCCAATGAATCTGAAGGGTTGTTAGGAATCATTATACTAGGTTGATCGACTTGCGGAGTAACAGGGTCTTAAGGTCGTAAGGAGCGATTTGGAGCTCTTGAGTAACCAAGTGTCCAACGCTTGTTAGAATAGAAGAAGATGTTAAGGCAGATGATGAGCCCGCTTTTGAAGGTGTTGAGTGGAAAGTAGAAGGGTCCACAGTGGTCGAAAGACGAGGAGATCGTGTACGATCAACCATTTTGTGCTGAAAGTTTGATAAAAAGCATGGTCATGTATGATTTATTTCAGTATTTTGCTTTAATGAAAACCCTTGTAGTCGATGCAAAGTATCAAATGGATGTCGACGTGTGTTGACCAGTCGGATTATGTGCATCGACTAGGCAGTGCGATGTGTCAATCTACGAATGTGCATCATACATCCTTAATACATTATACCGAAGCACTCTATGTAGATAGCCCACTCGTGATGGAAAATGAGCTCTGGCATTGAATGGAAATGTGTGTTGGATTTTACCAACTATCGTAGAGTTTACAGTAATGAAACGATTGTTTAGTGCGACACAGAGCCTTTCTTTGTAGGACTATAGGATTGTATTGTTCGATTTAAAGTGTCCGTGTGTTGAAAACCAAAAGTGTCGATATTTGAACTTGTTGAATGTCGAAGAGCGTTTAATTAGGTGATTGCACATATCTTTCTGTTCGAATAAAAGAGTTCATCCATCGTCAAAAAATGAATGCTCAACAATTCCATCACCATCCCTATGTCCCTTTGTATACATCGGTTTAGAGTAGCATACCTAAAGTAAAATCAAGGGGGAAGTGGCGGCATTGATATGGGTTAGTGGCAGCAACGGGAGTGAACGACGGCGACGACGATGTCGCGATGAAGAATGGACATGGCGATGGCGGTGTCAAGTTAAAATGGCTACCCATGTTACGACCGCCCTATACCTTAGGTGTAGGACGGTCGCCAAAGGAAAGAAAAAAAAGCAAAGAAGAGAAATATAAGAGAATGGAAAAGAAGAAAAGGAAACATCAAATAATCACATAATATGTCCTATATCTCACATCACATCAGATAAAATATAACAATCAACATAGATATAAAACAGTCGAGACAGTAATAAAAATGTGAACTAATCATTAGAGTATAAGATCCATAGAGTTATACAACACAATAAAAGAGTTTATACAACTGATACATAAACTTAACTGATAACTGTCTCTAATAATAGTAAGTCAAAAACTATCAAGGCTCCATAGTGTCGTACAGCGGAATATACAATAACAAACTCAAATATAAGTATGAGTAAATATCACCTCCTGCCGGTCCATCTGCATAAATCCATATGCCATCCCACCCACTCTCTAATCTACTCATTTAAAAGTACCTAAGATAACAAGAAGCAAAGCATAAAACCTCGGTCGAACAACAGTCAGGTGTGAGCAATAAATAATCTCAAAATACTATAAAAGTCAATATAGTATACATAACAGAGGGTACACGAATCATACCCGACCTGTCCCTGCAATCAAGGAGTCAGCACATAACATCGATAATATGATACTCTACAACATAATAAAAGGGTACTCCATACTCAATAAACAGTCGAGGTGCCAAGGTATATCCATCCACAATACCTACTCCGTACTTACTAAACTATTGTGGTGTCTATGTATCCTATATGCAATACCTACCTCATGTGACATCCCTACGGTGAAAAGTGGCTAGAGAAGCAACTGTAACAAACATACCATCCATCAAACAATACTGACTGTCACCCAGAGTGCTGTAGATATATGATAACTCGTATGGCCTCCACACTGTCAAGGACTAGTGGAAAACCCCAATTTTCGTTGTACTCTCGTATCATGTAGCCTTTCCAATTAACGAAGCAATTAAATCATTTAGGTCCTCCTTTCAAAATAATTTAATTTTCATACTAAATCACTTAGTAAAAATAATAGAAATTCACTTTAAATATGTTATCTAACATATATATTCAGACCTAAATTCCTCATATAACAACCGAAACTAAATTTTAAACCCAATAATACATGTTTCCCTTCAAAAATTTATAATTAATTCTCCACGGCTTGGAAAATTCTAAAAATTGAAACCAACTCCAAAATCATTTTTCTCATAACATATAAATTTTCCATGGCATTTAAAAATCATTTACACTTGTTTTTGGCCTAAAACCGTATATACTCATATTTAAACCATTGGATTAAATCAAACATATTATAAATCCAAGCATATCATCGAAAATCATCATATTAGATTTAATCTTAAATCCAAAAATCAATGATCATATAAAAACCAAAATAGAGATGTAGTGACTATTATTCACCTTAGATTGGATAAGGAAATTAGAGATTGATTTGAGATTGATTCTTCTAGCTTGATCCTAAGCTTTAAACTTGAATTCCTCTTCTCTTCTTATTCCTTAATGGATGGCTTTCCTTTTCTTTCTTACATTTATTTCTGCTTATGATAAAATAAACGTAATTGGTATAGGGATAATAGTATAAGGGTATGAAATATGGGCGGCAATGACCCTAATGCCCTTATGTTAATTTAATTATTATTTGACCATTAATAAACCCATTAGAGTTAACTAAGCACGACATCTAGGTTTATTGTCAAATCTCAATCTCCTTATCACTCTACAATATTCTTTTTAATTTACCTAATTAAATCTCCGGAATAATGTTATCGAAATTTGGGATGTTACAGGCTCCCCTCCTTAAAGAATTTCGTCCTCGAAATTCAGTAAGGACTAAATACTAACATAGCAATCATCTGTAATGACTCCTAACAACCATACTAGTCTACCTGACTAGGAATTCTCTATATAAATCTAATATAGACATACCCTCAAAGCAGATCGGGATAAGTATCTCGAATCCCATCCTTTATCTCCCAAGTATAGTCCTTCTCGTTGTCGCTTCACTGAACTTTCACCAACTTGACTGTCTTGTTCCTCAATCTTTTCTCATCTCTCGCTACAACCCGAACTGGTTGTCTAACAAAAGTAAATTAGGCTCTACTACTAGATCTTCCAACACTGTCGGAGGAATAGTGGCCTCTGGATCATGCACATACTTGCGAAGATGAGACACAAGAAATACATTATGGACACCTACCATACTGCTCGACAACTCCACTCTGTATGCGAGCTTTTCAATCCTCTCTATAATCTGGAATGGACCAACATATCTTGGTGCCAGTTTCCCTGACTTCCCAAACCGTACCACACCCTTTATTGGTGATACCTTTATGAAAACTCTATCTCCAACTGAGAACTCTAGGTCTTTACCGCTTTTATCTGCGTAACTCTTCTGCCTAGATTATCCTTTCTTCATTCGTTCTCGGATCAGCTCAATCTTCTTTGACGCCTCCCTAACCAAATCTGGACCTAAGACCAATCTGTCTCCCGTCTCCAACCAAAATACTGGTGATTTGCATGGCCTTCCATACAAAGTTTCAAAAGGTGTCATTCCTATACTAGTCTTTTAACTATTATTATAGGAAAACTTAATCAATTGTAGGTGATCCTCCCATGATCCATCAAAGTCCAATACACAAGCTCTTAATAAATCCTCGAGTACCTTGTTGACTCTCTTTGTCTACCCATCCGTCTGTAGGTGATATGTTGTACACATCTTGAGCTTGGTACCTAATACCTCTTGCAGACTCTTCCAAAATTCGCTAGTGAATAATGCATCTTTGTCACTACTATGCTACTAGAAATCCCATGAAGTCTAACTATGTTCTTCATGAACAACTTCGCTAAAACAGTTGCCGTCCTGATCGCCTTTACTGGAATGAAATGGGCACTCTTGGTCAACCTGACCACCACGACCCATATGTAGGATCGATTTCACCCTAGAGGGGATGGGTGAATAGGGTGATACTATCAATTACAAAAATTTATTGCGGAAGTATATAAAATAATCACAACGCAGATATAGCAGAGTAATCGCAACACAGATAATAGCAGAATAATAAAAATGCAAAAATAGGACAACACAGATTTACCCAGCTTCGGCAAAACCCTGCCTACGTGCTGCCCACAAGGTTTCTACTAGAAATTAAGTAGTCAGATGCTTACACACGTAAAATCGAGACACCAGCTATCGACTAACCTAACTCTACGCTCAAAACCCTACCACAACTCAGTCACTAAGTTGCGAATTCTCGAACTACACCATCATAGTTCGTCCCCTGGTCACGCGACTAGAATTTACAAATATTTAAAAGTAAATTACAAACTAAAAGCAATTTAAAAAACAACAAAAACCTAATTTATAAACTAAAGGCCTTATATAATTATGAACCCAAAGAAAATAAAAAGGCCGGCCCAAATATTATGAAGTGATAAACCATTGTCCCCATTTTCTTTTATCTCTAGTCGGCCTGTATCCTTTTTCGTTGAAACATGGATGCTTCCTTTAGTTTGTTCATTCGTTCCTCTTTGCTATGAAATTAGGTCTTTGCTAAATCGAGGCGCCGCTTGATATCATTCGATTGTAGTGATGAATACTCTTTGATTTGGCTTGCTGATCGTTGCCTGCGGCTGCTCCGATTTGTCGAGCGTGTATGCTTGGTTTAAAATTGGTATGTGATATTCTTTTCAATTTCGATTATGCTTGACCTGATTCGAGTTCTGTATTGATGCTTTACTCTGTGAGATTACTTGAACTCGAATGATATTGTAGCCGATGATGAGATGGATTTAAATAGGGTCCGAACCCCTTAATTTACGTTCGTATATATTTGTTTGAATTCATCACTTGCTATGCTTTGGCCACTGATTTTCATTCAATGCTTGTGATGATTTTTGACCTTTTCAGTTCGTATAATTTTGTTGCTTGAATATCACGGCTTTATTTTTACTCGTTCGATTCCTTGACTTGGTCACTACGGCTTTGACTTGCTTTTGAATTTTCTGTTCTTTATGATGTTGACATCGGCCTTGACTTCGTTATACTTGTTAAATGCTCTGTAGCATTTTCGACCTGATGCTTGATCACTGTTCATCCGGCTTTGACTTTGGTATAAAACTGCTACCTTGATTTGAAACTTCTACTAGATGTTGCATTGCATCTTGAACTACTCTGATTGTCTGGAACTTCGGTCGTTTGGAAATTTCTCTGTGATATTTTTTTGTTTGCATTTAGTTGATGTGCACTTGCTGTTGGTCTTCATGTAGCTTGTCACGCATGTATATATTCAGTTATATGTTGCAGACTTGAGTCGATTACATATGTGAGCATGTTGACCTTATGTTACTTTTGGACTTCTTATATACATCATTTTGAAACCTGGATACTTTGTTGACTTCATGGTTGTTTTCGACTGCTCATTGCTGTAGCATGTATATGAATACATGTTGCTCCTTACTTGTCATTGTAGTCTGAGTTGCATTTATTTCTTCAAAACAGTTTCATATTATAACTGGGATTGCCTTTGGTCATTGCATTCATGCTTTATGTTGTCTGGATTTGAGTTGGTACTTGTTTTCTTTGTGGACTGGTATAGATTGAGTTGAGCCTGAACTATTGAGTTGTATATGACTTGCTCCATTCGGTTGGTCTTTCCATTCAAGTAGATTGCTCGTAGTTGTGCATGCCTCTGATGTAGCCTGATATGATTGTTATGTTGAAGCTTTGCTCATTAATCTGGTTGAAGATGTTTCATGACTTCACTGTGTACATATGTATATGTGTTATTTTGCTGTGTGGTTCAATGCACTTGTGTATCTATCTTTCAACTAAGTTGCTTTGAATCATGTCCTTAAGCATATGTATACTTGTTGTCACGTGATCATTTCATGTTGTATTGAAGTTTGGTTCATTGTTTTCTGGTCTGGTGCAGTTTGATTATGGCTTCACTTGCATATTGAACTGCTTCCATTTGTTGTGTCTGGTCTTCGATTATGGTGTTTGCATTGAGTCATTTTCTTATGCATTGAGTCATGTTGATGATGAGGCTTTGTTCATTTTATTCATGTTACCAGTTTCACTTGTGTACTTGTACTTGTTTGTCTGGTATGTCTTGAAAGTACGTATGCCGTATAGCTAATACTTAGGATCGTGTAATATATAATGTATTATAATCTAAATGCGGAAACAGATAATAATAGTAATGTAAATAAGAATAAGCTCACCAGGAGTTTTTATATTGGTTCGAACTTCCCGTTCTACGTCCAGTCCCAGACTTCCCTTTGGAATTTCTCTCAATAAACCCTCACTTAACTCGGAGGAATAGGTATACAACACCTGAGCAGCCGAACAGGATTTTTCCGCCTCAGCAGCCGAAGAGGACTTTTCCGCCTGATACAAACTAACAGGTCTTCTACAATTTCGATAAAGTTGTTGACGCTTTGTGTTCTTGATAACACTGATTTGTCTTTGATAGTACACCCTTCCTATAATCAAATCCTCAAGTGTATATTGTGTGTGTGAAGATTAAAAAGGAAGATATTGCTTTGAATCGAAGTATATAATAATTAACTCTGAGATTCAAGCAATATATCTTTGATTAGAAAGCTTTTAGAATGCAGAAATATAGATCAGAGAATAAAATAGATTGAAGTAAATTTTTTGGATTCTTAAAATCATGGATTTAGATCTATATACATAATATATTAGGTTGCTACTGTTCACGAAGAGTTCTAATCAAGAGTTGCATCCGTAACTCTTCGAATTTGATCGTTACTCTTCGCAAAGAGAAGCAACCCTTCAGGAAATATGGCAGTTACGTGCGGTCGGTCGACTGGTCAAAAATATCTAGTTGACTAAATATTCTAAGTGGTGTGCACGTGTGCATGTCTGTGCAAAGACCACGGATTCAGTCGACTGGTGAAATCAGTCCAGTCGACTGAACTGTGCTTTTTTTGCACAGTGAGCACTTATGCACACAATTTTGTATATATATAAAGCTTTTGTATAGTGTGTGTATACTACTTGAGGAGTGATTTTAACAATTATAAACTATAACTACGACTCAAACAATAAAGATTTTTATAGCGTACTCGGGTTTGAAGTCTAGTTTTCTTTGTAGTTCACCACGTGTGTATAGCTTTCTCTTTTTTTGTCGTTTTGATCGTCTAATCTCATTGTTGATCGTTGAAGCTTGTCATGAATCAAAACTTATGCTTCAACATTCTCCTCCTTTTTGATTGATGACCACCGATTTTGATGATTCTTCATATATGGAAATATATAACTTAGATTATATATTCCTCCCCCGAATGTGTGGCGACTTTTCTATTCCTGCATAAAAATTTAGTACACAAATTTCTCCCCCTTTGTCATCGACAAAAAGGAATACTTAATTCAATAATCACAGAGTACTAACGAATATTTGTATAATGAGACATTACAAATATGAACATAGATATTATATTACAAACATTCACGAACATATCACATCACAGACATTGTTTTACGGATACAAACATTACGAAAGCACAAACTTCACAATGTCACAAACATAACATCACAAAGCATATCATAGTTTTTTTTACAAAAGAAAACTTACCGAAAAAAAAATCAAATTTTCACTTCTATTTTCCCTATCATTCATCTGATTCTTCTTCATCATCATCTCCGAGAATCATTGGACTCTTCCCCTTATCTTTGTCCATATCATTTTCTGTTTCCTCATCCGATGTTGTCCACGTAAATTTCGGTCTCGGTTGTTTTCCGAATGAGGTAGATGAACTAGCGGTGCAAGAGATAGCTTCCCATAATATGCCAAAGAAGCTCTTTATCTTATTGAACTTCTTATCAATTTTCTTGTCGAGGAGTTTGACACGTGAATCTAACATCATTTGATTGCGAGCTATAAGATCGATTGCTTCACGTGTTCCTTGGGAAGTATTGTTTTCATTAAGGCACGATGCAAAATTCTTGCTGTCGGTCGTAGTGAAATAGATTTCAATTCTCTCATATTATCTTCAAGGAAATGATGGCTTATCACGTCTCGAATATTGATATCGCAATTCAAGTCTTCCAATGGTATTCCATCTACCGGAGTGTGAATTATATGTCCTATTCTTGCTAAAGAGAAAAATACTTATCGTCCACAAACTAGACTCCAAACACAATTATCTGTATTCTGTGGAGTTTGGTGATCTAGATTGAGATTAGCAAGAAATAATTTCACCATAGTGTGATTAATTTTTACCTTATTCTGATTTTGGTCTAATAGCGATTCCAAACGACTTCTTCTTACCAAATCTTGAATTCCATATGCGTTAAAGTCTGGGTAAACCACAAATGATCTTTCTAGAAATCTTGATTCATTCATTTTGTTCCACCGTTTAACCGCGTTACTGCTGACATCGCCTTTGCCGATGATATAGCCTTTGGAGTTATCTCCAAATGTGACTGATCCTCCATTCGAGTAGATAATATTAGTTAGCATATCTTTATTTCCAGTCATGTGTTTAGAGCAGCCACTGTCCAATATCCATTTTCCCCTCTTTTTAAGTGGTACCTGCAAAAAATAAAGAATAATATTGGTACCCACTTCCTCTGTTAGGGTCCTAAGGGTTAAATCTTAGGAAGCCAAACCCAATAAGGTTCAGAGTTCCCTTTAAAAATATAATTATCATTATAATGAACAGTTTCCATGAATGATTTAATATATTTATTTCTAATCAAATTATTATTTGCTTTAGGAATCCATATATTTATAGTTTTAATTTCCTTAGAAACTATTGATTTAATATCCTTTTAAAACCCTTTTTCAATGTTATTCAAACCTTTTCCAAATTCTGGTTTAAATAATTTTTTATATCCTAGTCCTGATTTATTTGAGGTAGATTGAGAATTTTCTATAATTTTAGAAAGATTCTCTCTTCCTTTATTAAAATTAGAAATATTTTCAGAAATATTTTCTAATTTTGTTTTGAGACTAGAATTTTCTAATTCTAAAATTTTATAGCTAGATTTTAAATCTTTAATATCTACTGATAGATCATCATCCTTATTTTTTTGAATTTCTAATTCTTAAGTAATCATAGATATTTGGGAAGTTAAATTAGAATTAGATTCTTAAGTATTCTCAAGTTCCTCTTCTAGAATTTTCTTCTCATCTTTTAGCATACTTACTTCTAATTCTGATCTATTCAGTTTTTCTATTAATTCCTTATTCTTATTTTTAATCTATTTTACTAAATCTATTAATTCTGAATTAATTTCTACTAAATCATCAAAACTTAAATCACTTACATCGTCTTTTGTGGCCATGAAGCATACATTAGCTTGTTCATTGTCGTTGTCGTTGTCACTATCACAATCCGATGAGTCTGATTCGTTCCAAGTGACCGAAAAAGCTTTCTTTCTAATTTTGTCCTTCTTGAATTTGTTCTTTTTACGTTCTGGACAATCTCTCTTCATATGGCCCTTCTTATGACATTCATAGCATTCCATGACTAAAGATGATGGTTTATTGATATCAGTATTGTTGTTGGAGTTACTTTTGTTACTCCTGAACTTGTTATTCTTTTGAATATCAAAAACTTTTTTAAATTTTTTGCAATAAGTGCCACATCCTCTTCATCTGAATCTGAATCATCTTTTTCTGCTTGAAATGCTAGATTCTTCTTATCCTGTGCTCGAACTTTCTTTGCCTGCAAATTCACTTCATATGACATTAAATTTCCTATTAACTCTTCTGGTTTCATAGTGGAAAGATCATTTGCTTCTTCAATAGTTAAGACCTTTCTTTCCTATTCATCCGTTAAAGAGTTTAGGATTTTTGATACTATATCAAAATCAGAAATTTTTTCTCCTAGTCCTAATAATGAATGATACATATATTGGAATCTGGAATACATATCATTAATGGACTCATTTTCTTTCATTCTAAAATTTTTAAATTGATTCTTAAGCATAGATATCATGCTTTGTTTAACCTTGTTAGTACCTTTATGAGTTATTTTCAGTGTTCGCCATAATTCATATGCAGTATTGCACACGCTTACACGATTAAACTCATTCTTGTCCAAGGCGCAAAACAACATATTCATAGCTTTAGCATTTGTAGTAGCATCTAATTTTTGTGTGTTTGACAATGTAGAATATTCATTTGTGGGTATATGATATTTTGATTGTGTGATATTCCATGAATCAAAACCATTTGCTTGCATATAAATTCTCATACGTGTAGCCCAATAAGTGTAATTCATGTCATTGAATAGTGGTGGTTGTGCCATGGATTGGCCTTCTATAAAACTGTTGTTAGTGTTAGTTTCCATATTACTAGAATATATCAAATAACTGTGTAATAGTTATTAGATAACCCCGCTCTGATACCAAATGAAAGTACGTATGCCGTATAGCTAATACTTAGGAACGTGTAATATGGAATGTATTATAATCTAAATGCAGAAACAGATAATAATAGTAAAGTAAATAAGAATAAGCACACCAGGAGTTTTTATACTGGTTCGAACTTCCCGTTCTACGTACAGTCCCAGACTTCCCTCTGGAATTTCTCTCAATAACCCCTCACTTAACTCAGAGGAATATGTATACAACACCTAAGCAGTCGAACATGATTTTTCCGCCTCAACAGCCGAAGAGGACTTTTCCGCCTGATACAAACTAATAGGACTTCTACAATTTCGATAAAGTTGTTGATGCTTTGTGTTCTTGATAACACTGATTTGTCTTTGATAGTACACTCTTCCTATAATCAAATCCTCAAGTATATATTGTGTGTGTGAAGATTAAAAAGGAAGATATTGCTTTGAATCGAAGTATATAATAATTAACTCTGAGATTCAAGCAATATATCTTTGATTAGAAAGCTTTTAGAATGCAGAAATATAGATCAGAGAATAGAATAGATTGAAGTAAATTTTTTGGATTCTTAAAATCATGGATTTAGATCTATATACATAATATATTAGGTTGCTACTGTTCACGAAGAGTTTCAATCAAGAGTTGCATCCGTAACTCTTCGAATTTGATCGTTACTCTTCGCAAAGAGAAGCAACCCTTCAGGAAATATGGCAGTTACGTGCGGTCGGTCGACTGGTCAAAAATATCTAGTTGACTGAATATTCTAAGTGGTTTGCACGTGTGCATGTCTGTGCAAAGACCACGGATTCAGTCGACTGGTGAAATCAGTCCAGTCGACTGAACTGTGCTTTTTTTGCACAGTGAGCACTTATGCACACAATTTTGTATATATATAAAGCTTTTGTATAGTGTGTGTATACTACTTGAGGAGTGATTTTAACAATTATAAACTATAACTACGACTCAAACAATAAAGATTTTTATAGCGTACTCGGGTTTGAAGTCTAGTTTTCTTTGTAGTTCACCACGTGTGTATAGCTTTCTCTTTTTTTGTCGTTTTGATCGTCTAATCTCATTGTTGATCGTTGAAGCTTGTCATGAATCAAAACTTATGCTTCAACATTCTCCTCCTTTTTGATTGATGACCACCGATTTTGATGATTCTTCATATATGGAAATATATAACTTAGATTATATATTCCTCCCCCGAATGTGTGGCGACTTTTCTATTCCTGCATAAAAATTTAGTACACAAATTTCTCCCCCTTTGTCATCGACAAAAAGGAATACTTAATTCAATAATCACAGAGTACTAACGAATATTTGTATAATGAGACATTACAAATATGAACATAGATATTATATTACAAACATTCACGAACATATCACATCACAGACATTGTTTTACGGATACAAACATTACGAAAGCACAAACATTTGGTCACAATGTCACAAACATAACATCACAAAGCATATCATAGTTTTTTTTACAAAAGAAAACTTACCGAAAAAAAAATCAAATTTTCACTTCTATTTTCCCTATCATTCATCGGATTCTTCTTCATCATCATCTCCGGGAATCATTGGACTCTTCCCCTTATCTTTGTCCATATCATTTTCTGTTTCCTCATCCGATGTTGTCCACGTAAATTTCGGTCTCGGTTGTTTTCCGAATGAGGTAGATGAACTAGCGGTGCAAGAGATAGCTTCCCATAATATGCCAAAGAAGCTCTTTATCTTATTGAACTTCTTATCAATTTTCTTGTCGAGGAGTCTGACACGTGAATCTAACATCATTTGATTGCGAGCTATAAGATCGATTGCTTCACGTGTTCCTTGGGAAGTATTGTTTTCATTAAGGCACGATGCAAAATTCTTGCTGTCGGTCGTAGTGAAATAGATTTCAATTCTCTCATATTATCTTCAAGGAAATGATGGCTTATCACGTCTCGAATATTGATATCGCAATTCAAGTCTTCCAATGGTATTCCATCTACCGGAGTGTGAATTATATGTCCTATTTTTGCTAAAGAGAAAAATACTTATCGTCCACAAACTAGACTCCAAACACAATTATCTGTATTCTGTGGAGTTTGGTGATCTAGATTGAGATTAGCAAGAAATAATTTCACCATAGTGTGATTAATTTTTACCTTATTCTGATTTTGGTCTAATAGCGATTCCAAACGACTTCTTCTTACCAAATCTTGAATTCCATATGCGTTGAAGTCTGGGTAAACCACAAATGATCTTTCTAGAAATCTTGATTCATTCATTTTGTTCCACCGTTTAACCGCGTTACTGCTGACATCGCCTTTGCCGATGATATAGCCTTTGGAGTTATCTCCAAATGTGACTGATCCTCCATTCGAGTAGATAATATTAGTTAGCATATCTTTATTTCCAGTCATGTGTTTAGAGCAGCCACTGTCCAATATCCATTTTCCCCTCTTTTTAAGTGGTACCTGCAAAAAATAAAGAATAATATTGGTACCCACTTCCTCTGTTAGGGTCCTAAGGGTTAAATCTTAGGAAGCCAAACCCAATAAGGTTCAGAGTTCCCTTTAAAAATATAATTATCATTATAATGAACAGTTTCCATGAATGATTTAATATATTTATTTCTAATCAAATTATTATTTGCTTTAGGAATCCATATATTTATAGTTTTAATTTCCTTAGAAACTATTGATTTAATATCCTTTTAAAACCCTTTTTTAATGTTATTCAAACCTTTTCCAAATTCTGGTTTAAATAATTTTTTATATCCTAGTCCTGATTTATTTGAGGTAGATTGAGAATTTTCTATAATTTTAGAAAGATTCTCTCTTCCTTTATTAAAATTAGAAATATTTTCAGAAATATTTTCTAATTTTGTTTTGAGACTAGAATTTTCTAATTCTAAAATTTTATAGCTAGATTTTAAATCTTTAATATCTACTGATAGATCATCATTCTTATTTTTTTGAATTTCTAATTCTTAAGTAATCATAGATATTTGGGAAGTTAAATTAGAATTAGATTCTTAAGTATTCTCAAGTTCCTCTTCTAGAATTTTCTTCTCATCTTTTAGCATACTTACTTCTAATTCTGATCTATTCAGTTTTTCTATTAATTACTTATTCTTATTTTTAATCTATTTTACTAAATCTATTAATTCTGAATTAATTTCTACTAAATCATCAAAACTTAAATCACTTACATCGTCTTTTGTGGCCATGAAGCATACATTAGCTTGTTCATTGTCGTTGTCGTTGTCACTATCACAATCCGATGAGTCTGATTCGTTCCAAGTGACCGAAAAAGCTTTCTTTCTAATTTTGTCCTTCTTGAATTTGTTCTTTTTACGTTCTGGACAATCTCTCTTCATATGGCCCTTCTTATGACATTCATAGCATTCCATGACTAAAGATGATGGTTTATTGATATCAGTATTGTTGTTGGAGTTACTTTTGTTACTCCTGAACTTGTTATTCTTTTGAATATCAAAAACTTTTTCAAATTTTTTGCAATAAGTGCCACATCCTCTTCATCTGAATCTGAATCATCTTTTTCTGCTTGAAATGCTAGATTCTTCTTATCCTGTGCTTGAACTTTCTTTGCCTGCAAATTCACTTCATATGACATTAAATTTCCTATTAACTCTTCTGGTTTCATAGTGGAAAGATCATTTGCTTCTTCAATAGTTAAGACCTTTCTTTCCTATTCATCCGTTAAAGAGTTTAGGATTTTTGATACTATATCAAAATCAGAAATTTTTTCTCCTAGTCCTAATAATGAATGATACATATATTGGAATCTGGAATACATATCATTAATGGACTCATTTTCTTTCATTCTAAAATTTTTAAATTGATTCTTAAGCATAGATATCATGCTTTGTTTAACCTTGTTAGTACCTTTATGAGTTATTTTCAGTGTTCGCCATAATTCATATGCAGTATTGCACACGCTTACACGATTAAACTCATTCTTGTCCAAGGCGCAAAACAACATATTCATAGCTTTAGCATTTGTAGTAGCATCTAATTTTTGTGTGTTTGACAATGTAGAATATTCATTTGTGGGTATATGATATTCTGATTGTGTGATATTCCATGAATCAAAACCATTTGCTTGCATATAAATTCTCATACGTGTAGCCCAATAAGTGTAATTCATGTCATTGAATAGTGGTGGTTGTGCCGTGGATTGGCCTTCTATAAAACTGTTGTTAGTGTTAGTTTCCATATTACTAGAATATATCAAATAACTGTGTAACAGTTATTAGATAACCCCGCTCTGATACCAAATGAAAGTACGTATGCCGTATAGCTAATACTTAGGAACGTGTAATATGGAATGTATTATAATCTAAATGCAGAAACAGATAATAATAGTAAAGTAAATAAGAATAAGCACACCAGGAGTTTTTATACTGGTTCGAACTTCCCGTTCTACGTACAGTCCCAGACTTCCCTCTGGAATTTCTCTCAATAACCCCTCACTTAACTCAGAGGAATAGGTATACAACACCTAAGCAGTCGAACAGGATTTTTCCGCCTCAACAGCCGAAGAGGACTTTTCCGCCTGATACAAACTAATAGGACTTCTACAATTTCGATAAAGTTGTTGATGCTTTGTGTTCTTGATAACACTGATTTGTCTTTGATAGTACACTCTTCCTATAATCAAATCCTCAAGTATATATTGTGTGTGTGAAGATTAAAAAGGAAGATATTGCTTTGAATCGAAGTATATAATAATTAACTCTGAGATTCAAGCAATATATCTTTGATTAGAAAGCTTTTAGAATGCAGAAATATAGATCAGAGAATAGAATAGATTGAAGTAAATTTTTTGGATTCTTAAAATCATGGATTTAGATCTATATACATAATATATTAGGTTGCTACTATTCGCGAAGAGTTTCAATCAAGAGTTGCATCCGTAACTCTTCGAATTTGATCGTTACTCATCGCAAAGAGAAGCAACCCTTCAGGAAATATGGCAGTTACGTGCGGTCGGTCGACTGGTCAAAAATATCTAGTTGACTGAATATTCTAAGTGGTGTGCACGTGTGCATGTCTGTGCAAAGACCACGGATTCAGTCGACTGGTGAAATCAGTCCAGTCGACTGAACTGTGCTTTTTTTGCACAGTGAGCACTTATGCACACAATTTTGTATATATATAAAGCTTTTGTATAGTGTGTGTATACTACTTGAGGAGTGATTTTAACAATTATAAACTATAACTACGACTCAAACAATAAAGATTTTTATAGCGTACTCGGGTTTGAAGTCTAGTTTTCTTTGTAGTTCACCACGTGTGTATAGCTTTCTCTTTTTTTGTCGTTTTGATCGTCTAATCTCATTGTTGATCGTTGAAGCTTGTCACGAATAAAAACTTATGATTCAACATGTTTGATATGCTAGCTCGAGTCTGGTACCTTTTGAAGCTTGATTGTATCATGTGCTTTGAATCATTTGTGTTCATTGTGTACATTTGGATTTGCACCCGTGTTGAATCCAGCTTATAGCTCGGGTTTGACCTTGTGCTAATATCGTGACTTTATTTGTATTTCACTTGAGTTAAACCCGGCTTTTGATTGGGTTTGACCTTGTGCTCACCTGTCCCCGCAATTTTATCAAGTGTATATCGGTGTGCACGGCCTTGTGGCATGTACAGTGATACACGGTGCATGTCACAAGTTGTTCGTGTATGATGAATTCAAAATGAATATGATGACGAACAACCCAAATAACTGAGGCATATAATATTTTCAAAATACACATTTTATTTTTCACTTCAAAATATTTTCTTTTCAATTTTACTGAGTTAGTGTTTATTTTTCAGATTGCTCAGATGCTGGATTCAATCTTGGAATAGAGTTGAAGATTAAATACAAGTGAATGAGTGATATGTAGTGAGGTGCTGATGTAAATGATAATTGTATAGTGAAAAGTTGTATTGTAATGTGAAATGTTGTATATATAGTGAGAGCTCAAATTTTGTACTATTCAAAAATTGTAATAAAATATTTGTTTGAATAAAATATCTATTTGAAATTAAATTCTGTGTTATTTATTTTATTCAACAAATATTTATTTAATTATGTGAATAATAGAATAGTACATTAACAAATACATTTAAATGAATATATATATATATGTTTATTATCATCAAACAAAAATCATATACTTGCATATTCAACAATCTCCCCCTTTTGATGATAACAAACATATATTTAAGATTTTGAATTTATTAAATGTATTTGATCATTGATAGACTCTATCTGCTCCCCCTATTTGAATGCTCTCTCTCTACAAAAAAACTCCCCCTTCATATATGCATGAGAATAAATAAAAATATGCAAATGAACCTAAATGCAAATAGAAAATACAAAATAAAATGTTTGACCTTTATTTTCCAAAATCTTAGCTTTTCTCTCCCCCTTTTGTTATCAGCAAAAGAGTAATAGCGTTAGAAAAATAAAGATAAAGTGATAGACATTAACACAACATTAATACCCAATCGAGTATAAATATTAAATTTCAATAAAAAATCAAACAAAAATCATAAATACTCTATTAGGCTCATATTCCACTTTAGAATGATAGGGATAATGTCATTATATAAAACCATATAGTTGAGTCTATTTGTGGTATATTTATATCAGGAATTTGAATATCTACTAACCATGCATAACCGTTAGGACTTTTAAATGAGATTAGTAATATTCCAAATTTTATAAAAAAAACGAATTCAAGTATCTTCTAACCACGCATAACCGTGAGGACTTTTAAATGGGATTAAAATCAACTTGTCTATTTAATCAATCAATTTTGATATGCGTTCCATACATGCATAACCGTGAGGACTTTTAAATGAGCATGGAAGCACATAATCAAAAATTCCAATTTATTCACCCATGCATAACCGTGAGGACTTTTAAATGAGAGTGAATACTTTGGATGTTTTTATTGCTAAAAATATAATAAAATGAAGAACGAATAATTTCCCATTTAAAGTACCACATATTGACATACTATATTGGATTATGATGAGTGACGGTCGTTAGAAATATGATAGAAATAGAGATGGTCATGGAATTTTTACCAACAAAAATTTTTTATAACTCTTGTTTAAATTTCTAAAGAAATTTACTAAATATACCGTCTCAAGTTATAATATATGATTACCATCAACACTCATCACTTTTTCAATCACTATTTATCTTTTCGATAATTAGTAGGGAGTCAGATTAGTTAATGTAGTCATTTAAGATCAAATTCAAAAATAATTATGAAATCAAAATTTTAAAATGACTAAACTGAAAACAAGGTCAACAGAAACTATTTTCTAGAAGGGGTTTTATAAGAAAAATGTCTGCTATTTGAAAATTTTATGAAATGAAAAATATGCAGATATTTTCTTTGAAAATGATGCAACTACTGAATGTTTTAACATAAATCACGTTCCACTAGTAATTTTTCTATCAACTAGATTACCAGTGAAAACTACATCTGAATTTCTCTTTGACTCAAGATTATTATGTCATAGACCAGACCATGTAGTGTGCAACAAAATATCTTAAAATCATTTTAACAGTTTGAAATTCTCTTGAATTTGAACAAATAGTGAACATAGTGTCAAATCCAGAAACAAATGTATCCATGTGTATCAAGAGTAATCATCAATAAAGCAACATCATTAGTCCAAACACATCTATATGAACTAGTCCAGAGATTCTAGAGATACTTATAGTGCTCTCGGCATAAAAATTATAATTGGCCAACAATTTTGAAAAAGTCAGAATCATAATCAATATTCATTTCTTTATCACATAACTGGCTGATTTAATTCAGATTTCGGTGTAGATTTTCACATTTAATAAATCATTCAAGATGAATATACCATTACCTGTTTTACCTTTATGATAATTTTTAATTGTTTCCCATTGTGATTCTGTCACCTTTATACTAGGCTAAGGAACTTTGATTTGTCGCCCGTTGTGAGCCTAGAACAGCCAGAATCCAGGTAACACTGTTGTTGTTCCTTAGCCTGCCACCACACCTTCACAAGAAAAGATTTTTGTGACCTATTTGTTTTTATAGGTCCATGGTTGTTAGTGGAAAATTATTTTGAAAAATAAGTTTATGGAGACCCAAAACTATTTATATATGTACCTTTCGACACCCAGATTTGTTTAACTTTGAGGGATTTTATATTTGTGCCTTTTGGAACCCAAATTGGAATGGTTTTTACATTTTTGGGTATCACACTTTTCCCCTTAACAGTGTTATTAGTTGTTTGTTCATATCTTGACACTTTTGCAAATCCAAATGCATTCCTTTTATTCTCGAAGAGTTGATTTTCTAATGATTTATCTCTAGTGAAAAATTTCTGAGTAACCAACTCAAGTTTATTAATTTTGGATTTTAAAAGTTTATTTTCATTTATTAGCTTCGAACAACAACTAATGGTATTATCTCTCTTTTCAAAACTATTCATTTTTAATCGCATATTTTCATTTTGAAGCACTCTAATTTTATTCTCAATTTCAAGCATCTCAGTTTCAAAGAGTTGGAGTTTTTTAAATTCAATTTTTTCAAAATCCTGGATTTTTTCAATTTCCTTTTCAAACTCGGGATTTAATCGAATAATTTCAGATTTGCTCAAAATCACGTTTTCTTTTTCAAGGGTTTTGAAATTCTCGTTGATCTTATTTAATTTCTTTTCAAAACTCGTATATTTCAAAATTTCCGACTTCTTAAAGCAATCCAACTCTTTTTGCAAAATATTATTTTTACAAATCAACTCAGTTTTAGTTTTCTCTCGAATTAAATTTCGTTTTCTAACTTTTGAAAGTTTTCATGAAGAAGGGCAAATTCTTTTTCATGATTCAAACACCTTTTGCAATTAGAATTTTTATTTTTCTTAATATTTTTATGCTCATTTTCCAAATCATTATTTTTCTGATGAAGTTTAACTTGTTCTCTTTCCAACTTATTATTTTTCAACTCAAGAGCTTATTATTCTCAATTAATTTTTGGCACAAGAGAACTAAATCATTGATTGGAAAATCACTTATCTCATCGGCTATTGAATCTTCTTCACTGCTGCATTTTGCCAGTCTTGTCAAGCACGTTTCTTTAACTGAGTCGATTATGGGGGATCTCTCACGGTTGTTGACTTTTGCACCATATATTGCATCAAAAGTATTCCAGATTTCCTATGCATTTTCACAATGAGAGATAAAGTTAAAATTATCTTGATTAATATGAGAATATAATATATGCATAGCAAGAGCATTAATCGAAGTAACTTTCTCGTCTATTATATCACTCCCATTTTCAATAATATCCCAACATTTAACATTAACAGATTTTAAATAAAATTCCATTTTTAATTTCCAATTCAAAAAATTTGTTCCATAAAAAATAGGAGGGATAATATTGGGCTAACCCTCAGCAAAAGCATTATTAAAAGAAGCCATTTTTTAAAATTACAAATAAAAGTTGATTTTTGAAAAATCAAATCTTTAAAACAAAAATGGCTTTTGTTCCTAGCTCTGATACCACTTGTAGGATTGATTTCACCCTCGAGGAGAGGTAAATAGGGTGATACTATCAATTATAAAAATTTATTGCGGAAGTATATAAAACAATCGCAACGCAGATATACCAGAGTAATTGCAGCATAGATAATAGCAGAATAATAAAAATGCAGAAATAGAACAACACAGATTTACCCAGCTTCGGCAAAACCCTGCCTACGTGTTGCCCCCAAGGTTTCTACTAGAAATTAAGTAGTCAGACGCTTACACACGTAAACTCACGACACCAGCTATCGACAAACCTAACTCTACGCTCAAAATCCTACCACAACTCAGCCACCGAGTTGCGAATTCTCGAACTACACCATCGTAGTTCATCCCCTAGTCACACGACTAGAATTTACAAATATTTAAAAGTAAATTACAAACTAAAAAGCAATTTAAAAAACAATTTAAAAACAACAAACCCCTAATTTATAAACTAAAGGCCTTATATAATTATGAACCCAAAGAAAATAAAAAGGCCGACCCAAATATTATGAAGTGATAAACCATTGTCCCCTTTTTCTTTTATCTCTAATCGACCTGTATCCTTTTTCATTGAAACATGGCTTCTTCCTTTAGTTTGTTCGTTCGTTCCTCTTTGCTCTGAAATTAGGGCTTTGCTAAATCAAGGCGCCGCTTGATATCATTCGATTGTAGTGATGAATACTCTTTTGATTTGGCTTGCTGATCGTTGCTTGTGGCTGCTCCGATTTATCGAGCGCGTATGCTTGGTTTAAAATTGGTACGTGATATTCTTTTTCGATTTCGATTATGCTCGACCTGATTCGAGTTCTGTATTGATGCTTTTCTCTGTGATATTGCTTGAACTCGAATGATATTGTAGCCGATGATGAGATGGGTTTAAATAGGGTTCGAACCCCTTAATTTACGTTCGTATATATTTGTTTGAATTCGTCACTTGCTATGCTTTGGCCACTGATTTTCATTCAATGCTCGTGATGATTTTTGACCTTTTCAATTCGTATAATTTTGTTGCTTGAATATCACGGCTTTGATTTTTACTCGTTCGATTCCTTGCCTTGGTCACTACAGCTTTGATTTGCTTTTGAATTTTCTGTTCTTTATGCTGTTGACATCGGTCTTGACTTTGTTATACTTGTTAAATGCTCTGTAGCATTTTTGACCTGATGCTTGATCATTGTTCATCCGGCTTTGACTTTGGTATAAAACTGCAACCTTGATTTGAAACTTCTACCAGATGTTGCATTGCATCTTGAACTACTCTGATTGTCTGGAACTTCTGTCGTTTGGAAATTTCTCTGTGATATTGTTTTGTTTGCATTTAGTTGATGTTCACTTTCTGTTGGTCTTCATGTAGCTTGTCACGCATGTATATATTTAGTTATATGTTGCAGACTTGAGTCGATTACATAAGTGAGCATGTTGACCTTATGTTACTTTTGGACTTCTTATATACATCATTTTGAAACCTGGATACTTTGTTGACTTCATGGTTATTGTCGACTGCTCATTGCTGTAGCATGTATATGTATACAAGTTGCTCCTTACTTGTCATTGCAGTCTGAGTTGCATTTATTGCTTCAAACCAGTTTCATATTATAACTGGGCTTGCCTTTGGTCATTGCATTCATACTTCATGTTGTCTGGATTTGAGTTGGTACTTGTTTTCTTTGTGGACTGGTATATATTGAGTTGAGCCTGAACTATTGAGTTGTATATGACTTGCACCATTTGGTTGGTCTTTCCAGTCAAGTAGATTGCTTGTAGTTGTGCATGCCTCTGATGTTGCTTGATATGATTGTTATGTTGAAGCTTTGCTCATTAATCTGGTTGAAGATGTTTCATGACTTCATTGTGTACATATGTATATGTGTTATTTTGCTGTGTGGTTCGATGCACTTGTGTAGTCTATCTTTCAACTAAGTTACTTTGAATCATGTCCTTAAGCATATGTATACTTGCTGTCACGTGATCATTTCATGTTGTATTGAAGTTTGGTTCATTGTTTTCTGGTCTGGTGTAGTTTGATTGTGACTTAACTTGCATATTGAAATGCTTTCATTTGTTGTGTCTGGTCTTCGATTATGGTGTTTGCATTGAGTCATGTGCTTATGCATTGAGTCATGTTGATGATGAGGCTTTGTTCATTTTATTCATGTTACCAGTTTCACTTGTGTACTTGTACTTATTTGTCTGGTATATCTGATATGCTAGCTCGAGTCTGGTACCTTTTGAAGCTTGATTGTATCATGTGCTTTGAATCATTTGTGTTCATTGTGTACATTTAGATTTGCACCTGTGTTGAATCCAGCTTATAGCTCGGGTTTGACCTTGTGCTAATATCGTGACTTTATTTGTATTTCACTTGAGTTGAACTTGGCTTTTGGTTGGGTTTGACCTTGTGCTCACCTATCCCTGCAATTTTATCAAGTGTATATCGGTGTGCACAGCCTTGTGGCATGTACAGTGATACACTGTGCATGTCACAAGTTGTTCTTGTATGATGAATTCAAAATGAATATGATGACGAACAACCCAAATATCTGAGGCATATAATATTTTCAAAATACACATTTTATTTTTCACTACAAAATATTTTCTTTTCAATTTTACTACGTTAGTGTTTATTTTGCAAATTGCTCTGATGTTGAATTCAATTTGGAATAGAGTTGAAGATTAAATACAAGTGAATGAGTGATATGTAGTGAGGTGCTGATGTAAATGATAATTGTATAGTGAAAAGTTGTATTGTAATGTGAAATGTTGTATATATAGTGAGAGCTCAAATTTTGTATTATTCAAAAATTGTAATAAAATATTTGTTTGAATAAAATATCTGTTTGAATTTAAATTCTGTGTTATTTATTTTATTCAGCAAATATTTATTTAGTTATGTGAAAAATAGAATAGTACATTAACAAATACATTTAAATGAATATATATATGTTTATTATCATCAAACAAAAATCATATACTTGCATATTCAACACCATATACTTTCATTTCCTTCGTTTGACCTTGGCAACCCATCTATAAAATCCATGGATATTGAATCCCATTTCCATATTGGAATCTTTAAAGGCTGAAGCAATCCACTTGGCTTCTGATGTTCGGCCTTCACTTGTTGACAGTTTACACACTGCCTAACCCACAAGCCAACATCCCTCTTCATGCCTTCCCAGTAGAAGCTCCTCTTCATATCCTGATAAATCTTGGTCCCTCCAAGGTGAATCGTAAACTTGGATCGATGAAATTCTCTGAGATCTTCTTTCCTCAAGTTCTCAATATCTGGAACACATAACCATCCCTTCTTTCTCAATCATCCTCTCTGGTCAAGACAAAAATCTTTCAAATCATCGATCTCAGTTCCAACCTCAAGCCTTCGGATCTTCTCGGCTAATAATGGATCCTCCTTCTTCTTAGAAGCGATTCTCTCGATCAACACTGGTCGAACTTCTAAACAGGACAACATCGCAGTACCCTGACTAAAACTAGCACTCGATCTTAATTGCACACCACAACTGGCCAAAGCTTCTAGATCCTTCCACTCCGCCAACATAGCTAATACCACATTCTGATGTTTCCTTCTGAGAGCATCCACTACCTTATTTCCTTTCCTAGGAGTATACTCTATACCAAAATCATAAGCAGCCAAAAACTCCAGCCACCTCTGTTGTCTCATATTCAACTCCTTCTGAGAGAATAAACATCTTAAAGACTTATGATCGATATACAACTCAAATCTCTCCCCCAAGAGATAATGCCTCCAAATCTTCAAGGCAAAAATCACTGCAGCCAACTATAATTCATGAGTGGGGTATCTTACTTCGTGCGGTCTAAGCTGCCTAGATGCGTAGGAAAAAACCTTACCCTTCTGCATCAATACTGCTCCAAATCCAGTCCTACATGCATTAGTGTATACTACCAACCCTTGGTTTCCATCTGAAACTATCAGCACTAGTGTATTGGTCAACAAATGCTTTAACTTAAGGAACCCTTTCTCGCATTTGTCGGACCAAACAAATTTCACGTCTTTCCTGGTCAACTTAGTCAAAGGTGCTGCTATCTGCGAGAAATCCTTAATGAAAATCCGATAATAGCCAACAAGTCCAAGAAAGCTTCTGATCTCGGTTACCATCTCTGGTCTCTTCCAATTATTGACAGCTTCTATCTTAACTGGATCGACTGACAAGCCCTCCTCTGAAACCACATGACCAAGAAACTTAAACGTTTTCTTCCAAAAATGACGCTTAGAAAATTTTGCCTTTAGCTGATTCTGCCTCAGCATTTCAAGCACCACTCTAAGATGAATCTCATTCTCTCTTTCATATTTCGAGTACACTAAAATGTCATCTATGAATAGTAACACAAACCTATCCAAGTGCTCTCGGAAAACTTGGTTCATCAAATCCATGAAGAAAGCAGGTGCATTCATTAACGAGAATGGCATTACTAACCACTCATACGAACCATACCTAGTCTGAAATGCTGTTAAAGGAATGTTGTCCTCCGCCACTCTCAACTGATGGAACCTTGTCACCAAATCCAATTGGGAAAACACCTTGGCTCCACACAACTGATCAAACGGATCATCTATCCTCGGCAAAGGGTACCTATTTTTGATCATCCTTTCGTTTAACTTATGATAGTCGATGCACATCCTTAACGACCCATCTGGTTTCTTCACGAACACCGCGGCTTCTCCCCAAGGCGAGCTACTTGGCCAGATAAAATTCCTTTCTTCAAGATCCACTAGCTGCACCTTTAATTCCTTCATCTCTATCGGTGTCATCCTGCTAGGTGGTCTACTTAAAGGTTCAGCTCCTGGAACATGATCTATCCGAAACTCAACAGCTCGTTTAGGTGGTAGTCCTATGACTGGCTCAAAGACATCTGCAAACTCTTTTGCTACTCGAACCTGACTTAGATCTTCTCCCACTTCCATTGCACTCAACAAAGCACAAACACTCCTGTCGGAATCCTCCACTAAGAAGATGGTTCGGTTATGACTATTAGGGCGTCTCAATGATATTTCTCTATCCTGGCAAAATATCCTAGCTTCATACTTACCCAACCAATCCATACCCAAATTAATCCCGAAATCTATGAAATCAAAAACATACAGACTGCATGCAATCTTATGACCTAACAAATCAAGTTCTAATTGGTCACATCTCATCCCTAGAGTTGCATACTCACCTATTGGATTCGCAACCCTTAAGGAAGTAACAAGGTATGTGGGTTTTATGCATAACCTATCAACCAAATATTGTGATATAAATGAATGTGATGCACCGGTATCAAATAGTACCCTTACTGGTGACTCTGAATCAAAAGCGTACCTTCCATCATAGTTTTCCCTTTATCTGCCGCAGTAGGCTTAGAAGAAGCTGGTGGTCCTATAGCAAAAACCTTCCCTCTGTCTACCCTGATTAGATCTGGACACTGGTTCTTATAATACCCAACCTGGTCACAGTTGAAGCATTTCACATTCTTCTTTTTTGCAGGCTTCTTTCCTTTGCCTGTCCGGCATTCGTGAGCATAATGACCCTTCTTATCACACTTGAAGCACACTAGATCAGCCTTTTCCTTCTTGGCAGCATCCCCTTTCTAGGCTCCCTTCTTCTTAAAGAATTTCCTCTTCTTTCCCTAAGGACCCTGGGATTCTACTGGCTTCTCTCTGGTAGAAACAGCAAGCATCTCTTCATGGAAAATGGCCATTTCCACCACCACATTACAAGGTTCTCGGATATGGATCATGGCCATTCTGGCAAGCTTAGGTCTCAGTCCTCTGATGAACCTTTCATTCCTTCGGATGTTAGTGTCTATAGTGGCATATCCATATCAAGACATCTCATCAAACATAGCGGCGTACTCGATTATTGATATATTTCCCTGGACTAGATCCATAAATTTCCTCATCAATGCCGAATTTGACACTTCAGATAAAAACTTTTGCTCGAACTTCATTCTGAAATCAACCCATGTCAGCTCTTCCTTCGGAACTCCGATAGTTACACTATTCCACCAGTGAAGCAATGCTCCTTGCAAATGCCTAGAGGCCAGCCTCCTCCTTTTCTCATCATCCAAGCCAAGATCAGTAAAGATCCTCTCACAATGCACTAGGCAATTCTTAACCTCAACAGCATCCTCCGTTCCAACAAATGGCTTTTCACCTAGACTGGTATAGTCTCTTCTCTTAGCATAGTTATTCCCATCTGGAGCCATAGCATTAGCCCGTCCAACATTACCAGCAACCCCAACTTGCAAAAGATTGGCTAACAACTGATACACCATCCCCGCATCTACTGGCAGATTTCCAGCACCAACATTGGCCTCAACATTTTGGTTAGCATTAGCCGGTCGACCTTGGTTCCTCCTCGTATTAGGTCGAGCATTTTTCTTGGTTGTGGTGCTTCCTCCTCGTATTAGGTCGAGCATTTTTCTTGGTTGTGGTGCTTCCTCCACCCATATTTCCTTTTTTCGTTTCCTGCTTCCATATCCCCTTTCTCGTAAATCTGCATATGAGCCTTAGTAAGATACAAAAGAATGGTCTAAGAGAGAGGGGAACACATACTTATATATATATATATCAAATACAAGTACGTTACTATAGCGTTAACCCAAACCCCGATCATATTTCAAATTCATCAGATTATGTCTCAAAAAGCTTTTAGGTTTAACTTTTCTTTTTAAGTTTTCATAAACCTATGCTCTGATACCAACTTGTAACATCCCCCTACTTGGAGGCCCAAAACTAACGGCTATGGATGCTGCAGTCATCCATAGTTATTAATCCTCGGCGACCAAATACGGCGGTGTTAGATTCATTGATACACAGAAACACATGAATATGGAAAAAATTTAAAACTTCAAATAAGATCACATTCCATTTCAAATCATTTCCAATTCATTACATAATCCCATAATCGTAAACCACGTTCAGAGAAATATATTTATTACAACATACGCTAAGAGCGACATATGAAGATGCCCCCTTGGATGATCAGAGTATATACAGGTAATATAACAACTATGCCATTACAAACAACACAGCATAATCAAAATAAAAGAGAACTCTAAATATCTATTATGCCTCCTACACGTCTCCGGAAGCTTTATTCGCCTAATGAGGTACCTGAAAACCTCAACTCTCAAACTACTCAAAATCAGTTGAGTACCCGAGAGTTTAAGGGGAAAACATAAACTTTGAGTCAGACATAAAGCTTGATATGAAAAATAATCTAACACCTCAAACCATTTAGATATCTAGTGAGACCACGCCGCATAGCGGAATGGGTTTTCCCCTCACTAGTATCTTAAAACCTTTATAAAACCATATATTGTGCTCCCGCATCCACAATGGTTAAAAACATAGTCATTTCAAAATATTATGATGATTTGCATACAAGTTAAAACATTCTGAATTCCCCGTCCTCTGTTAAATTGACTCCCTGTCATATTTATAGTTTCTAGGGTTACTATTAATCTATCAGTTTTCATGGGCTTACTAATAACCTTTATATAATATATAGACTCCCTGTCCTATTTCATGGTTTTCATGGGTGCACTATGAACCTATTAGCCCCTGCCAATTAACTTAATTAATTCCTGGTTTCCCCTGAACCTATTGGTAACTTCAATAACTTATCTCTTATCCTAGTTTTGATGGGTTGACTAGGAACCTAATGATACATCCAATAACTTCTTCCTTATCCTAGTTTTCATGGGTTGACTAGGAACCTTTTGACTGTTGTCATAACTTAATCCGGATATAGTTTTCATGGGTGCACTACAAACCAATTGGCCCCTGCCAACCACTCTTTATAACATAGTTTTCATGGGATCACTATGAACCTATTGGTAACTCCAATAACTTCCTAATCATAGTTTTCATGGATGCACTATGAACCTGTCTCCATAACAACTTTCATATTTAGGTATCCTATATTCTAGTCTCCCTGACCTCTTGGATGCAATTCTACTCATCTAGGAGTTTATTCAATTTATATTCACTACTGGGTTAACCTAGCTGGTTCTTCTACCCTTTTCCCCAAAATGCGGTTATGGGTCCATTATAATGTGAATATATTTATATTTGAAGAAGAAACCATAATTACAAAACAATACCACTTCTGTGGGTTTAATGTCCTTGAAATACTTTTCATATAAAACATGGTTAATCCCTTTAACCTATAATTTTATCAAGGAAAGCTTCTTCTAAAAATCATTTCAAAACTTCTTTAATTTAGCCATGGGTTTTTCCTTTTAAAAATGAGTTTGGGCTACAAAGTCTTTCGAAACCGTCGAAACCTTGCTTTCAACCTCATTAGATCCCCTCCTTTGAAAGCATATAGATTTATTTTCAAAACATTATGCTCCTGCCCTTAGAACACTTTAAAACCTTTCTTTTGAAACCTTTCGAATGTATTAAAGTATCAACATTTAACTTTAGAAGCATAACTTCGAAATCAATTGAAAGTGCCCCTTTCGAAAACATTGAAAGACCCTATTTTGAAACCATTGGAAGTATTCCTTTCGAAGCCATTGGGTTTATATTTAAAATATCATTTGGGTCAAAGTGAACATAAACGAAAGTACCCCTTTTGAAACCTTTCTTTATCATATAAAAGTATTTGGGGAAAAACATGATGGTGTCGAAAGCTTATGCTATATAAGTAAAAATGTTTGAAGATTGGCTTCGAAACCCCTTTCGAATCCATGCCTTCGAAACCATTAACCCCTTTTCGAATGCTATGGGAAGTGGCTTACATTTATAAAACATAGAATACCTTCTGAATGCATTGATATCTTCAATACCTTCGAAAGGTACAAGGTTGCAGAAGGGTTTCGACTTGGTCGAAACTACCCCTTACGAAAGTATTAATTTGAAAACTTAATAACTCCTTCGGAAGCTACTATTTTAAAAAGGCGGCAGCTCTCCTTCGAAAGCTTGTTTTAAAATGCCCTTTTGCCAGCATGGTTTCGAGTCCTTCGAAACCTCTTTGTAAATAGGCAAGCACTTTTCTTTAGAAAACAAACAAAGGTCTCGACCCCTTCGGAAGCTATGTTTCGATACCCTACCTTCAGCCTTCCTCCAATCCACTGCGTACCAACTAAGTGATACCATGTGTATTGGTTTCGGCTTCATTGGTTTTGACTAGATAGGTTTCAACCTGATTGATAGCGGAAGGTCTGAGTCGAAAGGGTCCTTCCGAAAGTGGCAAAACCTACTTTTCTGAGTAATAAGACCGTTTACCAAATAAAGTAATCTTTTTGTAACTAACTTGCCCATATGTAAACACTTGATTGGTTAACTTAAAATTTCAAATTATTTTACAAATAATTGCCGCATTTACTCAGATCTAAAAACTGAAAGACATTAACAAATAAGCCCTTCCAATTAACAAAGCAATTAAATCATTTAGGTCCTCCTCAAAATAATTTAATTTTCATACTAAATCACTTAGTAAAAACCCCCAAAAATCACAGAAATTCACTTTAAATATGTTATCTAACATATATAAATTTCAGACCCAAATTCCTTATATAACAACCGAAAATAAATTTTAAACCTACTAATACATGTTTCCCTTCAAAAATTAATAATTAATTCTCCACGGCTTGGAAAACTATAAAAATTGAAACCCAACTCCAAAATCATGTTTCTCATAGCATATAAATTTTCCATGGCATTTAAAAATCATTTACTCTTGGTTTTGCCCTAAACCCGTATATACTCATATTTAAACCATTGGATTAAATCAAACATATTATGAATCCAAGCATATCATCGAAAATCATCATATTAGATTTAATCTTAAATCCAAAAATTAATGATCGTATGAAAACCAAAATAAAGATGTAGTGACTATTATTCACCTTAGATTGGATAAGGAAATTAGAGATTGATTTGAGATTTATTCTTCTAGCTTGATCCTAAGCTTTAAACTTGAATTTCTCTTCTCTTCTTACTCCTTAATGGCCGGCTTTCCTTTTCTTTCTTATGTTTATTTTTTCTTATGATAAAATGAACGTGAATGGTATATGGATAATAGTATAAGGGTAGGAAATATGGGTGGCAATGACCCTAATGCCCTCATGTTAATTTAATTATTATTTGACCATTAATAAGCCCATTAGAGTTAATTAAGCACGACCTCTAGGTTTATTATCAAATCTCAATCTCCTTATCACTCTACATTATTCTATTTAATTTACCTAAATAAATCTCCTGAATAATGTTATCGAAATTTGTGGTGTTACAACCTCTCCTACGTGGCTAGGTCTAGGAAAAATCCCAATACAATCAAAGATATATGTACATATATTTAGCCATACTAGATCATATATAGCAATCACCTCCAATTAGTATGGTATATCAAACCATAACTATCCCGCATGACTAACAACCATACAAGCATAGGCTACCATCTCAACTGCTAACAATCCGACATTAAATATGCATATATAAAATCTAACATCAAAAAGTAACATCCATGCCTATCCTTGCATGTAGGATACTAAACTATCTAGTAAAAAACATAGAGTGTTATATATAATATGAAAGCCGATGATAGAAATAAAATCTCACCATTTGAAGAGCTCCGGACAAGTGGCCCTCATGCTCTTCTCAGTCTCCTATATCTTATCGTCTTCTCCTTCACTCTACTGAACCTCTACTGCTCTATTGTCCTCCTCCTAACCTGTTTAGTATCACATTTACCAGTACGAATAGGCCTAGAAGGTGTCGAAGTCCATGGTTCAGTATCAATATCTTATAATTAGTTCGGTGCCAAATTCCCAAATGCCTCTTGTAAGTTATCCCAAAATCTACTATCGAACAACGGGTTTCGACTACTTACAGTGCTCTTGGCATACAATGGAATCATACCATCCATCCCACATATAACTCAATAAATTCGAATGTCGTTCTACTAGACTTAAGGAATACAAATCTAGCATTATTCGTCCACCAATCGATTGTGACTCAAATGCTATCATACTATCCTCAATCCTTGGCAATCTATCAATGCAACATATAGATATATGTTCCCACTACTCGAGAACAACAATCTCTCATCTCTATGGAACCAACAATCTTGGTCGGGTCCATACTGCATCACCTCTACAGACACTACTCATTCATCTAACTTAGCCACAATCTGCGCTATTCTAGCTTCACGCCTCTGATCAGTACCGATCCGCTAAATCAAAATAGCTCTAACAGTCAAACTAGCCATCACCTTTGGCCATAGCTCATCGAGTTCTAAAGTCATAACCAGTGTTAAACTCGAGCAATGACCGCTCTAGGACTATTTCTCATAACTGGTATGTTTTCCACTCAAAGCATCTACAACTACATTTCCCTTACAGATGTATAGGAAATGTCAAAGTCATAGGAGGCTAAGAAATCTAACCATTGCTGCTGACAAAGGTCAAGATCAATCTCGGAGAAGAGATACATCAATGATATGGAATCAATGAACAGCTCAAACTCCTCCCCTAATAGACAATGCATCCAACTCTCCAAAGCGAACTATATCACTATCAACTCCGAATCAAAAGTCAGATACTTCCCCTTGTACGGTTTTAGTTATCGACTAAAATGCGACAACCTCGACAACCTTACCTTTTGATATCAATACCGTATGCAGTTAAGTACCACAGGCATGTGTGTACTATCATCCCCTCATTCCCACTCAGAATGAATAACATCGGTGCATTCATAAACCTCTCGATCAGACTCACTAATGCATGTCCACACCTCACATCTCAAATAAAAGTTTGATCCTCTCTCATCAAATAGGTCAACAATGCTGCTACCCTTGGTCTATTCAAATTCTTGATTGCCGTAATCTCTGCAGAATCTACAGCGATGCCCTACTCTGAAACAACATGACCCAGGCATCTCACTTCCTTCCTTTAGAAGTGATACTCCAAAATCTCATCATTAATCGGTGTCTTCTCGACACCAACAACACATTAAATCTCAATCGTGCCTTATGGTCTTCTTTCATCCATGTGTAGGCGAAAATATCATCAATGAGCATAAGCACAACTTACTCAAATGACCCCTCGAAATGCGGTCTTTAAGATCAACAAGGCATGTTGACACACTGGTTAGCTCGAACCGCATAACTATCCAACCAAAAGTCAAAGAAGCGTACAAAACACTATAATCGACACACTCTCTCTAAATACTCTCAGTTAGTGAAACTTCATCACAAGGAACAACTAAGAGAACATCCTCACACTATAGAGTTGATCAAACAAGCCATCAATAAGTAGGAGTGGATACTTATTTTTCATCTCATTCAGCTAACGACAACCAACAGACAACCTCAAAGAGCCATCCGCCCTAGTGGCGAACACTACAGGTGCATCCTACTAAATATGCTCCTTCGAATGAACCATCATCCCAATAGGCTATTTGCTCACACCTTTAATTTCCTATGCTCTTCGAGCATCATATGCCTTAAAGGCGTAATTTTTAGTCTAGCACCTCTAACCAGATCGATACGGAACCCTATCCCTATATGGTGGTAATCTGGTCACCTTATCGAATATGTCCGGACACTCTCTAGCTATAGGCACAAATAACAACTTGTCATGTGGAATGTCGAGCAAATATAAAAAGCTAACCATAACCACATCCTCTACAGGTAGCCAATCACTACTATTGGCTCCTCCACAACCCCAATCATTATCAATGGCCTCTCATAATCCACCACTATTCCATACCCATTCAGCCAGTCCATTCCCCAACTATAATACTGAACCCAATCAAACCCCAAAACAATCAATAGCAAACAAACAAACATCCATGACTCAGTAAGACAAAGTCTCAGCAAACCATGTATTGGCTGGCTAAGCCCCTAAATAGGTCCATCATAATCAAAGGTCGATTAACCATCTCAAGTCTCAATCCCAATCTATTTATCAAATCACTAGACATGAAGGAATACGGAACCTTGACGTCAAATAAAATACGTATGGAAACACCATAAGTGGAAAGCATACTTCAATTGGCAATGCCATTTCCCTTCTCTTTCATTGATGGAGAACTCGACGAAATCGGAACAACAATCAATGCATATGTCTCCAAGGTTTATCCCTATATGTAGCTGGTTCAGTACAACCCATCTACACTGGATATAGGCTCTCTCATCATAAAACCTTGTTGGTCATCTTCTCAAAGCTCATGTCAATATAACCAATCAATCACTTCCAAAGATGATCACTTAACTCAATGATAAATTCTTCATTCACCAAAGTGAACTATGAACAATCCCAAGTAAATAAATCCTCGAGAATCGAAGTTATAGAAGCATTTCATTAGTTCATTTTTCATCCCTGAAGTTATTTAGAGGTTAACTTCAACCTCATTATAACATCTAACTCCAATTCATTGAAGATCCTCTTGCAAATAATGATCCAATCTTGCCTCTCAACAGCCAACTCTGTTCCAAGGAATGGTCTGCCTCATAGACTCACGTAGTTCTAAGGAAGGGTCCCTATATGAGTCATAAACTGAAGATATGGAGTGTCTAATCTTTGGTATTTAATCCCACCACGAGTCATAAACCAAAGATACAAGGCTTTTCATCATGCTGTTATATCACCATCCATCCCTAATGCGAACGAGCCAATACCTCCATCACGATCTATAGAGTCATGACACTATCAACCTCAGAACCTACTCCATACACTATTGAGTCATAATCCAAAGTACCAAAATCTCATGTCGAAGTGTCACATCATCACCTCACCATCTAAATCGCTTGATATAAAGAAACAACATCAAGACTCTAAGTCGGTCGCACGAACAAACCATCAAACCGCACACCACGAATCTCCTTAACATCCAAGCCAAAGAACGACCAAATCGCCAGTCAAAAATAGTGATGGATATTGAACACTCTACGGTGTTCAATAAAAACCACTTTGGTTGTGTACTTAACCAAAATGGATAAGTACAAACAAATGGAAACATATGACATCCATCCCAAAGTCTGAAGCCCTGTTTTCCACCTTTAGATCAGTCGACACATATCCTAACCCTACTCTACAACTTATCATGTTTGTTGAATTTTCGCGTGTACGAAACCCCAACGCATAAAATATTCTCTCACACTTGATCGCCGCAAAATCGACTTTTTCAACTAGAAACAACCAAACAAGCCAACATATTACCGACAACCATACATACATCTTAAACAACATACATACATGTTTAATATATCCATACCAACCAATGGGAAAACCATATCAAAAATAGCCCAATATAATAATTCCCTAAAAATGGCATGTCGATGAGAAAAATATGATATTCAATATAAAACCATTTAAAATAATTTTATTTTCTTTTATAAAATCCAGTAGGTGTCTAAGTATAGGAAAATCACATTTTAAAATCAAAAACAATTCCAGATTATCGATCTAATACTAAACAAACAATCATGGTATGATGAGAGATAATATCACTCACCTCAATAAATGCTATCCAAATTAATACCAAATCGTTGATCTCTTCACCACGAGGGAAACGCTAGAAATCGCATAAAAAACGAACCTCGTATGCAAAAGATATGACCAATATAAGAAAAGAGATTATCAATTAATTAAATAATAGTAATTAAACTCTTAATTACCTTAATTTAATTTAATCCTTTTAATGCCTAGGCTATGGACGCACTGGATATGCACACAAAATCACACACTTTGATCTTTAATTTTTCCTTTGTTTGTCGACGAAATCACGAATTGCTTTTGCCAACGAATCACACTATGAAATATCTCCATCCTCAAACCAAAAAGGAGAAGCTCGATCCACAATTAGATGTCACGGCCTGATGCATGCACTTGTCTCAGGATATGGTTGCGTTTTGATATATTTGATCGCGATCGGTGAAATTTGGTGGAGAGATGCTATTCGCCAAGAGAAATCTGACGGCAATCTCCGTTTCGCCTATTGTCGCCGTAGCTCCAGCAATATCGAGCCCCAGATCCGCCAAGAAGAGGTCCATGTCATCAATCACAATTGATCCAAATTCCACCATGGTCATCGCGAAACTCTCATCCATACGAGCTCATCGGATGTGGTTTCATAATTTTTATTGGAGCAAATCTCTCGACTTTATTCTTTAAAGGTAAAGAAGAGGAGCGGCCGTGATTCTCTCCTTCAGGGATGTAACAGTAAATGGATAATGAGATTAAAGAGGGAAAGGAAGAATTTGAGTGGTATCTATAATGATATTTTATTCCATTTATTTATTCTCTCAAATAAATGGTCGTACGATTTGAGTCCGCATGACCACAAGGTGCGTCCGTTTGCAACACAACTCGTCTACATAATCACCTTATTTTTTCGGATCCAACAATATAAATCTCATCACTATCTGAGACTACGCCCCAGGTTGCTAATTTCATGCATTTTGAGATATTTTCGGCCATTGGATCACTCGATCTTCCAACATAGCGATGCTTATACTCATTTTAATTTGCAACATCAATCCAAACTCAATGAAGTGGTCTCGAGTCCTAATTCGATTGTATATAGAATATCATATTTTGGACCTTTATTTAATTAATGATTAAATATTTAAATCAATTATCTAAATATTCTATTGTTAAAAGTTTGGATCGTTACAACCCACCTTAGATCCAAGATCTGGACAATAACTACATTAAAAGATGGTAGAAATCAAAATGGCACATATGCTTTATTAATCGACGCCGACTGGTTTTTTCAAAAATAAAAACGATAACTTTTGTGAAAGCTTGAGGTAATGGTGGAGGCAAGAGACTAAAGTAGCCACAAGAGTCATGTGGGCTAAAAACAAAAGTGGATAAAGAATATATGCAAGGGCAAAAAAATTCCAAGTGTTTATATTTATATAATATTTAGAAAACTGGTCGATACCGATCAAAAATGATTGGTATCGAATGATCTGATATTTTCTAAAAAATAAAGAGAAAAAAGAATATAAGAGAAGAAATTTACCTAACTAGGGATTGGAATAGTCCAGAAAATTCTCGACGAGGATATAAGACTTCAACTTTTATATTCACAAGAAGGACGTGAGTCGACAAATATATGAAGCGATGCACCAATATCCTCAAAGTAGATGCAACATTTCATGGTAACGGTTTGGATGATGAGGACATATTTGCGGATTAAATTAAGGTGTTTTTCTCAGTCTAATGCATTCTTCGTTATTAGAAATGCAAACTTTAGGAGGCAAGTGTTGTCCAGCATTTGAACTAAGCGACTTCTCGATGAATTTGAACTTTAAGATGATGAAGGAAAGGATTACGAAGCTATGTTAAGATTGAAGAACAAAGGAGCCTCAAGAAATTTGACTAAGATTAGAAGAAGCCAAACCGATTGGCACTGAAAAGTCTAGACTGTTTGGCACAAACTAGTCAAAGTCAATGTGTGCCCCACTTTATTCTATGGTTGATGTTATTTTAACTTTGAAGAAGAAGACAAGTTTTTGATGGACAAAACATGTCGGTAACGACCACTCAATGGGAAATTTTGTCAAAGAAGATCCAAAGCTTAAAGATTTAACCAAACATGGGTTGAAAGAAGCATGCCTAAAGTCGAATCAAGGAGGAAGTGGCGGTGGTGATATGGGTCAACATTGACAATGGTAGTGAACGATGATGGCGATGGTGTGGCAATGAAGAAAGGACAAGTTAGATGGCAGTGCCAAGTTAAAAACAGCTATCCACCTTAGGTGCAGGATCTGGAAAACAACCACATCGAAAGATGGTCAATATCGAAATGGTGCTAGATTGACTGGTGAAGACTGGTTTGTTCAAAAATAAAAAAGGTAGCATTGGCGAAAGCTCAAGGTGATGGTGGAGTCAAGAGACTAAGGCGGTTACAAGAGCAGCGAGGACTAAAAACAAAAGTGGATGAAGAATATTATTATAGCCAATTTCCAAAGGATAAGTATAATATGGTGTCATTAGAGTATGAAAGGCAAAGCTATCAGAATTCAATGAATATAGACCATCAAAGGACGAAAAAGTAAAGCAACCGAATGATAAAGATGAGCCATCACATGGCGATATCTCTAAAAGCCATCGCAAGTTGTAGTACACGAGCCATTAAATGGTGACTTCCAAATCCATCATAAGATGAGGATACGAGCTGTCGAATATTAACCCCTAAATCCATCAAAAGACGAGATATCCAAGACATCGCACGGTGAAACCGAGAGCCACCAAAGGTTGATTTCTCAAAGCTATCGCATGGAGAATACAGAAGCCATTGAAGGTTGATTTCTCAGAGTTACCACATGGTGAATATAGAAGCCATCAAAGGTTGATTTCTCAAAGCTATCACAAGTTGATAAGAGAGAAGCCATCGAAGTTTGATAATCTTAAAGTTGTCACGGGATGATAAAATTAGCTATCGAAGGTTGGAGATCTCAGGGCAATCACAGGATGATAACATAACTGCGCTATCATGGGATGATGTCTTAATGTTGTTGCATAATGATTAAATGAACTATCATGGGATAATGCTCTTAAGCTATTATGATTCAGTAAGATGTCGAAGATTGGTTTACTTGAGCTATTGCATAGCGACTAAATTGACTATTAAATGACACAATTAAGCTATCTCATAATGAAAGAACAAGCTATCGAGCGCTGGTGATCACTAGCCATCCCAAGAAGATAAAGCAAGTTTATGAGTGTTGGTAATTCCGAGCTATCACATGGTGATAAAATAAGCCATCGAGTATTGATGATGTTAAGCTATCACATAATGATTAGTCTTTAAGAAATTTGCATCCAACCCACTACAAAGTGCATCTTAGATGGGTCAGAAGTGCCATGTCATCATGATTTTAAAAAGAGGCTATGCCACATGTCATTTCGAACATGTTCCATGTCATAAAATCATGACTGTCCATTTCGACTGAATAACACATGCCTTGAATCCGATCCAGGACTTCTACAAATAAGCTTGTACTCCCTACTAGAGAGAGGTCAAATTCTGGATTATCTTCTTCCTCATTTTTCATTTTTCTCAAGTGTGTAAGAAAGAACATGAAATTGGGATTTCGATGGCCGTTAGGTCAAATTGAAATCAAAGCTTTGTAATCAAGGACTTGTACTTTGAACAATTTGCATATTTGACCCCTTAAAGTCTTGACTTACATATATGACTATTGAGTTGTATAATGAACCAAGGACCCTCATTTTAACTTGAATGCTTGACTTTGTATAAGGCCCAAATTTAAACCTAACATAAAAGTGGTGTTTCATTAATAGTGGAACTCAAGACCTAAATCTTATAGGAGCCGTATAACAAAATGGGAAGATTTGTTAAGAAAGTGAATGTGCAAGTCTTTACGAAATTTGCATCCAACCCACTACAAAGTGCATCTTAGATGGGTCAGAAGTGCCACGTCATCATGATTTTAAAAAAAGGCTATGCCACATGTCACTTCGAACATGTTCCATGTCGTAAAATCATGACCGTCCATTTCCACTGAATAACACATGTCTTGAATCTGATCCAGGACTTCTACAAATAGGCATGTACTCCCTACTAGAGAGTGGTCCAATTCTAGATTATCATCTTCCTCATTTTTCATTTTTCTCAAGTGTGTAAGAAAGAACATGAAATTGGGATTTCGATGGCCGTTAGGTCAAATTGAAACCAAAGCTTTGTAATCAAGGACTTGTACTTTGAACAATTTGCATATTTGACCCGTTAAAGTCTTGACTTACATATATGACTATTGAGTTGTATGATGAACCAAGGACCGTCATTTTAACTTGAATGCTTGACTTTGTATACAGCTTAAATTTCAATCTAACATTAAAGTGGTGTTTCATTAATAGTGGAACTCAAGACCTAAATCTTATAAGAGCCATAATAACAAAATGGGAAGATTTGTTAAGAAAGTGAATGTGCAAGTCTAAGTTGAAGTAGCCCACTGCTCCAATCTTGAAAAGAATATAACTCCACAGTTTAACGTGGAGAATGTTGAGGTTGGACAGACTTTAGCACCAAAGGAAGCATCAAAAGAAGAAAATGATATTCAATCCATGAAAAGACAACTACAAGTGATGCATTAATTAATCGAGACACTCGTCTCTTAGAAATCCTTGAAAATGTCACAAAGGACTAAAGGAGAATAAGAAGTTGAATCCCCGCATAGGAAAGTTGGGGAATCCAATTTAAGAAGAAAAAACATTGAAAAGGGTACTTTGAGGCCGCAAAGGATAGTGGAGAATTATCTAGTGCAAAAGCGGAATAAGAATTCGATGCCATTGCTCGTGCAATCTGCTAGCTCCACTTCGCAAAGGGAATATAAGCTAAAGCTAAAGAATTATGATAATGATGAGACATATTTAAGATACATGGCTCATAAGATGGAGAAAGACATAATAGAATTGAAGGGGAAGAGGATGATGGATCTAAGAGTCAATAATAACTTTGGGGGAGCATCATTCAAAGAGGAAATCATAATAATACCACTCCTATCTTATGTCAGTTTTCCGTTAATCGTGTATGATGGCACGATTGATCCAGACCACCATTTAATGGTGTTTGAAAGTCAGATGGACTTATATGATGGACAACAGTAAAATGGTACCGGAGCTACCGAGAAAAGACAATTTACTCATAGGAATAATTCTCTTATGTTCAGCCTAATTCTACATTATGAAAGAATCAACTATCAATGCCAGCTTATTGGCCAATATAAAGTAAAAGCCGAGTGAATTACAGTGTGATTACATAAAATGATTCAATGTTGAAGCAAATAAAGCCAAAAGCATAAGCGATTGTGAAAAGTTAATGGCAGTGAACTTTGGTCTTATTGGGAGCAGTCCATTTTGGAAACAGCTATATATCTAGGGATGCAACGATCTGTAAGACTTTCATTTTCAAGTAGAAAATTTTGTTTGGATGGACGAGATTTTCCACAACAGGAGAAGCCAAAGAGAAAGAGGAAACTTTACAATTCCAAACAAGAAAGGAAAATGGGATGAGTTCACTATGACCAACTCTGTTGAGCTAAACCAGCCTATTTCCTACATATATATCATTACCCAGGATGAAATTGATTATCCTGCCTCAATCAAGTCAAGAACAAATCTCGAGCTGAACAAAGGTGGAGATATTGTGCTTCTCATAAAGTAAACGAACATAAAAACGATGAGTGCATAGTTTTAGCTGGGATTATTCAAAACATGATTAATAAAGGAGTACCTTTAAGACTAACTAAAAACCCTCTCGTGGCAAAAAACCCACCAACCAATAACCCTAACATCATAGATGGTGAGCTCCCTCAAGACCTGTTGTAGCCAATTGATCATATTAATATAATCCATGGAGGACCACATGTCACAAGCATGGGTAAATGGGAAAGGAGCAGATATATAAAGGAAGTCAATGAAGGTATCTACTCAATAAGTGAAGAGCTGCCCTTTAAAATATTTCAAAAGTTCTACTCAAATTCCATATTTAGTTGTAACACCAAAGGAATTGAGGGGGGTGATTTAACCTCACAATGACTTGCTCATGATAACCACCCAAATTGGAATTTCCCTTGTCTTGAAAATTTTAGTTGATATTGGCAGTACTGTGAATGTCATTTTGAAAAGTGCTTTTGACCAAATGGGAGTTCTGAGAGAATATGAGTTAGTCTAGGAACCAATCTGTGGGTTCAACAACAAAGGCTCTACACCAATCGATCAAATAAGACATTTCTTCCAAATTGAAACCTCACCATGCTCAATGATATTTGAAACTTTATTCGAGGTGATGAATTGACCATCCTACTATAACGTGTTCTTTGGGCAACTTATGCTTGATTAATTAATGCTTTTGTGTCACCAAAACATTTACTAATGAAATTCCTATGCAAAGCTGGATGGGGAACCATCCGTGGAGAGCAATTCAGCTTACATGAAATGTATTTTGCTATGCTTGAACAATATAATAAAGAAGAAGAATCTTGTTATGAGCCCATGTTAAATTAATACAACCAAACTAGAACTTTCAAGCCTTGCATAAGTCCCCAAGAACTGTTATCTAAGGCAAACATACAGAATTTTCCATTAGAAATGACTCAAGTAATGAGCAGAAGAATCAATTTAAAATAAAAGAAAAGAAAATATGTGGAATTGAAACAAGTTGATCAAGGTGAAAGCAAGACTTTGGAAGGAATGATGCTAGATATAGATTCTAGAGATGGGCGGGAGAACACATAATCTATGGAAGATTTGGAAGAAGTGAGTTTACATCCTCGAGATTCAATAGAAATAGTGAAATTGGAATGAAAGTATATTTAAATCATGAAAGAAAAATTGGTTTCTTTCCCATAATTGAACAAAGATGCCTTTGCATGGACCCATGCTGATATGGAAGGGATTAACTCAACAATAATATGCCATGCACTTAATATTCTTCCAAAGTTTACTCTAATAAGGACAAAGAAGAGGCAATTCAACAAAGTTTGCACTATAGCATTACAAGAATAAGCAAAGAAATTGCTAGAAAATGGATTTCTTGGGGTGGTGTTTTATTCGAAATGGCTAGCAAATCCAGTTTTAGTTAAAAAAATCTAACATAAAATAGAGAACATGCATTAATTATATGAGTTGGAACAAAGCATGCCCCAAAGATTGTTACCCTCTTTCGAGAATTGATCAGTTAGTAGATGCCACAAGCAGTCATAAATTAATGTCCTTCATGGATGCATATCGAGGTATAATCAGATTCCCATGTTCAAGCCTGAGAAGAACACACTAGTTTTGTGATCGATTTGTGAATGTATTGTTATAAGGTAATGCCATTTAGATTGAAAAACACAAGGGCTACATACTAAAGTTTAGTAAATAGAATGTTCCAAGAGCAAATTGGAAGTAACATGGAGGTCTATGTGGATTGATATGCTAATAAAATCTAAAAAAGAAAGCGACCATGTGGAAGACTTTTAAATGAAATGTTTGAAAATTGAGAAAATATAAGATGAACCCGAATCCACAAAATTGCTCATTTATAATTCAGTTTGGAAAATTCTTGGGATACCTTATGAGAGCATGAGGAATAGAGGCTAATCTTGATCAACTCAAGGAAATCTGGAATATGGAACAACCAAAAACGAGTAAAGAGGTAACAGGAATAAATGGGAGAGTTGCAACACTTAATTAATTCATATCTAAAGCCATTGATAATTGTATTCCTTTCTTTGACATAATCAAAAAGCTAAAGACATTTGAATGAACAGAGGAATGTCAAAAGGATTTCCTTGAGTTAAAGGACCATCTGGAAAACCAGAAATACTTTTTAGCTCGGTAGAGGAGACAATTTGTTCTTATATATGGCGGTATCTGTTTGTACCGAAATTAGGCACAACACCCTTCGAAAGTTTTTGAAGAGATAAAGTGAAGAAATTAAATGGAAAAAGAGGAATTATCTAACAAAAACTCCAAATCTCAGATATGAAAGTAATTAAAATGCAAGGAGACACAACAATTTAGAGTGGTTCGGCGTATCGCCTACGTCCACTATGAAGTAGTTTGCTTTATTGATCTTTCTTTGATGTTTACAATTGATTTCAGCAAATTGCTGTGAATAACAATGATTTGCAGCAGTGAAATTCGTTGGTAGCAGCAGCAATGGAGTTCAGATCTGGATCCGGCGGAGTCTGGGCATTGGAGATCTCAAAGAGGAAGAAGAAGCCCTTTTCTGTTGGCTTTAGGGGTCTATTTATAGGTGTAGGAGGCTGATATTTCGCTCAGATCTCGGGAGACCATCTCTAGCACGTGACCAGGCCCATGCGCCCAAGCTCGTGAAGTTTTGGTCCGATCCGTGATCGATACGAACAGATTTCGTATCGATCAAGATTTCATCCAATGGAGTCGAAATTTGGCGTGGACATTCTTTAGCATGCACGTAGCCTTCTGTGAAAATTTCATAGCATTTGGACTTGTAGGCATCTGATGGTTGCGAAGCGAGTCGAAGTAGGCATCTGATGGTTGCGAAGCGAGTCGAAGTAGGCATCTGATGGTTGCGAAGCGAGTCGAAGTAGTCACTTCTGATGGTTGTGAAGCGAGTCGAAGTAGTCACTTCTGATGGTTGTGAAGCGAGTCGAACTGAGCGAGTCAAAGTTGGCTTCTGATGGAGGCGAAGCGGAGCGATTCGACCGGTGGTTGGTTTTCATCCAATTTTGTATCGTTCATAACTTGAGCATACGAACTCGGATTGACTCAAGATTTGGAACGTTGACTCTCATAGCTTAGCTTGTCATGTCATACCAATTTTAGCTCGATTCGGACTCGGACAAAATTCGTCGATATCCATCGTGAGCCTGTGTATAACCGATCTCTAGGATGGATCATCATTGGTTTACTAGTCAATTCCTTGGTGTCACGACCTTTCCAAAAGGTGGGATAATATTTGCCCCCCAAAGTACATCTTGTGGAAACATGATGTGCTTTGAAATGTTGCAATCTTTAGTCTGGATAACTATCGCTTTTTCGATGAAAGCTGTGATCTTTGACTGATTTTTCTTGATAATGTAAACTGTTGACTGTCAACTGCTATACTCTGTACTGCTGAAACCGATTGCTGTATGCTAGTGATTAACCGTCCGTTGTTGTAATTGTTATTAAATGAGTTTCTGATTCCTATAAATCTGGAATATTGAATATTAGTCTGACATATATGCATATATGTTAACCTGACTCTCGTTGATGTTTGTACGTTCACGAGTCATTGTCAGTTTATCTTATATTGAATTCTGTATCGATCCTCTCCTGAACCGACGCGAAATTCGTTGTAACAACGCTCGATGGTTGTTTTTGAATGTTCCTTCGTAACGATCCTCTCCTGAATCGATGTGAAGGGTTGAAACATTAAAGACGATTTTTATTGAATTTAGGGATGCGAATTGAATATTTTGAATTGATGGAGTTGGCCTCTGGAAGCCGTGATTCGATGGATTCGAACTGACTGTTCGTATCGATGCTTTGTGGAAGGAGTTGGAAATTATTGATACGAACAGGGATTTCGTATCGATGGACGCAGGGTTCGATGGATACGAAGAGCTAGTTCGACTCGATGATGGATTCGAACTGCTTGTTCGACTCGGTCTTGGATTCGAACTGCATAGGAGTCGGAGTCGAAATGCACAGGAGACAGAGTCGAAAAGCGCAGGAGACGGAGTCGAAGGGGAGACGGAGTCGAAAAGCGCAGGAGACAGAGTCGAAGGGGAGACGAAGTCGAAGGGGAGACGGAGTCGAAATGATTGCTTGTATTGCGGCATCGGAGATGGAGTCGAAGATAAGCGATACGAAGAGGAGCTTTGCATCGATGCACTAGAGACTGAGTCGAAAAGCATGTTCGAACCCACCGGGATGCGAATCGTTTATTCCTTTTGCTTTCGAGTCCATATAAATACTCCGTACTTAGCCATTTTTCACTTTTTACCTATTGCTTTCCTGTCTTACCTTCGTATCGCTCAGAAACTCGAGAAGAAAGAAGAAACATTCTTGCCTTCGAATCGATTCTTAATCATTCGAACTAACTACCAGTCTTTGGTAATCCCCTAAGCGAACGCAACGTGTAGACGATGAGACTCGATTTTTAACACTAGATCAACCAGAGTCATGATCGGTCGAGATTCCTTTGCGATCGATCGAGGTTCCTTTGCCTCAGCTTCGCGTTGATCTGGAGAAGGGGCTTCGAGACGGTGAGACGGAGGCCTACGTATCGATCGATGGTTAAGCCTTTCATCAAATCGAGTGCTTTGAATACATAGATTGATACGGAGGGGTTGCATCTGATCGATTTGAAACGATGGCCTTCAATCTAGTCGAAGTGGACATTTGGGATCGAGTCGAACTGGAGGTTTGGGATCGAGTCGAACTGGAGCTTTGGGATCGAGTCAAACTGGAGGTTTGGGATCGAGTCGAACGGCGTAGTCTTGGGATCGAGTCGAACTGCGTTGTCTTGAGATCGAGTCAAACTGCATAGTCTTGGGATCGACTCGAACTGGAGGCTTTTAATCGATTCGAAGTGTTGCGCTCTGATCGATTCGAAATCCCCAGCCTCTTAATTGAGTCAAACTTGCATGCCAACCTTCTGACCGAGTCTAACTCAAACGCAAATGACCATGACTGTGACGCCCCACCTCTATACCCACGTTAGCCAAGAACACTACTGTGTAATGCCGTCAACTAGCACGGAGAATAAGGCTGTTGAGGAGCGACCATCCGTGTAATTGCTTTGTGCGAGTATCGATATCTCAGATAGTATAACATGCATTTCATTTTAAGAGGAAATCCGATGTTTGTACCAAAAATGGGCACAACACTCTTCGGAAGTTTTTGAAGAGATAAAAGTGAAGAATGAAAATTAAAACTGTGGATTATCTAACAAAAACTCCAAATAACAGAAAGTAAATTGCAAAGACAAGCGATTTAGAGTGGTTCGGCGTTTTGCCTACGTCCACTATGAAGTTTGATGATTTTATTGCTCGATTACTTGAAGATTACAGTAGTTAATAATGTAATACAACTGAATTCAAATGCTAAGTGTCAATCTAAAGCAGCGGCGGTGTTCTGGAGTAGATCTGGCAGAATCTGGGCGCTCTTCAGTACTTAGAATTCTCCGACCCCTTTTCTGAATGACCAGGGGCTCTATTTATAGGTGTAGGAGGCTGATATTTCGCCTAAAATGAGGGGAGACCAGTTCTGGTACGTCAGGGGGCCCACATGGCCGAAATCTGGAGATCCGGGCCCACTTTGGGATCGATTCGACCCTTGCTTCGAATCGATCAAGAAATCATCCAATCGAGCTGAAATTTGGTGTGAACATTCTTCATCATGTATTTAAGCTTCTGTGAAAATTTCATGGCATTTGGACTTGTAGAACATGAGATATGATCGATTCAATGTTGCATTTCCGGATAGCATGGATACTTCGAATCGATCACTTTTCATTTGGTTCCTTCGAATCGATCACTCCGACTCCAGGTGTTGGATTCTAAAATACGCCTGTTCGAATCGAGTACTCTATGCTGTATCTACTCGATTCGAAGTTACTCTTACTGGATGGATTCGAAGACCCTTTGCCTCGTTGGGTTCGAATAGAGGGCACGCTCGATGGAGTCGAAGGTGAGCTATCTCTCCTGGATTCGAAGTTAGGCCATGCCTCCTGGATTCGAAGCTCCTTATCTTTATGGATTCGAGGTGCAGAAAGCTCCAATGGATTCGAACTCAAGGTATCGTTCGAATCGATTTGAAGCACAGCTAACTACAATCGATTCAAACCAATGCCATCTCGATGGTTTCGAACCAATGCTTGGTCCTGTTGGATTCGAACGAGAGCTTCTATGCTGATGGAGTCGAAGCAAGGGAGGGTCGATGGAGTCGAGGCAATGGAAGTTCGATGGATTCGAACTGGTTCCTGGCCAATGGATTCGAACATAGGTTTTGCCTATGGATTCGAACTAAGGGTGGCCTACTCCATCTTTTGTCGACGATATCTTGAGCATACGAACTCGGATCGACTTGAAACTTGGATCGTTGATTCCCACGGCTTTGCTTGACGTGCCTTATCAGTTGTAGCCCGATCCGGACTCGAACAAATTTCATCGATATCCGCAGCGATCCTTACGTGTAACCGACTTCCGAGACGATCTGTCACCGGTATCTAGTCAAATCCTTGGTGTCACGGCCTTGCCAAAAGGCGGGATAACATTTGCCCCCCAAAGTACGTCTTGTGTAAACATGATGTGCTTTGAAAAGCTACAGTCCCTTATTGAACAATGATCACATGCTTTGTCGAAAATTGTCTTCTTTGCTGTTGTAATCAATCGTTGTATGATCATGATCGGCTGTTAGGCTTTTGAGTCATGACGAGATGAACACCTGATTCCTGTTGATGATAAAGATCAAACATTAGTCAGGAATGCGTGCATACGTGTATTATTTCGACTTTGGTTAACGTTGCGTGATCGCAAGTTGTTGTTAGTTCGGTTTGCTATCGAAATCTGCATCGGTCCTCTCCTGAACCGGTTTGAGACTCGAGTTAAAACATCGCTTTTATGATTGCCTATGATCATCCTCTTGTATTGATCCTCTCCTGAATCAGTACAAGAGTGGACAAGCAATTTTTCATATGGAAACGATTCGTCCATTTGACCGGTGGTATTTGATGGATTCGAAGCTATGTTTCTTGATCCGCTTCGAGTTGAGGGTTTCGAAGTGGGTACTTCGAATCGATGGTTCTCCGAATCGATACTGCGTGGATTTGAAGTTCTCTGAGTTGGTGGAGTCGAAGTCACGAGTGCTCGAATCGATGTTGCTTCGTTTCGATGCTGCTGAAATGGATTCGATGTTGTAAAGGATTCGAAACCGGATGGATTCGAACTAAGGGATGGATGCGTAGCAGTTGAACGACTCCGTATCGTGAGTGATTCGAAGTAGCGGTTTACAATGGATTCGAACTCGCTGCGACGAATCGATTAGTTTCGATTTTCTTACCTATAGAAGCCGGTCAAGCGTACCGGGAGGCGAATCGTCCTACTTCCCCTATATATACCGGGGTCCTGTTCATTTTTAACTTTTTACTTTTACTGTTTCCTTACTTTCTTCCTCGAATCGACTTTCCTAGAGCCGAGAAAAAGAAGCGCGTCTTCCCCGAATCGATCGAATCTTACAAACCTTCATTCGTAATCACACTAAACCAGGTAACTATTGGATTGATGTCAGTTGAGAAGGACAAAACTGGAAGTCTTCATCTTCAATTTTTCTCCTGAAAATCTTGAAGGGTTATGAGATCTGAATAAAAATGGTTCGAATCGATGATTCGAGGCATAACAAAACGTTGAGATTCCTTCGGAGAAGAAGAGATCTTGAGGGGTGTTATCTTCTACTGCTTCGTATCGATCTAGAATGGAGTTTACTCGAATCGACTCTGACTGCAGATCTTCGAATCGGTGCTTGCAAAGGAAAAAGAACTCTTGTCGATCGATTCGAAGTAACGATACCTCGATCGATTCGAAGGTATTTAGCGTCGATCGATACGAAGTCACCCAACGCCCATGGATTCGAAACGTTTCTCCGTCTTGAAGTATATCGAGTCGAACCATATGGATTCGAAGTACATTGATTCGATTCGATGGATTCGAACATATTCAGTTTAGAGAATCCAACTTTTCTGACTCGTTCCAATATCCGAACTACGACTAATTTCAAGTTGAACTTTGACGATCTTAACGAACTTTATCATACTTGATTCCGATGAGCTTCGGCCTTGCATAATCGAACTTGACTGAAAGACTTGAACTCGAACTTCCTTTGAAGCTTGCCGATGGAACTATGACTTAACTACTAATATAATTGACTTATACTTGAAGTTAGTCCGTAGCGTTTGGATGGCGTGGAAGTGACGGTCAGCGATGACGGTCATTTTCATTCTCGAATTCCCAAGTTGTGTTGCACGAATATCTTGCTTTGTTTTGTTAAATTTGCTTAAGTGATGCATAGTACTTGCACTGCACGACACGTTCATACACACTACACTGAGGCATGCACGGGCTTGTTCATGAACTTAACGTTGCTTTCTAATGAGTTAGCTAATTATGGAATCTTCGAGCTCCCAACAACAAGAGGTGCAGAGCTCGACTCCCCCTGTGCTTGAGATTCCTGACATCCCCGCCGATGTAATCGATACAGCTCCAGACGAATTGCCAGAGGCTATATTTATTGAGGACCCTGTTGATTCGGTTCAGTCTAACATCTCTGAATCCTTATTGGGACGAATATGCTTAAAGCATAACATATCTCTAGGTGACGTATTATTGCCCAGCGCCACCGATAGACCGCACAACCCGCCTGAAGGATATACAGCATTCTACCGTCATGCTTGTGCGGCCGGAACTCTTCCTCCTTTCAATCAATATATCAGAGGGATGCTGTCATATTTAGGAATCGCTCCTTCACAACTTCATCCCAACGGGCACGCGTTGCTGAACAATGCCTTCGTAATATTTATGGACTGTCTCTTTCGCCCGCCGAGGCCCTCCGAGATCAGACACATATTTAACTTCAAGAGTAGGGGTGATAGCCCGTCCTTTACATTTTTGGAGGCAGTCAGGAATTGCCAAGTTGTAGTTGGAGCTTGGACTCGACTGAGCTATTTCAAGAACGAGTGGTTCTACGTTCGGTGCCCCCCGGGTTTCGCTAGGCGATGGTTGTCTAGACGTAAGCGCCTTAACCTGTTTCCTTGACCAATAGCTCTTCGGTGTTAAAATTAACATTTCATTCCTTTTACAGCTATTATCTCTAGGCCCGATGGAGGGCGTTTCAAGGGTACCGTCCGGAGTCTTCAAGAAGTCCCAAGCGAGCTGAGGCATATTGACTCGGTGCTGAACGATTACAACTTAAGAGTTCTTGGTTTGATCGACATCAATCAAAGCATAGTCGTTGAGGGATTTTCAAAGTCCGCCTCCAAGAAGGAAAATAAGAAGAAACCCAAGAAGAGAAAAGCGAAGAAGTCACTCGGAATCAAAATAATCGAGGCGAGTGACGAAGAAAGAACCCATACGGATTCAGAGCCAATGGCTGACCTTTCGGGAAACTTGGAGGAATCGGGAGAAAAACGGAAAGGCAAGGCCGCCGTTTCCAAAAAACTTAAGTCAAAGGGGGGAAAATTTGTAGATGTGTTTCTTCCCGCTTCCGGAGTTACGATTTCTGAGGCCGCCCCTTCTCATTCGAGAGATTCTCTCAAAGGGCTTGACGACATTCCTATCCCAGATTATATATCGATTTCTCATAATCCTGGGTTGGAGGAATTGCAAGATGTCCTAAACATGAACGAGCCCTTTCCTTTAAGTGCGGTCAACACTTCCGGTCGGTTTGGGGGTTTACACATTTACACACACTTCCACGGCACTTCATGACTTCCGCATAGTAAACATTGCTTTATGGGATTCTAATCCGTAATTCTTTCTTATCGCAGGCGAGATGTCAGGACGTGGCTCTACTCTGGATAGGCTTCGGAATGTGCGCCAGTCTTCTCCATTTTATGATTCCCGCAGGAGAGAAACAGATAGGGATCATGGGCGAATCTATTCAAGTCAAGAACGTTATGATAGAGACAGAGATTACTCGTGTAGCCGTCCTAGCTACGATTACTCTGACAGAGACCGGGGATACCAGTACCGACCCCGATCTCGCTCTCCTCCGCCTCCCAGGGCTCCAGTAGACCTCCCAGGGCCATCTCATCAGCAACAGTTGCCTTCTCAATCTTCTCAGCCTGATACTCAGCGGCCAAGAATGGAACCGACAGCAGCCGCTATAATTGAACAAGCTCCGGCTGAGTTGACAAGCGAGGGAGCTGCTAAACTCGCCCAAATGAAAAATGACTACCCGGAAATTTGCATGGATGGCTATATCTTCCCTCCTAACTTTAAAAGAATCCCTCCGGAAGCTGAGACCACTGCTCATAGTTATATTCACGACTTCTACGCTCAGTATAAGGAGTGGTACAAGGCAGCCGTGAAGGCTTCTAGAGTAGCTTTTGACAGGGCGAAGGTCATTGCTGAACGTGATGTTGACATTGCCAAGCAGAAACGCATCATTCAAGTTCTTCAATCCGAAGTGGAAACGTCCCGGAAGTCAGAGCTTGAAACACTTCAGAAACATGAAGGTGTCGTGGCCAAACTAGCGAGGATGCAGCAAGAACATTGCGCCACGGTGGAAGAGATGGGCCACCGCAACACCACCATTGCAGCTGAGCGAGACTTAGCCGTTAAAGAGCTGAATGAGCTCAAGGCCAAATTTGCTGAAATGGTGAAGGAGAAGGATGATGCGAACGCCACTGCTCAAGAGGCTTGCGACCAAGCAGTATCTCTCAGGACCGAACTTGCTGCGGCGGCGGTCAAGGCTAAGTCTGCGGAAGCAGAAATTCAGGAAAAGATCTTGGAGGAGAGGTCTAGGCTAGATGCTGAGTTTGACGACCTCTTAGTCACGTATAACGCTAATGTGCTGGAACACAGAAATTTAGCGTGGCTGGGAGATGACTCCATGATCTTGTACAATGCCTGGACCCGGCTGGTGAATGAGAAAAGAGCAGCGCATCCAGATGGAACACTTGACGACTTTGAACTGGAGATGCGTTTGCTTACCGAGGATGAGAGGAAGACCCTTCATGAGGTGGTGATCTCTATGGCGAAAGAAAAGCTCGGCGTCCAATCTCTAGAGACAGGCGAAGGCTCGGGGATCGTGCATCATGGGACAGGTGTTGGAGCTGTAATTCCAACATTGCCCGAAACCACTGGTGCGGTAGATCCCCAGTCTGTTCCTGCCTATAATCCTGACCAACCATTACTATCTTCTGCCGGGGATTCTGCCCACGTTTCGGTCCAGACCAAGGAAGGTATTTGAACGCTTCTCGTAGTTTAGTTGTGAAGAACCTTAAGCAACACACTTGGCTAACAATCTTCGTTTTGCCGCATTTCAGTGACTGAAGCTATTGTTCCTGCGCCCCTCGCTCTATCAGTTCCTCATCAAACACAAGGGGTTGTTTTTTCTGAAGCCGTCACGACTTCCACTTTGATTGGCGAGGAGGGAGATGCAAATATGTTTTCTTTCAGCGCTCAAATGATTGAGGAGCTTCTCAATGAACCCATCGATCCCTCTGTCAACCCGTCCGATGCTGTGAGTGGGGCTGTTCCGGCCGTTAGTTCATCTATGCCAGCTATTGGCACATCCGACGCGGCCCAAGTTTCTCGTGAGGATGACATCATTGCTGAGATTAATGCCGAGATGGCAGCAGGGAATGCTGGTACTAATCCGCCCGGGCCTGCCCCGTTAATGGTGATTTCACCGGGCGGTACTGTAGTGATTGAGACCGCTCCTGTCCCTCCTCCTGCTACTACTCCTATGCCTCCAGCTCATCCTCCTAGAAGAACTTCCGTCGCCTCCAGCTCTGAGGAAGACGTCGACATTATATCGCTGCCGGAGGGCAAGCCTGAAAAGAGTAAGCGATTGAGGAAAAAATCAGGCAGTGGATCTGGTGGGGCTACCCCGAAGAAGAAGATAAGGAAGAAGAAAGATTGAACTCTTTCTTCAAATCTTTGTTGCATAGGGTAGCATTTTGTTGATTTTTCTATTGCCGTGTATAGACGTGGATTCGGCTCCCACTAGCAGAATTTTTCTCAAACACTTTGTAATCAGATTCTTTTTGTTGATAGTGGAAATGAAAATTTATTCCCTTTTCGTCTTCAACTTGTCATGTGTTATGGTTCTGCCCCCAGCATTGGGGATAAGTGTGGAGTTGATGTATGTTTATACCCCGTCTCGCGCTCTGGGAGTACGGAGTTGAATGAATGTTTATACTCCGCCTCGCACTCTGGGAGTACGGAGTTAGATGAATGTTTATACTCCGCCTCGCACTTTGGGAGTACGGAGTTAGATGAATGTTTATACTCCGCCTCGCACTCTGGGAGTACGAAGTTAGGGAATGTTTATACTCCGCCTCGCACTCTGGGAGTACGGAGTTAAGGAATGTTTATACTCCGCCTCGCACTCTGGGAGTACGGAGTTAAATAAAAAGCTTGTACCCAGCTCGCGCTCTCGGAGTACTCTGGGGTTTAGGAAAAATGTTTATACTCCGCCTCGCACTCTGGGAGTACGGAGTTAAGTGAAGGGTTGTCGTGTATCAACCCGTTTCGTGGTCTGATGTGATGGCTTGCCCCCGAGCTCAGGTTTCATTTAGTGAGTGGTTGATTGCTTCACAGCCACTCCCTACTTGAATAAATTCCACTGTGTGATGGAACTTAGCTCTTCGTGCATCGTGATGTTGTACATTGTATTTAATGAATCACAGCTCTGGCTCGAAGAGATGGCATTTTATTGCTGAAATAAGAAAATATGGCAAATCAGTTGCCTTATTACAAATTCTAATTTCGAAATCCAAAAGTAAATTGCTGAATAAAAAACATAATGAAATAAATGAAGCCTGTCATATGTAGCAGCGACGGAGACTCTCGCTGTTCCAGGCTCTTGGTAAAACTAGACCGTCCACGGTTGATAGTTTGAATGTGCCATCCCCAAGTCTTTGTGTAATCACGTACGGTCCTTCCCAATTTGGTTTCATGTGTGAAGGAACCGGGTAGATTCTCTTGAGGACCAGATCACCGAATTCAAAGGTTCGGGGGCGAACTTTGGTGTTATATAACCGGGCGACCCGACTTCGGTAGGCGGCCGCTCTTAAATCAGCTTCTTCTCGTTTCTCGTCCAACAGATCCAAAGATTCAGCGAGTAATATAGCATTTGTTCTTGGATCGTAATAAGTTACGCGGTGAGAAAATACTTCTGTCTCGACTGGAATAACGGCCTCCGAGCCATAGGATAAGGAAAATGGGGTGTGTCCAGTCGCGGTCTTGTGAGTTGTTCGATAAGCCCATAATGCCATAGGAAGTTCATCGACCCATTTGCCCCCAGCCTTTTCCAGTCGTTTCTTTAAGATGGATTTGATAACTTTGTTAACAGCTTCGACCTGACCGTTTGCTTGTGGATGTGCGACTGCAGAGAACTTTTTATGAATATGAAATCGTTGGCAGAAATTCTTGAACTCCGAACTTTCGAATTGGGTCCCATTATTGGTGATGATGGTATGCGGGAGTCCGAATCGGCAAATGATATTGCGGACCACAAAGTTTATTACTTTCTTCGACGTAATCGTTGCGAGAGCTTCAGCTTCGGCCCATTTCGTGAAGTAGTCAACTGCGACGATGGCATACTTCGCACCACCTCTTGCCAGAGGTAAAGCGCCAATGATATCGATACCCCACATAGCGAACGGCCAAGGACTGACCATTTGAGTTATCTCGGTAGGTGGGGCTCTTGGAATTCGAGCGTGTTTTTGGCACTTGTCGCACTTTCTGGCATAATTGGCTGCATCTCGATTCACCGTCGGCCAGTAATATCCATATCGGAGTATCTTCTTAGCGAGCGCCTGTCCACCGGTGTGATCGCCCATTCTCCCTCGTGTACATCATGTAACACTCGTTTGACTTCATCGTGAGCGATACACCGGAGGAGTGGGACAGAATAACCTTTTCTATACATGATCCCGTCCTGAATGATGAACCGCGAAGCTTTTCGTAGAACTTGCCTTTTCTCATTTCGGTGTTCAGGCAACATCCCATTCTCAATATAATTTCGATATGGAGTCATCCATGATTCTCTGCTGGGAAAGGTTTCCAACACATCATTCGTTTTGATTTGATCGATGCTTGGGAAGGATAAAGTTTCGACCGGGACAAGTCCCATTTGCTGTGCTTCACCTGTGCTGGCCAACTTTGCCAATGAATCGGCCTTTTGATTGCGATCTCGTGGTATGTAGTAAATAACATAATAATCAAACTGATCCAGTGCTTCCTGAACTCGGGCTAGATAAGCAGCTAACTTTCGATCTCTCGCTTGATATTCTCCCCGTACCTGACACACAACCAACTGTGAATCACAATAAACTTCTATAGCGATAATTCTCAGATCTCTGGCAAGCTTTAATCCAGTCAACAGGGCTTCATATTCGGCTTCATTGTTGGTTGCGTGAAAATCAAACTTCAAAGCATAGCATATGGATCGACCTTCGGGGGTTTCTAGTACAACTCCAGCGCCCGAACACCGATCGTTTGATGCACCGTCTGTATAAAGTTTCCAGACATATTCAGGAGACTCGTTGGTTTCAGGTAAGTCGTCTGGAACAGTAAATTCAGCTATGAAGTCAGCTAGGACTTGCCCTTGAATGGCTCTCCGCGGAGCATAAATAATGTCAAATTGACTCAGTTCGATATTCCATTTGAGTAACCTTCCAGACGTCTCAGGCCGCGTGAGGACCTGTCGTAACGGCTGATCGGTATACACAGTAAGCGGATGAGCTTGGAAATAAGGACGAAGCTTTCTCGAGGCGATGACCAAATAGTAAGCCAGTTTCTCCAACCTAGGGTAATTTCTTTCAGCTCCGGTCAATCGTTTACTAACATAATAGACCGGTTTCTGCACTCGATCCTCTTCCCGGACCAGAGCAGCACTGATCGCATGCTCCGATACCGCCAGATAAAGGTATAATTGTTCGTGATCAATTGGTTTCGACAAAATCGGTGGCGTAGAGAGATGCTGAACCAGCGATCGGAATGCGCCTTCACATTCCATGGTCCATTCAAAGTTTCGTTTCCCTTTCCGGATTAGATCAAAGAAAGGAATGCATTTATCAGTGGATTTCGAGATGAACCTGCTTAGCGCTGCTACCTTCCCGTTGAGACTCTGGACTTGCTTTATGGTCTTTGGAGTTTGCAAATTCCTTATTGCCCAGATCTTTTCGGCATTTGCCTCTATCCCACGAGCGTTGACGATGAACCCTAGAAACTTTCCGGATGCGACGCCAAAGTGGCACTTTAACGGGTTAAGCTTCATTCCATACTCACGTAAGATGCGGAACATTGAATTTAAATCCTTGACGTGATCTGTGGAAAACCGTGACTTAACTAACATGTCATCCACATAGACTTCCATGGTCTTTCCGATCTGATCAGCGAACATTCGATTAACCAAGCGTTGGTAAGTTGCTCCGGCATTCTTTAAACCAAAGGGCATGACTCTGTAACAGTAGAGTCCCAGATCGGTCACGAAACTAGTATGTTCTTGATCGGGTAGATGCATGGGTATCTGATTATAACCGGAATAAGCATCCATAAAGGATAACAATTCGTGACCTGCAGTTGAGTCTACGAGTTGGTCAATTCGGGGAAGTGGGAAACTATCTTTTGGACAAGCTTTGTTTAAGTCGGAGTAGTCGACACATGTTCTCCATTTTCCATTCGGTTTTCGAACCATTACCGGATTAGACACCCACTCGGGGTATAGAGCATCTCAGATGAAACCATTTGATTGCAACTTGTCAATTTCTTCATTAAGGGCGGCAGATCTCTCTGGATCCATACCACGCCTCTTTTGCTTGACCGGAACATGTCGCGGATCAATATTCAAAGAGTGACTTGCAACGTTCGGTGAGATTCCGCACATGTCAGAGTGCGTCCAGGCAAAGACATCAAGATTCGCTTGAAGAAATTCAACTAATTCCTGTTGTATCTGTTTTCCCAGTTGAGATCCAACTTTTAGTACTTTCGAGTTGTCATCCTCACTGACCGGGACGTCCACAGTCAGTTCGGCTGGAGACGCTTGATTCTCTTCTACTTCATCTTTATCTTCGCTATCTCTAGGGTCAAGATCTCTAAGGAATTGGTAGTGGTGCCCGGGCCGGGGCCCAGGCGTTAGTTGTCAATTATCAGTAAAGCGGACGCAGAGAGATTCCTCTACGCCCTTTCCTTTCTCCTTCTTCTGCGCTTCACGCAACTCAGCAACATAACAGGCTCTTCCTGCTGCCTGATCTCCTTGAGCGATTCCTATACCATGATCGGTTGGGAATTTTAAAGTCAAACACCACGGGGCAATGGCTGCCCGGAATTCAGCAAGGGCTGGTCGACCCAGGAATGCGTTGTACGGTGAAGCGATGTCAAGAACGACGAATTGCAGCAGTCGGACTCTCCTGCGTTCTCCAATCCCCAGTTCTACTGGTAGTTCCACTATTCCAGTAGGTATCATTGCACTCCCATTGAAGCCATGAACTCGGGATTGGCAAGGTTTCAAGTCTTTGGCTTCCATCTTCATTAAATCGTAAGCTCGCTTGAATAGAATGTTTACAGAACTCCCACTGTCAACCAGGATCCTCTTCACCCAAGCAGGACCAACTTGGGCAGATATGACCAGTGGGTCAATTGTTGGGGCTTCGATTTTATCAGCATCTCTGCTTCTAAATATGATATCGTCAGACATCGTCTTTTGTTGCTTAGCCGGGGTTCCATCCTCACAATTACTGCAGCATTCGAAGCTCGCATGCCTGATAGAGCTAGCATACGACTCCATTTCCCTCCAGCTCCTGTCCGCTGGATCAGGACCACCACTTATGGTATTGATAACTAGCCTCACGCATGTACGAGCGGGTTCCTCTTGTCTTTCTTGGTCTTGCGCACGGTTTGGATTCGATGGGCCCGCACCACCAGACTGCGGCGCCCGTACGAATTGATCTAACTTCCTCTCCCTGATCAACTTTTCTATGAGATCTTGCAAATGGCGACAGTCATTAGTATTGTGGCCATAACTCTCGTGAAACCTACAAAACTTTCCTGTCTGAATCTGCCTTTCTGATGACCGCTTCGGAGCGGGTTTCTTATACTGTTCTGTGTTGCAAGTTTGCAGGTACACATTTTCCAATGAAGTGTTTAACGGTGTATAACTTTCGAACATCGGAGCCCTACGCCGTGGGCCTGGATTCGGATCTCTCTTCTTATTTTGACCATTGCCACCTCTTGGCTGAGTTTGTTTGTTCTGTATGTTTAACTGGACTTTTCCGTAATTGTCACCGGACTGTTTAACTGCTACATTGCTCTGTATTCCCTCATTTCCAGGTTTCGCATCATCCTGCTTCCTAGACTGTTTCGCGTCCTCTTGCCGTAAGAATTGAGCGGCTTTGGAGTAGAAACGGTCCAACGATGCGGGTGGTTTTCCGGCTAACCAGTTTCCAAATTCAGAATCGGGATCAATTCCCTTTGTCAATGCCATTAAAATTGAGTTGTCGTTGGGATTACTAATTTCCACACATGCCGCATGGAATCTCTCCAAGTAACGCCTTAATGTTTCCCCACGAGCCTGGGTAACATTGGACAGGGTGTTTACATCTTTGGGCCTAGCGACATGCATACGGAATTGTTCAACAAATTTCTTAGCCAATTGGTCAAATGAAGAGATAGATCTTGGAGGTAGTCTTGTAAACCACATTGTTGCAATTCCTCCCAGTGAAATGGGGAAGCTTCGGCATTTTACTGCATCGTCGGCCCTTGCGGCGCTCATTGACCATTCGTATTTCAATATGTGCTGATTGGGATCAGAGCTTCCTTCGTACATAGGGAGAGTTGGCATTCTGAATCGCCGAGGAGGTTCAGCGTATAGTATCTCGTCCGTGAAAGGAGTATGGCTTCGAGAGATCCCCCAATCGTCATTGGTAAGACCTTGGCTTTCACGGATCATCTGACGTATCATAGTCGAGATGTCTGGCATTGCTACATTTTGAGCATGCTGAGCTAAGGTGTGGTCGGGTTCCACAGTGCGAATTTGGACCGGGCGCTGTCGACGGTCCAAGTTTCGCCTCCTTGGTTCAGCGTCCCCCGGGACGTATGGTTCAGAAGTACGTCCCTGTTGTTGATTACTCGAATCCGGAAGATGTCGGGTATCAACCCTTGTTTCTACTGTGGCAGCTGTGACATGATTGTCCGTAGTATATTGTGGAGTACGACCACCTCGCGCTGATGGCCCAGCCTGGAAGCTGGTTGATGGTCCTACCCTTAATTGCCCGACAGTCAGGGCGGGTTGATATCCAGCAGTCTGAGCATGATCTCCGTCTAATCGGGGACGGGTAGATCTATGATGATAGTCAGATGAGGTAGAACTTTCAGTGGATGAGCGGGAAACATCATCCCTTCTGGACCTCCTACGGCCCTGGCGGTTCAGTTGGTTTGTCAATTCAATATTGGCACGCAACTGTTCGGCTAACTGTTGCCGACTCTGAGTCAGCTCTTGGAGCAACACCTGGAATTCTTGTCTAGTGACTGCCCCAGACGGATCTGAGTGGGCAGTGTTGTCTTGGTTGGATGGCTGCTGTTGAGCAGGATTCTGTCCATCCCTACCTTCTTGTCCTGGAGCTGCAAAAGTGGTTCTCATGCTAACCATTTTGAATGATGAATCCTTTTCCTAGATTTTATGCAAATCTGAGTAGAATGGAAGGATTGTGAATTAGAGATCTGGATCTTCCTCTTGGATTTATGCAATCCGGTATCGATGGTAGATCCAAGGAGCAGGAGAAAAAAGCTGGTTTTTTCTCGGTGAAAGCACCAAAGTGTTTGTACCAAAAATGGGCACAACACTCTTCGGAAGTTTTTGAAGAGATAAAAGTGAAGAATGAAAATTAAAACTGTGGATTATCTAACAAAAACTCCAAATAAAAGAAAGTAAATTGCAAAGACAAGCGATTTAGAGTGGTTCGGCGTTTTGCCTACGTCCACTATGAAGTTTGATGATTTTATTGCTCGATTACTTGAAGATTACAGTAGTTAATAATGTAATACAACTGAATTCAAATGCTAAGTGTCAATCTAAAGCAGCGGCGGTGTTCTGGAGTAGATCTGGCAGAATCTGGGCGCTCTTCAGTACTTAGAATTCTCCGACCCCTTTTCTGAATGACCAGGGGCTCTATTTATAGGTGTAGGAGGCTGATATTTCGCCTAAAATGAGGGGAGACCAGTTCTGGTACGTCAGGGGGCCCACATGGCCGAAATCTGGAGATCCGGGCCCACTTTGGGATCGATTCGACCCTTGCTTCGAATCGATCAAGAAATCATCCAATCGAGCTGAAATTTGGTGTGAACATTCTTCATCATGTATTTAAGCTTCTGTGAAAATTTCATGGCATTTGGACTTGTAGAACATGAGATATGATCGATTCAATGTTGCATTTCCGGATAGCATGGATACTTCGAATCGATCACTTTTCATTTGGTTCCTTCGAATCGATCACTCCGACTCCAGGTGTTGGATTCTAAAATACGCCTGTTCGAATCGAGTACTCTATGCTGTATCTACTCGATTCGAAGTTACTCTTACTGGATGGATTCGAAGACCCTTTGCCTCGTTGGGTTCGAATAGAGGGCACGCTCGATGGAGTCGAAGGTGAGCTATCTCTCCTGGATTCGAAGTTAGGCCATGCCTCCTGGATTCGAAGCTCCTTCTCTTTATGGATTCGAGGTGCAGAAAGCTCCAATGGATTCGAACTCAAGGTATCGTTCGAATCGATTCGAAGCACAGCTAACTACAATCGATTCAAACCAATGCCATCTCGATGGTTTCGAACCAATGCTTGGTCCTATTGGATTCGAATGAGAGCTTCTATGCTGATGGAGTCGAAGCAAGGGAGGGTCGATGGAGTCGAGGCAATGGAAGTTCGATGGATTCGAACTGGTTCCTGGCCAATGGATTCGAACATAGGTTTCGCCTATGGATTCAAACTAAGGGTGGCCTACTCCATCTTTTGTCGACGATATCTTGAGCATACGAACTCGGATCGACTTGAAACTTGGATCGTTGATTCCCACGGCTTTGCTTGACGTGCCTTATCAGTTGTAGCCCGATCCGGACTCGAACAAATTTCATCGATATCCGCAGCGATCCTTACGTGTAACCGACTTCCGAGACGATCTGTCACCGGTATCTAGTCAAATCCTTGGTGTCACGGCCTTGCCAAAAGGCGGGATAACATCCGACATATCAAATATAATCTCAAAGCTACCACACAGTGGCTATGAGGCCTTCGGAAACAAATATAGAAATAAACGTAACATAAATCAGTCACAGACATTCATATCACAAAGGCGGAAACAGATATGAATATATAACACAAAAAGGTGTACATCAGAGTAGTGGTCAAAAAGATCCACAATATCACAAGAATAGATACAAGTGCTAGACAAAAGAATATGTATACATCATAGAGTCAATATCTCGAATGTATAACAACAAAAACTACAAATGTAATGTAGTTAGCCAAAAGTCAGAATAATAATCCCAAACGAGGAGTCAAGCAGAAGCACCTGTAACATCTCGGTCTGACCCGAGTATTATATAATAAGAAAATAATAAACGGATCAGTCTAGCTATAAATATCAGATGAAATGATATAGAATAAGAGATATGACAAAAACGTATCATAACCATAATGCTATATTGTGATAAGTACGTAATTTGAAAATCAACAAGAGATTAATCAATATCACAAGAATCTTCTCAAAGATAAAAAGGAATGTCATACTCTTTATTTCATTCACCAAACCATAAATGATGACAATTATATCAATGCCAATCACAAAAGTTAATGACACACAAATTCACCAATGCACAAACATTGATAAAACTTACCAATGTAAATCACAAAAGTTGATGAAACACAAATTCTAGAAATCATCAACTAGAAATCCAGAAATCACAAAAGAAAAAAGGGGGGAAGGCCTATCACAAAACGAGAGCATGACAACTCTCAACACGTGTATCACAAGACGGAACGCTATTCCATGGTTGCTAACCATAAATATTGAGCCGAACTCCACAAACGGTCCGAAGACCACGGGTCGCTACCCCGCCAAATTGAACCGAAGTTCCACAGAAACGGGGTTTAGTCTCCCTCGCAGACAAATAGACATCGCACATCGCTAGTCTAAATCACAAAATGATCATCACCGATCAATAAAAAGTGTGAATTACACTAAGCTAGTAAATATATGAGTTTAGCTTCATGTCCTATAACCACTAGCTTAACTTAAATATTTACAAACAAATTGTAGATTTCCACTCGAAAATTGTCACAAGAGTTTCAATCGAACAAGTCCAAAAATTAACCGACGAAGTAAACGCAAGCGTTTCATACCACTTGTTTTGCTAAGCCGTTTAATTATATTTTCTCATACGAATGAGGTAAAGGTTTGTATATACTAATAGATTAGAAAACGGTTTTATAAACGATTATTATATTAAAATAGAGTTGAAATCATCTTTGTAAAAGAGTTTGAATATTTACTACTAGTATAGGAACCTTTGTATTTAGAAGTGACAAATCACAAAAACGATTGTAGAAACAATCAATCATCAAAATTCACATTTGAAGACGTGAATAATATCCAAAGAAATCGATACCGAATCCATCGAAAATGGATATTCCAAAAATCCCAAAGAAAAAGGTCATCAAAGTCGATAAATATGATAACAACAAAAGGGAATCAACACGAATCGATTTAATTTGGAAAAATCAAGCAAAACAGGTAAATGGGCAAAAGATAGAAGATTCAGACGTCTGAAAGAAGTGGTTCAGGCGTCTGAATCTGGAAAATTAAAAGTTTTCCAGAACATAATTCAGACGTCTGAACCCTGTATTCCAGACGTCTAAAAATAGCTAAAATTAGCCTATTTTCTTTCTGGTTGCACCCGAGCCAATTCAGACGTCTAGAGGCTTTTATTCAGACGTCTGAATACCGGGGGAAGAAAATTCCTAGTATAATATTCAGACGCTTGAACCATATGCTTCAGACGTCTGAAACTGTTGTTCTGGGCATTCCCTGAACCTAGGCCAAAAATGGCCAAACGATTATCAGAAACGATTGGACGAGCAACGACGACTAAGGATTTACGCCTAGCGACCACCTAGTCCTAATTGGCCCTTCGATACGCGTCAAATATCAATGCCCAAATATCCATAATAGGATTTTCATAGATTTTGATTTCAAAACACCAAAAATTGGAATATACACCAAATCAAACCAAACCAAAATCAAATGCAAATGAATAAGTGTTAGAAATTCATACCTAACAATCAAAGATAATTATAGACTAAGATGTGAGATAAAAATCTCACCTTTTTACACAAAAACAAGGAAGGAGAAGCTTGAAAACAAAGGAGGATCAACCACTCTTCAATCCCAACTCAAGAAGCTTGAATTTAAGCTTAAAAGAGAAACACTTCCTAAGTTAGGTTTAGGAATTTCTGAAATTGAAAGGAGAACGAGTTGGGGAAGAAGAAGAGAAGGCTTACCAAAGCTTCTTCTTGAATTTGGAGCTAGAACTTGATTTGCAAATAGGAAACTAGGGCTTGGAGTTTTAATTTCCCATTCCCCTCTCCATTGATGCTAAAGCTTGAGTATTAGGAAATAGAAATGAAGTAATGAAGAGAAGAGGGGTGAAGCTTGGGTGTAATAGGCTGAAACAAAAACTAAAGCCCTAAGTGAAAAAGTAGCAAAATTCCACTAACTCCAAACATATCAAAGTTTATACTCAAAAAGATCGCAAACGTCATTTTGGACTCAATGGAAGGGGTCTCGAGTCCCAATTCGACTGTTTGCAAAAAGTAGCCTTTCGGACTTTAATCCGATTAACGATTCAACATTTAAATAAAATATTTAAATATTCAATCGTAAAATATGCGGGTTGTTACAGACTCCCCTCCTTAAAGAAATTACGTCCTCGCAATCATAAGAAATATTTGAACAAAAAGTAACAACCATAAAAGCATATCAACACAAGAGAAGAAAATTGAAATAAGAAGTTCACCTCAAAGAGCTCAAGAGAGTAAGTCCAGATGTGTTCGCTCGATGAATTCTCTAGACTCCCAAGAGCAATCCTTAGGATTTGGGGACCATTAAACCTTCACAAGCGAGACATCTTTATTTCGAAGGCGTTTAACCTCCGAAGCAATAACACGAATAGGATGTTGCTCATATGTTAAATTAGGCGAAACTTCAATTTCTTCAACAACACCGGGCTCAAGAATAGAATCGGAATCTCGAAGGCATTTTCGTAATTGGGAAACGTGAAACACGTCATGAATAGCAGAAAATTGAGCCGGTAGTAAAAGGTGATAAGCCATGGAACCAATGCGTTCGATGATGGGAAATGGACCAATATATCGAGGTGCTAATTTTCCCGATCGACTGAAACGCACAACACCCTTCATAGGTGAAACACGAATGAACACAAAATCTCCCACAGAAAATTCTAATTTCCTTCTTCGATTATCGGCATAAGATTTTTGTCTACTTTGAGCTTCTTTCATCCTATGACGAATAAGGTCAATCTTTTCTGTGGCATCACGAATAAAATCTGGACCTAAAACCAGCTTCTCACCGGCTTCAAGCCAACACGAAGGAGATCGGCATGGCCTTCCGTATAATGCCTCGAAAGGTGCCATACCAGTACTAGATTGGAAGCTATTATTATAGGAAAATTCAACAAGAGAAATATGATCTTCCCAACTTCCACCAAAGTCAAGAACACAAGAACGAAGAAGATCTTCAAGAGTTTGATTCACACGCTCAGTTTGTCCATCGGACTGGGGATGATAAGCGGTGCTAAAATTAAGCTTCGTTCCCAAAGCTTTTTGAAGACTCTTCCAAAATCCACTAGTAAACAATGGTTCACGATCACTAACAATAGAAGTAGGAACTCCATGCAATTTAACAATTTCTTTAATAAAGAGTTTATCCAAAAGAGGAATGGTCCGATTAGACCGAACGGGAATAAAATGGACGGATTTAGTAAGTCTATCAACAATCACCCATAAGCTATCATGACCCGAACAAGAACGGGGAAGGCCATCAATAAAATCCATGGAAATATGATCCCACTTCCACATTGGGATGTCTAAAGGTTGCAATAACCCACCGGGCCTTTGATGCTCGGCCTTAATGAGTTGGCAAGTCATGCAACGCTTAACGGAGTTAGCGATATCAAATTTCATTCCCTCCTAATAATAAAGTCGCTTCATATCCGCGTACATTTTACTACTACCAGGATGAATGGTGAATTTTGAACGATGGGAGTCTTCTAATATGTCTTTGCGAAGATCACTAATATTTGGCACGACAAGTCTACCAAATTTTCGAATTCCGCCACGAGAATCAATATCAAAGTCTTTCATACCTTCAATATCAATTTTATCCCTAAAATTTTGGCCAAGAAGAGCCAATTCGGGATCTAGCTTTTGAGCTTCAAGAATGCGGTCCAAAAGAGATGGATGAGCCTCAAGGCTATATAAAACAAGAGATGAACATAAGTCGGATACACGATTTCGAATCTCACAAGTAGACAAAGTCTCGAGATCATTCCATTCGGATATCATCATAGAAACAACCGCTTGTTGCTTTCGGCTAAGGGCGTCGGCAACACGATTTCCCTTTCCGGGAGTATAAAGAATATCAAGATCATATGATGCAAGGAACTCGAGCCAACGTTGTTGACGCAAATTAAGTTCCTTTTGGGAAAATAAATACTTTAAAGATTTATGATCGGTGTAAAGAATAAATTTTTCTCCCAAAAGATAATGACGCCAAATTCAAAGAGCGAAAACAATAGCCGCGAGCTCTAAATCATGAGTGGCATATCTAATCTCGGCTGGCTTCAATTGCCTAGAAGCATAAGCAATAACACGTTCTCGTTGCATAAGAACGGCACCCAAACCAACGCGACTAGCATCGGTATACACAACAAAATCTTGGTTTCCTTCGGGAATCACAAGAATAGGAGCATCGGAAAGGAGTTCCTTTAATTTCTGAAAAGAAGCTTCACATTTGTCAGACCATATATGTTTAACTCCTTTCTTTGTCAAACTAGTAAGAGGCACGTAAATTTTAGAAAAGTCTTTTATGAAACGACGGTAATAGCCCGCCAATCCGAGAAAGCTACGGATTTCCGTCACACTCTCCGGTCTCTTCCAATTTTGAATCGCTTCAATCTTTGAAGGATCCACGGAAATTCTGGATTCGGATATAATGTGACCAAGAAACTTCACACAAGATTGCCAAAAGTGGCATTTAGAAAATTTTGCTTTTAATTGATTACTCCTAAGAGTTTTCAACACAATCCAAAGATGCTCTTCATGTTCTTCCTCGGTTTTTGAATACACAAGAATATCATCAATAAAGATGAGAACAAATCGATCGAGGAAATCTTTGAAAACTCGATTCATAAGGTCAACAAAATAAGCTGGAGCATTCGTCAAGCCAAATGGCATAACAAGCCATTCATACGATCCATAACGAGTATAGAATGATGTCAAAGGAATACTATCCTCTACAATACGAAGCTGATGAAAACCAGTTGCTAAGTCCAATTGTGAAAAGACTCTAGCACCACTAAGTTGATCAAATAGATCATCAATCCGAGGCAATGGATATTTATTCTTGATATTGAGATCATTAAGCTTGCGGTAGTCAACGCAAAGCCTAAGTGTTCCATCGGATTTCTTCACAAAAATAGCCGAAGCTCCCCAAGGCGAGGAACTAGAGCGAATAAATTGCTTCGTCTCCAATTCGGATAATTGTTTGCGCATCTCCTCATTTTCCTTATTGGACATGCGATAAGGAGGATGAGTGATAGGTTGAGCTCCAGGGACAAGATTAATTCTGAACTCAATAGCTCGCTTAGGTGGCAATCCTAGAACGGGCTCGAATATGTCGGAAAATTCACGAACTACGTGAATAAGAGAAATGACATCTTCCTCATCATCAATATCGTTATCACGAGGATTTAGAGAATATAAGGATGCTGCCAAAGTGGAATCCGAATCTTTAAGAACAATAGAAACCTGCTTAACAGATTGAGGATGTCGAAGATAAATAGTCCGCTCAGGACATAGGATATGAGCTTCATAACGGTTAAGCCAATCCATTCCCAAAATCATCCCAAAGCCTAAGTAACGCATGACATGCAAATCGGCTAGGAAAGAAAAATCACATAAAAGAATCTCGACATCTTTACAAAGTAGACTGAGTGTTGCGGATCTACCAACCGGATTCGCAATTCTCAAAGAAGTCATCAAACACATAACATCCAAAGAAAAAGTATCAACAAGTTCTTTTGAAATAAAAGAATGGGACGCACCCGTATCAAAAAGAACTCGAATAGGATGATCACGAAACACAATAATGCCATCAAGGATAGAATGAAAAATACCTTGATCACGAGAAGTATTACCAGGGGCTTGCGCCACATTAAGCTTTCCCTCCTTGTTTTGGAGTTTGGGGCATGCCGATAAATAATGATCCGGGCTTTTGCAATAGCGACAAGCACGGGGCTTCGAACACTAATTCGCATAATGGTCCTTAGAACCACAGTTGTAGCATTGCCCACCACTAGAGTTAGAAGTCTTAGTTGCCGGAGATGCTTGCTTCCCTTTCTTATTGGGATAAGGACCTTTGAATTTATTAGGCCTTTTCTTGTTGGTGAAGTTCGGTTTAGCACTCCCAATTTCAACATCACTTACTCTATCTGCCTCTTCAAGTCGAAGAGCGATGTCAATGAGTTGATCAAAAGAAACTTCCAATTTTAGAAGTAATGGCTTCTTGAGATTTTTGTTTAAGCCATAGACAAACCTTTGGTTCTTCTTCAATAGGGTGTTGATGTACTCAACCCCATATTTAGAAAGTGACTCGAAAGATGCGACATAATCTGCCACGGAGGATTCACCTTGAACAAGGTCTATGAAACGACGAGCCAAAGTCACTTTCTCAGCTTCTGGCACAAACTTTAATTCGAATCGTTTCCGGAATTGCTCCCAAGTAAGATCCGATTCATTAATTTCAGAAATCAGAAGCTTGTACCAGTCTAATGCCCTTTCTTGGAGCATACTAGAGGCCACCTGAACTCGGTGAAGATCAATAAGATTCATGCGAGAAAAGATTCGATCACATGTTCTGAGCCAAGCTTGGACTTCAATAATAGTTTCAGAACCTTTGAATGGCTTCCCACCCAAGTTGGTATAATCATTGCACAAGCGTGCGAATCTAGACTTAGGGTGAGTAGGCTCAGGAATAGGTCCGACAGCTTGAGCATTTTTTACTAGATCAAGATGCTGCTGGGCAGACATAAAAACTCCATCCTGGGGAGTAGCACTAGATTGACCGGTGCTGGGACGGCCAGGTCTAACCATTTCTTTTCTTTAAGAAAGAAAGAAAAGAGAAAAAGGTTAATCTCAGAATGAATATCAAACAAATTTGATTGATAAAACAAGGAATCATAAAAAGAAATAGGATAGAACGGTACGAAGATCCGAATTAAATCCTATGGCACGATTCCTAAGAAAGACTTAGGACAATGATCCTTGCTAGATTATTCTACATTGTTCCGAAGTTTGGCTCTGATACCAAGCTGTGACGCCCCACCTCTATACCCACGCTAGCCAAGAACACTACTATGTAATGCCGTCAACTAGCACGGAGAATAAGGCTGTTGAGGAGTGACCATCCGTGTAATTGCTTTGTGCGAGTATCGATATGTCAGATAGTATAACATGCATTTCATTTTAAGAGGAAATCCGACATATCAAATACAATCTCAAAGCTACCACACAGTGGCTATGAGGCCTTCGGAAACAAATATAGAAATAAATGTAACATAAATCAGTCACAGACATTCATATCACAAAGGCGGAAACATATATGAGTATATAACACAAAAAGGTGTACATCAGAGTAGTGGTCAAAAAGATCCACAATATCACAAGAATAGATACAAGTGCTAGACAAAAGAATATGTATACATCATAGAGTCAATATCTTGAATGTATAACAACAAAAACTACAAATGTAATGTAGTTAGCCAAAATTCAGAATAATAATCCCAAACGAGGAGTCAAGCAGAAGCACCTGTAACATCTCGGTCTGACCCGAGTATTATATAATAAGAAAATAATAAATGGATCAGTCTAGCTATAAATATCAGATGAAATGATATAGAATAAGAGATATGACAAAAATGTATCATAACCATAATGCTATATTGTGATAAGTACGTAATTTGAAAATCAACAAGAGATAAATCAATATCACAAGAATCTTCTCAAAGATAAAAAGGAATGTCATACTCTTTATTTCATTCACCAAACCATAAATGATGACAATTATATCAATGCCAATCACAAAAGTTAATGACACACAAATTCACCAATGCACAAACATTGATAAAACTTACCAATGTAAATCACAAAAGTTGGTGAAACACAAATTCTAGAAATCATCAACTAGAAATCCAGAAATCACAAAAGAAAAAAGGGGGGAAGGCCTATCACAAAACGAGAGCATGAAAATTCTCAACACTTGTATCACAAGACGGAACGCTATTCCATGGTTGCTAACCATAAATATTGAGCCGAAACTCCACAAACGGTCCGAAGACCACGGGTCGCTACCCCGCCAAATTGAATCGAAGTTCCACAGAAACGGGGTTTAGTCTCCCTTGCAGACAAATAGACATCCCACATCACTAGTCTAAATCGCAAAATGATCATCATCGATCAATAAAAAGTGTGAATTACACTAAGCTAGTAAATATATGAGTTTAGCTTCATGTCCCATAACCACTAGCTTAACTTAAATATTTACGAACAAATTGTAGATTTCCACTTGAAAATTGTCACAAGAGTTTCAATCGAACAAGTCCAAAAATTAACCGACGAAGTAAAAGCAAGCGTTTCATACCACTTGTTTTGCTAAGCCGTTTAATTATATTTTCTCATACGAATGAGGTAAAGGTTTGTATATACTAATAGATTAGAAAACGGTTTTATAAACGATTTTTATATTAAAATAGAGTTGAAATCATCTTTGTAAAAGAGTTTGAATATTTACTACTAGTATAGGAACCTTTGTATTTAGAAGTGACAAATCACAAAAGCGATTTTAGATACAATCCATCATCAAAATTCACATTCGAAGACATGAATAAAATCCAAAGAAATCGATACTGAATCCATCGAAAATGGATATTCCAAAAATCCCAAAGAAAAAGGTCATCAAAGTTGATAAATATGATAACAACAAAAGGGAATCAACACGAATCGATTTAATTTGGAAAAATCAAGCAAAACAGGTAAATGGGCAAAGGATAGCAGATTCAGACGTCTGAAAGAAGTGGTTCAAGCGTTTGAATCTGGAAAATTAAAAGTGTTCCAGAACATAATTCAGACGTCTGAACCCTGTATTCCAGACGTCTGAAAATAGCTAAAATTAGCCTATTTTCTTTCTGGTTGCACCCGAGCCAATTCAGACGTCTGGAGGCTTTTATTCAGACGTCTGAATACTGGGGGAAGAAAATTCCCAGTATAATATTCAGACGTCTGAACCATATGCTTCAGACGTCTGAAACTGTTGTTCTGGGCATTCCCTGAACCTTGGCCAAAAATGGCCAAACGATTATCGGAAACGATTGGACGAGCAACGATGACTAAGGTTTTATGCCTAGCGACCACCCAGTCCTAATTGGCCCTTCGATACGCCTCGAATATCAATGCCCAAATATCCATAATAGGATTTTCATAGATTTTTATTTCAAAACACCAAAAATTGGAATATACACCAAATCAAACCAAACCAAAATCAAATGCAAATGAATAAGTGTTAGGAATTCATACCTAACAATCAAAGATAATTATAGACTAAGATGTGAGATAAAAATCTCACCTTTTTACACAAAAACAAGAAAGGAGAAGCTTGAAAACAAAGGAGGATCAACCACTCTTCAATCCCAACTCAAGAAGCTTGAATTTAAGCTTAAAAGAGAAACACTTCCTAAGTTAGGTTTAGGAATTTCTGAAATTGAAAGGAGAACGAATTGGGGAAGAAGAAGAGAAGGCTTACCAAAGCTTCTTCTTGAATTTGGAGCTAGAACTTGATTTGCAAATAGTAAACTAGGGCTTGGAGTTTTAATTTCTCATTCCTCTCTCCATTGATGCTAAAGCTTGAGTATTAGGAAATAGAAATGAAGTAATGAAGAGAAGAGGGGTGAAGCTTGGGTGTAATAGGCTGAAACAAAAACCAAAGCCCTAAGTGAAAAAGTAGCAAAATTCCACTAACTCCAAACATATCAAAGTTTATACTCAAAAAGATCGCAAACGTCATTTTGGACTCAATGGAAGGGGTCTCGAGTCCCAATTCGACTGTTTGCAAAAAGTAGCCTTTCGGACTTTAATCTGATTAACGATTCAACATTTAAATAAAATATTTAAATATTCAATCGTAAAATATGCGGGTTGTTACAATGACTTATCGATGCGAACACGACTCTCGTGAGCGATATGAATTGATCATTAAAAAAAATTGAAACTCCTCGCACATTTGACAATTGACTCCGACGAGCTTCAAACTTGCATAACTGGACTTAACCGTTTCACCGCATATCTGATTGCCCATCGAAGCTCGTCGATGAAACTGGAACTTATCAAAATGATAACAAACTTTAACTTGGAATGATAGTTAGTAGCTGGATGGCACGGTTGTGACGGTCAGCGATGACGGTCCTTCCGACTGAATTCCGAAGTCTCGTCGTTTATATGCTTTCTTCAATCCTGTAGATCTTCTCAAATGATATACAGCACTGCACTGCACAACATACTTACACACTTTACACTAGGGGGATGCACGAGCGTTATTGTCAGTTTAACAATGATTTTTTATAAGCTAGCTAGTCATGGAACCTTCAAGTTCTCAGCAGCCGGAACTTCCGAGTTCTATTCCTCCAACCGTAGAGATACCGGTTATTGAAGCCGAAGTTATAGAGCTAGCTCTGGACGAGCGTCTAGGTGCCTGGTTCATCTGTAGTCCACAAGATTCTGTGTCGTCGGGTATATCTGAGGATATGCTAGGAAGGATTTGTTTAAGGCACGGTTTGTCGCTTGTCGACGTGTTACTGCCTGGGCCAAATGATAGGCCACATGATCCCTCGGAGGGGTATACTGCTTTCAACCGTCACGCTTGCACAGCGGGGACACTTCCTCCCTTCAATCAATATATAAGGGAGACATTATCATTCCTTGGAATAGCTCCATCTCAGCTGCACCCCAATGGGTATGCTTTGTTGAATAGTACCTTCATCATGTTTATGGAGATCCTCTTTCGACCACCAAAGCCGATCGAGATCAGATATTAATTTAATGTCAAGAGCCGTGGAGACAGCCCTTCTTTTACCTTTTTGGAAGTGGTCAGGAACTGCCACATTGTACTGGGCTCCTGGGGAAGGCTAAGTTACTATAAAACTGAATGGTTCTACGTTTGGTGCCCCCCTGGATTTGCTAGGCGATGGTTGGATAGATGTAAGTGTTGCCTTTTTTCTCTTGAATCATCGAGAAATTATTGACTGACTTCAAAACTGACATACTTCTCCTTTTTTATAGCTGCAATCTCTCGACCTGACGGTGCATACTTCAGAGAGCTAGTTTGGATCCTCCAAGCGTATCCAGGCGAAGAGAGGCATATTGACTTGGTTCTGACCGACAGAAACTTGAGGGCTGTCGGGCTGATAGAACGGAGGCAGAGCATACGGCTGGAAGGGACACCTAGAGTGGTCCCGAAGAAACGGGTGAAGCGCAAAGCGCCCGCAGTCGTGATAACCGAAGAAGTCGATCCAGAAAGAACGCCTACCGATACCGAGCTCCCCATTGGGCCTTCTTCCAATGTCCAGGATTCAGGATGAAAAAGAAAGGCAAGGCTGCTGCACACAAACGCTCTAAATCTGAGAGATTTAAATCTGTGGTTGTGTCCTTGCCCGTTCCGGGGATTAGAATTTTGGAGGCTCCTCCCCCGCAAGTAGAGAGTCCTTTCGCAGGGCTTGCTGATGTTCCGATTCTGGATTTTGTGTCGTCTCAACACGACGCTGGGATGGAGGAGTTTGATAGTGCTCTTGAACTGAGCGGGTCGCTTGCTATGAGTGCGGCCGACATTTCCGTTTGGTCGGGGGGTTGCACATGCATACACTTCACTACACTACATGATTCGCAATTGTAAATTGTCCAACTTAGGAAACCATTAACTCTTCTTTCGTTTCTCATTTTCAGGTACTATGTCTAGAAAAGGATCGATGCTCGGGAATCTCCGCTCGGCCCGAAAGGCTTCCTCTTATTATGAGTCCCATAGGAGAGAATCGGATAGAGATCGCCATTGCGAGTACTCTAACCAAGATAGGTATGGGCGTGATAGGGATAGAGAATACAGACATTGGTCTAGATCACGCTCTCCTCCTCCTAGACTTCCGTCTCCACCCCCTGTCTTTGTTCCACACCCACCGGAGCCTCCTCGTCACAGGCCGTCTTCTCACACTTCTAAATCCGAGACTCATCTCCAGAGAGTTGAGACCACAGCTTCCATAATTGCAGAGCAGGTCCCTGCTAAGCCCACAGGAGAAGGCGCCCTTAAATTGGCCCAAATGAAGAAGGATTTTCCGAATATTTGCTTTGATGGCTATGTCTTCCCACCTCACTTAAAGAGAATTCCATCTGGAGTGGAGAATACGGTGCATGATTACGTTCATGACATCTACACTCAATACAGAGAGTGGGCAAAGGCTGCAGAAAAAGCTTCCAAGGTGGCCTTTGAGCGAGCCAAAGCGCTTGAGAAACTGGAGACCGAACTCGCTCAAAGGGACCGTATCATACAAGTGCTTACTACTGAGGCTGAGTCTTCTCGGAAATCGGAGATTGAGGCCACCAAAAAAGCTGACGAAGCGAAGGTGGCAATGGAGAGGTTGGGGCATACACATGTTGCCCTGGTGGAGGAGATGGGCCACCGGAACACTACAGTTACCGCCGAGCGGGATGCGGCGATCAAGGAACTCAACGAACTCAAAGCCAAATTCGCCGACATGGCCAAGGAAAAAGATGATGCCAACAACGCAACCCAGGAGGCGTGCGAACAAGCTGTTCTGCTCAGGGGTAAATGGGATGCGGCCGTGGCTAAAGTCCACAAGGTGGAGACCGAGGTCGAGGAGAAAGTGAAGTTGGCCGAGTCCAGGCTAGAGGATGACATCGAAGACCTTCTCGTTGTTTACAATGCTAACGTGCCGAGGCACAAGGGTCTAGCCTGGCTCGATGATTTTTCGACGCATCTCTACAACGCTTGGGGCCGACTGGTTGAGGAAGAGAAGGAGGCGCATCAGGGCGAGTCTGTGGATAAATTTGAACTCAAGAATCACATTCTGACTGAAGATGAAAAGAAGATTCTTCACGAGTCAATGATTCTGCATGAGAAGGAAAGACTTGGTGCCCAGCACTTTGTAGTGGGAGAGGGTTCTGGAGTTGACCACCATGAAGCAAGTCTCGAAGTTCCCACGTCAACCCAGCCCGAATCCTCGTCTGCGGTCGATCCCCAGGCCATTCCTGCTTACAATCCAGATCAGCCGCAGATGTCTTCGGCTGCAGCGCAAGTCACTGACGCCGCTCCGCCGCCTACGAGTCAAACTGAGGAAGGTATTCTGTACATTCCACATATCTTTCTTAAGTCGAAATCTTCGATCGAGTTAAGTTCTAAAAGTTCTCTTATTCTTTGTCTAGTGATTGGTGCTGCACCGGCCATGCCTCCTGCTACTCAAGAATCATATCAAACGCAGGAGGCTATCGTGACCGAAGCAATCACCGTGAGTACAGCTGCCCCGCTTGACGAGATGCAGGGGAGTACGATTGTGTTTGATGAGCAGCTGATGGATGAACTCTTTCTCCGTCACGTCGATCCCCTCGCTGACTTGTCATCCGTCATGAGTGGAACTGATCCTGCTACAAGTTCTTCAATGCCGACTACTGATGCCCCCAGCGGGGCTCGAGCAGTAACTAAAGAGGAGATGTTCACTCAAATCGACGCTGAAATGGCAGCATCGGCTCATGGTGGCAGTTCTGGAGGTGGGATGGCAGCACCGGGACCTGCTCCGCTTAGAATGATATCTCCTGGTGGTACTGTTTTCATCAGCAGCGTGCCCATTCCCCCTTCTGTACTTGATCCGGTTCCTCCGACTCCGCCCGCAGGGAGCATTCCTATCCATTCGAGTTCGGAGAAGGATATCGATATCATGCCCTCGCCTGAAGACCAACCGCCGAAAAGCAAAGGCTCGAAGAGGAAGATTAGCGGTGGCTCCAGCGGGTCTACACCGAGAAGGAAGCCAAGGAAGAGGAAAAATTAAACACGCTCCCCCGGTTTATTTTGACTTGCATTTTGTTGGCCGTGTATAGATGCGGGTTCGGCTCCTACTAGTAGGAATTTTTTGAAACAAACTTGTATACGGATTTCTCTTATGAATAATGGAAATGAAACTTTTTCTTTTTGAGCTTCTTTGTGCCTTTGTTTAAGTGTTCCAATGTCTGAAATGTACTTGTAAAGTTTCAGCTTTCGAGTCAAGTTTGTTTATTGTTTGCCAAGTTCGGAAACTGTGGGCATGGTTCGCGATTGGGAAGCGAGTTAAATTTTGACGTCGCACCATTTCAGTCCATGGTCGACGCTTAAGTCCTGCCCCCCGGCCTTGTGGATGAGTTGTAGAACATCAGTCAATGATTGCTCTTTTCTTATAACATGTTGAGTTTAGTGCCACTGAATGGGTGTTTGAGACAAACGGAGATTGAGCAGTTTATTCGTGCTTGTCCGATCATCGACGATCATATCCGCACTCCGTGGACCCTCATTCGTTTACTGGCGGTTGGTCACGCCGGCTTAAGTTTCAAACATGTGTCCGCGATCTGGGGACTTGGAATTGATCGCGCTCTGGGAGTTTGCGGTTGATATTTATACTTCGATTCATGCTTCAGGAACTTGAAGTTGGTGTTTACGCTCCGTTTCGCACTCTGGGAATCCAGAGTCGATGTCTGTACTCCGACTTGCACTCTGGGAGTTCAAAGTTGTCGTTTATACTCTCATTCGCGCTCTGGGAATTTGGAGTTGATATCTATACTCCGATTCGCACTTTGGGAATCCGGAGTTAATGTTTATACTCCGAATCGCACTCTGGGAATCCGGAGTTAATGTTTATACTCCGACCCGCACTCTGGGAGTTCGGAGTTAATGTTTATACTCCGGTTCGCACTCTGGGAACTCGGAGTTGGTGTTTATACTCCAATTCGCGCTCTGGGAATTTGGAGTTGATGTTTATACTCCGGTTCGCACTCTGGGAATCCGGAGTTGATGTTTATACTCCAATTCGCGCTCTGGGAATGTGGAGTTGATGTTTATACTCCGGTTCGCACTCTGGGAATCCGGAGTTGATGTTTATACTCTAATTCGCGCTCTGGGAATGTGGAGTTGATGTTTATACTCTGACTCGCACTCTGGGAGTTCGGAGTTGATGTTTATACTTCGATTCGCACTCTAGGAACTCGGAGTTGGTGTTTATACTCCAATTCGCACTGTGGGAATTTGGAGTTGATGTTTATACTCCGGTTCGCCCTCTGGGAATCCGGAGTTGATGTTTATACTTCGGTTCGCACTCAGGGAATCAGGAGTTGATGTTTATACTCCAATTCGCGCTCTGGGAATGTGGAGTTGATGTTTATACTCCGACTCGCACTCTGTGAGTTCGGAGTTGATGTTTATACTCCGGTTCGCACTCTGGGAACTCGGAGTTGATGTTTATACTCCGAATCGCACTCTGGGAGTTCGGAGTTGATGTTTGTACTCCGGTTCGCACTCTGGAAACTCGGAGTTGATGTTTAAACTCCAACTCGCACTCTGGGAGTTCGGAGTTGATGTTTATACTCCGATTCGCACCCTGGGAACTCGGAGTTGAATGAAGGATTGTCGTGTATCAATCCTTTCTTGACTTTGATGTGATGGCTGGTCCCCGAGCTTGGGTTTCACTTAGCGAGTGATTAGTTGCATCGCAGTCACTCCCTATTTGAATAATTCCACCATATGGTGGAACTTAGCTCTCCATGCATAGTGATGATCATACGAAGAATTTCAAGTAAATCACAGCTCTGGCTCGAAGAGATTGCATTTTATTGCTGAAATAAGAAAATAGGGCAAAGTCAGTTGCCTTATTACAAATTCTAATTTCGAAATGCAGAAAAAAATTGCAAAATGGAAAGTAAACTAAATGGATAAAGATAGAATGTCATGTGTAATAGCGGCGAAGGCTCTTGCTATTCCAAGCTCTTTGCAGAGTAAGACCGTCGACGGTCGATAATTTGAATGTGCCATCTCCGAGTCTTCGTTCAATAACATACGGTCCTTCCCATGTCGGCTTCATATGCGAAGGAACTGGATAGACTCTTTTTAAGACGAGATCGCCTAGTTCGAAGGTTCGCGGACAGACCTTGGCGTTGTACAATCGGGCGACTCGACTTCGATGCGCAGCTTCCCTCAAATCAGCTTCTTCACGCTTCTCATCTAGTAGATCGAGAGATTCAGCAAGTAATATAGCATTTGTCTTCGGATCATAGTATGTCACACGATGAGAAGGTACTTCTAGTTCAACTGGACTAACGGCTTCTGAACCATCAGAGAGAGAGAATGGAGTATGGCCGGTCGTGGTCTTGTGGGTTGTTCGGTAAGCCCATAGAGCCATAGGAAGTTCATCGACCCACTTGCCCCCGACCTTTTCCAGTCGTTTTTTCAGAATGGATTTTATAACTTTATTAACTGCTTCGACCTGTCCGTTCGCCTGAGGGTGTGCAACTGCAGAGAATTTCTTTTGGATACAAAATCATTTGCAGAAATCTTTAAATTCAGCACTGTCGAATTGGGTTCCATTGTCCGTAATAATGGTGTGTGGGAGACCGAATTGACAGATGATGTTACGAACCACAAAGTTGATTACTTTCTTCGTTGTTATGGTAGCAAGAGCTTCGGCTTCAGCCCATTTTGTAAAGTAATCAACTGCGACGATGGCGTATTTCGCACCACCTTTCGCCCAAGGTAGAGCTCCAATGATGTCGATGCCCCCACATTGCAAACGGCCATGGGCTGACCATTTGCATTATCTCGGTAGGAGGAGCTCAAGGAATTCGGGCATGATTCTGGCACCTATCACATTTCTTTGCATAATCCGACGCATCGCGATTCACGGTTGGCCAGTAATATCCGTATCAAAGTATTTTCTTGGCAAGTGCTTGCCCCCCAGTGTGATCGCCACATTCTCCCTCGTGCACATCGTGAAATACTCATTTAATTTCATCGTGAAAGATACACCAGAGTAGAGGGACTGAGTACCCTCTTCTATACATAATCCCATTCTGGATGGTAAATCGTGAGGCCTTCCGAAGGACTTGTCTCTTTTCACTCCTGCGCTCCGGCAGGGTTCCGTGCTTAATGTAGTTTCTGAGTGGAGTCATCCACGAATCCTTTTCGGGAGCGGTTTCGCATATCCCGTCTATTTCCGTCTGGTCGATGCTTGGAGAAGATAACGTCTCCATAGGAATGCATTTCATCTGCTGAGCTTCACCTGTGCTGGCTAACTTTGCCAATGAGTCGACTTTTTGGTTGCGCTCTCTAGGTATACAGTAGATAGCATAATAATCGAACTGATTTAGTGTTTCTTGGACCCGAGCTAAGTAAGCAGCCAGTCTTCGATCTCTCACTTGATATTCTCCTCGAACTTGACACACGACTAGTTACGAATCGCAATAAATTTCCACGACGATAATTTTCAGATCTCTGGCAAGTTTTAGTCCGGCTATGAGGGCTTCATATTCAACTTCATTATTGGTTGCATGAAAGTTAAACTTCAAAGCATAGCATATAGATTGGCCTTCGGGGGTTTCAAGTACAGCACCAGTGCCCGAACACTGGTCGTTTGATGCACCATCAGTATACAACTTCCAGACGTATTCGGGGGATTTACTAGTTTCGGGCAAGTCCTCTGGAACGGTAAATTCAACTATGAAATCAGCGAGGACTTGTCCTTGGATTGCTTGTCTTGGAGTGTAAGTAATATCAAACTGACTCAGTTCGATGTTCCACTTGAGTAACCTACCAGACGTCTCAGGCCGCGAAAGGGCCTGTCGTAACGGCTGGTTGGTGTAAACAACAATGGGATGTGCCTGGAAATACGGTCGGAGTTTCATTGATGCAATTACAAGGCAGTAAGCCAACTTTTCAAGCCTTGGATAGTTCCTTTCAGCCCCAGTCAATCATTTGCTGACGTAGTACACTGGCTTTTGTATCCCGTCTTCTTCTCAAACCAAGGCAGTGCTAATAGCGTTTTCTGATATCGCCAAGTATGTATACAACTTCTCATGATCAATAGGCTTTGACAGTATTGGCGGTGTGGATAGATGTTGAACAAGTGCTTGGAAAGCGCCCTCGCACTCCGTGGTCCATTCAAAGTTGCATTTTCCTTTTCGGATCAGATCGAAGAAGGGAACGCATTTGTCAATGGGCTTTGAAATGAACCTGCTCAATGCTGCTGCTTTTCCATTGAGACTTTGGACTTGCTTTATAGTCTTTGGGGTTTCAAGATTTATGATAGCCCAGATTTTTTCAGGATTAGCTTCGATCCCTCGAGCGTTGACGATGAACCCAAGGAATTTTCCGAATGCAACTCCAAAGTGACATTTCAGTGGATTTAGCTTCATCTTGTATTCCCGAAGTATGTTGAACATAGTTTCCAGGTCTTTAACATGGTTGGTGGAGAGCGTCGACTTCACAAGCATGTCGTCTACATATACTTCCATTGTTTTCCCGATTTGATTGGCAAACATCCGATTGACCAATCGTTGATAAGTAGCCCCGGCGTTCTTGAGTCCGAATGGCATAACCTTGTAACAGTAAAGTCCCAGATTGGTTACGAAGCTGGTATGTTCTTGATCAGGTAAATGCATCGGTATCTGATTGTAGCCAGAATACGCGTCCATGAAGGATAAGAGTTCATGCCCAGCTGTCGAATCTACTAGCTGATCAATTCTGGGAAGCGGGAAACTATCTTTGGGACATGCTTTATTCAGATCGGAATAATCGACACACGTTCTCCATTTTCCGTTCGGCTTTCGGACGAGCACGGGATTCGACACCCATTTAGGATATAGGGCATCCCGAATGAACCTGTTCGCTTTAAGCTTTTCTACTTCTTCTTTAAGGGCGGCAGATCTCTCCGGATCCATACCACGCCTTTTCTGTTTGACCGGGACATGCCGCGGGTCAATGTTCAGGGTGTGGCTCGCAATGTCCGGCGAGATCCCACACATATCGGAATGTATCCAGGCAAATACGTCAAGATTTGCCTGCAGGAATTCAACCAATTCCTCTTGAGTTTGCTGGCCTAGCTGAGATCCAATCTTTATCATTTTCGAATCATCGTTATTGTCAACTGGGACATCAATCGTCAGTTCGGCCGGGGATGCTTGACTTTCTTTAGATTCTCCTTCGTCTTCAGTTTCTCTTGGGTCAAGATCCTTGAGGAATTGGCTGGGGTGCCCGGGCCTAGGCCCGGGCGTTAATTGTCAATTATCGGCAATACAGACGTAGAGAGATTCCTCTACGCCCTTTCTTTTCTCCTTTCGTTGTGCCTCTCGCAGCTCAGCAACATAGCAGGCTCTGGCAGCAGCCTGATCTCCCTGAATGATTCCTATTCCATGATCAGTGGGAAACTTTAAAGTCAAACACCACGGGGCAATGGCTGCCTGAATTCAGCGAGGGCCGGTCAGCCCAAGAAAGCATTGTAAGGGGAGTCTATGTCCAAAACAATGAACTGTAGCATCCGTACTCTCCATCGTTCTCTAACTCCTAACTCTACTAGCAGTTCCACCATTCCAGTGGGTATAGTAGCACTTCCGTTGAAACCATGGACTCAGGATTGACAAGGCTTCAAGTCCGTGGCTTCCATTTTCATTTGATCATAAGCTCGCTTGAACAAAATATTCACAGAGCTTCCACTGTCAACTAAGATCCTCTTCATCCAAGCAGGACCTACTTATGCTGAGATGACCAGTGGATCTATAGTGGGGGCTTCGACTTTATCAGCGTCTCTGTTCCTGAACACGATGTCATCTGTCATCGTTTTCTATTGCTTGGCTGGAGCCCCTTCATCAAAACTACTAAAACACTCGAAGTCTGCATGCCTGATAGAACTGGCATATGACTCCATTTCCTTCCAGCTTCGATCTGCTGGGTGAGGATCACCAATTATCGTATTAATAACCAACCTCCCGCCTATACGAGCGGGTTCCTCCTGTCTTTCCTGATTCGGCGCATTCTGATTTGATGGGCCCGCACCACCAGACTGCGGCGCCCGCACATACTGATCCAACTTCCACTCACGTATCAGTTTTTCAATGAGGTCTTGTAAGTGACGACACTCATTGGTGTTGTGGCCATAACTCTCATGGAATCTACATAATTTTCCTGTTTGGATTTGTCTCTCAGTTGGCGGTTTTGGGCAGGTTTCTTGTATTGCATGGTATTGCAGGTCTGCAAATACACATTTTCTAATGACGTGTTCAATGGAGTGTAAGTATCATAAATGGAAGCTCTACGCCATGGACCACGATTCTGATCACGTTTTTTGCTTTGATTTCCATTATCCCTTTGCTGATTCTGTTTATTTTGTACGTTCAACTGAATTTTCCCAAAACTATCTCCGGATTGTTTAACAACGATGTTACTTTGTATTCCTTCGATGTTGGGCCCTGCATCATCTTGCTTCCTAGACTGTTTCGCATCCTCCCTTCTCAGGAATTGGGCTGCCTTGGAATAGAAACGATCCAATGACGCAGGTGGTTTTCCAGCTAACCAATTTCCGAACTCGGAATCAGCGTCAATCCCCTTAGTCAATGCCATCGGGATAGAGTTATCATTGGGATTGCTTATTTCTGCACACGCAGCATGGAATCGCTCCAAGTAACGTCTAAGTGTTTCTCCGGGAGCTTGTGTAACACTAGACAGAGTGTTGACATCTTTAGGCCTCGCCACGTGCATGCAGAATTGTTCAACAAACTTGGTGGCTATCTGATCTAAACTAGAAATGGATCGTGGTGGCAAATGAGTAAACCACATGGTTGCAATGCCCCTCAGGGAAATGGGGAAACTACGGCATTTTACTACATCATCAGCTCTCGCAGCATTCATCAGCCATTCGTATTTCAAGATGTGTTGATTGGGATCAGAACTCCCTTCGTAAACCGGCAAAGTTGGCATCCTGAAGCGCCGAGGTGGTTCAGCATACAACATGTCATCGGTGAAAGGGGTATGACTCCGGGAGATTCCCCAGTCATCATTAGAGAGACCCTGACTTTCATGGATCATTTGGCAGATCATCGTTGGTATATCCGGCATTCGGATACTTGGAGCATGTTGTGCCAAGGTGTGGTCGGGTTCCACAGCGCGAGTCTGGACCGGACACGATCGACGGTCCGTGCCTCGCCTCCTTAGTTCAACATCCTCAGGGACATAAGGCTCAGGAGTCTGCTCTCGTTGGTTACGCTGAGGATCAGCTTGGTTTCTAGCATCACCTCCTCGTCCTTCAGTGGTGGTAGTAGCAATGTTACCCGTGACATGGTAAGGAGCAGCTCCTCCTCGAGTTGAAGGTTCTGTACGGAGACTAGCGGATGGTCCAGCTCTAGGTTGCCCAAGATTTGAGGCAGGTTGGTGTCTCGTGGCTTGGGTGTAGCTTACACCTAGCCGTGGGCGTGTGGATCTGGTTTGGCCATCGGAGGAGGCTGAACTCTCTATGGAAGTATAGGAACCTTGGTCTCTTCTGGATCTTCTTCGCCTTTGGCGATTTAGTTGATTGGTCAACTCTGCGTTGGCGCGCAGTTGTTCAGTTAGCTGTTGTCGACTCTGGGTCAATTCTTGGAACTGTGTCTGGAACTCTTGTCTGGTAACCGGACCTATTGGATCTGAAGGTCCGGCGGCATCTTGGTTTGATGAGGCAATTGCACGGGATTCTGCCTGTCCCGTCCTCCCTAGTCAGCAGCTGTAGAGGTAGTCCGTGTACTTACCATGGTGAGGTGATGAAAGTCCTTTCCTAGATCTGACGCAAATCTGAATAGAATGGAAGGGCTTCAAAGTTCTAGATCTGGATCTTCTTCTTGGATTTATGCAATCCGATATAGATAGGAGATCCAAAGAGCAAGAGAAAAATTGGGTTTTTTCTCAGTGAAAGCACCAAAGTGTTTGTACCAAAATTGGGCACAACACCCTTCGAAAGTTTTTGAAGAGATAAAGTGAAGAAATTAAATGGAAAAAAAGGAATTATCAAACAAAAACTCCAAATCTCAAATATGAAAGTAATTAAAATGCAAGGAGACACAAGAATTTAGAGTGGTTCGGCGTATCGCCTACGTCCACTATGAAGTAGTTTTCTTTATTGATATTTCTTTGATGTTTACAATTGATTTCAGCAAATTACAGTGAATAACAATGATTTGCAGCAGTGAAATTCGTTGGTAGCAGCAGCAATGGAGTTCAGATCTGGATCCGGCGGAGTCTGGGCGTTGGAGATCTCAAAGAGGAAGAAGAACCCCTTTTCTGTTGGCTTTAGGGGTCTATTTATAGGTGTAGGAGGTTGATATTTCGCTCAGATCTCGGGAGACCCTCTTTGGCACGTGACCAGGCCCGCGCGCCCAAGCCCATGAATTTTCGGTCTGATCCGTGATCGATACGAACAAATTTCGTATCGATCAAGATTCATCCAATGGAGTCAAAATTTGGCGTGGACATTCTTTAGCATGCACGTAGCCTTCTGTGAAAATTTCATAGCATTTGGACTTGTAGATTAGGAGATATGATCGATACGAATTGGGATTCTCGGTTGGCTGTTTGGTTCGACTCGCTCTGTTAGACTCGCTTTCGTTCGACTCGGTGACGTGGTGCTTGAATTCTTTGGATCACTCTGCCTTTGATGCTATTTTTAGCGAGTCGAAGTGTGCACTGATTGAGCGAGTCGAAGTGTGCACTGATTGAGCGAGTCGAAGTGGAGCGTCCTGAGGGATTCGAACAAAGGCTCCATGTGGACATGAAGTGGTCATTGTTCGATCGATTTGAACAGTGGCTTTGCCAATGGAGTCGAACTCGATGGAGTCGAACAGTGGTTCGAGCGGAGCTAGTCGAAGAAGGCATCTGATGGAGGAGAAGCAAAGCGAGTCGAATTAGGCATCTGATGGTTGCGAAGCGAGTCGAAGTAGTCACTTCTGATGGTTGTGAAGCGAGTCGAAGTAGTCACTTCTGATGGTTGTGAAGTGAGTTAAACTGAGCGAGTCGAAGTTGGCTTCTGATGGAGGCGAAGCGGAGCGATTCGACCGGTGGTTGGTTTTCATCCAATTTTGTATCGTTCATAACTTGAGCATACAAACTCGGATTGACTCGAGATTTGGAACATTGACTCTCATAGCTTAGCTTGTCATGTCATACCAATTTTAGCTCGATCCGGACTCGGACAAAATTCGTCGATATCCATAGTGAGCCTGTGTATAACCGATCTCTAGGATGGATCGTCATTGGTTTACTAGTCAATTCCTTGGTGTCACGGCCTTGCCAAAAGGCGGGATAACAGTATCAGAATATACAATTAGTTCGTTCCTGATCAGCGAGGAAGGCATGATTCAGTTCCTAGCATATTGTGCGAGTGAGAGACTAAAAGACGCCGAGACTATATATCCAATTATAGGGAAACTAGCCTTTTGTCTATCAGCATGGAAATTATGGTCATATTTTCAAGCGCACTCAATCAAGGTTATAACCAATTATCCAGTACCCACTAAGATAGATCCCTAGCAAACCTGAAACATCAGGAAGGTTAATGAAGTGGGTAATGGAGCTAAGTCAATATGATATCGAGTATCTTTCACGGGTATTAATCAAAGGACAAGCCTTAGCTGATTTTGTAATATAATGCACATGGTTTATCGAGGAGCAACTGGAAAAGGAAAGGAAGCTCGAACCAAAGTGGCAATCATATGTAGATGGAGCTCGAACCAAACGAGCATAGGCTACATTTCACAATAAAATTAGGATTTTCTACAACTAATAACATAGCTAAGTATGAATCCATAATAGCAAGATTAACCTTGGCCCAATGGCTAAAAATTCCAAGAATTGAATTTTTTATTGATTCACAATTGGTAGTGAACTAACCAAAGAGGACATTCCAAACAAAGGATGTTCGATTAGCTCAGTATGTAAAGAAAATTCATGAAACATTGATTGGGTTTGAAGAATTTTCTATACATCAAATACTAAGGAAGAAGAACACTGATGTGGATTTTTTGGCAGGAAAGTTCACGGCGGGCACCTGAAGTAAAAAATTACCTCATTAGATTTCAAGAAAGTCCTAGTATTGATTTAGGAAAGGAGGAATTAGGAAATGAAGCCTTAATTTTAAATCAGTCTCAAGTCCAAAAATCGATATCTGATGAGAGAAATGCCAGAGAGGATGACAATTATGGAGAGGCTTCCAAAAGAATAAGAATAAACAATTATAAGGACCAATATCCAACAGTTGGATAGCACCCTTAATCAAATATTTATAGGAAGGCATACTGCCTAAAGAAAGAAACGAGTCACAAAATTAAGGTATCAAGCCTCTTTGTATACCATAATTGATGAAATATTATATAGAAAATGGTACTCAACATCTTATGTAAGATGCATCACCCTAGAAATAGGAGGTAAGTGTTTGATGTGTGTTTAGTGTTTGATGATAACAAACTATATATATCGTATTTTAAATGTGTTTACAGATTATACATATACAGGAATAACAGAAATTTTATCAACACAGAATTTGAATTCAAACTAAAATTTTTATTCAAACAATCTTTTTATTACAAATTTTGAATAGTACAAATTCTGACTCTCACTATAACTGTACAATTTCTGAATACATCACAATTCGATTTTACAGTAACAACCTCACTACATCACTCAAATCACTCATCTGCATTGTCCAGCTTCAGTGTTTGTCTTGTCACCTGTGGTACCTGTATAATTGAAAATCTACAGCAATAATCTGAACAGAAACGAGTTTAATTTGCAAAAATATAAAATTTGTTTTAAAGCTGTCTCAGATATATGGGTTAAACGTCATCATCTTTGATTGTGTAGTATCTGTGCATATCAGTATTTATATCAGGGACAGGGAATTACGAGTGGCTGCAGTACACACGTATGCACGTGTGTACTGCCTCGCCAACTCGAGTGCACAAGGTCAAATCAAAGTTAGATTCAACACAAGTGCAAATAGTCTCGATCAAAATCAAGCCATGTACACTGGATTCAAAAGGCACAACTAACAAATCAAAACAGCAATGTCAAAACCAAGAAGTGTCAACAACAATGCTTCAAAACCATATTCAAGTATGCAAAGAACAGAGACAAGACATGGCAACAATGATAAAAAAAATATATACCAGCAAAATGTCTACACAATCATTCATACATGTATGCAGCAAACAAGCTAGAAGTACAAGTGTCAGTGCAACTGGACAACAAACTCACATGCAACAAGCATCAACAACAAAGAAATCGACTACAATATCAAAAGCATGGATGCAGACAACATCAACGAAGCAATCCCACAAGAACTCAAAATGCACAAATGACAGCAATGAGATGAGCAAGTGAACCAGAGTAGTTCAAGTTCAAACTACAGTGAATGCACCAGAAACTATCATGCTCAACTAATCAGTGTACAAAACTGTAGAGAAGTCATCAGAAGTTCAAGCAACATCACAGGTGATGAACAACAGGAATGGTATGAAGATCATAAGGCTCAGTGGTGAAACAATAAACTCGGCAAATAAAAGATAAGTTCGAAGTCACAGTGAATTCAATGGCAAAATCATATAACCAGGCAGCAAGTAAATATACAACATGAAGCATCAGATCAATCTGAAGGTCAAGAAAGTACTCAGGAATAAAACAGAATCATGAACAAAGTCAGAGCCGAAGTCAAGAAATTTCAAGTCAAAGTTGTATATGTTAATCACGTTTACAAGTTGAAAAGGTCAAAGATTTGAAAATCAGGAAAGTTTCAATACCGTGAAGTTCAAGTAAAATCGCACGTTCAAAACAAAGCCGTGAATCAGAAGAAATTCCCAAATATATCGGAGCTTAAAACAGGAAAGTTTCAACAACGTGAATATCACGTAAACCAAATCAGACGCCTATATAAGGAGACCCAAATCATCATTGACGAGGTGTGGTGATTCAGAGCAGAATAGAAACCCAAACAATCATCACTGACAATCACGAACCAAGTACAAGTATTATCAGAAAAAGAAACATACCAATTTCAGAGCTGAAGCTCCAAATCGACTAAGGGAACAGCGAAGCCGAAGTCAGAGTCACCATAGAGAAAACCACAATCCAGAACTACAAAGATCGACAAAGCCGTAGCTTCAATTCCAGACTAAACGAAGACGTCAAGCCAGAGCTACAACAATCGACGAAGGCGAAGTCCAAATCACAGAGGAACGGGCTAACTGGAAGCAACCGCAAGTAACAATCAAAGAACGACCAGCAATCGATTGAAGAGCCAAAGCCCTAATTTTTAGATCGAAGGAACGAGCAAAGAAGCGGCCACCATTTATTTTTCCAGAACAAAGAAGAGGATCGGGTTGAATAATGAAATAAAGGGGCCGGCCTATTTTTAATTAGGGGTTAATTTTAAAATAGGGTTTTAAACTTTTATTTAAATTTGGGCCAGGTTTTAATTGCTTTATTTTGGGCCAAATTTAATAAGGGCAAAAGTATTTTAAAATTGACAATTTATATTTTGCCCTGGGGTCAAACTGTATTTTGTATTCTCAGTTTATATTTTTCAAGGTCCAGTTAGAGTCAATCACCACCTAGGGTTTAGGTGTTGTCAGATTGTCTAGTTAGAATTAGTTAAGTGAGCAGGGAGGCTGCGAGTTTGCAAAGCTCTATAGGCGGGAGCAGAGTTTGCGAGTAAACGAAACTCTATAGGCGGAGCAGGGTGTGCGAGTCTGTATGAATGTTTGTGAGCGAGAGCGAGTGTCTGCGAGTCTGTCAGAGTGTTTGTAAGCGGGAGACTGTTTAATTCTAATAGAAATCTGGGAATGCAGCAGTAGGCAGGGGTTGCCGAAGCTGGGTAAATTTGTGTGTGATTTACTTTACTGCATATTTATTTATCTGCTGATTGCTTCCGCGTTTAATTTGAGAAAATTTGCGATAACCCTATTCACCCCCTCTCTAGGGTTAATCTAGATCATACAAGTGGTATCAGAGCGAGGTAAATTTTTTTAACTCTAGAGTCATGAATCTATCAAATAATGCTTTTTCTGAGGGGCAATCTATTGTTAGGCCACCAATGTTTAATGGGAGTGACTATGCGTATTGGAAGGTTAGGATGAGTATTTATCTTAGTTCTGTTGATTATGATGTTTGGGATATTATTGAAACTGGTTATACACCTCCCACTATAACTATTGGTGATACTGAGATTCCTAAACCTAAGGAGAGGTGGGATGCTAACGATAAGAAATTAAAAACTACAAATGCTAAAACTATGAATGCTCTGATCTGTGCTCTTGATAAAACTGAATTTAATATAATTTCTCATTGTAAAACAGCACAGGAAATTTGGCATACTTTGGAGGTGACACACGAAGGAACTTCTCAAGTCAAAGAGTCTCGTCTAGCCCTGTTCAGCAATGAATACGAGAACTTTGTGATGGACAAAGGCGAGAGCATAAAGGATATGTTTGGACGCTTCTCAACCTTGGTGTACAATGCTAGAGCGCTTGGAAAGGTATTCTCTGAGGTAGAGCTAGTAAGGAAGATTCTACGAGTCTTACCGATGAACTTTGAGGCAAAAGTCACGGCAATACAAGAATCGAAAGATTTAAGCAAACTGAGTATGGAGGATTTGATCGGAAATCTGATGACGTATGAGCTTGAGTTAAAAGCAAAGGAAGAACGCATCAATTCCAAACCAAAGAAAAAGACGATCGCCTTAAAGAGCAGAGAAGAGAGCGATGAAGAAGAAGTTGATCCAATTGAAGGACTTGCAGTGGCTGTCAATAATTTCAGAAGGTGGTCGAAATACAAGCCACGAAAGAAGAAGACCAGTAGTAATAGATCTAAAGATTTTGACAACTCTGAAAACGAACTAATCTGTTATAACTGCAACAAGCCTGGTCACTTCAAACAAAACTGTCCACTTCTCAAAAACAACAAGGGAAAGAAAAAGAAGAAAAAGGCCTTCGCAGCAACTTGGGATGATGATGATGGAGAGGAAGTTTCAACTAATAGCTCAGAGGAGGCTAATCTGTGTGTTACAGTAAGATCAGATTCAGAAGCAAGCTCAAAGGAATCAAGATCAGATTCAGAAGCAAGCTCAGAGGAATCCAATAAGGTAAAAAACTACTCTTATAAAGATCTTGTTTATTTGTGCCTCGATCTTACTAAAACTGTTGAAGCTCTTGATTCTAAAAATGAAAAACTAAAATCTGATAGGAAAGAACTTGCCCGTGAAAATTTTAGGTTAGAATCTGAACTTGAAAAAATTCAAAACCTAGAATGTAAAAACTGTAAAGCTTTAGATTCAGAATTATCTAAACTGAAAAATAGCTTCGAGGATCTTGAAAAAGAAAACCTAAATCTAAAGGAAATTATTGAGACTAGGAACAAGGATTTTATAAATAGATGCACTACACTTGTGTCTGAAAACTCAACACTGAAAACCAAAGTCCTAGATCTTGAGAAATCACTGAATAACTTTTCTAAAGGAGAAAAATCATTCAATATGTTATTAGGCAATCAATTGTTTGCTAACAACCGAAAAGGGCTAGGTTTTGGTAAATCACAGGTTGACGATAGTGCAAAAGGAAAGGGCATCTTTACTGAATGTGAAATAGTTGGACATCATATTGAAAATTGTAGTCATAGGAACAAGAACACGAGATTTATACAAGTTTGGGTTCCTAAGAATTCTACAAACAAATTTCATGTCTATTGGAACAAAAATGAAAAGACAAAACAAGTTTGGGTTCCAAAAGGATTACATATTCACAGTTATTCTGCCACTAACAATCATGGACCTATAAAAACAAATAGGTCACATACATCTTTAACCGTGTAGGTATGGTGGCAGGCTAAGGAACAACATTAGTGTTATTTGGATTCTGGCTGCTCCAGATACACAACGGGCGACAAATCAACGTTCCTTAGCCTAGTATAAAGGTGACAGATTCACTATGGGCAAACAACAAAAGATTATCGTACAGGTAAAATAGGTAGTTGTATTTCTTTCAAACGATAGATAACCGGTAAGAATCTGCATCTGAATTAAATCAGCCAGTTATGATTGATGATGTTAATTCTGATTTTTAACCAATTATCTTGCTTGAAGTAATTGTGATGGATCTAACTTGCTTGATCTTTAATGACTTGACTTTAATCAGTGGTTAAAAATTGATCAACCATCTTCTTCTTGAACTTAATCTGTTTGGTCAAACTATGATTGATTTCTGATTGCTCATGCTCTAAAAAGTATTTTGAGAAGCTGCTGAAACTGATGCTTCACTTATGAAAACTTTAAATTGCTTTTGAAATAATCTTAATATTTTAACTGTGATTCTACGGAAGGTATTCACACTCGCTCTTCAATTGATAAAAGTGTGTGTACGTTTCATTGTCACAGTGGTTTGTTTCTGAAGTTGAATCTGAGTCTGTTGAAATGGCTCTTAACTGCTTCTAGACCCCGTATTATGTTTTCTGTGTGTTTGTGTTTGCACGTTTTCACTCTAATTCTGAAGAATCACATTTGAATGCCACTAAACGAAATTTTGAGATATCCTTCACACACGCACAAATTTGGACTATGGTATCTTTCTTGTGGAAACCTTAATTTAGTTGGTTATTCTGATGCTGATTATGCGGGTTCATTGGTTGACAGGAAAAGTACTAGTAGGACATGCTTCATGCTAGGACACTCACTAATTTCATTGTCTAATAATCCTGCTCTCCATTCACTCACAAAACACATTGATGTAAAACACCATTTTTTTTATCACATTGCTAGGGAAAACATTTGCATTGAATTCAACTGAGAATCAACTTGCTGATATTTTCACAAAACCCCTTCCCGAAGACAGATTTTCCAGATTACGTTTGGATTTGGGGATTATGGAAATTGACTAATCATTTTTCAATTTTTGGTTGAAATATTCTTGAATATTTATTTTCAACTTCATTTTCTAGAATTCAAACCTATTTTGGATATCATTCAAAGATTGATTCGAATATGGTATTCAGTAGTGGAAATACGTTTGGTTTATGAAATTTCATAATATGATTAATTTGGTAACTTATTCCACGACCATTTCTAATTCTACCATCTTTTCTATCATTCATAATGGTTTTGAAAAATGAGAAGAGTAAATTGCTTTTTAAATTAAAAAGGAAAAATCAAAGAAAATTTTAAAATATTCCTTATGCATCCATTCTCATTTAAAAGTCCTTATGGTTATGCATGGATGGATCATTAGAGGTTATCATCACTCCATTCTCATTTAAAAGTCCTTATGGTTATGCATGGATGGAGCTTGATAAGAGTAACTGCTAATCCCATTTAAAAGTCCTTATGGTTATGCGTGGTTAGTAAGTGCTTATTTTTTTTGTGCTTAAATGTCAAATCTTTTTAAAATTATAATAAATAGGAGAAAACATTTCTCTTCTCATTATAAAAACCAAATCATCGATCCATTCTCTAAAATGTGGAAATTGTTATCTTGTTATGATATATTATGGTTTTTCCCTATTTTTTCCATTTGTTTTCCCCTACTGTTTCATTATTTTTTGTCAGTCTTTTGATGATAACAAAAGGGGGAGAAGGAAGAGATTTTGATAAGAAAATAATTATTTCTGGAATATTTATCTACCAAATTGGTTAAATGTTGTTAGTTATTTTCTATAGCTCTTTTATTCATCTGTAATTTCCAAAATCTTCTAAATAGGGAGTGGTCTCAGTTGTAGGGGGAGTATTCATGTAGGGGGAGCATACATGTAGGGGGAGCTAAATATCTCATGTTTAAACACATCTACTGGAATTTCAAAATCTTTAATATATGTTTGTCATCATCAAAAGGGGGAGATTGTTTGATGTGTGTTTAGTGTTTGATGATAACAAACTATATATATCGTATTTTAAATGTGTTTACAGATTATACATATACAGGAATAACAGAAATTTTATCAACACAGAATTTGAATTCAAACTAAAATTTTTATTCAAACAATCTTTTTATTACAAATTTTGAATAGTACAAATTCTGACTCTCACTATAACTGTACAATTTCTGAATACATCACAATTCGATTTTACAGTAACAACCTCACTACATCACTCAAATCACTCATCTGCATTGTCCAGCTTCAGTGTTTGTCTTGTCACCTGTGGTACCTGTATAATTGAAAATCTACAGCAATAATCTGAACAGAAACGAATTTAATTTGCAAAAATATAAAATTTGTTTTAAAGCTGTCTCAGATATATGGGTTAAACGTCATCATCTTTGATTGTATAGTATCTGTGCATATCAGTATTTATATCAGGGACAGGGAATTACGAGTGGCTGCAGTACACACGTATGCACGTGTGTACTGCCTCGCCAACTCGAGTGCACAAGGTCAAATCAAAGTTAGATTCAACACAAGTGAAAATAGTCTCGATCAAAATCAAGCCATGTACACTGGATTCAAAAGGCACAACTAACAAATTAAAACAGCAATGTCAAAACCAAGAAGTGTCAACAACAATGCTGCAAAACCATATTCAAGTATGCAAAGAACAGAGACAAGACCTGGCAACAATGATAAAAAAATACCAGCAAAATGTCTACACAATCATTCATACATGTATGCAGCAAACAAGCCAGAAGTACAAGTGTCAGTGCAACTGGACAACAAACTCACATGCAACAAGCATCAACAACAAAGAAATCGACTACAATATCAAAAGCATGGATGCAGACAACATCAACGAAGCAATCCCACAAGAACTCAAAATGCACAAATGACAGCAATGAGATGAGCAAGTGAACCAGAGTAGTTCAAGTTCAAACTACAGTGAATGCACCAGAAACTATCATGCTCAACTAATCAGTGTAAAAACTGCAGAGAAGTCATCAGAAGTTCAAGAAACATCACAGGTGATGAACAACAGGAATGGTATGAAGATCATAAGGCTCAGTGGTGAAACAATAAACTCGGCAAACAAAAGATAAGTTCGAAGTCACAGTGAATTCAATGGCAAAATCATATAACCAGGCAGCAAGTAAATATACAACATGAAGCATCAGATCAATCTGAAGGTCAAGAAAGTACTCAGGAATAAAACAGAATCATGAACAAAGTCAGAGCCGAAGTCAAGAAATTTCAAGTCAAAGTTGTATATGTTAATCACGTTTACAAGTTGAAAAGGTCAAAGATTTGAAAATCAGGAAAGTTTCAATACCGTGAAGTTCAAGTAAAATCACACGTTCAAAACAAAGCCGTGAATCAAAAGAAATTCCCAAATATATCGGAGCTTAAAACAGGAAAGTTTCAACAACGTGAATATCACGAAAACCAAATCAGACGCCTATGATACCAACTGTGACGCCCCACCTCTATGCTCATAATAACAAAGAGTATTGAAAGAAATACTGTCTATTATTACGAAGAATAAGGCTGGATAGGAGCGGCCATCCGTAGTTGGCCTTACACTAATATTGGTTACCTCGATAGGAGTGGTATATACTTTTCATTTTTCATCTTATTTATTTACTCCCATCGACATACCCAATTATCAGTATAAAACAACTACGATGGTTCATAATAGTTTAGGACATTAGATATAACAATAACACAGATAATATAAATGCGGAACACAGATAAAAACAAAAGTCTCATATATATATAACTGATGTCAGTTATAACATAGTTGACACGATACATATGATACAACTACAACTGTCAACTCTAGAAGTTATATATACAAGTACATTATCGACTAATATACATGAATACATATCGTTCTATACAATGACACGACTACTACAAAATGACACTGACACTTCAGAAGATGTGAAAAGTCTTCATATCCTGAACAGCAACTCAAAGAAGAAAATCTACAACCTGAAATAACCCGGGTCTGACCCGAGTATTAAATTCAAAAGAAAATAATACACGGGTCAGTCTAATTCAAACTCAGTTATTAGTGCATGGTAGCAATAATAATCAGATAGTCAAATAGACGACAGTCGCAGAAGTCTCGTATATCCAACTCTCGATACGAGAATTGGATAACGACAATTATAACACTAAGCAGTGTAAATCAAAAATCAAAAATCTTAAAATGATCAAACACATCAAATTTCTGAATGGAGACAATGAAACAAAGACACAGCAGTGACAAGTGCAACAGGATGATCAGAGATATGCTACAAATTGGTCAGCACAATAATGCAAATGTCGAACTCAATGTAACACAGTGAGATACAATAATGAAGAATACAACAGAGCTCACTACAAACCACAATGGATCGGTGAATCAACTAAAACAAGCAGATGCATCAGCCTCAACATCAGACAAATGCAGAACAACAATGGATGCAACATCAAACCAGGAATTAGTGAGCAAAGCATAGTGCAGACTTACAATATAGACCATCAGTGAAGCTACAGGAAATTGAAACTCGACTCAAGGGTGATGTAGTGCAATACAAAATCGAAGCAGCTGGCTCAAAACAACACAGTGCTTATATCATGTACCCAAAGACTCAAGAAAATACACAACCAAACCAACATGAATAAAGGCAACATGAAGCGTGCAAGCTCGAGTACATAGCATGGAAACAAGCAACAATGTAGTATGACCAGAGAAGACTAAATACAACCCAGATGTGCAAATCAAACCGTAACAGTACTAGACCAAAGTGATACATGAACCCAAAATGTACAAATACAAACCTGATGATCAGACAGTGTATCATGCAGTCCAGAGAACATCAATGGCAAGGTTAAGTACAAGTTAAAGCAAAAATCATCACAACAAGAAGTCGAAGTCAATAGAGAAATTCACGGAACCATAATAAATTCAAAGCCGAGAATTTCAAACCGAGTCAACCATCAAAGCCGTGGTAATCAAGGTGTCAAACAAGTTCAACATCAATGCCGTAGAAACCAAGTAACCAGGGTATATTCGCATGAGAACCAGTCAAGAAAAAAAAATCGCAATCATCCAACATTGATCAAACGGCCAAAGACGAATTCAACATAGAATATACGAACGAGAAAACAGGATTTCGAACCCATATAAATTCAAACCCAAAAATCATCATCGACCAAATCAATTTCGAACGCCAATAAGCTCAAGTTAGAATTAGATGTGAGTATAATATACTCACCTTTTCGACGCGACTCGGAGGAACTCGAACGAGCATGAATTTGAGGATCGAATAGCTTCGAGTAGAAGTTGTGGCATCCCTATGTCGAACGAGCCAAGCACGAAACCCTAGCAGCCCTTGCGAAATCGAAGGACGATCATTCGATGGAGCAAGCACGCCGGAGCTTATAGTCTAACAATCGTAGTCGGCTTCTTCTGAATTTCAAGAAAACCCTAATTGTCGAAGGAAGAGGATCGAACGAACAAGAGCCGCCATTCTTTTTCTTTCGTATGTTACTTTGTTTAGGGTTCGGATAGAAAATGAGTTAGGGTGAGGGAACAGGCATAGGCCTTTATCTCAACAACATATAGAAATGGGCTGAATAAAATTTAAAAAGGGAAATGTTTATTTAAAGCCCATATATTCTTTAACAAAATTATTTAAAAGAATTTCAACCCAACATTCGAAGAGAATTCAATCGATTAAAATACCAACAATAATTAGCTACCGATTTAATCGTCTAATGACGATGATCAATCGATACGGAACCTCGGGTTGTTACATAAGGAGACCCAAATCATCATTGACGAGGTGTGGTGATTCAGAGCAGAATAGAAACCCAAACAATCATCACTGACAATCACGAACCAAGTACAAGTATTATCAGAAAAAGAAACATACCAATTTCAGAGCTGAAGCTCCAAATCGACTAAGGGAACAGCGAAGCCGAAGTCAGAGTCACCACAGAGAAAACCACAATCCAGAACTACAAAGATCGACAAAGCCGTAGCTTCAATTCCAGACTAAACGAAGACGTCAAGCCAGAGCTACAACAATCGACGAAGGCGAAGTCCAAATCATAGAGGAACGGGCTAACTGGAAGCAACCGCAAGTAACAATCAAAGAACGACCAGCAATCGATCGAAGAGCCAAAGCCCTAATTTTCAGATCGAAGGAACGAGCAAAGAAGCGGCCACCATTTATTTTTCCAGAACAAAGAAGAGGATCGGGTTGAATAATGAAATAAAGGGGCCGGCCTATTTTTAATTAGGGGTTAATTTTAAAATAGGGTTTTAAAGTTTTATTTAAATTTGGGCCAGGTTTTAATTGCTTTATTTTGGGCCAAATTTAATAAGGCAAAAGTATTTTAAAATTGACAATTTATATTTTGCCCTGGGGTCAAACTGTATTTTGTATTTTCAGTTTATATTTTTCAAGGTCCAGTTAGAGTCAATCACCACCTAGGGTTTAGGTGTTGTCAGATTGTCTAGTTAGAATTAGTTAAGTGAGCAGGGAGGCTGCGAGTTTGCAAAGCTCTATAGGCGGGAGCAGAGTTTGCGAGTAAACGAAACTCTATAGGCGGAGCAGGGTGTGCGAGTCTGTAGGAGTGTTTGTGAGCGGGAGCAAGTGTCTGCGAGTCTGTCAGAGTGTTTGTAAGCGGGAGACTGTTTAATTCTAATAGAAATCTGGGAATGCAGCAGTAGGCAGGGGTTTCCGAAGCTGGGTAAATTTGTGTGTGATTTACTTTACTACATATTTATTTATCTGCTGATTGCTTCCGCGTTTAATTTGAGAAAATTTGCGATAACCCTATTCACCCCCCCCTCTAGGGTTAATCTAGATCCTACAGTAAGCTGTTAAGGGAATCCCATGAGTGGTTTTGTGAGGATCACTCTAATATGGTGAAATTAGAAAAGAAGGTAATGAGACAATGATATTATTGGCACCACATGCTTGTAGATGCTTTAATATACATTAAAAGATGTGACAAATGTCGAAAAAATTCCAAAATTCCATGGTTGTCTTTGAGCAAATTAACCACAATTGCTAGTCCATGGCTCTTTAGCATATGGGGGATTGACTTGGTTAAGCCACTTCCAGTCTCAAAAGGAGGAGCAAACTTCACTGTAATGGCCATTGATTACTTCACCAAGTGGGTGGAGACCAAACCATTACCAAACATTACTACAGGGAAGGTTTTGAAGTTTTCCATCAAAAATACAGTCACTAGATTTGGACTTCCAAATAAAATTATTTTTGACAATGAATATCGATTTGAAAGTGAAGAAATTAATCATTTCTATGAGAAAATTAGAATAATAACAATCTTTTCGTCGGTAGCTCACCCAAAAGCCAATGAGGCAGTAGTGGCAGCAAATACAAAAGCGACCGGGTAAAGCCAAAGGAAATTGGGTAGAATAACTTCCACTCGTTTTATGGTTATACAGAAAATCTACAAGAGCGACTACTGGGCATACTCCGTACTCTTTGACATATGGATTTGGAGAAATGGTACAGTCGAAGATCGAAATCCCTCGTATCGAAGTATCACCTATGCTTTTGAGATGAATCAAGAAATAAAGAAAGAGTCACTCGACTTGCTTTACCAAATAAGAGACAAAACTGCCACATAAAAACCTAAATAACGATGAAGAATCTCCAAGTATTATAATTCAAAGTAAAAGGAAGAGCAATCAAGAAAGGAGATCTAGTTTTGAGAAGAGTAATGGCCAACACTGTAATGAACCGTATTTTACGTATCGGAAGATCGTAAAATATTATTTTTAAATTCATATGAAGTCATATGACTCCGTAACTTTGGGAAATAATGACATTCCCTATATTTAGAATTTTTCTAGACGATTTTACCCCTGAAAAATTATAACGCTATAACTTGCGATAGAAGCAAAACTAGCATCCGAGACCACTTCATAATAGGGATTTGGATTTTCTAGTTAGGGGATATGGTTGTTTGAAGATTGGCAGTTTTTGGAGTAGCTGAGTGGGTAATCAGTAAGTTTGGAGGAAAGTCCACTAATCCATTTCGTGTTTGGAGGCTATATTAGGCTAAACCATCGTCTCCAAAATACTTTTACCTCTTTCTAAATGGATCTAAGCCTCCATTAACTCATTCTTCACCCAAAACCATCTCTGTTCTCCTCCAAATCAAGTCTAAATCGTACATTAAATATAGATTAACAAGAGGATTCACTAGAGTTCTTCAAATCTACATTTTTGGGAAAGAAAACTTAGGTATTGGCTGTTGAATTTCGGATTTACCTCGATTTGCATGCAAAACTTAGATTTTGGAAGTTTTAGGGAGTGATTTTTCATCTCTCACCTTACTATATTTGTATCTATAAGTTTTGACAACTTTTAAACCCAGTTCTAAAGTTAAAATAATGTTTTAGGACTGTTTTTAAATGAAACCTGAAGTAAAAACTAATTTAAAATGTTTTAAAGTATTCAAATCATGTTAATTTGATGTATGATTGCCTTGATATGTGTTGCGCTATGTTAGAGCCAAATTATACGATGATTTTCTATGGATTGTTGTACATTTGCATGTTTGAATGTTGTTGGTATGCAAGGTGTTTGCTTGTATGCTTATATGGTTTAAAACGCTCATCGGAAAAACTTAGAGTTAGGAATTGTGATACCGGGCTTCTATGGATTGACTAGACGTTGTTGAGGGTTGTATCGTTGCATACGGAATGTACAATGGTTGAAGGACAGAGCATAGTGGCGAATTTGATGCAAAAACAAAAGTTTAAATCAACACGGTGTTTTGTTCTGATGGACTTGGTTCGGCATTGGTTGGCTCGGCTTGGACTTTGGACTTTGGAGGAGTTGGCTCGGGGTGAGGATAGTCTGGCATTGGAGAAAGACCAGATAACATTTGCTGTCCAGTGGTCTCATAGGAGAGTGGACATCATTTCCTATCCGATGATGACGTGGAGGACCGGGCATCATTTATTGTCCGGTAGTGGCAAGGGAGAAGAAGATAGCATTTTCTATCCGGTTGTATCTTTGGTTACCGAACAACATTTTATGTCCAGTAATACCATAAGAGACCAGTAGACTTTATTGTCTGGAGGGGCTATACCTCGGTATCAAACAAGGAAGGGTACTTGGGGTTGCATCATGGCATGTTGGGGTGACTTCGGGGCAGGACTTGGGACACTTGGTGGTCTTAGGAAGTAGGCTTGGAGTAAGGGCAGATGACTCCAGAATGACTCGGGATGACATTGGATCTTGTGTGGCGATTAACAAGGCAATGTTGGGATGCTTTGGCATGATGACGCCGCCGACAACGATGACTTTAGAACCTTGGTACGATGGCTCTATGACTAATGATGGGTGTCTAGAGGCATTCCGTAGATGACGACTTAACGATGGGAGTCATGACAGTGATCCACAAGGGCAAGCTGAATGATGGTGGCTTGTGAGTAGGATTTGCGACCGTGTCCTACTATGGAAATAGCCTTGATGGAATAATAATTGATTTCTTCTATGGAGACGCCTACAAAGGGATCGTTGATAACTTGGAGGCTTCTAGTGTGCTCACAAAAAGGGGTATGCAGGGACGCCAACTTGGATTTGCGATTATGCACGGATCTTGCAATAGTAGATTACCCAATGCTTTGCGATGGTGGGCTTGGTTCCTAGCCTTTTGGAGTGTTATGTCTTACACTCGTTCTTACCATGAGTCACGACAGAAAGAAACACATGATACTTCCTAACGACAATAGAGCTAAGCAAAAAACAGGCTTAAGGTTACATCATTTAACTAGATCTGAGCCCTCTCCATTAGAATCAAGGCTACATAAAGCAAATGTTGTATGTAAGAGGATAGAGTAGAATGCTTTGGTTGCATCAAGTCGCAAAGGCCAAACAGAAACACTAAACTGAGGCATAAAGACTAATAAATGAGGTTTTGAGCTAGGTATACTCACATTCTGTCAAAGTCTATAGAAAAAGGTTTGTACAAGCACATACTGGGGAGCTACCTAGACAACGCCATACAGAGCTGAAAGCACTCCACTAGAGCTATATATAGGATCACCCAAGATATGCTTCAAACATAAACTCAATCCCACAGGCAAATGACAAATGTGAAGCTCTCCCCTTCTCAAACTCTCGTCTGCAAAAGCCAAGGAAACAATTCGAATAGTAAATGTAACGACCCGTAAATTTTAGTGTTTTTATTTATTTAATTAATTGAATTTTTGGTGAAATTTTAAACAATAAAATTTTGAAATAAAAATTTAATATTTGGAATGCGTCTGTTTTAACATAGCAACTGGTAAATTTTCATGAGAAAATTTGGAAGTTTATTTTCTAAGTGTAATTTTATTCCAATTTATATCAGTTAAAATTGATGATAATAAAATGTTTTCCAAACCTGAATATTTTTACAAAGAAAATTTGTAAATCATCTTCTGAGTGAGACGTCATCTTTCGTTTCGTCAAATTTGGACATCTATTGCTCCGTTCATCTTATTTTTGGTAAATTGACAACATTTTCGGTACCGATTATCGACTTTTGACCGGATGATCGTGCCACTGATATTTGTATATCATTTTGATCGTCTCATCGTGCTGATCACTGCGGTATATTCAATTCTGTGTTTTGAAGTCCGGTACACAGCGGAATCCACGAAACCGGTAACCGTATCGGTACCGGATCCGTGAACTTTTATTTTCTTTTGCGTTTCAAACTTTGAACCGTGACAGCCAAGCAACAAATAAATTGATGTACTTATTTTTTCTGAATCAATGTCTAGCCGTGCTTTTAATCTTTTCCAGGAATTTATATTTGCTGTTGCTTTCAAATTTTGAACCTGCTCCAACTTTTCACCTTCAAACTCTTAACACGTGGCCTTCCTTCTTCATTGTTTTATTCACAAAAAAAAATTTGTATACAAGACAACATATATATTACATTGTGCCTGCTCATCTTCATGCCTGATCCACCCACTTTCGTTTCCTCTAAATAAATAAATAAAAAAATTATTTTTGCAAAGCCGACCTCAGCCTCGCCCAGATCACAAGCTTCCCACCTTCAGCCGATCACGCAACACACCTCGTCTTTCTCCTCCACGTCCCGGACCGCGCTTCCAGATCCGGCAGCAACCCATCAGCCACCCCGTGCTCCGCCTCAAACCTCCACGCCTCCTCCCCTCCATCCCGATGGTGCCGCAAGAAGCGAGCATCTTTCTTCCCTTACCGTTCCTCTAGCTTGTAGCCAAGAGCAACCCTGTATATATATATGGTGAGTAATATTTTTGTTTTGCAAATTATTGGTTTTAAATATATATAGCATTGTTTAATTCATAAAGTATATATATAATATGTTCGTATCTTATCTTATATAAAGGCATATATTGGTTTATTTATTTATTTGTAAAGTTTATATATATATAAGTTTAAGTTGTTTTATATAAGTTATATTAGTATTTTTTTTCTTCCATATCGGCTCATATAAATCTTAACAGTATTAGTGTGTTAGGTCTGTGATATGAAGTTAAAAATAAGTACTATATACTAGTTATATATGTTATCCGTTATTATGTTATTTCGATAGTTTGTATTGCACTTACGTATATAAGTTGGTTTATATCCTATTTTGTATATATAATATAAGAAGTTAGTATATTTAAGGGTGGTTATATCTAATGTCAAATATTTTATATATAAAGTATATTTTACTTTACGTAAGTTATATTTTGTTTGTTGCGGTTATGTAGTAGTTATATAATAGCATATATATAGTTTACAACATTTATCTGGGTGCGTGTATATATATTATGTTAAATTTTATAAATTTTGTAATATGGTAATATTATATTTTATATGATTTATACTAATAATAGCCTACGAGTAATATATGTATGCTGTTTATGCAGAGCTTTATATAAAGATGTGTTGTTTTATATATTAATATATATGGGTTTAGCTTATATATATATATATCATTCACTTACGTGTATATATATTTGTTTATATATATTTTGTATGTAAGTCTATATATGCAGTAATATATAGTTTGATTTTTGTTAGCTTAAATATATAATATGGGTTCATACTGTTATATAATGCAAAGGCTAAAGTTATATATATAAAAAAAAGAATCTTCATTATATATGTACAGAATAGTTGTTATTTTAAAATGTATGTATATATTAATATGTTTGAATCTGGTTTACATTATTATTGTACTGTATATATATGCCGGTTTAAGTGTTATAGTTATAATACATTAGTTTACGAAAGTATATTATTTTGATTTTGTCGACAAATTTGTTCACAAAATATTTGTATTTCCAAAACTTGTATAGATTGTTAGCTTACATTTTTTCTATGTTGGCCTGCTTACTTTTGTACTAAAGTATATACATTTAATGTTATTACAATATGAGGTGATGGAACATATTATATATAATATAAGTTGTCTGTTAATATATGTTAAGTATGTAGTATAAGTTGATCTTTTGTTATATAGTATATATATTGTTCTGAGTTATATATTTTATAAGTTATATAAATGTATATATTTTATTTTATGAGTATGGGATTTAATATACATTTGAAATTTAATATATGTTTTAAACTTATTTTAGAGGAATAATATATATTTAGTTCAATTTATATCAACTGAGTCTAATCGTTCTCATCGATTTTCCATTATCAGCCTTGTTCGTCCAATTCGCATTCAATCTTATTTTTGCTTTGGAATTCGCAGCTTATCTGTTGTCTATTATCTCTAGCCTCGAAAGTGAGCAATCACTTACGATTAATGTTCTTATATTTATTAAATTTGATTTCAATTGAAATGTCAATTGAAATATGCTGCTGTTAGTTATTTCCATTGTTATATATATGTCATTATCTTTATCTGTTCACCTGTGACATCTGACACCATTATCTGTTATCTATATTGTTGATATATGCCTGTTGCTGTTGTTATTTTATTATCATATATGTTATCACTCTGCAAGTTCCCTATTAGTATAGAATCACTATGGGTTGAAATGATACATACCCGAACGATCTGTAGAATAAGAGAAAATCGTTATGGGTTGAAATGATAAACCCAAGCGATTTTCATTGAATTGAATTTGGGATTGCGGGTTGAAAGGATATATACCCGTATATATATATTTTAAATTTCGGATTGAAATGATAAATATCCATATCACTTGACCATAGGATAGAAAATTATATACAGGCACCGTTGGTCTATATATAAACGTTTTGAAAATGATTTCTATGGTTTTGGAAAGAAATATATGGTTTTGATAAATATTGATTTTAAAGATTCATTAAAGTTGATTTAATAAAGTTGATAAATAATATGTTTAAGTATTTTTTTAATATCTATATTTTTGAAATATAGAATTTATAATGATTTGAAATTGATTGAATTTTTTTTTAGAATTATACTTAAATAAGTTTGATTTAAAATGTATTGAATTTGAAGTTTAAAGAAGTGATTTACAACTTGAAATTTGAAAAGGTGACTTAAATGGATATTTCAAACGTATAAATATTTAAATGAGATATTTTGTTTATTTAAATTGTAAATTGAAATTGTATTCAAATGTTATGGAAATGTTAAGTTATTATTTCAAAACTAAATAATTGTAAAGTGAATTTGATATGTCTATAAATTTATCGAATTTAGTTTCGAAATGTTGAATATTTAAAGCTTTGAAATATATTAAAAATTGAAATGGCTTATTTTATGGTTCAAATATGTATTTGAAATCGATAATTTGAAATGGTTTATTTAGAAGCTGAATCGAGTTGAAACTGATGATTTGAGATTTGATTAAATTAAATTTTTGGAATTCGAGTTAATTTGAATCGATTTGTGAAATTTGAGGAAACTAATTTATTTTATAACGAAATTTTAATATCTAAACTGTTTAAAAGGAAAGTGTTATGATTGCCAAAATACTATGATTTCCAGACTATGATTTCGGAAGCATTATAACTTTGACAAGTAATATGATTTTGAAAATGGATATATTTGAAGTGAAATGATATCGTATTAAATTGGGTTTTGAGATGATAATGATATTTTGGTTCTGAAGTATAAACTATTTTGAAATGACCACGGTGTTATAATAACGATTGGTTGGCAAAGAGACCGGGATCGGATATGGACATACTCTCTGTCGATACCGAAAACCACTTTGACAACCGTGTACGCAGTGGAGATTCCAGAATGAAGTAGGATGGTGGTGGCGTTCTTAAGGTATGTTACGTGGACCCAACTCCCGTGAGTTGGCATAAGGTGGCTAAAACAGGAGCGATCTCGGACCAGTGAGGTAGCACCTCTTCTCGGACGCATTTCTTCGATATTTTACTCTTACTTGTGATTTGACTAGATGGCCATCCTCCTATTTGGGAATGTTGTTCGAGGTGGACGATAGTGGCTGCTATGCGCTCCATCAGTCCGTGTGCATAATTGGTATATCTACCCTGGCATTGCCTAGTTGTGCCGTGTCACCTACCATATCGAGCTTTACTACGATTATGATTTTAAGATCTGACCGCGTTAATGTTCTCCATCCCCTTAACGCTATTTTTCGATATGATTATACTTTACTTATTTAGACACTATTATAATAGCGAATATTACTACATAGTAAATAGTTTAACGGACCCTTAGAGGATGGTTATCCCAAACATCCTTTAAGTTACTTGTATTCCAGTTAATATTTCACTTGAGTTGGATTTATTGAATATAAGAATGTTAATCCTGACTCGAGTGTATTGTGTTTTGCTTTACACTCGGGTTAGACTGAGTGATACAGCATTTGAGACTCACCTTTGGAGTTGGAGCTTCGCTTGGAGATCCAGCTATCTATCGATCTTGCTTTCAGTTATTCAGTTGATTCCAGTGATGTATTCAGATCTTGTATTTTATTATTGTATTGAGACATCTATTGTATTCGAGACTTCTGTTGTATCTTGTCTAACTCTGTTATATATATAGTAGCTTCATGAACTACTATCCTTTTGTTACCGCTGCATTATTGTTATATTACTCTGTGTCTGTGATCTATAATTATTTTATTTACTGTATATGCTGAGTTTTGCCAAATTTTATTTACAACGCGGTATTTTGAGCAATTCAACTCCGGCATGAGTGTCTACCTATACACTTATAATAGATGCGAATGGTCCAAAATACTGGGTCGTTACATGTGGTATCAGAGCTCTGGTTTTAGGCAAAACTCAGCATATGTAGTAAATTCGATTACAGAATCACTTTCGTTCGAGCTTGAATTCCTTCTTCTTTGACTCGGTTCCTTTGAATTTTGAAACGTTCACTTTGGTTCCAAAGTCCATTCGTGTCTTTTGATTCTGGAGTATCCCATAACTCCACTTCGAATGATCTCTATAATAAAATCGGCGGTCTCGCCAATCTTCGAATAATTGTACTGAGGTGAAACTCCTTTACAATCGGTATTGATTCACCGGAGATTTCTGTATCCTCGGTTTACGATGCTGCTATCTTATGCTATACCCGAATTCTACCTATGGTAATCGAATGTCGATTTGCTTCAGAATTCTACATCGATCTTATCTATGAAGTCACAGTTGACCCGGTTAAGGTTGTCGTGATTTATACAACTTTATCCATCTTCCTGTTTGAAATGCAATCATCTAACCTTCGTTTCGAGCCTATCTATTTTAGATTAGAATTCTCTTTGATTAGAGTCCCTCTATATTTGGATCTCTATCCTTGTGTTGGAATCCAATTCTGGAATTATCAAGTGAGGAAGTGTATTTGTAAATTTATATTAAAAATAATTTAAATTGCGTTGTTTGAGTTGTTGATGTTGATTTGGGTTTTCGATCGATTCGTCTGATCAGCGATATCGATAGGATTTCCAAAACACTTGAACAGAGCAAACTGACACAATATTATTTTCAAATTTGGTAAATGAAATAAATTTGTATGATTATATTTCAAATATATAAGTATAATTTTATGGAATTTAATAAGTTAATTAAAATGGTTGTTTGAATGATAATATTTGATTTTCATTTATTGTTTAAAATGAATTTACAAACATGGTTTATAAATTGATTTGAAATTAAATGAATTTAAAATTAAGAATTTGAGAATTTAAATTTTCGAAAAATTTCAAACTTTGGTTTTAAAGTTTTTAAATGTATATTATCTAAGGTATTTTCGAATAGAAATGGTTTTCAAAGAATTTTAAATGATTAAATCAGTGTTCTCCTCTTTTGTTGCTGGAAAATAATTTCGGTGATGGCGGCCGCATCATCGACATTCATTTTCGAGTTTCGAAGTAGAGAGACCAATCTGTAACTTTGCTACACTTTTGCTTTGGAAAATAAATTGATTTAAATTTCTAAATTATAACTTGATTTATAACATATATTGTTATATGATTTATAGATCTGATTGGATATATATAGTATATATATTTATCTCTAAACTGTTTAAAGATAATTGGAAATTTAAAAATTCTTAAATTTATGATTTATAGATGATTTCAGTTATAAAATGAAACCAAATTTTGGAATAAATATTTAAACTTGTAATAATTGAATTGGAAAATTTTATCTGTATAATACTCAATTACATGCTAATGCAACTTACCGAAATCATTCAAAGGTTGAATATGTAATTGGATAATATACAATATAAAATGACCTTTATAAATAAAATTTGAGTGGTTATAATAAAGGTTATACACTTAAATTTTAGTTATAAATATTAATTGAAATAAATAGAATAATGAGTTAATTGAATAATAGATGAGACAAATAAATTTGTTTGAAGGAATTAATAAATTGAAATTAGATTAACCTACGGAAATACCTTGAATTTAAAATCAATTTTTAATATAAATTAATTTAAATTGAAATTTTTAAGGTTTAAATTGATTTATGTGGTTTAAATATATGTGATAGGGCATATTAAGTGGAATAAAACTTAATAATAATTTGGAATAAAAGAATTAAATTTGTTGAATAAAATAAGAGTATAATAAATGAATATACAAATTGATGATTTAGAAATGGTTAATTAAGGATGAATAGACAATAAGATAATGAATTTAGAAATAGATGGATTGATTTAACATAGGTGAACTCAAATGGAGTAAACCAAATTATTGAATATTGATTAGTTTAATTTGAAATTTATATAGTTTTAAATCAGTTGTTTATTTTGTTTTCAAAGCCAATTTTCTTTCTGGTTGGTTCTATTCTCCTACCTCCTCCCTTTTCGGGGACGAAAAGTTTTGAGTGGGGGAGAGTGTAACGACCCGTAAATTTCAGTGTTTTTATTTATTTAATTAATTGAATGTGACGACCCGGAATTTCGAGCAATATCAATTTAATAATTTATGTTAAATATTAAATTGATCTGATATATTTTTGAATTATAAACTTGAATTGATATTTTCTTCTGATAAATATCATATTGGTGAGTTATATCTTTTAAAACTAATAAATGATTTTCTGTTTATAACAGATATATATATATATATATATATTGGTATATATCGTAGACAGGTAAGTTCTGTTTTAATTTTAATTGATAAATTTTGTTTTCAAATTTCTTATATATATATTCTAGAGATTTGGAAATTATTATTTATTTAAAAATGAGTTTTTTTCAAAGCTATTAAATTCATAAATATAGTGTTTTAAATATTTTAGATTAATGTTTAAATTGTCTAGAACTATTTCTGACTTTGGTTTAAATTTATATTTATTAACAAAAGGGTTTTGTTCTATTTTCTTTTCTTTTAAAATATTGCTTGTTAAAAATTTTAGTTTAAAATGTATATATGTTATAAATTCAATTTTTGTCAAATGATATTCTAGTGTATATTATAATATAGGTAATGTGAATGAAAGAATAATTTCTTTGTTTAAATTATTTTTAAATTTGATAAGTGAACTTTTATAATATAAATAAATAAAATGTTCAAAATAGGGATACGATATGATAATACGCATAACAAAAACACATGTTAAAATAACAATAAAACAAATATACCAAGTAATCAAACAACATCCATTACACTTTATAAATATACTAGAGTAACATTTTAAATTGTTAAAATGTAAAACAAGCCTGCATAGTCAATTGAACCAAGAAAAATATAACTAAAGTTGTACAGGATAACATCAAAACAAATGGAGGGTTCGAATATAAACATGCCTGCAATACTTAAGGAAAACAAAAGCAAATATAAAAGAAAGAGGAAACATACCTGTAGCTTGAGAAAGAAGTCTCAGGCAAGTTATAAAATATAGATAAGTATGGTAATGGAAGCATCATGGTACAAAGCAATTAATGCTAGTCATGCAAACATCTCCTCTAGCTCACAATATGTATTCGCAGCCTCCATTCTTTACAAAAAAAAAAAATCTCTGACAAAAAAATAAAGAAAGAAAAATAATATACAAACCCTGTTTGAACTTCAGCCTGTAACCTTTCTTTTATATACATCAAACTGGAGCCATCTTCTTCTATCACCTTCCATCTTCATTCGAACTGAAAACAAAAATAAGTAAACTCCATTTTTAAGGCTTAAACAAATCTTCACCTAAACATCAAACAATTTCAACTAAAACAAAGAAGCAAGATGGTTGACAGGATGATCAAATTGGGAAGCACTTTCCAGTTTTCTCAGAATTTCCAAAACTGTTACAAACAAGAAGTTCTATTCTTTTATCAACCTGGTGAGTAACATCACATTTTTAAACCTAAGTATGGTTATGGTTTATGCTAATTTTCTGTGATATATACTGTATTGTATATGCTTATCTTCTGTGCACATGAATGTATATAGGAGTGTAAACTGTTGTTTTATACCACCACAGTCTTTTGATTTCCAGGTTCCTAATCTTGTCAAAATTCAATATCTCATTATCTAATCTAAGTTGAGGTATAAGTTCCAAACGAAATCTGTTTGTTTTGTCAATAATTAAAGCTTTAAAAAAAATTGTTTAAGTTAAACAAATTTGTATTGTCTCTAGAAATTAAAAACAACAGAGCAATCTTAAAATAGTCAAAATTTAATTATCATGGATTATGGATTCAGGTATATGAATCAAATACATGAACAAAAATATGATTTTTAACACTAGAATCCTAATTTATAGTTTGGGATTAAGGGTGCAGTTCTAGTTTGAACAGAAAATGGTTATGTGAGGATTTCTGGTGATCTACCTGATTGGGGAAGTCGGGGTTTCTTCTGGTTGTAGTGGAATGATCGGAGACTATGGTAAAAATGTCAGGGAGTCGATCGAAGCACGGTGGAGGTGGTGGTTGTTCTTTTTTGTCGGGAACCCTAGTTTGAGTTGTGTCAGATGATTTAGATCGTTCGCCTACCCTAGTGTATCGAGTTTAACGAAACTCGAGAGAATGGTAGCAGGGAGGTTGGCGATGGTGTTGCAGGAGTTCCGGGGTCGCTGATGGTCGGAGTGTCGTGGACGAGGTGGGTTCCAGACTTCCGATGATGGTTCCAGTTTGGGTGTATTAGCTCGAATTCGATTTCGACTTAGGAATGACGATCTGATGATCGAGTTGGGGTAGAGGAGTGGTTTTGGATGTGGAACGATCATCACTGGTGATCGGAGGTGACTGGGGGCAACGTGCACGTGCACGGTGTGTTTTGGCGATAGTTGTTTGGGTAGGTTGTGGAGCAGAGGAGTTACTCGAGTTGAACTCGAGAGATTTCAGTGTTGGACTCGAAGAAATATGGGTTTGGGCTCGAGTCAACTTGTAGATGGCTCGGGTATATTTCGTTTACAGGTTGTAAACCTGTAAGTTTTAAAAAAAATGTAAACAGATAATTAAAACTAAGTTAAATTCAAATTCTAGTTGGGTTCAAATGGAGTTTGGATCTCAGTTTTTAAATATAATAAAGTTTTAAATTTGTTTTTAACTTTTTTAAGTTAAGTTGGTATTTATTCTAAATCCTAAATTTTAAGTAAATTTAAAAGTAAATTGTGGTTGAATACTTTATTAATGATAATTAAATCATTAATATGAATAAAGTTTTATCTTAAATTTAATTAGAACTTAATGATTTGTAATTCATTAAATTAATAGGATAATTAATTGGATAAAGATTAGATGTTAATTAATGATTAGGAATTAATTAATCAAGTAATTAAAGTTAATTAAGTTACAGTTAGAACTTAAATTAATTTAATAATTAGTGGTTAATTAATGGTTTATCAAAGATAAATTAACTTGTAATTATAATGGTTAATCTAAGTATAAATTCTTAAGAAGGAAATTAAAAATTATTTATAGTTAATGAAGGTCATTAACTTAAAATTTGTTTAATAAATAATTATTATGATAATTGTAATAATTAATTAGATTTATTAATTAAAGATAATCATTTATGAAATGTTTAAGTATAATTACATAATAGAAGTAATTAAAGGAATTTATTACCTAGTATAATTGAGTTTAATCTGATTTGTTAAGTTAATTAATTAAGTTTAATTAATTTAAATTTATCATTGGATAATTTAATAAGTAATTGCTTAATGTAATTTATAAAGTATAATTACGTGAAGAAGTAATTAATGGAATTACTATATGTAATTAATTGAGGATGATTTAGTATGATAGTAATTTGGATTAAATTACTTTGTGAAATTTATCAAGGGATTAATTGAGATAATTAATTAAGGAGTAATTAATTTATCAAATAGAGTAATTAAGGGTAGTTAATTACTGAATGGGATTAATCAAGACTGATTAATAAATATGGTTTAATTAAAGATTAATTTCTTAATGGAATTAATTTAAATGGAATAATTAAATCAAGAATGTAATTAGGAATCATTAATTTCTATAATTAATGATATAATTAGGGATGGATTAATTAGGATTAATTAATCAATAATAAGTGATTTTGAGTAATTAATTAATTGTAAGTAATTAAGGATATATGTAATTAATTATGGTTAATTAATAAATAGAGTAATTAAAGGTTAATTACTATATTTGGTTATGGAAAATTAATTTGTGAAATTAATTAAAGAATAATTACTTGAATGTAATTAAAGGATAATTAATCCAGGATGACTAATTAAGATGGAAATCTAGAGAATGATTAATTAATTGATTTGTAATTAAATAATGGTTATGTATGCAGGATTTATAGAATGAAGTAATTAATTTAATTTACTTTAAATTAATTAGAGATAGATAATTAATTTAATTCATTTTAAATTAATTATAAATGATGTGTTTATGAATCATTGCTTATGTATTGATGGATGATATTGATTTCCTCGAATGGTTTGAAATCTCAGATATGAGATAAATAATCCTGTGTGATATGGATTGACTATTTATGATGATATTGTAGATTATCTATCTGTGATATTGTGAATTATCTATCTGTGTGTATATAGATAATGAAATGCATTGTTTTAACTTTAAAACAACTTGGCCTTAAAAGACACGGTTTGGATTTCGATGAGACCGGGATCGGGTTTCCGTATACCGGGATTCCAGGTCTGGAGACCCGAATACCACATCGATCCAAAATAACGTTAGGTTGTGAAATTCAAATGGAGCAAGTGAAGACTCGAGGTATAAGAACTATACGTCAGTATAACTCTGTGGGTGATTCCGTAATGAGTTGACGAAGATAGTACTTATAGATTCGAGATGGTGATTCAGAATGCAAGGGTTATTGTCGTTAACTCTGAGGGTGATTCCAAAATGAGTGTAACGAGATAATGCCTTCGGTTTCGTTCGAACCCGGAACGAACTTGTATGGATTGAATGCTTTCAGCACATCGTCAGGTGGACGATGAGCATTCTAAGTGATGAGTTCTATTCAGGTAATCGTGACCTCAAGCCTCATCAACCGGGAATGGCTAAAACAGGGGAGGTGCAGCAAGGCTTCGTGGGTAGCACCCACTTGAGAGCGAGATACACCCCTGTCTAGAGTCCCTTTTTATTCGATTGTGTGGGCGGTTGAATAGCTACAACCGCCGGGGTTGTCTTGTTTGGGACTGTCCAGTAAGGGATGGTTCCGGCCTTGTGTTGCAGGGGAGCGGGCGTACTCCTCGGTATGGTGATCTAGGCCACGTACTGTGACGGGCGGTACCCCAGTAGCCCAGCCATTGTTGGAAACCCATTTTTCCTACGTGACCTTACGGTTTTGATTGTATTACCCACTTTGTGGCTAGTATGCTGGAATTTAATCATGTAACAATTTCGGCTATTTCTTATTTACTTGAAAACCCTAGACACTATTATAATATCACTGGATTTCCTATGAAATGTTTGGTTAGCGTAAGGTAAAAACTTTTCCATGTTTATGTGTGGGAAGTCTTACGTGATACCTTTTATTTTCAAATGATTTTCAAAGTTAAACAACTTTAACCTGTTACTCATACCAGACCCATGTCTGACCCGAAGTTTATTTCTGTTTTTCATAAACTCTCGGGTACCCAAATTTTTACGGGTAGTCAAGGGATTCAGGTTTAGCTTTGACGTATTCTGGAGGAGCAATGGAGCAAGAGGCTTCAGCGTGTAGATATTTAGTGATTCCACTGTGATTAGAGTTTATTCTATATTCCGCTGTGTTGTATCGCTGTGATGTGTGAGTTGTATTAACTAGACAAGTGTTTATAACTGTCTAGTATGTGTTGTATATTTTGTGTAACTCTGATGTATATGATACTATGTATTAATTTATGTGATATATTATATTTTATTCGTTCCGCTGTTGAGATTCTGATGTTGTTTTCTTCTTCTTCTCTTTCTTTCTACTTTCTCACCTCTTTCTTTTCTTCAAAACGATACGATTTCCTGGGCGTAGGAAGTCGGGTCGTGACAGGTGGTATCAGAGCACTAGGTTGAGCGAATACCTAGGCTCTTAAGTGATTTCTTTCCTGAGAGAGCGTATTTGTTAGTGAATATAAAATTGTTTTATATTGTGTTGACTCATCGGTTAGGTGTTTATAGATTTTGATCGGTGTGTGGGACGCCACAATATCGATAGGAATTTCTAAACTCTTAACAAGGTAAACCGACACAATATTGTTTTAAAATAGGGTAAATGAAATAATTTTACCCAAATTATTTTTGTATATAAAAGAAATGATTTTCCGAAAATTTTTATAGTTATGTATGGTTGCTTGATTGTTAGGAAATGATAATATTGAACGATTATCATTGTCATTGGGAAAATTTAATAAGAATTGGAATTTAATCAATAGTCAAGAAATAAATTCATATAACCAAATGGAATTTTGTAAATGTGAATTATAAATGTGATTTGCAATTGAAATTGAAATAAAATTCCAGGGTAATGTTTGAATAGAAATTGGATGGATCTGGAATTTTGAGAAAATATAAATTCTTTTGGATTTGGAAGTGTTTTCAAAGGTTCTGGAAAAAAAAATATATGGTATTATTTCTAGGATATTTTTGAGTTGGATTTGAAATCTGGAAAGATTTAAAATTTAAAATATTTGAGATGTTTAAAAGAAATAAAAGCATTTGAACTCTTTCGGTTGTTAGAAAATAACGTCGGTGATGACTGCAGCATCATCGATGTTCATTTTCGAATTTCCGAAAAAAAATGTTTGCTACCAAATTATTTTAAATTGGAATTGTTTGTGAACTGGGTTTGGTTTTGAAATTCAAAAGAATATTTGAATTGCCAAAGAATTTTGGATATAGTTGATTTCAAAGGTGATTTTGTACTTTGGAAATTGCTTAAACTCTGGGAGTAAATTTAAAATGTTGTGGAATAAATAGGGTTTGGAAAACTTAAAGTTTGAATTAAATTGGAATGTAACTAAATCGTGTCAAATGAAAGTGAAGTGTAGAATTAATAGAAGTGGACTGGAAGTAATAAGTGTTGGGAAACAAAATTTATTTATTGAAAACTAAATTTATGAATAAACAAACAAATTTATAATTGAGTGGTAATGGATAGAAGTCAGTGTTTTGTTAACATCTGGAGATTTAGTTTGGTATCGACTGTATTCCTGGAGTGATACCGATGGTTTAACTTAGTAGTAGGATGGTTTTTGGAGGAACTTCTGAGTTTATTTTGGATCTGTTGAACCATATTTTCGGAATAGTTGGGAGGCTTACCAGTTGTGATTTCTGACTGATGGTTGCAAAGCCTAAGTCCATCACAGTTGGTATTAGTGGGAGTTTGTGCTTGTGTGAATCATCTATATTTCCATCTACTCCCATATCAGAGTTGTGCAGCGGAAGCAGTTGGGAGTGCGATTGTTTTTCTTTCCTGGAGAGGAAAAGTTGTTTTCTACGGATGATGTAGGGGTGGTGTTCTTGATTCTGGCTGATAGGGAGAAGATCGTCTACTGGATTGTTTTTAGATTCAGATTGTTCTGGAAGGCATCAGCGGAGACTTAGCTGATTGGTAGTGATGAAAGCAGATTTGAATCGTCCGAAAAGTTTGGTGGATAAGGGACGAAGGAATTTGGATTTCAGAATCGGAGATTTGATTCTGAATGAGTTTTCTCTGATTGAAGGAGCTATATAGTTTGGTAAGTCTGGGAGATTAGTTCCGAGGTGTTCTGGATTTTTCTCTGTGTTCTGGAGAAGTTAGTGTTTGTTCTTCTGGAGTGAATTGCCAGTTTAGATAGCCGTGATCCGTTGTGTTTCATGTATCTCTGAGGGAGTACATGTGAGATTTTATTTCTGGTTTTGGGAACAAGCAGTTTAGGAGAGTTGGTTGTGAGTCTGACTCGTCTGTAGTCTGATATCCTATCTTGTCTTATAATGTAGATCTAGATGAGTAGGAACTCCGTAGCTTAGTGATATTGACTGTTTGGATTTTATAGAGAGAGTAACCCGGTACTTATATTCGGGGAAACTCGAGAGAATCCTATTCGGAATTTTTGTCTGGATAAGTAGATTGTTTGATTGGATGCTATGGTTGTTAGCATTAATTGATGTATGCATGTGTTTTAAAATTAAATTTTAAATAAATTATTAAATTACCTTTGTTTTAAATTTCGGGGACGAAATTCTTTTAAGGGGGAAGGAATGTGACGACCCGGAATTTCGAGCAATATCAATTTAATAATTTATGTTAAATATTAAATTGATCTGATATATTTTTGAATTATAAACTTGAATTGATATTTTCTTCTGATAAATATCATATTGGTGAGTTATATCTTTTAAAACTAATAAATGATTTTCTGTTTATAACAGATATATATATATATATATATTGGTATATATCGTAGACAGGTAAGTTCTGTTTTAATTTTAATTGATAAATTTTGTTTTCAAATTTCTTATATATATATTCTAGAGATTTGGAAATTATTATTTATTTAAAAATGAGTTTTTTTCAAAGCTATTAAATTCATAAATATAGTGTTTTAAATATTTTAGATTAATGTTTAAATTGTCTAGAACTATTTCTGACTTTGGTTTAAATTTATATTTATTAACAAAAGGGTTTTGTTCTATTTTCTTTTCTTTTAAAATATTGCTTGTTAAAAATTTTAGTTTAAAATGTATATATGTTATAAATTCAATTTTTGTCAAATGATATTCTAGTGTATATTATAATATAGGTAATGTGAATGAAAGAATAATTTCTTTGTTTAAATTATTTTTAAATTTGATAAGTGAACTTTTATAATATAAATAAATAAAATGTTCAAAATAGGGATACGATATGATAATACGCATAACAAAAACACATGTTAAAATAACAATAAAACAAATATACCAAGTAATCAAACAACATCCATTACACTTTATAAATATACTAGAGTAACATTTTAAATTGTTAAAATGTAAAACAAGCCTGCATAGTCAATTGAACCAAGAAAAATATAACTAAAGTTGTACAGGATAACATCAAAACAAATGGAGGGTTCGAATATAAACATGCCTGCAATACTTAAGGAAAACAAAAGCAAATATAAAAGAAAGAGGAAACATACCTGTAGCTTGAGAAAGAAGTCTCAGGCAAGTTATAAAATATAGATAAGTATGGTAATGGAAGCATCATGGTACAAAGCAATTAATGCTAGTCATGCAAACATCTCCTCTAGCTCACAATATGTATTCGCAGCCTCCATTCTTTACAAAAAAAAAAATCTCTGACAAAAAAATAAAGAAAGAAAAATAATATACAAACCCTGTTTGAACTTCAGCCTGTAACCTTTCTTTTATATACATCAAGCTGGAGCCATCTTCTTCTATCACCTTCCATCTTCATTCGAACTGAAAACAAAAATAAGTAAACTCCATTTTTAAGGCTTAAACAAATCTTCACCTAAACATCAAACAATTTCAACTAAAACAGAGAAGCAAGATGGTTGACAGGATGATCAAATTGGGAAGCACTTTCCAGTTTTCTCAGAATTTCCAAAACTGTTACAAACAAGAAGTTCTATTCTTTTATCAACCTGGTGAGTAACATCACATTTTTAAACCTAAGTATGGTTATGGTTTATGCTAATTTTCTGTGATATATACTGTATTGTATATGCTTATCTTCTGTGCACATGAATGTATATAGGAGTGTAAACTGTTGTTTTATACCACCACAGTCTTTTGATTTCCAGGTTCCTAATCTTGTCAAAATTCAATATCTCATTATCTAATCTAAGTTGAGGTATAAGTTCCAAACGAAATCTGTTTGTTTTGTCAATAATTAAAGCTTTAAAAAAATTTGTTTAAGTTAAACAAATTTGTATTGTCTCTAGAAATTAAAAACAACAGAGCAATCTTAAAATAGTCAAAATTTAATTATCATGGATTATGGATTCAGGTATATGAATCAAATACATGAACAAAAATATGATTTTTAACACTAGAATCCTAATTTATAGTTTGGGATTAAGGGTGCAGTTCTAGTTTGAACAGAAAATGGTTATGTGAGGATTTCTGGTGATCTACCTGATTGGGGAAGTCGGGGTTTCTTCTGGTTGTAGTGGAATGATCGGAGACTATGGTAAAAATGTCAGGGAGTCGATCGAAGCACGGTGGAGGTGGTGGTTGTTCTTTTTTGTCGGGAACCCTAGTTTGAGTTGTGTCAGATGATTTAGATCGTTCGCCTACCCTAGTGTATCGAGTTTAACAAAACTCGAAAGAATGGTAGCAGGGAGGTTGGCGATGGTGTTGCAGGAGTTCCGGGGTCGCTGATGGTCGGAGTGTCGTGGACGAGGTGGGTTCCAGACTTCCGATGATGGTTCCAGTTTGGGTGTATTAGCTCGAATTCGATTTCGACTTAGGAATGACGATCTGATGATCGAGTTGGGGTAGAGGAGTGGTTTTGGATGTGGAACGATCATCACTGGTGATCGGAGGTGACTGGGGGCAACGTGCACGTGCACGGTGTGTTTTGGCGATAGTTGTTTGGGTAGGTTGTGGAGCAGAGGAGTTACTCGAGTTGAACTCGAGAGATTTCAGTGTTGGACTCGAAGAAATATGGGTTTGGGCTCGAGTCAACTTGTAGATGGCTCGGGTATATTTCGTTTACAGGTTGTAAACCTGTAAGTTTTAAAAAAAATGTAAACAGATAATTAAAACTAAGTTAAATTCAAATTCTAGTTGGGTTCAAATGGAGTTTGGATCTCAGTTTTTAAATATAATAAAGTTTTAAATTTGTTTTTAACTTTTTTAAGTTAAGTTGGTATTTATTCTAAATCCTAAATTTTAAGTAAATTTAAAAGTAAATTGTGGTTGAATACTTTATTAATGATAATTAAATCATTAATATGAATAAAGTTTTATCTTAAATTTAATTAGAACTTAATGATTTGTAATTCATTAAATTAATAGGATAATTAATTGGATAAAGATTAGATGTTAATTAATGATTAGGAATTAATTAATCAAGTAATTAAAGTTAATTAAGTTACAGTTAGAACTTAAATTAATTTAATAATTAGTGGTTAATTAATGGTTTATCAAAGATAAATTACCTTGTAATTATAATGGTTAATCTAAGTATAAATTCTTAAGAAGGAAATTAAAAATTATTTATAGTTAATGAAGGTCATTAACTTAAAATTTGTTTAATAAATAATTATTATGATAATTGTAATAATTAATTAGATTTATTAATTAAAGATAATCATTTATGAAATGTTTAAGTATAATTACATAATAGAAGTAATTAAAGGAATTTATTACCTAGTATAATTGAGTTTAATCTGATTTGTTAAGTTAATTAATTAAGTTTAATTAATTTAAATTTATCATTGGATAATTTAATAAGTAATTGCTTAATGTAATTTATAAAGTATAATTACGTGAAGAAGTAATTAATGGAATTACTATATGTAATTAATTGAGGATGATTTAGTATGATAGTAATTTGGATTAAATTACTTTGTGAAATTTATCAAGGGATTAATTGAGATAATTAATTAAGGAGTAATTAATTTATCAAATAGAGTAATTAAGGGTAGTTAATTACTGAATGGGATTAATCAAGACTGATTAATAAATATGGTTTAATTAAAGATTAATTTCTTAATGGAATTAATTTAAATGGAATAATTAAATCAAGAATGTAATTAGGAATCATTAATTTCTATAATTAATGATATAATTAGGGATGGATTAATTAGGATTAATTAATCAATAATAAGTGATTTTGAGTAATTAATTAATTGTAAGTAATTAAGGATATATGTAATTAATTATGGTTAATTAATAAATAGAGTAATTAAAGGTTAATTACTATATTTGGTTGTGGAAAATTAATTTGTGAAATTAATTAAAGAATAATTACTTGAATGTAATTAAAGGATAATTAATCCAGGATGACTAATTAAGATGGAAATCTAGAGAATGATTAATTAATTGATTTTTAATTAAATAATGGTTATGTATGCAGGATTTATAGAATGAAGTAATTAATTTAATTTACTTTAAATTAATTAGAGATAGATAATTAATTTAATTCATTTTAAATTAATTATAAATGATGTGTTTATGAATCATTGCTTATGTATTGATGGATGATATTGATTTCCTCGAATGGTTTGAAATCTCAGATATGAGATAAATAATCCTGTGTGATATGGATTGACTATTTATGATGATATTGTAGATTATCTATCTGTGATATTGTGAATTATCTATCTGTGTGTATATAGATAATGAAATGCATTGTTTTAACTTTAAAACAACTTGGCCTTAAAAGACACGGTTTGGATTTCGATGAGACCGGGATCGGGTTTCCGTATACCGGGATTCCAGGTCTGGAGACCCGAATACCACATCGATCCAAAATAACGTTAGGTTGTGAAATTCAAATGGAGCAAGTGAAGACTCGAGGTATAAGAACTATACGTCAGTATAACTCTGTGGGTGATTCTGTAATGAGTTGACGAAGATAGTACTTATAGATTCGAGATGGTGATTCAGAATGCAAGGGTTATTGTCGTTAACTCTGAGGGTGATTCCAAAATGAGTGTAACGAGATAATGCCTTCGGTTTCGTTCGAACCCGGAACGAACTTGTATGGATTGAATGCTTTCAGCACATCGTCAGGTGGACGATGAGCATTCTAAGTGATGAGTTCTATTCAGGTAATCGTGACCTCAAGCCTCATCAACCGGGAATGGCTAAAACAGGGGAGGTGCAGCAAGGCTTCGTGGGTAGCACCCACTTGAGAGCGAGATACACCCCTGTCTAGAGTCCCTTTTTATTCGATTGTGTGGGCGGTTGAATAGCTACAACCGCCGGGGTTGTCTTGTTTGGGACTGTCCAGTAAGGGATGGTTCCGGCCTTGTGTTGCAGGGGAGCGGGCGTACTCCTCGGTACGGTGATCTAGGCCACGTACTGTGACGGGCGGTACCCCAGTAGCCCAGCCATTGTTGGAAACCCATTTTTCCTACGTGACCTTACGGTTTTGATTGTATTACCCACTTTGTGGCTAGTATGCTGGAATTTAATCATGTAACAATTTCGGCTATTTCTTATTTACTTGAAAACCCTAGACACTATTATAATATCACTGGATTTCCTATGAAATGTTTGGTTAGCGTAAGGTAAAAACTTTTCCATGTTTATGTGTGGGAAGTCTTACGTGATACCTTTTATTTTCAAATGATTTTCAAAGTTAAACAACTTTAACCTGTTACTCATACCAGACCCATGTCTGACCCGAAGTTTATTTCTGTTTTTCATAAACTCTCGGGTACCCAAATTTTTACGGGTAGTCAAGGGATTCAGGTTTAGCTTTGACGTATTCTGGAGGAGCAATGGAGCAAGAGGCTTCAGCGTGTAGATATTTAGTGATTCCACTGTGATTAGAGTTTATTCTATATTCCGCTGTGTTGTATCGCTGTGATGTGTGAGTTGTATTAACTAGACAGGTGTTTATAACTGTCTAGTATGTGTTGTATATTTTGTGTAACTCTGATGTATATGATACTATGTATTAATTTATGTGATATATTATATTTTATTCGTTCCGCTGTTGAGATTCTGATGTTGTTTTCTTCTTCTTCTCTTTCTTTCTACTTTCTCACCTCTTTCTTTTCTTCAAAACGATACGATTTCCTGGGCGTAGGAAGTCGGGTCGTGACATTGAATTTTTGGTGAAATTTTAAACAATAAAATTTTGAAATAAAAATTTAATATTTGGAATGCGTCTGTTTTAACATAGCAACTGGTAAATTTTCATCAGAAAATTTGGAAGTTTATTTTCTAAGTGTAATTTTATTCCAATTTATATCAGTTAAAATTGATGATAATAAAATGTTTTCCAAACCTGAATATTTTTACATAGAAAATTTGTAAATCATCTTCTGAGTGAGACGTCATCTTTCGTTTCGTCAAATTTGGACATCTATTGCTCCGTTCATCTTATTTTTGGTAAATTGACAACATTTTCGGTACCGATTATCGACTTTTGACCGGATGATCGTGCCACTGATATTTGTATATCATTTTGATCGTCTCATCGTGCTGATCACTGCAGTATATTCAATTCTGTGTTTTGAAGTCCGGTACACAGCGGAATCCACGAAACCGGTAACCGTATCGGTACCGGATCCGTGAACTTTTATTTTCTTTTGCATTTCAAACTTTGAACCGTGACAGCCAAGCAACAAATAAATTGCTGTACTTATTTTTTCTGAATCAATGTCTAGCCGTGCTTTTAATCTTTTCCAGGAATTTATATTTGCTGTTGCTTTCAAATTTTGAACCTGCTCCAACTTTTCACCTTCAAACTCTTAACACGTGGCCTTCCTTCTTCATTGTTTTATTCACAAAAAAAAAATTATATACAAGACAACATATATATTACATTGTGCCTGCTCATCTTCATGCCTGATCCACCCACTTTCGTTTCCTCTAAATAAATAAAAAAAATTATTTTTGCAAAGCCGACCTCAGCCTCGCCCAGATCACAAGCTTCCCACCTTCAGCCGATCACGCAACACACCTCGTCTTTCTCCTCCACGTCCAGGACCGCGCTTCCAGATTCGGCAGCAACCCATCAGCCACCCCGTGCTCCGCCTCAAACCTCCACGCCTCCTCCCCTCCATCCCGATGGTGCCGCAAGCAGCGAGCATCTTTCTTCCCTCACCATTCCTCTAACTTGTAGCCAAGAGCAACCCTGTATATATATATGGTGAGTAATATTTTTGTTTTGCAAATTATTGGTTTTAAATATATATAGCATTGTTTAATTCATAAAGTATATATATAATATGTTTGTATCTTATCTTATATAAAGGCATATATTGGTTTATTTATTTATTTGTAAAGTTTATATATATAGATAAGTTTAAGTTGTTTTATATAAGTTATATTAGTATTTTTTTTCTTCCATATCGGCTCATATAAATCTTAACAGTATTAGTGTGTTAGGTCTGTGATATGAAGTTAAAAATAAGTACTATATACTAGTTATATATGTTATCCGTTATTATGTTATTTCGATAGTTTGTATTGCACTTACGTATATAAGTTGGTTTATATCCTATTTTGTATATATAATATAAGAAGTTAGTATATTTAAGGGTGGTTATATCTAATGTCAAATATTTTATATATAAAGTATATTTTACTTTACGTAAGTTATATTTTGTTTGCTGCGGTTATGTAGTAGTTATATAATAGCATATATATAGTTTACAACATTTATCTGGGTGCGTGTATATATATTATGTTAAATTTTATAAATTTTGTAATATGGTAATATTATATTTTATATGATTTATACTAATAATAGCCTACGAGTAATATATGTATGCTGTTTATGCAGAGCTTTATATAAAGATGCGTTGTTTTATATATTAATATATATGGGTTTAGCTTATATATATATATATCATTCACTTACGTGTATATATATTTGTTTATATATATTTTGTATGTAAGTCTATATATGCAGTAATATATAGTTTGATTTTTGTTAGCTTAAATATATAATATGGGTTCATACTGTTATATAATGCAAAGGCTAAAGTTATATATATAAAAAAAAAGAATCTTCATTATATATGTACAGAATAGTTGTTATTTTAAAATGTATGTATATATTAATATGTTTGAATCTGGTTTACATTATTATTGTATTGTATATATATGCCGGTTTAAGTGTTATAGTTATAATACATTAGTTTACGAAAGTATATTATTTTGATTTTGTCGACAAATCTGTTCACCAAATATTTGTATTTCCAAAACTTGTATAGATTGTTAGCTTACATTTTTTCTATGTTGGCCTGCTTACTTTTGTACTAAAGTATATACATTTAATGTTATTACAATATGAGGTGATGGAACATATTATATATAATATAAGTTGTCTGTTAATATATGTTAAGTATGTAGTATAAGTTGATCTTTTGTTATATAGTATATATATTGTTCTGAGTTATATATTTTATAAGTTATATAAATGTATATATTTTATTTTATGAGTATGGGATTTAATATACATTTGAAATTTAATATATGTTTTAAACTTATTTCAGAGGAATAATATATATTTAGTTCAATTTATATCAACTGAGTCTAATCGTTCTCATCGATTTTCCATTATCAGCCTTGTTCGTCCAATTCGCATTCAATCTTATTTTTGCTTTGGAATTCGCAGCTTATCTGTTGTCTATTATCTCTAGCCTCGAAAGGTGAGCAATCACTCACGATTAATGTTCTTATATTTATTAAATTTGATTTCAATTGAAATGTCAATTGAAATATGCTGCTGTTAGTTATTTCCATTGTTATATATATATATCATTATCTGTATCTGTTCACCTGTGACATCTGACACCATTATCTGTTATCTATATTGTTGATATATGCCTGTGTTGCTGTTGTTATTTTATTATCATATATGTTATCACTCTGCAAGTTCCCTATTAGTATAGAATCACTATGGGTTGAAATGATACATACCCGAATGATCTGTAGAATAAGAGAAAATCGTTATGGGTTGAAATGATAAACCCAAGCGATTTTCATTGAATTGAATTTGGGATTGCGGGTTGAAAGGATATATACCCGTATATATATATTTTAAATTTCGGATTGAAATGATAAATATCCATATCACTTGACCATAGGATAGAAAATTATATACAGGCACCGTTGGTCTATATATAAACGTTTTGAAAATGATTTCTATGGTTTTGGAAAGAAATATATGGTTTTGATAAATATTGATTTTAAAGATTCATTAAAGTTGATTTAATAAAGTTGATAAATAATATGTTTAAGTATTTTTTTAATATCTATATTTTTGAAATATAGAATTTATAATGATTTGAAATTGATTGAAATTTTTTTTTTTAGAATTATACTTAAATAAGTTTGATTTAAAATGTATTGAATTTGAAGTTTAAAGAAGTGATTTACAACTTGAAATTTGAAAAGGTGACTTAAATGGATATTTCAAATGTATAAATATTTAAATGAGATATTTTGTTTATTTAAATTGTAAATTGAAATTGTATTCAAATGTTATGGAAATGTTAAGTTATTATTTCAAAACTAAATAATTGCAAAGTGAATTTGATATGTCTATAAATTTATCGAATTTAGTTTCAAAATGTTGAATATTTAAAGCTTTGAAATATTTAAAAATTGAAATGGCTTATTTTATGGTTCAGATATGTATTTGAAATCGATAATTTGAAATGGTTTATTTAGAAGCTGAATCGAGTTGAAACTGATGATTTGAGATTTGATTAAATTAAATTTTTGGAATTCGAGTTAATTTGAATCGATTTGTGAAATTTGAGGAAACTAATTTATTTTATAACGAAATTTTAATATCTAAACTGTTTAAAAGGAAAGTGTTATGATTGCCAAAATACTATGATTTCCAGACTATGATTTCAGAAGCATTATAACTTTGACAAGTAATATGATTTTGAAAATGGATATATTTGAAGTGAAATGATATCGTATTAAATTGGGTTTTGAGATGATAATGATATTTTGGTTCTGAAGTATAAACTATTTTGAAATGACCACGGTGTTATAATAACGATTGGTTGGCAAAGAGACCGGGATCGGATATGGACATACTCTCTGTCGATACCGAAAACCACTTTGACAACCGTGTACGCGGTGGAGATTCCAGAATGAAGTAGGATGGTAGTGGCGTTCTTAAGGTATGTTACGTGGACCCAACTCCCGTGAGTTGGCATACGGTGGCTAAAACAGGAGCGATCTCGGACCAGTGAGGTAGCACCTCTTCTCGGACGCATTTCTTCGATATTTTACTCTTACTTGTGATTTGACTAGATGGCCATCCTCCGATTTGGGAATGTTGTTCGAGGTGGACGATAGTGGCTGCTATGCGCTCCATCAGTCCGTGTGCGTAATTGGTATATTTACCCTGGCATTGCCTAGTTGTGCCGTGTCACCTACCATATCGAGCTTTACTACGATTATGATTTTAAGATCCGACCGCGTTAAGGTTCTCCATCCCCTTAACGCTATTTTCCGATATGATTATACTTTACTTATTTAGACACTATTATAATAGCGAATATTACTACATAGTAAATAGTTTAACGGACCCTTAGAGGATGGTTATCCCAAACATCCTTTAAGTTACTTGTATTCCAGTTAATATTTCACTTGAGTTGGATTTATTGAATATAAGAATGTTAATCCTGACTCGAGTGTTTTGTGTTTTGCTTTACGCTCGGGTCAGACTGTGTGATACAACATTTGAGACTCACCTTTGGAGTTGGAGCTTCGCTTGGAGATCCAGCTATCTATCGATCTTGCTTTTAGTTATTCAGTTGATTCCAGTGATGTATTCAGATCTTGTATTTTATTATTGTATTGAGACATCTATTGTATTCGAGACTTCTGTTGTATCTTGTCTAACTCTGTTATATATATAGTAGCTTCATGAACTACTATCCTTTTGTTTCCGCTGCATTATTGTTATATTACTCTGTGTCTGTGATCTGTAATTATTTTATTTACTGTATATGCTGAGTTTTGCCAAATTTTATTTACAACGCGGTATTTTGAGCAATTCAACGCCGGCATGAGTGTCTACCTATACACTTATAATGGATGCGAATGGTCCAAAATACTGGATCGTTACAGTAAATAAGCCCCAAACTTGTCTAGGCAGCTTTCAACACAAAATGGGAAGAGCTATTCCATTCTGACCCGACACGATGACAAATTAATCAAAGAGAATAAAAGCAGCAACGAGGCAGCATGGTCTGAACACCAGATAACATCCATCACTGTACTTAGTCTCGGATGACCGCGCTATAATAAAGCTTCAAGGCATTTTCCTATAATTCCTCTTAGAGCAGCTTGCTATTTCAAGAGAGAGGAGGCTGACATATGCTGACATGGGCTTCCCACCTACTTTTTCAGGCATCCCACTTCAAAATTCCAATGTACCGCCAATATTTGGATTTTCCATCGAAAACCAGTCACCAATCCAAGCACAAAATAAAAATGTCGTGGATAAGCGAAATGTGGCAAAATCCAAGGGTGGAAACTGAAGGAAAATGCAGAAGACGATTACAATCATCAACAATGCACTCTTCATACTATAAGAGGAAAAGCATAAGGACAAAGGAAGGATCTTCTTTTTCAGCTTCTTCTTCTTCCTAAAGATAAATATGTACGCCTCAGGGCCATAAAAATCTCTTGTACAAAACAGTCAAATATAGTGGATTACGCCGTAGACGTAGGATTATCAATAATCCAAACCACGTAAAAATCTCTGTCTTTGTATTTCTGCAGTTAACCTTCAATCGCATTTTGTTTGCTAATCCATTTCGACATTTCAACAAACAGTTGAAGTGCGACTACTCGGCTGTGTAAGCATTCAGCAACACAGTCGCTTCCTAAATGGCCCAGTACTTCACTTTATGGCCCAATCTAAGAACCAAGTGTACTAAGTCGCAGGCCAGCTTTGCAAAAAAAACCAATGTATATGTTGGACGTAGGGATATCAGACAGCCCGGACTAGTGTAAAAAAGGGTCTTTGTATTATTTCTTTTGTAAAAAAGTTTTTTATATATATATATCTGTGTGTGTGTGTGTGTGTGCATCTTCATAGTTCACCGCCAGTAGTCACTGATTTGGCCAAATGCTATTATAATAGGTGATCACAACAATGTCAACACTGAGAACGGTGATACTGTCCCAATACGCTTGGACTTGCATCAATGCGAGTCCAGCTCCTCAGCCAAAACATTTCACTAGACAGGATGACAAATTTCCTTGCTCTGGTATGAATTTTTCTATGATTAACCATCATAAAGACTGGTCGTAGCGATATTAGACTTCCTTAACCAGTATAAAAAACACTTATATCAGTTAATTTGACATACCACACTGGATGTACGGATATTAGACTGCCCGAACTAGTACAAAAAAACCATGCCCATGCGATCGTAGGTTGTTCCAAAAAGCATGATAAATCTACTCCCTCGGTGGGAAAGACCACTCCAAAAGCATGACAAATTACTCTTTATAGCCCACCGCCATTGTTCCAAAGGTGTAACATCACCCACGAACAATCACAACAATCTAAGAATTGAGAACGGTGATGCTAGAGAAGAATGTGGCTCAACATATGTATGACATTTCACTCCAGAGGTAGGGCATACTAAGCTCGCAGCTAAGGATATTTCACCCCAGAATTGGGGTAGGTCAAGAGTTCGACCAAGAATTTGGCTAAGGACAATTCACCTAGAACATGGGGTAGGTCAGAAAAAAACATTTCGCCCAAGAGCAGAGGTAGTCTAAAATTCCGCCAAACATATGGCCAAGGACATTTTGCCCCAGAACAGGGGTAATACAGGCGTTTCGCCCCCAAAATAGGAGGCAGGCCAAAACAGGGGTAATACAGGCGTTTCGCCCCCAAATTAGGAGGCAGGCCAAAACAGGGGGCATGTCATCCCAGCATCCAGCTAAAGACACTTCGTTCCCATTATAATGGGCAAGTCTTACCACACGCACCATCAGAAATGGGATCAGCTCACACCCAACCTGCAGCTAAATCGGCAAAAGATCAGATCGCGTTGCAATACAAAGAGGTTGTGACCTATCAAGCCATGACTAGAGATGCATACACTACTCCCTAAAGCATATCCTAGGTGAAAGCAAACAAGTACACTACAAGGAATGTACTATCAGTAAGGTACAAACCCGAACGCTACTCAAGTCTCGCCAGGTATACATCAAAAACCGAGTCATCAATACTTTGCCATGAATCTTACAAGAATATTACTTGCTTTACACTTATGCGTAATCTACAAAAATTACCACCCAAGTCGTATTACAAAGGAAATACCCTATTTAAAAAGTTAAAATACAAATTTAGCTATGAAAACGGGCTGACTGCGACCACACCATATCATTCTGATATGAAAAATGCACCATGGTGAGCTAAGATGAAAATTAGCTCTCCATCTTTGTAATCACCACTAATGATCAAGAACGAGAGACCCGGCCATGAGTCGATCTATGATATGCCACACATAGATAATAGTTGGCACCAGTCCAGACGTTTTTATAATCTACAAATCTGTATTCATAGTAAGCCCGATTATACATAAAGGATAAGTTAAGTCCAGGCCCGAAGCATTTGAAAACATCAACCGCATGTTGGCGGCCAATTTCTGCTACTTTGGTTTTAACTTTCTCTTTGTGAAGCTCATCCAAAAGGGATTCCCTGTCCATCCTACCTTGGGAAACTGCGATGGAATCCAATCGGGCCACACATTCTAAACCATTTTTTTTATAAAGCATTTATTTGGCTCATAGCCATTTTTCTAATTCTATCAATCTCATAAAAGAGTTGTTCCTTTGACTTTTCATTGTCCCTCGAAAAGGGACCAAAGAATTCATCTTTCGTAGACAAGAATGGGGAAACACGAGTTTCTAGCATCCCTAACTCTCCTTTGAAGTGATTCTCTATCTCTTTAATCTTGGCCCCATAATGGGCTTTCACATCATTCTTCCATTGATGGATCTCGGTCAGGTCAGTTCCAAATGGAAGCACAGGGACTGCATCCGAACTAAAAAGAATGCATGAAGCTGAGGCCGCTGGAGAATTCTCCTCTGCATTCATACGCAACTCCATCTCTCTATCCATCTCCACAATCTTTCCCCTTAACTTTTTAATCTCATCCATATACATGGCTATATATATGCTCTCAGCATCCATTAATAAATCCTTCAACTCTAGTACTCTGAGCTAAGCAGAGTTGGATTTCTTTCGCAAAGCATCAACCTCTAAATCCTAAGTAAAACGAGTTAACCAGAAAAGGTCGAATAAGCTTGCAATTAAATAACAATCAAAATAAACAAAATAAAATTACTAAAGGACTCGAAGGTTCTACATAAGAATATTAGCCAACAAATTGTAGTATTATAAAAGAAAACATTGTCAAATTGCAAAAAATGTTCTCCCCCGTCCAAAGTAAAATCAAATACTACAAAGATGTTTTCCTAATATCGAAGACAAACACTATCACATTAAGTTTGAGCGACATACTGATGGGGTCATAATGAGCTCCAGCTAAGGGGTCCTCACCTAAATCGGCTATTACCTCAAAGTCATCCTTATCACTCAGAAAACTTTGGTTCAGTGAAGGGTGGAAAATTCTAAAACATCTCAGGAACGTTGCAAAAACGCTTCAACCTTCTTATTCTCGGCTTTCTCTTGTTCAAGTTTATTCGAGTAAGAAGCAACCCTATCTCTAAAGGATAACAATACACTTTTAAGCTTGTACACCTCTAATGTTGCCCTTCTTCTAATGTCATTTAAGGTCTCGATTAGCCGAGCCTTTGTTTTCCTATTCTCTCTTGAGAAGTCAATAAAAAGTCTCCTAACAATAACCTTCCAACTGCCACCTTGAAGAAAAGAAGACTCAGAACTCATCAGAGGAACAAAATCAATGTCTGATTGAGACACTTCAATCAACCTCCTATGCTTGGCAGCCTCCATCTCACCAAGTAATCTGGCAATCTCAGCTGACATGTTCTCCACTTATTTCTCATATTTAACAATTTCTTCCCTATAAACATTGTCGTAAAGTTCTTCTCCCCTCTTTACGGTCTCATTTAACCCATCCAGCATTGATGCCGCATCTTCACACCATGCGTGCAATCTCTTATTACAATCATACTAACGTTCTAACCCACTTTGGGCTTTTGCAAGCTCTTCACAATTAAACTTTAGCTCTGTTACGAGCCTCTCAACATCATACCTGAGTTGAGCAACATCATCTTTAGGAGTGTCATTTGCCTCAACTATATCAGAATCCTTTCGAACTAGAATAACAGTGGAGGCAGAAGCATGCTAGTAAAGGGTACGATTAGTGCTAAATAGAGATAAAGGAACCAATTCAAACCATAATTGAAATAAAACTTAGTTAAGTAATCAGAACATGGCAGACTAAAATCACAATGCCGAAACATTTGTTACATTGCATCTACTTAACTGCATGATCAAAAATAACATAAAAATTAACAAAGACATAGGGAGATTATTCGTTAATCAAGGCTTTAAACCTAAGCCTAAACCATTCTAGATCAGGGCTATTAGGTGGAAAAGAAACACTTTCCAACGTGTAACGCCAATGTTGCAAAACAAAATTAATAAAGGCCTCTTTTTCTCGAGCTACTTTATTTATTCAGGCTAACAACCTGCAATCTCATTATAAAGATCTATGTGAGTCTGGTCCAATTCCTTTTCACGTCCAGTCAGGGCTATTATACTTAACCCAGGATGATTTAATGTGTTTTTCTCAGGCCTAGCCTCAGTCTCCTTCAATAGTTTTATGAACAAATTTACTCCAGAATACTAAACAAAATAATAAAGAGAACACAACCATTCAAAACACCAAAAATACCATTTCATATTACAAACAACCAAATAAGCTCCATGAATTAAGGTACAACAAAACACAAAAGGGTGCCCAGAATTAAATATCTAAATCTATCATAGAAGGTGAATTAACCTTGTTTGCAAGTTGGTCTTGATCTTTGGGTTGCAGGTTCCTTTGATCCACATCAGCTGTTTCCTTCTCTTTCCGAGAAAGATGCTCAAAACGACTCGGGTCAACATCTTCTTGCTTAGTCTCCTCCTCACTCCGCTTTTTCTAATTGTATGCAAAAATTGAATCCGCTACAAATTCATTGTCCACAAAGTCAGGCTTAATTTCCACCTGATATTGACGCCTAGCCACAGCATAAAAAGTATAGGTTACATTCGAGGTGATGGTATTAAGTTCCTTCTCAAATATCTTTAGCTCCTCTTTGACTCTGGCTAGATCTTATCCCATTTCTTTAACTCATGCTCCTTCGTAGCTCGAGCTTCTTCAGTGGCCTTAACTGCTTCCTCAACCTGCTTTTGGAACGTTCTGTCCTCTTCCTCTACCATAGCTTTAGCAGAGACCAGTGCAATATTAGCCGAAGCAAGATCAGCCTCAAACTTAGCCACCCGACCTAAAAGCAAGGCCTGCACACTCTCTGATTTACACGCCTTCATCATCGTGGTTGTCGACTACAAGAATAGAAAAATGCAAATCAGCATGGGCCACAAAAGAATACAATGCATGGAAGAAAAGGAAAAGAGAACATGATCATATACACAAGACCAAAGCTTCCCAAATTCTGAAAAAATGACAATGGAAGACATCTCAGAAGCCAAGGTAGAAATAACAACAAGGCCTTGCTCCAATTTCCCAACCTTGTCCATCAAAGCAAGAATGTTATCTTTGGACGTAACAAAGCCACCTGCATCAGGAGTTGACTCACCCTGGAGGAGCTGATTTACCCAAAAGGTGTAGAAACCTCGGATGAGGGCAGCCAGTTTCTTCAAAGGAGTAGAAGAATCATCGAATCCTCCAAGTGGCTTCTTCAGAGCTTTCTCTTTCTTCGTCTTCCCATTTTTCTCCAAAGCCTTGCGAAGTAAAGCAATAGCATTTTTCCCTATGTTATCTACAAGAGGAGAAGTAATATAGTTAAAATCATAGGTATGGAAGCCCTAAAAGTTATTGCAAGATGCTTATACCCCTAATCTTAGACGGGGAAGGAGTGAGCTTAAATCTTCTCCTAGAAAATACATAGTCAAGACACAGCAAACCATGAGCCTTCAACTTTGAGTTAACAAACAAGTCTGAAATATTCCTAACATCCACTAGCAAACCCAAATCTACCGATTATGAGACTCATACAACCGTTCATTGGCCTTCGAAGAAATGGTATAAAAGGAATAACGGTGGGAAAAGGAAGCGAATCCATCATGCTTTGAAATAAAGAAATAATATGTGATCCACGGTTCGGTCCTACTAGAGGCACCGGTCAGAAGCGAATCTGTAGCCTGAATATAAAAGAAACTCATATTACTCATTCTAGGACTTCTTTTATCCTAAAAAAGAAAGCGGAGTTCCTCGCCAGTAAGGTTAATACCATTTTCAGTATAAAGGATAAAGATGTTTCAAAGAAAAGGCATAAGAATTGGGGGCAAGTTGAACTGGAGCGATGCCTAAGGTAGCAAGCCATTCACGGATACTGGATGCATAGGAAGAAACAACACAAACCGAATATGCTCAGAAGTAATAGCAATGTAAACCTCTGGTGGAGTATCCATGCATTTACGAGATTCTGGAATCCTAGGTGCATACCCCATGGAATCTGAATTGTTTAAGGACAACAATGGCATCGTCCAAAAGAGTAATTTTAGAAAGAGGAAACAAAGAGGAGGAATCAGAGGAATCCAAGCTAAAATCTTAGACAATATTTCGAAGAAGGACCGAGCAGGAATTAAAATGACTTATCCAACTTTTAATCTGCAAAATTATCCCAAAGTTTGGAAACTAATCCAATTTTTCATGAGCAAGAAAAGGAAAGAAATTTTTTGGGAAGACAAAGAAGGAAAATACACACCTAAGTTTTAATTACAACCGCACGATTGAAATGAACAAATATTAGATGAAACATGGATTTGCTGTAGAAATAATGAGTATAAATGAGATATGGAAATCCAAACAAGAAACGAAAAGGCAGATTGAACAGTTGCGAAAATATTGTCAAGTGAGACACTAACATGTGTACTAGAGCATTAAATGCGCAAGTAGCTGAAAAGACTTATTCCCAGTGCCGAAAAGATAGATTAGACAAGACTGAATGGAAGATACTGACTAGGTGCATAAGGCGACAAGTCTACCCCGACCTGTAGTCGCCGCAAACTTGGGGGCAAGTGTTCCACCTGTTCATACCACGAATCACGATAGAAAGAAACACATGATACTTCCTAACGACAACAAAGCTAAGCCAAGAATAGGCTAAAGGTTACAGTATTTAACCAGATCCGAGCCCTATCCATCAGAATCAAGGCTACATAAAGCAGATGTTGTATATAAAAGGATAGAGCAAAATGCATTGGTTGCATACAGACGTGAAGGCCAAACAGGAACACTGAACTAAGGCGTAAAGACTAAAAAATGAGGTTTTGAGATAGCTATACTCATATTCTATCAAACGTCTACAGGAACAGATCTGTACAAGCACACACTGGAGGGCATCCTAGACAACGCCATACATAGCTAAAAGCACTCCACTGGAGTTGTATGCAGGATCACCAAGATATGCTTCAAACAGAGACTCAATCCTATAGGCAAACGACAAATGTGAAGCTCTCAATCTCTCGTCAGCAAAATCCAAGGAAATAATTTAAATAGCATAAGCCCCAAACTTGTTTGGGCAGCTTTTAGCACAGAATGGGAAGAGCTACTCCATTCTGACTCGACACGATGACAAATTAAATAAAGAGAATAAAAGCAGCAATGGGGCAGTATGATTTGAACACCAGATAATGTCCACCACTACACTTAGTCTCGAATGACCATAGTATAATAAAGCTTAAGGGCAGTTTCCTACCATTCCTCTTAGAGTAGCTTGTTATTTCAAGAGAGTGAAGGCTGAACTATGCCGACCTGGGCTTGCCGCCCACATTTTTAGGTATCCCATTTAAAAATTCCAATTTCCCATCGAAAACCCATCACCAATCCAGGCACAACATACAAATGTCGTGGATAAGCGACGTGTGGCAAAATCCAAGAACGGAAACTGAAGGAAAATGCAAAAGACGATTGCAACCATCAACAATGCACATTTCATACTATAAAGGAAAAGCACAAGGATAAAGGAGTGGATCTTCTTTTTTGGGATCTTTTTTTAGCTTCTTCTTCATTCTAAAGATAAATATTGTATGCCTTAGAGCCATAAAAATCTATTGTACAATAATAGTCGAATATAGTGGATTGCCTTATGGACGTAGGATTAATAACAATCTGAACCACGTAAAAAATCTCTGTGTTTTTATATTTCTGCAATTTACCTTCAATCGCATTTTTGTTTGCTAATCCATCTCGACATTTCAACAAATAGTTGAAGTGCGACTACTCGGCTGTGTAAGCATTCTATAACATAGTCGCTTCCTAAAGGTGAATTTAACATAGCTTAAATTCGCTTATTCCTAATTGTAAGGATGGAAAATTGCAAGATTGCCTCATGATCCAATCGAATGTGGTGAAGACGAAAAAATTCACCAACGGTATGGATTTGATTATTAATGATTGGGTCCCTGGTTTGTGATTGTACCATACAATTTATCCTATATCCAACGCACGCGATAGATGATGAGGATTGTTAGATGGATGCTACGTTTTCCATGGTTGTTTATCACTCTAGGGTGTCACGTGATGTAGGTATTTTCGACTGTATACCTAAACACTGGACATAGTACTTCGGTTGTAGCACACTTATCGGGCTATGATAGTAGATTAGCATATATCAACTTTTATGTGCTAACTCTTTGGATGCAGGGACAGATCAGTTATAGTTCTTCAAACCCTCTGCCTTATATGATTTTATATTATTTTTGAGATGATGTATCGCTCACACTAGACTTTGTCTGACTCAATATTTTATGTTTTGCTTCTTATTATCTTGAGTACTCTTAAATGAGTAGACTAGGAATAACAGGTCTGGATAGCACATGGAGTTGTACGGAGTACGAGCAGGAGGCTACGCTTTCATATATCTCTAATTTGGAGCTTACTATCGCTTATATTCTGTTGTGAAGTACTATGGAGCTTTGTTAGTACTTGTATTTTGAGAGATAGTTATAAAGTTTATTTTGGGAGATTTAGGATGTATAAAATCTTTATTTCAGTTTTTGTATAGTCTGTGAACCTGATGCACTTTGATGTTCTTACTTATGGTTCATTTGACTATATTATTGTCTCGCCTGTTTAACATCTATGTTATTATATTATATTTTGTCTATATGATTTGAGATGTTCTATAGGTTCTATGTTTGAAATTTTATTACTTTTCACCCTTAGCTACCGTCCTGCATCGGTTGGGTACCTCACAGCGCATTATATAGGTATATTGGATACCGGAGGTGTAGGGCAGTCATTGCATTAGTATCAAAGCTTATATTGCATAGACGACCTAAGTTGATACTTGGATCCATTAGAGATAAGGAAAAAGATATCACTTTAGAATGGATCGAGCGATATGCGAGAGAGCGTACTTGTTATATTTTGGTTTTTGAAACTATATAGTTTTGTGTGCGTGTGCATGTGCATATATAGTATGTAAGTCACATTGCATTCACGGACACCACTTATTCCTTTTAGAGAGAATGATCATTTTTATTACAGCTTGTAAGAATGAGCCGGCTAACAAGTAATGCTACTAGGAACTCCGTTACTGTAGTCGAGGAGGGGGCAAGATCGAGGGTTGGTAACCCCAATTTGTAGAACATGTTCACTGAGATGGTGTGCAACATGGTTCAGAATGCCCAAATTGCTCATACCGTGGCTGTTGGTGGTGGTGCTCCAGTACAAGCGCCGAGGGCTGACTTTGCCAAGCTAAACAAGGATTATTCTACTCTAGGAGAAAACTGTTTCTTGGAACCGAATCAGTCATCGAAGTGCAGGATTGGTTAGACACCTATGAATCCGACTTTGAGGATACAGAGCTACAGGATGCGATAAAGAGGAAGCTGGCCTCTAGATGCTTCAGAGATGAGCTATTTGATGGTGGAATGCCATTAAGATAACTACTCTCGAGGACCAGGTTACTTGGGAATAGTTTAAGATAAGATTTGAAGAGAAATATATACCGACCGCTAGAAGTCGATGCTCAACCTGATGTTTGCTGACTTGAGACAGAGGAATATGTCCGTGTTGGAGTATGTGGTTGAGTTTGACATGCTGTCAAAGTATGGCCTATCTTTTGTCGATACTCTACTCAAGAAGAATGAAAAGTTCATTATGGGCTTGGATGATTATATGAGAGAAGCTAGTAGGACATATCGATGTGACCTTCTAGAGGTTGCTAAAAAAGGCTCTTTGACATGAGAGTCTTTATCCTGAGCAAAGTTGATTGTTGCTCCCAAGGATGAGCCAATGCCACAAGCTGGCCGGGGAGGCAAAAGTAAGTGGGACAATAAGAAGATGAAGAAGCAGATCCAGAAGAGTGGTCATAAGAAGGGAAAATGGGAGCCTACTTGCTATAATTATAGAGAGAAGGGCCATCCTGTTATGTTTTAGTGGTTCGGCGTACTCCGACCTATGTCCACTCTAAAGATTTTCCTTTTATTTATGCTATAGATTACAATTATAGTATGGATAATAGCCTTAAAATAACAATGGAGGAAGAAGAGAGCTAGAAAGAATATCAAGAAATGAGTGTCATGCCCGTTGTATTTATAGGGGAAGCTGAACAAATATCCAGCTGAAAATCTACTTTCAGAAAATCAAGGCCATGCCGACACCCTCCAGAAAAAATGGGACTCATTCGAGCCTCCTTGAGGGATCGGACCCGATCCCTATAGAGAATCGGCACCGATCCCTAATGCTTGAGCATTGAGGTCGGCGATCCCTAGGAAGGGTCCCCCTCAATACCTCATTTTGGTCTCTTGAGTTGTTTCTGTAGTTCCTAGTGAAATTCATATCGATCGATTTTCGTTGAGTTGAGTTGCTGAGTTAAGTATCTGTATCCATAGTGATCCGATCTGATCCCCTGCCTATGGGAAGTATCAATCCATACTTAGCCAATTCTAGGATGCTAATCGTTTGAATCCACTTGACTTTCATCCATAGCATTGTTTATAACCGATTTCGAACCTGATAATCATCCCTTCGGGGTTCCTACCTTGATGATCACAAAATCCATTTAGCCAAATCCATGGTATACTGCATTGTCAAAAGGCAGTATAACAGTATATGTGAGTTGTTTATGATTCTTGAAATACGTACTAGAGTTAGCCAAAGGGAATATTCACATGTGTAAGTCCTATATCACCTCATTCTCCGTATTATCAGACAATATTTCACTGTAATACTCTTTGGTAGTATTGGTATAGAAATGGGGTGTTATAGTTGGTATCAAAGTTAGCGAGCACATGATGAGGGGTTCTCACCTTGGGATCAATGGCAAAGAATTTTCTCTTACCCCTACATGTCCCGTTTTATAGCTTGGTTATTCATGTGTCGAATGGATAGTCGAGAAGCTGGCTGTAGTACCAATATCTAAGGTACCGGCAGTGGCCATAGAGGAGCCCATACTCGCGAAAGACACCATGTCAGTTGGTTTTAGAGCAAGTTTATAACAATACATAGTATAGGAGACATGAGTCCTGGCCTTAAATGAGACTTAGAGTCCCTGTCCCCATGGGTGTGTGGTAGATTAATGTTTATACCCAAGTGATAGGAGTATACAATGATTACTGGGGTAATCATCTGGGGACGTATTTGTATTTCTCTTATTATATAATATATTGCTTTTTTCTTTTTCTTAGTGTGAGTCTCTATATAAGATACGGAGTAGTTGATGAAGGTTGTGAAGGTAGAATGTTTAGTCCGGCATGTAGTGTCAGTATAGACGATGAATATTCAACCACTGTGTAGCTTTGAAGTAAGAAGGGAGTTGTTCTATCAGGGAAGATGTAAAAGACCCCAATTAGAATCTCAATACATCATAAATCCAAATTATGATGAGGCGAGATAAATATGAAGATCCAGTAATGATCAGAGTTGCGTAGCGGAAACCGATTGATAGTTTTCTAGTGGAGGCATTTATTTCCTTGTTTGGAAATATATGTATTGTTGTATAATGCTTGTTTGATATTTTGGATGAATGATGTGTGATTGGTTGTATTGTTATTAATGGTTGCTGAATTTAATGTATATATGTGTTTTGAAAATACATATTTTTATTTCAACATGCATATAATTTAATAAATAGTGATTAAAGAAATCTTATTTTCGAGTGATATTTGAGATTTTGGAAACATAATAGCTTGTGGTAAGTTGAATATTAATTTGAAAGGAATTGAAATTTCGAATGATAAATATTAGTAGTGATTTTAGGAAAAATTGTTTGAAAATAGATAATATTTAAAGCAAACATATTTTACGATTGGAACATTTTCGATTAAAGGTACCTATTTTTTGTATGATACTACAAAATGTTTTGGTATTTGCAAACAATTGTATTTTATATGAAAACATTTAAATACACACACACACACACACATATATATATATAGAAAAAGTTTAAGTTGATTTCGTTTTATTATGTATGTTGAGTGATCTAAGAATTCTGGTCGATGCGCCTGATCACATTATCGATAGGAATTTCTAAACACTAGGATGAGACATTTGGGCATAATGATTTGAAAAATGTCAATGTTTTGGAAAGATTATATGTTTTGAAAGGATTAAATATTTTGAATAATATTGAAAATAATATTTTGAAGAAAGCTTAATATTTTGAAAAATAGAACAAAAAATATTTGTAATGATTTTAGAGGAGATGTTTTGAACACAAAGTTATAGTTTAAATTAGAGTTATGAGTTGTAGAATGAAGACATTAAGTGGGATTTGGATAAATCACGTAAAGGAGTTTGATATGAAGATATTTATAAAATTTTGAGGTGGTAGAAATTGTTTTAATATATGAATATATATACATGTATACATGTATAAGTATAAGTACTATTATAAGGTAATGAATTGTTTTGAATTTCATAAAAGGTTTTTTGGAAGGAAAACAATATTTTGAAGAAACATTTTGGAGCTATATATTTTGAAAAGAATATTTTGTATAATTCTATGAATTGAGATGGAATGGTATTTCATGAATTTTTGGAATGAAGTATTTATTTTGTGAATTTTATGGTAAGTGAAATTTTATAATAAGAAAAGTTCATATATATTATGAATTTGTAGTTTTAGTTTTGAGTACAAATATCCAAAGGAAATTTTAAGTATAATTATGAGTTAGTGTTGAAGCAAGAGAAAAATACTATTTTGAAAGATTTGATGAAAGTATTGAAAAGTTGGTTTTAAAGTATTGGAAAATTTTGAAAAAAAATGGTAGTATACTTGGAAGTGGAAAAAAAATTAGTTTCAAATTATTGGAATATTTTGAAATGATAGAGATATATTTTGAAAGTGTAGTCATATTGTGGTATTTTTAAAATACTATGACTAGATTTGATCTTAGACCTAAAACTGTTAATCCGTTTTCGATGATTTTGATTTCATTAAAAAGCTATGTAATTAGAGAATCATTATTGTTTGAAATGAAATGCAAAAATTTGAGTTTAACTATGATTTAAACATGAATTGATAAGGATGTATCTCGTTGTCTAGAGAATGTGAACTATCCAAAACAACGTTGAAATGTTTTGATTGTACTTTCAAATGGTTTATCCTATTTTGATGAATCCTTTTCTATTTGAAAGATATTTTAATATAGAAAAACTTTCTTGTTCGTCGATTTTTGAAATTTTGAAGTTATTTGTGTTTTAATGTGTATTAATTTGAATTGGAAAATCAGGACGATAGGGTAATTTCATAGATTTGACACTGTGTTCGTGTGACCATAACATTTTAATGCCTTATTCGTTTTCGATGATTTTGCTCATTCCAAAAAGATTAGAGCATAAGAAACAACTTTTGTTTAGACGGTTTTGTGAACATTTGACATGTGCTAGGCGGAAAACTATGTTTAATAAAGTGGGCATCCACTTGTATTTGTTGTTCACAATTTGCTACTTTGGAAAATACATCATAACTCGAATTGTATTCGACATTTCTGTGATCCAAAAGTGGTTTTGGAAAGCTAATACGTTGAGTAACAATTTCACTTTTGAAACCCATCCCTAGTTTTGTATTTTGACCTTTGAATTTTTTTTGGGAAGTAGTTAAACAAATGGGTTATGTTTTTTTAGCATAAATGAATGCAAGCTTAACATTCTTCTTTATATATATGACTAATATTTATATTGAGTTCAGAATTGGTGCTCAAGAGGATAATTCGAATAATTTGATGATGGTAGGTTGCTTTTATCTCCATAAAAGTAAAATAGCTCACTTAAACGCTAATAAAAAGCTAAGTTTCTATGGTATATCTTTATATGATGTGATATTATATTGTTTCCTCATGTTGGGATGCCTCTTCGGAGATGTATATCATGTAATTATATTGTGTTTTGATTTTTTGGAACACTCTTCGTACAAAGGAGACTCTACCAAAATTTTCCGAATAATCCGACACTTAGAATATTTTCCCAAAAATTTATCGTATGCAAAAAATAGAAAGTCGTTAATTGAATCTATTTGAAATAGTAATATACGATAAGATGATTTGGAATGTGAGAGCCATATAGAGGATTGTGTAACTGGTATAAGTTTGTAGATATGAAGAAAGTTAGGATATGAGTTGTGTATGACGTTTCCCGATAAGAAATTGCGAGGTCACAATTTTCTTAAGGGGAAATCTATAATAACCCTCTTTTCCACGCCATTTTAAAAAGTAAATTTAATTAAAATAAAAGTGTTTGAATTCGATATCTAATAATTAATATTTTAAAAATGAATTTTTAGCTAATTAAATTCTATTTAATAAAAGACTATTTTGAAAATAATTTCTTATTTATTTGAAGTCCTGATTTTGTTTTAAATAAATTGAATTAAATCACTAAATTCCTTTTAAATAATATATTGAAATTGAATAAATTGTTTTAATTGGATATAAAATACTTTTTAAATGTAAATAATTGTTATATGAATAAAATAGTGGAAAATTAATAAGTAGGCATCGAATTGAATGAAATTGGAAAGTTATCCAAATATTTGGTATAACGCAATGTAAATTAATTTAAATCAATTTGAAATTTATTTACAAATAAATTAAAAAAATTGTTAGAATAAAAGAATAAAGGAATGAAATGATTTAAATTAGGACTCAATTTCAAGGCCTAAGCCAATTTCCTTTCTCTCATTCTCTAGAATACTCTCCCACCTTCACCAATTCTAGCCCATACCCATATAACAAAATTCGTTCTCTTTCATTTTCCCAGAGCCCTAATCCCCTTCTACAAAACCAAAATCGCGTCCCTCTATATATAAAAAATCATGAGTGCTAAATGACACATGACATTAGGCATTGACTAAAGGGAGCACGGAATGACTTGACGAGGTGCAGGTCATACGCACGATTGTGATTCGTGATGGCGAATCGCAAACGTGGATGCAACAAGCTTGGCATGGCAAGAGCAGTGATGAGGATGGCTGTGGTGCCGTTAGCGTCTTGGAAGTGTTGGGCGAGCGTTGTAGGTACGGAGTAGTATGCGTGAAGAGGTTTGATGAGGCGAAGTTCGACAGCTGTGGCTTGGTAGAAGTCACGATCTTGGGGGCTGCCGTGATAGCGCTGGTTGATGTGGGTTTGGTAATGGCGAAGACTAGCTACAACTTATGCTTGTTAATAGATGTGATAATGATGAAGTTATGACAAATTTTGATAGTTCCATTTGGTATTTCAGTGAGTTATTTCTTAACTCATATATCTATGTTTAGATCTACTTTTCATGATTTTTCTTTGATTGTTAGATGATGAATTATGGTAGAAATGGATTGCCTTGATTGGAATTGGTTGGTATACCCTTGTTAAATTTTTGTTGTTGTGTGATATTTGTTAATCGTTGAATACACACACATTATCTGATGTCGTACAATAATTTGATGGTTGTTAATAACCGCGAACGACACTTAATGTTAATTAGAAGGGTGTAAATGAATTGAAATGTAAGTTTTGATTGAAATAAGAATATTTAGAATAAATGGAGAATTTTTGAAATATGTTTTTATTCAATAGCAAATATATAGAAAATATAAAAGTGAAATATTTTCGAGAATTGTGTGAGATTAAATTATTGACAAGAGATGATTATCGGGATATGATTAAATCGATGAATTTTGAATATTGATATTTTATTTATTTACGGATGAAAATTATATTATATAAAGGATTTTTATAGAAAAATAATACTTAAATTATATTTCAAAGTGATAAGTAAATTTTATTTGGGTCTAATAAATTGAAAGTTTGTAAAAATAATATTCTAAAGAAATAGTACTTGAAAGCAATTTATTTATTGTATGAGAATTGTTGTTATGAGATTCATTATATATATATATATATTGTTAAGTGGATATTTGAAAGTAAATATTTTTATGTTTGGCTAATTTTATATACAAAGGATTGAAAGTAATATAATTTTGGGTTTGATGAGTTATTTTCTAATAATAATAGTTTTAAAAGAGGTTTGAAATGTAAACGAAGGTTTTAAATATTTTGTTATGGAATTTTATGTTATGGCCATATTAGAAATATGGAATTGTTTAAACTTGTTGTGTAAAGGAAATTATAAATTATAGAAATTCGTTGGAATTATTATTTTGAATTATTAAAGAAGTTTCAAAGTTATGAATTATTTATAAAAGGGAATTTAAGTGATTTGAAATTGAAATAAGATTTAAATTATAGATTTTCTTGTAATTATATAAGAGGTTGGCAAATAATCATTTTGAAATTATATTAAAGATTCTGGGAAAATGTATTTCAGAACCTCTTCCGAATCAATTAATAGTAGTATTGTACGTTTTGATTGTTATATACTTCTGTGTAATGAGGAATTAGAATAAACTTAGTTATTGTACCATCTAGTAAGAGACTTTCAGTAATATTTCTTCGGTTATTCATTGGACTTGTTATATAGAATAATAGTGCATAATGAACGTAGTCTACTAGCATTGAGTAAACGGGAGAGTAACACCAGGTGGTATGGAACGCATGAGTCAATATTTGTTCACTTACTTTCTATAAGTAGATGCCACTCTAATAGGATCGAGCATACGAGGCACTATATTTTTGGAGATGCACGCTGAGAGTGCGCAGGCTGAGAACCATAACAGTGTCAATTTATTATGTGTTCTTTTATTATACGTTGAGGAGTAAACCAAATTAGCTAATATCCTTCCTAGCAGCTTGATTACGAGGCCGCTCCCCAAATCTGTGGCACACATATTGATGTATATGGTTGGGAGCCCTGGTTGAGAGTCACTACCCCTGTGTCACTTAGGCTAGCAGTCTGTTACCATTATGGGCACTTGCAAGGTCGTGAACAATGCATAACATAGTCCTGCACTTGATGGATATTGGGTTACGATGGCCATCAAATTAACTAAGAATGTAAGAGTAGCATTGAGAGTATGTAAGGAAGGCTCTTGGAGCAAGCTGAGAGCTGTTAGTCTCCCATTTGTTTGTTATTATTGATGATATAACATGAGATGTTATGGACACCTATTTATTCACCTATATGAGATTGTTTTGTTTACGGTTGAGAACCGATCTAATCATTTGTCGATACTGATTCCAAAATAGATATTTATGATGTTGAAAGCATATAGAACTAAGAGTCCCAATGATTATCCACGATATTGAGGGCCGAGTGGATTAGTAGAGGTTTGAGAGACCATATGATTGTTTCATTGATTGAGAGCCAAGTCGATTGATATGAGGTTGAAGGTCTAGATGGCGGTTACGTGGATTTCGATTTCTTGGATTATTTATAAGACAGAGAGTCTTTGCAGTTGTGTAACCCCATACACATTGATTATATAGTTATCGAGGATAGCTAGAGATGCTGAGAACATAGAGTTGGACCCTGTACCTATCTTTTACATGGTTATTTGAGAGATGACCCTAGCTACCGAGGGTATGCCATATTTATGTTCCGTGTTGTTTGACTTGGGTGATACTTATGTGTTATATATATATATATATTAAGTGAGACACACCCCGAGTATGTCTACTTTACGATTATATAAGAGATGATCTAGGGCATTGCAGAGGGCATGTCCTGTATTGTTGTTGAGTTTTATACCTGATAATAATTAGATTTTTGTTTTTATCTCCTACTTGTTTATATGCCCGTTTGGTGTGTTGATTGACTTTGCTTGGATATGAGTTATCTTTTGCATGCATGGTTTTGAGATATATTGACCCTTGGAATATGCACGTGCCATTTGTGTTGCACTTGTTTATACCATGTAAGATGTAATTTTATATTGACATCTACATTCTAGAAATAGTTTGACCCATGTGTTATTTTTATAATACTCGGGTCAGTCCGAGACATTTGAGGTTCAGGGATAGATGACCAGTATATGGATGTTGGGCATAGATGGAGGATAGAGTATTTGTATATAGTTTATATATTTGTATTTACAAGTGCTCATGTCTTGTCGAGACGTATATTGGACATGTTGTGTATATTATTAATGATACTGGGCATTTGACTGTTTTTATAGACCCACTTGGACTTGTGTATGTTTATTATTATATGTTTTCACTGCATTGAATACTATGTGATCTCTGTGATTTATTTATACTGTGTTATTCTAACCTGTAGATGCACATGTTTATTGCTTTGTGCCGATATTGTGTACATATCTGTGAGTTGTTTATGGTTGTTGAAATATGTACCAGTGTTAGCCCAAGGGAATATTCACATGTGTAAGCCCAATATTGCCTCATTCTCTGTATTATCGTGCAGTATTACACTATAATACTCTTTGGTAGTATGGGTATAGAGGTTGGGTGTTACAGTTATCAAGGACTATAACAATATATTATAATGACTCTAAACACTAAATTATAATCTTCAACTCTTCATTTCTTATCTTTGAACTCATGAGTCTTCAAATCTTTATCTTGAGTCTTTATACTTTATAGTCTTCGATTCAACACCTATGTAATATTTTGCATATATACTATATAACTTGGCAAAACATTGGTATCTATATTATATATGGTTGTTGTCATTAAAATCAATAATTGAGGTATTACTAATCTCCACCTTTTTGATGATGACAACCATTAAATATTCATGTATATAAAATATGATATAACTCCCCCAAAGTTACATAAATCCCCCTATTTATATGAATGTGTATATTTTATATTTTTCTTCCCCTTTGTCATCAACAAAAATGGGTGAAAAAATAAAACTCCTCCTAAATGATATACTTATAAAATATAGAGTCAAAATCAATAATTAAGAATAAGGTGATATGCTAATCAATATGGGTTTAACTTCATAATTATGATTTAAAGCATAAAATAGGGATATTAAATGTGACATATTAAGATGTAATATGCGAGTCAAAAAATGAAGAAAATTACTATATGTTTAATGTGATATAATCGTTAAGATGTATAATGATCAACCTTTAAGTTATATACTAAATATTAAGGCTAATAAGTAAATAGGATAATGCAAGCTTTATTTATTTATATAATACAATCGAAGTCAAATCAAAACCTTATTTGTACATCACACCAAATCAATTCTATGCTAGTCAATCGAAATCTTAAAGTATTAGTTATTTACATATTGATCAAATTAAAAATGAATAAATTTAGTATACACATTTGCAAACAAACTAAAATTTAGATATTCCTAGAAACTTCAACCCAACCTTCAGATCAAAAGATTGAATTTGCTTTGATGGATCAATCTTCATTATCCTTGGTGTTTGAGAATTTTGGGTTGTTGGTTTGATCATCTTTGATGAGGGAGAGAATTAACCAGTGTAGAGCATCAAAATGCTTCTGTTGTTCTTTAATCATTTGTATTTGGCTTAGTTCCAAATGCCTTTGATTTCTTAGTTTGACGGAGAGAGAATCTTTAAATGATTGGAGTGTCTCTTTAAGGTTTTCATAAAGCTTTTTGGTATGGAGAAGTCATTTTTATTAAGAAAAATGTTAAGAATGAAAGAGGATGGAAAGTTGAATTGATGAGTGACTTTTTTTGGAAGAAATAGGCTTAAATATGAGTGAAAATACATTTGGAATAAATGAATTGAAGGTAGTTACAATATTTTAAAATTAAAAATTTTGCCAAACGGCTATAGTATGTCAACATATATAAATATGTATGTCGACATATGTGCTCAAAATTGCTTTTTAAGTTTTTGATATAATTTTAGTTTCTAATTGATACCATTATATTTTAATTAATTACAGAGATTAATAGAACAATATATAAAAGCAAGAACTAATTTTCATTGATTAAAATAAGATGATACATTACAAAAAGGAAAATATAAGAAGATAACATGAAATAAAATAAGGAGATGCAAGGAAATAAAAGCTAGATAAAGATACAGTGGATAACTAGATAGAATTAAAGGATAGCTAAGGAAATGAGCTCCTATCAAGCTTCTTCATACTCTTCCCAAAGTACTTATTCACTTTATTGGAAAGATTAGTAAATTTCCTACTTAGCTTCTTTTAATTTTTGATGATCTCGTCTGGATTTTTAAGGATTCCTTTGGTTGAGCTTTGAGATGATCTCTCAAAACTTTCAAGAGAAGTCTCTACTTCCTCCTCCTCCTCTTCTTTTTGATCTTCTCCTTGAATTCCATAACTTTCTTCTTCTTCTTCTTTACTTTCTTATTGTTCTTCCTTCACTTGTCTTTCTTCCTTTTGGGGAAGATTCTCATATGGTTCAAAGTAAAGCGGAATATGAGTGAGAGAAATGTTTTATTTGTTGAGAAAATTTTAAGGTAAAAGTGGATTCTCCTTTAAAATCAGCACCAAAGCATTCAAAAACTCTAGTGAGATACATTCCATGGAAAAGTGTGTTCTCATATCTAGAAATATTATTTTGAAAAAAATCATCTAAGATGACTTGTGCCCGATTGATGTTGTAATATAAATGGCAAAGGGAGTTTTAAAAATCTTTGAGTTGGGTTGTTGTAATTACCCATCCTTGGAGTAATGCTTTGTTGTAAAATGAGACTCATAAGCCTCAATTTTAGTTTAAGATTGCATTCGAATTCAAAATCTTCGACGTTTTTCAAAATGTCATGAAAAATTCTCGATTTTGTTCATCGATTTTAAAAGTGGAAAGATCAATTCTATTAAGTTTGCAACCAAGTATTTGACCCAAAATTTCACAATCTAAAACAATTGTAATGCCTTTCACACTACACTAAATTTGTCTCTCTTCACCTTCAAAAAAATTTTCTATTTAAATTCGCATAACATATTTTTACTAAATCCGGATAGCAAACAAAATCATTTTAAAAAGATTCGATTAAACCAAGAATATTATTCTAAAAATAAAGATCTTGAAGATCATAAGAAGAAAAATCATCAAACTTTGCAAATCTTCAGGAAAATACCTTTACGGAAGTAGCATATTCAATATAAGTGTCGACGACTTCTATGTCATTGAAAGGAAAACCATTGATTCTTTTTGAGAGTCTATTGGTTTTTGGTGGCTGGCTTGAGGAGATCATTTTTGAGTAGTTTTAGGAGATAAGAGAGTGAAGAGATGTTTGAATTTTTGAAATAAAGTGAGTGGATGAATGGGTAAAATTGAGGTGAATTAATAGAGAGTGAACTGATATGTTTTTCAGGTCAAAAGATGCCTTTTTAGGTTTTTGAAATTAATGAAAAAGAGAGGGAAATTAAAATTTTGAATTTGAAAAATTCAGGCTAGTATGTCGACATATAGATTGGGGTATATCAACATATGGGCTAGAAAATCCAAAAATAAATTAAGATTCCTATATACACGCATACTTATATGCATCTATTATTACTATTAATCTATATTTTACTCCTAAATTTAATAATCCAAAATAGAATAAATAAAAATTACCGCTTTTTGCTCCTATCATGTGATTTATTCTGATTAATCTATAATTGCCGTGAAATACATGTTTGTATCCTTAGTGTCTGGTTCATTGTTACTTGAAGTAGTATCTGACTCATTTAATGTTGTTGTGTATGCCCTCTTTCTGAATTAGTAACTGGCGAGATTCTTGATTTCTTTTGAGGTAGATAGTCTCTTTATGGATAACCAAGTTCATCACAGTTAAAACATTTAATTGCAGTTCCATTTCTAGGAGTTTTATTTTTAGGTCTCCAGAAGTTGTTCATCTTCCTATATTTCAGGAACTTTCTAAAATTCATGGTTATAAAGGCAATCTCCTCATCATTGTCATCGTTTGAATCTCAATCATCGGTAATTGCATTGAAGCCAAGAAATTTCTTTTTTGTTGCTTTGCTTTCTCTTCTATGTTGTTTAGTATAGTGATATGACATTAAATTACCTATTAGCTCTTCATTTTTAATTGACTAGTGTCATTAGCTTCATTTATTGCTAATGTCTTTTGATCCCATTCCAAAGGTAGTGAATTATGGATTTTTCTAGCTTGATCCTCTTCAGAGAAATTTTTACCTAATTATACTAAAGAATGTACTATATCTTGAAACCTACAATACATGTCAGAAATAGACTCATTCTAATTCATTTTAAATAATTGAAATTGATTTGTTAACATGGAAATTTTAGTCTGTTTAACCTTACTAGTGCCCTCATGTGTAATTCATAGTGTTCTCCAGATTTCATATGCAGACTTACAAACAGAAATGCTATTAAATTCATTTTTATCTAATAAGCAAAACAAAATATTCATGGCCTTATAATTGTTAAGTACTTTTGCATTTTGGTCTAGTTTTCATGTTGAAAATTCAGTCTAGGGCTCAGTGTACTCATTTGTGTAATATTACAAATATCTTGACCATTAGATTGTAATAAATCTTTATTCTACATGACTAATAAGTGTAATTGCTGCCATTAAAAAGTGGAGGTCTAGCAGTAGATTGTCATTCTACAAAAGTGTTAAGAAGTGAACTAGCAGTGTTACTAGCCATTTATACTTTTTCAAAAAACAAATTACGAATTTTTGAAAACCTAGTGCTCTCCGATCAAATGTGGGGTGCAGAATAAAGAATCTTAAGGCTAGTATAACACTAGAGGGGGAGAATAGTGTTTTATAACCTTTTATGAATCTTGTTGACTTGTTTAAACAATTGAATCAAAACACAGATAATCAATCGTAGATAAATAAACTTGCAGGCAATCACATAAATAAATATAAGTAGTAAAGTAAAAAAGAAAAGTGTTAGAGAGATGACACCAGGGATTTTATGCTTGGTTTGGATTTCTTCTACATCCAGTCTCGTACAATTTCTTGTACAAATTTCTTTTCAAGCGCCTACTTTGTACAGTAGCAAGCAAACCAATTACAATCTTCATTTCAAGGCTACGAGATGCATCCTCCTGTATTCTGAGTCCGGGGCAAACTCTCTTGATTTACTAGGCTACAAGATCACCCACTAGAATTGAACTGGCTACTAAGCATACCCACTTGATTTGAATGGGCTACAAGCACACCCACACAAACAAGAGTAGAGTTGATGATTTTCCAATGACAAATAGTTGTACTTAGGATACAATGGATCCTATAGCGTCTTCGATAACTTTGATCTTTAAAATGAGAGTGATATGCTTCCGAAACAGTAAGTAAATAGTAGAGAATCAATAAAATAGAGTGTGAATTGATTCTATATGATTTTTGAGAGAGTAGAGTATATTGTTCAAGAGAATTTTCAAGAGAGTAAGGAGTGAAAAGAAAGTAAGTTATTAATTGATAAAAAATTTGTTTGCACTCTCTTTTATAGAAAAAAGATGTATTCATTCATGATGGGTTGTGTCCAAAAGACACTTTCATTTCAAAATTTAAAAAACAATTTAACGACCTATATCTCGACATATAAAAATAAGTATGTCGACATATGCTAGTTGATATTGAAAAATGTTTTCTTTTAAATTTTTTTGAAAATTCTATACTTTGTAAAATGATTTGAACATAGTTTTCAAATACCTTTGAACTCTTACAAAATTTTATAAAATATATTTTGAAATTTTGAAATAATTTGTTTTTGTTTAAAATAATAAAGATCAAAAATTGCTATCATATACTTAACAATATATTATAATTGCTATCAAAAATTGCTATCATATACTTAACAATATATCAAAAATCAATATTTTTGTACAGTCTTCGATTCAGCACCCATGTATAATTCTGCACTATTTACTATATAACTTGGCAAAATATTAGTATCTACATTTTATATGATTGTTGTCATCAAAATCAATAATTAATGCATTAACAAAAACTTCACTGAAGCGATTACTCGATCTGGTGTACTCTCACGCAACTTAGCGCACCCGATAGTCACTGTGGCTATGTGAAATGCCCACAACGAGCTTGTATTCAATAATATATCTGTATAATCAAACAATTGCGTGTGCGTGCGTGCGTGTGTGTGTATAAATAAACACACATATGACAATTCTAACTACAATTCACACATCTTTTTTATTGTTATATTCTTTAAATACACGTATACGTATACTTGCCCATATTTATATACACACATATATTTAAATACGTAACTCATTTATTACTTAATCAAATCTTACTTTTATTTACTAAATCTTTTCAATAAAAGAGTAATATAATTTCATACTATTTTATAAAACCTTACACAAATATATCATTAGCTCATAAATCATTTACAACTTTTAAATACTTAATTATCTCACTTGCAATTAAGTGTTTGCACCAAAAATGGTCACAGACACCCAATTGCAGATGAAAGCACCAAATCACAAGAAAACTTAAAAAACAAAAAGGAAAGCAGTAGAAGGACAAGATTTATAGTGGTTCGGTGTTGTAGCCTACATCCACTTTGAAGAGTTGTTGTTTTATTGATGATTCTCTACTGATTTACAAGAGTCCAATTGATAGTATCCGAGTTAGAATGGAGTTCAGCAGAGTAACGGCGTAGAAGAGCCAAAAGATCCCACTTTTGAAGCTCTTAGACTTCTATTTATAGGTGTAGGCTGAAAATATCTGTCTCAAACTTCAGAAGACTCCTTCCATCACGTGGGTGGGCCCACGTGATAGATCCCTGGTCGTTTCGTGAAATGACCCTATTTATTTTACCTAATTTTACTAGGATTTTTTTTTACATTAATAAGTTCCCTAGAGTCATTAGCCTTTCTACTAAATTATCCAGGATCCTAATTTTTCTACTAATATATTTATATCAGTTCATTGATAAATATATTCACATACATGTGAAGATGTATGTGACCCTCTTGCCTGGATCAGAGTATTGATAAGCAAGAGTGCATCCTGATTGAATTTGAATTTCTAGTCAACCAGTACATAGCTCACTTTCCTTTGTTTGATATATGAATCATGGGAGTGAATTCCCATGATCATATATAATTTATACCTATTAATTTTTTATCAGTCTTGTGGTGATTGTCTGTTAGTTTGTCTTAACAAAGTGATCTCAGAGTGTAGCAAGCCATCATGATTTTTGTTTAATTATTTGATATTTGATCAAAGCCAGAAAGGAAAAATGATATACTCATTTATCATTTTCCTTTACTTATAACCAAGTCAGTCGAGTAATTCTTTCATAGTCTATATAGTTGTATTTCTCTGAACCAAATTCATTCCCTAATCCCTGAGTTTCCTCAGCTTGCATCCTAATTTATAGGTTGCTTTACTGGATTCAGAAAATCCAGATATTATGGTCATTTAACAAAAGTAATAATTAAGTAATATGTGTGCATATCAGATGTATTGTGCTTTCTGGACTAAGAAAGCTACTCAAAAATAAAAGTGAATTGCTCAAGTATTTGAAAATGTCTTTGTACATGCATTTGCAAAGAAAGCTTTAGATTTTACAAATGCATTTTCTTTCTTTAGACCCAAAAACTCTGGTCATCTTGATCAACCCAGACCTCACTATTTTTGAAGTGGGTTAACCTTATGACTAGATCATTAAAACACTAGTGCCTGGCTATTGCAATGTGAATTCAGATACAAGACACTTGAAAAATCTCTTAGAACATGTACACCTCTTTATATAATGCACAAATATATATATATATATATATATATATATATATTTTCTTTTATCAAAACACTTCTGCATATTGTTACTAAATTCTTGAAATATTACTTCTAGCTAAAAATTCAGATTTTTAACCTTCAAACTCAAAGTTTTTAAATAACTCAAAATTAACTAATACAATATATATGTATATATATGTCATTTCTCAAATACAGGCATATATCATCTACAGATTTCCACCATAATACTCAAATATATTTTCTTGCATAGATTCAACTAAGTCTTTGGTTTTTCCCAACCTTAATTCATTACCAGATTCAATTGGAACAACTAAATAAAATCCAAACATTCAAGATCATTACATAACAACTAAAGAAGAACTATAAAAACCTCCAAGATTACATGCAAATAATTCATTCTAAGTTCTTATTTAATTCTAATTTAGCATGCTTATCAAATCATTCTCCTTAGCCATAGCAGCTTCCTATTTAGAACCAGCATTCCCTGAAAGAGCATTAGAGGCTGCCCCATTTTGATTGAGACACCCCAGATGCCATAAGCAAACAAGGGTCAGACACAAGATCTGTATGAGCAATATCAAAAATTCCATGATATTAAGTAGATAAGTGAGACATAAGCATTTTGTATGGGTTGGCATAATTTCTTTAATTAATTTGCCTGACTTGTTTCTGAAATATTGTGCATATGTGATCAGTATTAAAACTAATTATGTACACACTTTCAACAATGCAAACATACATGTCAAACAGAGATACTCAGGAACTACCATAGCTCCAGTCCAACCATCCTAGGAATAACTCAAGTTCCTACTTCATCAATTTAAGATTGCATTTACCAAATTTCTTCCTAGCCTCATCTGCCATAAAGGAATCACGGGGACACATTGCAATAAAATAATTCACAATATTGCACAAAGATCTCAGGGCTTAAACAAGCCATGTGCCAACTTGCATACTTTAAATACAACAAGCATTCCAGCAGTCTTCTTGGCTCACAATCCTTAGTTTATTTACTAAGTGTTCATGTTTGATCCTATCATGAGATAGCTAGGTGATTGAATCACAGTGTACATGAAACATTACATAGAGCTTACAAGCATAATTCAAGAACAAGCTAACATTCATATCCAGGGGAAATCATATTTTCAAATATTCTGGCTTAAAGAAAATACAAGAATATTTACAACTGGGAATAAAGACTAGGCATGTGGGTTATTATTGTTTCATAAGCAACCATGTTTGAACTAAATTCAAGATCTAGCTTAAACAAGATTTCTGGCTCATGGGTTTTCTATTTGATCAAGAGTTCAGCACTTTTGGATATTTCCATTGCACCCTTGAATCTTTCATTTGAGCCTCAGCACTTACACAAGTGTAATGCAACTCATATACATTTTGATTTCTATATTTTTCATGCCATATCTGAACCAGTTACAAGTATTCTCTATTTACTTTCATGATTTCATACTTTAATATTTCTGGGTGTAACCAAACAGAGCAAAATACTCAACCATCAAAGCAATCAAAATCATTCATAAACACCCATTAAAGCATCCATTAAAACCATAGTAATAAAATCAGAAATATGTAGAAAAATAACATGAACTTGGCTGCCTCATAACAGGACTTAATGCCATGGGTTTAGTGAGATTACTCACTAAAGAATGCTTCTCTTGCTTAATCCAGAAAAGAAACCTTTTAAAACTTTCCTTTCTGCTTGCAAATATTTTTCTTCTTTGTTTTCTTAAATGTCTTGGGTAGCAAATGATTTTTCTGGTTTATACTTGGATTTATAAGAGAGATTTTTCTAGGGTTCTATCATTGTAAAATTCCATTCCTACCCTGGCCAAAACTCATGCATTTTGCATTTCAGATTTGCTTATTTTTCACCCTTAATACCCCGGCCATATGTGATGCTTACTTCCCCTTTTTCTTTTCCAGAATATATTATATTCTTCTTAGGTCATGATAATTGTGTGACATTGTCACTTGTTTATTTTCTAAAAAAAATCCCCCTTTCTATTTTCTGCCTAAAGCAATTGTTTTGCTTGCAATATGTCTCTTGCTATTTTAGTGTTACACTTTTCCTTGCTTATTTCTTTTTAATATTTTTAGTACTTATAGAAATGTACATATGCATACATATCTTATCTAGGCTTATTTAACTCCTCCTTAATTTCAGAAAGACATGCAAATATATGTGCATACAGGTTTCAAATCCTTATAACATTTTTTTCTGGGTTTTAAGTAAGATCTGTTTACTGATTCAAAACAAAACTTACTTTTTCTTATTTTCTGGGATAATTCGTATAATTCCACAAATCAAATATCCATATTTGGTTTAATAATTTTTATTACAAAATCATGTTTGTAATGCTTTTTAATTCTTGTTTTAATTTCAGGAGATTTGGAGTTCTTCCTTGTGCCATATCAGTGTGCACGTGCACACATGCACACACACTTGCACACAATTATTTCCATATATTCCTATACAAATAAATTCATATATTTTCAAAATCCAACCAAAATAAGATTCCATGAATTTCTGGGGCATTACAATTACCCCACCTTTTTAGGAATTGTGTCCTCACAATTTTCTCAGTTTGACTTTAAACAATTATTCCAGATTTTTATAAAATCTATCAAACATTGCATAAGCAAACAATTCAGTCAAAACAACCATACATATTAAATTTTTTTTTAGGAATTTAGATTTTACCTTCCACTGCAAAAAGCTTAGGGTAATCCATCTTTATCTTATCCTCTAACTCCCATGTACAATCATTAGGGTCTAGGCTCCATTGAACCTTTACCAATTTCAAAGTTTTGCTCCTCAACTTCTTTTCCTCTTTAGCTAAAATCCCCACTGGTTCTTTCTCATAGACCAAATCAGGATTTATTTGAACTTGAGTTGGTTTCTCTAGAATTTCCTCATTATCTTGCACCCATCTCATAAGTTGTGATACATGAAATACGCATTGCACTCATCTCTTCTGGTAGCTCCAACTTGTATGCTAATGAACCTACTCTTTCCAAAATCTTGTAAGGTCCAACATATCTTGGGGTAAGTTTTCCCTGCTTGCCAAACCTCAACACCTTCTTCATAGGTGAAACTTTGATGAAAACATAATCACCAACTTCATATTCTACCTGCTTCCTCCTTACATCTGCAAACTTCTTTTGCCTATCTTGAGCTGCTGCCATTCTTCTCCTCACAAGTTCAATTTTCTCTATAGTCTCTTTAACATACTCAGGCCCTAAGACAGCCCTTTCTCCTGCTTCAACCCAACATATTGGTGACAAACATGGTTTGCCATACAAGGCTTCAAATGGTGCCATGCCTATGGTGCTTTGATAACTATTGTTATATGTAAATTCAGCCAAATGGAGGTGATCTTCCCAATTACCTCCAAAGTCCAATGCACATGCCCTCAAGAAATCCTCCAAAACTTTATTTATTACTTCAGTCTGACCATCTGATTGGGGTGATATGCAGTACTCTAGCATAACTCACTTCCCATGGCTTCTTGAAAGCTCTTCCAAAATCTGGATGTAAAGATTGTGTCCCTATCACTCACTATAGTTTTAGGAATTCCATGCAACCTTACTACTTCTTTCATGAATACTTGAGCTAGTTTAGGTGCATTTCTTTCTGCCTTCACTGGTATAAAGTGTGCTACTTTAGTCAATCTATCAACTACTACCCAAATGCTTGTATTTCCTCTCTTTGATTTAGGCAGACCATCTATGAAATCCATAGATATATCTTCCCACTTCCACTGTGGTATGCTTAGAGGTTGTAATAGGCCTGAGGGTCTTTGGGTTTCTGCCTTGACTTGTTGGCAAGTCATACACTTTGCAACATGTTTGGCCACATCTGATTTCATCCCTCTCCACCAATAATCTCTTTTTAGGTTTTGGTACATTTTGGTGCTGCCTGGATGTATAGAATATTTGCTCCTATGATATTCATTAAGTATATCTTCCTTCAATCCTATATCCTTTGGAACACATATCCTACCTTTATTCCTTAAGTAACCATTCTTATCAATGTGGTAGTTTGCTACTTCTTCTCCTTTTTCTATTATAGTTTTCTTTTCTAATAAATCTGGATCTTCCTCTTGCATTTTCCCCACTTTCAAAATTAAATCTGATTGCAAAGTTATCAAACTTAATTTTCCTTTACTTCAATCATCTCCATGTTTACCTCATTGTTTTCCTCAATTTCCAGATCAGTAAGTAGAGATAAATTTCTAAACTCTTCTATCATTAACATGGCTACTTTTGCATGCTGCCTGCTCAAAGCATCTGCAACCTTATTAGCTTTTCCTGAAGTATAAAGTATGTCTAAATCATATGCTACTAGAAACTCAACCCATCTATGTTGCCTCATATTCAAATCTTTTTGTGAAAAGAGATATTTTAATGCCTTATGGTCAGTGTATAAAATAAACTTAGCACCTAGAAGATAATGTCTCCAGAGCTTTAGTGCATATACCACTGCTGCCAACTCAAGATCATGGGTTGCATACTTTGATTCGTGTGGCTTCAATTGTCTTGATGCATAGGCTATAACTTGATCTTGCTACATCAATACAACTCCTATCCCAGAACCACTTGCATCAGTAAAAACAATCAAATCCTCATTTCCTTCTGGTACTCTCAACACTGGTGCATTGACTAAGGCCTCCTTGATTCTACTAAAGGCTTGTTCACATTTCTCAGTCCATATAAAGGGTTGGTTCTTTCTAGTTAGGTTGCTAAGAGGTGATGACATCTTAGAAAAATCTTTTATAAATCTTCTATAATACCCTGCCATTCCCATAAATGACCTAACTTCTCCTACTGTGCTTGGCCTTTTCCATGCTTGGATTGCCACAATTTTATTGGGGTTCACTGAAATGCCTTTGGCAGATATAACATGCCCAAGGAAATGCACTTCTTCTTTCCAAAATGCACACTTAGAAAATTTTGCTTTTAAATCTTTTTCTCTTAATCTAGACAAAACAAGGTGTAAGTGATTTTCATGTTCCTCTACTGTTTTAGAATAAATCAAAATATCATCAAGAAAAATCAACACAAACTTGTCTAAATAATCCCTGAATATCCTATTCATCAAGTCTACAAAGTATGATGGGGAATTTGTAAACCCAAATGGCATGACAAGAAACTCATATAAACCATACCTAGTATTAAAGGCCGTATACTTAACACTTGAGTTCTCAACCTTCATCTGATGGAATCCAGATGCCAGGTCTAATCTAGAAAATATTTTTGCTTCACTAAGTTGATCAAAAAGATCATCAATTCTAGGTAAGGGGTACTTGTTTTTGATAGTGACTTTGTTTAGCTCCCTGTAATCTATACACATCCTTAAAGTACCATCATGTTTCCTTACAAACACTACTGGAGCACCCCAGCATGAATTACTTGGTCTTATAAATCCTTTGCATTCCAATTCTTCTAACTGTTTCTTCAATTCCTTCAACTCACTTGGCCCCATCCTAGTGGGTTTCTTAATAATTGGACTTGCTCTTGGTATCAGACTAATCTGAAATTCCACTGATCTGTGGTGTGGAACACCCTCAACTTCTCCAAACACATCCAAGTATTTGTTAATTATGGGGATTTCTTCAATAGAAGGCTCACTGGGATCCTTATTTAAGTCAATCAAATGATATAATTTTCTTTCTTTGGCTACTTTACACAAAATTGTGATTCTTTGGCCTCTAGAATTTTGTAATGATATGGTGGATGAGTCTAAATTAATTATGGCTTTGTATTGCCTTAACCAGTCTACACCCAATATAACACCTATATTTGGGTAATTTAAAACATATAAATTGGAAATAAAAACATTTCCTCCTATGTTTAATTCCACATCCACACAAATCATGTTTAAAACACTAGAACTTCCTAATGGGCTTTGCACTAACAAAGGGGTTTCAACCCGTATGCAATTTAATTTAAGCAATGCAACTAATTCATGGGAAATCAGAGAATGTGTTACCCCTGTATCATACACTACTGATATAGGTAGGGTACAAATAAATAAGGTACCTTCCACTTGACCATGATTTTCTGCAATGGCCTCTACTGTGGATTTGCTTTTGCTCTCCAAACTTGCTAGCTTCCCTTGCTGTTTATACTCAGGGCAATTTCTCTTGATATGTCCCTCCTTACCACATAGGTAGCACTTGAAAGCTCCTCCCTTCAATTCTGGACACCTTGGTTTGATATGTCCTTCTTTTCCACAATGATGACACGCTATTTTCCTCTTTGTATCAGTGGTCTTAGTATCATTGGTTTTCTTGCTTTCTGTCTCCTCCTTCTTTTTGTCATAGGGGTGATACCTTCCCTTATTTTTCTTGTTGTTATTGTTCTTAAAACTCCTATACTTCTCCCTCTCCTTGTCATGTTGCTCAAACTTTAAGGCCAGATCAATGACTTGATCAAAAGTTTTATCTGCATATGGCAACATAGCCCTACTAAGCCCTGGGTTTAAACCCTTAATATACCTATCATTCTTTGATGCCTCATCAGCCACAAGCATGGCTCAATACTTAGACAAGCCCTCAAACCTATGAGTATACTCAGTCACATTAAAGGTTCCCTGCCTAAGTCTGATGAATTCTTCAAGCAATAGAGTTTTGGCTGATGCTGGAACAAATCTAGCTTCCAACATCTCCTTGAATTGATTCTAAGTGATTTCATTCTCAATTCTCCCAGCTATGACTACCTCCCACCAGCTTAAAGCCACACCTTTCAGTTGTCTTGAGGCCACTTGCCTCTTCCTTTGATCATCCAATTGCATGTCATTGAAAATTCTGTCCAGTGTTCTCAACCATGCTTGAATTTCCATCACATTTTCAGTCCCTTCAAAGCTCTTGCCTCCCAGATTGGTATAAGTCTTTAATAGTTTTGAAAGTTCCTCATGTGGGTTCTCAAGTCTCTGCCCTACTCCATCCCTCAAAGCCCTCATAAAGTCTTGCATATCAAGCATTTGTGGTGTACTTGATCCTGCATTGTAATGAGATCCTCTTCCTACCATGATTGGATAACTAGAGTATGGGTAGATAGGGTTAGTTTATCATGAGTATTTTCTTTTGCTATAACTTTTTATCTGAATTATTATTTTACTCAAACAAATAATCAGTACATACATATAGTTATAGTACTTCAATCAATCAATACAATCATTCTTAGCTATGTATAGTTTTAACATTGCTCTGATACCAAAATGAAATGACCCTATTTATTTTACCTAATTTTACTAGGATTTTTTTTTACATTAATAAGTTCCCTAGAGTCATTAGCCTTTCTACTAAATTATCCAGGATCCTAATTTTTCTACTAATATATTTATATCAGTTCATTGATAAATATATTCACATACATGTGAAGATGTATGTGACCCTCTTGTCTGGATCAGAGTATTGGTAAGCAAGAGTGCATCCTGATTGAATTTGAAATTCTAGTCAACCAGTACATGGCTCACTTTCCTTTGTTTGATATATGAATCATGGGAGTGAATTCCCATGATCATATATAATTTATACCTATTAATTTTTGATCGGTCTTGTGGTGATTGTCTGTTAGTTTGTCTTAACAAAGTGATCTCAGAGTGTAGCAAGCCATCATGATTTTTGTTTAATTATTTGATATTTGATCAAAGCCAGAAAGGAAAAATGATATACTCATTTATCATTTTCCTTTACTTATAACCAAGTCAGTTGAGTAATTCTTTCACAATCTATATAGTTGTATTTCTCTGAACCAAATTCATTCCCTAATCCCTGAGTTACCTCAGCTTGCATCCTAATTTACAAGTTGCTTTACTGGATTTAGAAAATCCAGATTTTATGGTCATTTAACAAAAGTAATAATTAAGTAATATGTGTGCATATCAGATGTATTGTGCTTTCTGGACTAAGAAAGCTACTCAAAAATAAAAGTGAATTGCTCAAGTATTTAAAAATGTCTTTGTACATGCATTTGCAAAGAAAGCTTTAGATTTTACAAATGCATTTTCTTTCTTTAGACCCAAAAACTCTGGTCATCTTGATCAACCCAGACCTCACTATTTTTGAAGTGGGTTAACCTTATGACTAGATCATCAAAACACTAGTGCCTGGCTATTGCAATGTGAATTCAGATACAAGACACTTGAAAAATCTCTTAGAACATGTACACCTCTTTATATAATGCACAAATATATATATATATATTCTTTTATCAAAACACTTCTGCATATTGTTACTAAATTCTTGAAATATTACTTCTAGCTAAAAATTCAGATTTTTAACCTTCAAACTCAAAGTTTTTAAATAACTCAAAATTAACTAATACAATATATATGTATATATATGTCCATTTCTCAAATACAGGCATATATCATCTACAGATTTCCACCATAATACTCAAATATATTTTCTTGCATAGATTCAACTAAGTCTTTTGTTTTTCCCAACCTTAATTCATTACCAGATTCAATTGGAACAACTAAATAAAATCCAAACATTCAAGATCATTACATAACAACTAAAGAAGAAATATAAAAACCTCCAAGATTACATGCAAATAATTCATTCTAAGTTCTTATTTAATTCTAATTTAGCATGCTTATCCAATCATTCTCCTTAGCCATAGCAGCTTCCTATTTAGAACCAGCATTCCCTGAAAGAGCATTAGAGGCTGCCCCATTTTAATTGAGACACCCCAGATGCCATAAGCAAACAAGGGTCAGACACAAGATCTGGTATGAGCAATATCAAAAATTCCATGATATTAAGTAGATAAGTGAGACATAAGCATTTTGTATGGGTTGGCATAATTTCTTTAATTAATTTGCCTGACTTGTTTCTGAAATATTGTGCATATGTGATCAGTATTAAAACTAATTATGTACACACTTTCAACAATGCAAACATACATGTCAAACAGAGATACTCAGGAACTACCATAGCTCCAGTCCAACCATCCTAGGAATAACTCAAGTTCCTACTTCATCAATTTAAGATTGCATTTACCAAATTTCTTCCTAGCCTCATCTGCCATAAAGGAATCACGGGGACACATTGCAATAAAATAATTCACAATATTGCACAAAGATCTCAGGGCTTAAACAAGCCATGTGCTAACTTGCATACTTTAAATACAACAAGCATTCCAGCAGTCTTCTTGGCTCACAATCCTTAGTTTATTTACTAAGTGTTCATGTTTGATCCTATCATGAGATAGCTAGGTGATTGAATCACAGTGTACATGAAACATTACATAGAGCTTACAAGCATAATTCAAGAACAAGCTAACATTCATATCCAGGGGAAATCATATTTTCAAATATTCTGGCTTAAAGAAAATACAAGAATATTTACAACTGGGAATAAAGACTAGGCATGTGGGTTATTATTGTTTCATAAGCAACCATGTTTGAACTAAATTCAAGATCTAGCTTTAACAAGATTTCTGGCTCATGGGTTTTCTATTTGATCAAGAGTTCAACACTTTTGGATATTTCCATTGCACCCTTGAATCTTTCATTTGAGCCTCAGCACTTACACAAGTGTAATGCAACTCATATACATTTTGATTTCTATATTTTTCATGCCATATCTGAACCAGTTACAAGTATTCTCTATTTACTTTCATGATTTCATACTTTAATATTTCTGGGTGTAACCAAACAGAGCAAAATACTCAACCATCAAAGCAATCAAAAGCATTCATAAACACCCATTAAAGCATCCACTAAAACCATAGTAATAAAATCAGAAATATGTAGAAAAATAACATGAACATGGCTGCCTTATAATAGGACTTAATGCCATGGGTTTAGTGAGATTACTCACTGAAGAATGCTTCTCTTGCTTAATCCAGAAAAGAAACCTTTTAAAACTTGCCTTTTTGCTTGCAAATATTTTTCTTCTTTGTTTTCTTAAATGTCTTGGGTAGCAAATGATTTTTCTGGTTTATACTTGGATTTTAAAAGATGTTTTTCTAGGGTTTTATCATTGTAAAATCCCATTCCTACCCTGGCCAAAACTCATGCATTTTGCATTTCAGATTTGCTTATTTTTCACCCTTAATACCCCGGCCATATGTGATGCTTACTTCCCCTTTTTCTTTTCCAGAATATATTATATTCTTCTTAGGTCATGATAATTGTGTGACATTGTCACTTGTTTATTTTCTAAAAAAAAATCCCCCTTTCTATTTTCTGCCTAAAGCAATTGTTTTGCTTGCAATATGTCTCTTGCTATTTTAGTGTTACACTTTTCCTTGCTTATTTCTTTTTAATATTTTCAGTACTTATAGAAATGTACATATGCATACATATCTTATCTAGGCTTATTTAACTCCTCCTTAATTTCAGAAAGACATGCAAATATATGTGCATACAGGTTTCAAATCCTTATAACATTTTTTTTCTGGGTTTTAAGTAAGATCTGTTTACTGATTCAAAACAAAACTTACTTTTTCTTATTTTCTGGGATAATTCATATAATTCCAGAAATCAAATATCCATATTTGGTTTAATAATTTTTATTACAAAATCATGTTTGTAATGCTTTTTAATTCTTGTTTTAATTTCAGGAGATTTGGAGTTCTTCCTTGTGCCATATCAGTGTGCACGTGCACACATGCACACACACTTGCACACAATTATTTCCATATATTCCTATACAAATAAATTCATATATTTTCAAAATCCAACCAAAATAAGATTCCATGAATTTCTGGGGCATTACATTTCGACTCGATCCATGATCGATACGAATGAGATTCATATCGATCCAAATCTTGCCCGATCGAGCCGAGATTGATCATGAACATTCCTGAGGTCGTACGCGAGCTATTGTGAAAATTTGGTAGCAATTGGACTTGTAGATTTCGAGTTATGATCGATGCAAGTTTAAATTTGTTGAAGGCTGTCGAGTTCGCATCGCTTCCAGGCATGCGCTAACCAATGATGTGGCACTAACTTTTAGGACCGATCCACTTTTCATGCCGAGCGACCGAGTCAACCATCTTTACGTGTTCTCTTCGTATCGCTTTCATTGAGTTGCTTCGTATCCATGACGTTCGTGTCCATTGATATGGCTTGGTTTGTATCTGTTAATTGCTATGCTGTTCGTATCGATGATTGTTGCTCCATTTCGTATCGATCATCGAGGGTGTCATTCGTATCAGTCCCTCTTGCACTATTCACATTGATTACTGGCCGATCGATACGAATAGGGCGCATTAGTGGATCGATACGAAATGATGGGTTTTTATGGCTTTGATGGATACGAAACAAACGTAGGTGGATCGATACGAACAAGCTGGGGGATGATGGATGCAAAGTAATATGAGTATGGATGGATACGAAGTGGAACATACCTGATGGATTCGAACTAACGGATATTTAGTGGATACGACTGAGGTTCCCTGGAGGGATACGAATGAAGCGATACGAAGGAGGCGGAATGATGGATACGAAGGAGTTGATTTTCTTGGTTTGCATCGATCATACCTTGAGCATACGAACTCCGATTGACTTGAAATTCGGAACGTTGGCTTCCGTAGCTTTGATTATCGTGTCATGTTAATTGTAGCTCGATCTGGACTCGGACAAAATTTACAAGCATCCATTGTGAACTTTGTAGGTAATCGGTCGTCGGGACTGATTATCTTCCGTTTTCAGTCAATTCTTTGGTGTCATGGCCTTGCCAAAAGGCGGGATAACATTAAGTATACTTCATATTACTATTTTATAAAATCTATACTTCATTTATAAAATCATATAACCATTTTATAAATACTAATTAAGCTTCATTAACTCCCTAATCACTTTAATAATAAGTGTAGAATTCAAAACTTGCTTAGTTAGCAAGCCTTTCTAAAACCATTTATGACAAGCTATTAGTATATCATGTTATTAGTCTCTAATCTTAAACTACATTAATTATAATCATTCAATTAACCTAAATTCAAATTCTTAGGTTACTAGTTATTTTCAAAAATAGTTATTAAGGTCTTAAACAAATAATGAGTTAATATAATCATGTTTATAACACAAACACAAGCCCAAATCAACTCAATCAATCTCCAAATCACTTCATATAGTTCTATAATTATTAATAGACGAAATTATGAAGTATAACATATAAATTAGTAAGGAGAATCATCCCACTCAAAATCAAGCTCTAATCACCAAAAATCCAACTTTAGCTTTCTTTAAATTTCGAAATGAACACCAAGACTCCGAATCAAGCCAGTTCCTTCGCGATTTTTGTAGAAAATTGAAAGAGATGACTTATGGTGATTTTTATTTGATTTTAGGAAATTTATTTTAATGGGTTTAGGGCTTAGGGATTAGAAGTGGATTAAGAGGAGATTAGGAAAATAATTAGAGGAGATGGATGAAATGAAAAATAAATAAAGTTCTTAGGGGTAAGCTAGTGAGCTTAGCCCAATTCTCTTCATCCGGCACTATTCATCCTCGAAAATCGTCAATAACAATATGGACAAGTTTATACTCTTACATCGAAAAAGAGAACTCAACTATGGGTGTATCGAGTCCCAATTCACTCATCTGTAAAAGTCAAGTACAAGAGGCGTTTCATTACTTAACGATTAAATATTTAAATTAATCATTTAAATATTCGATCGTTAAAATTGCGGGGTGTTACATTCTCTCCTCCTTAAAAGAATTTCGTCCTCGAAATTTCTATGAGTATGAGAAAGTAACAGGACTGACCAAACTTCTCGAATACCAGTTTTGAAAAATTCCAACCGTACTTTCCCTTATGCTACCATCATTATAGAAACTCCCAAATTGGAATGCATCACACAACTTGGGAATATGCGACAACCTACATTATCCCACGCTTCCCAAAAATTCATACCTCTTTTAAGAAAGCTTCTCACCATTTAAATGCCAATAAAAGAAATTAAGCATTTAAATAGTTATATGTCGACTCTCAAGTACCTAATTGTACTATACAAAGAAGATTGCACTAACACAAAATTCAATCATGTACAACCTTAGCATAGTAAGCGATACTACTATAATCATATACACCAATCAATTGGAGAGCAAGCTCAAGTGAGTCAGTATCAAAATATACCATTGACTCCGAGTCACATCAAAAGGCAGTAGACTCGTGTAGATCACATCTTGACCCCACAGTGGGGATGGATGACAAGTGATATATTCTAGATAGCTATCGCTATCACTCTCTGAATCATATTTTAAATTATGAAATTATAACTACCATATAAGTAATCTAACACATAAGACAAGCAACAATCAATCAATAACAATCAACATCAATAAATAATAAGCAACCATCAAACAATAGTAAACAATGATAAGCAGCAATAACTAACATACAAATTATTAAACATGTAACCAAGCAACAAAATCAATAATAGCCAAAACAAAACAACAACAAACAACATCAAACGGTAGCAATCAAACATAAGTAGTAACAACAATAGCAAGTAACAAGCAATAATAACCAACAAGCAGTAATGAACAACAAGCAATAAGTAATGATCAATCCATAGCAAACAACAATAATAAATCAACAAGCAACATCGACCATACCAAAAAATGAAATATTAAAAAGGATTCTATACTGGCATGTAAGGTAACCAAATCAAGGGTAATGCTAATGCCAAACCATAAACTCCAATAAGTCTGTTCGACGTTCAAAAGGAATACAGGCCTAAGTGATGTAACCCCTTTCGTGAATATAATACACTAAAGACCATTGCATCTCCGCTATGAAAAGGAAAACTTATATGATATGCAGGATAAACGGGTGTCGAAACTCTCGAATAAATCCATAAATCAATGCCTTAACTCTCCTTTTCTTCCGAATAGAACTCATTCTCCAAAGGGGAAAATTCTATTAATTAAATCGTCAAAGATCTATAATTACCTAGTTTTGCTCAAGTACAAACTCACCTCGACTGGACAATGTTTATAAGGATAATATACGAAGTGCACTATGACGCTCTCCTAGACCAGTATCATCTCGTCACTTGGAAGATTACCTGAATCTCCATAAAACTAGTCGAGAAATCCTTCCTCGAACTATCCTATGGAATAATAACTATATTGTACTATAATTTTATAATAACTAAAGATCACCTTTCAAAATGACATGATGCACGTTCCAACCCTTCATTTGCTCGTAAGATTTTATTGTTAAATCAGGGTCGGCTACCCGACCCCTTCCATGCGAACTCCAATCCGGTTCCTTGATCTGACTACTGAAATCTCCTTGCATGACTAGGACCGTGCTTTGAAAATCTCTCAGTTATCTCAAGAATCAGACTCAAGTGCTCATTTATCAGAATCTAGTGAAAAACCCTTTCCTTTTGAAACTCTGTGCCAAAACTATAGGTAAAGAACCGACTCATGAATGGACCAATCTTTAGAAAATGTCCCTTTTGTCACATGATATTACTCCCATCACTTGAGGTTTACTAACACAAAGAAAAACAATTTTAACACGAACAAGTCTAGGAAAATGCCTATAAGCCATCCACTTGGTCTTTGCTCCTTGCTGGGCATCCACCGAACCCTACCTGGATCTAAATCAAAGTCATACTTCATTGACCAACCCCGCTCAACTTGTATGCTCATGCATCGAATTCGAATGGTAGCTCTCTCAATTGCTTCACCTTAGCTTTGCAACCAAGGTGGCACATACAAGGTTTATCTTTACCGAAGAATTTACCTACTATGAAAGCTGTTAAGTTAGCCTATCAACTAAGTAACTAGCAACAGATAAAACATACCGCTTAAGTGTTGGAAGCAGCATAACAAGTTCCCAAAAATATAGTACACCTTACTACATAAGCTATTTCCATTTCTCCTAAGTCGTAGGCCTGCTAGGACCAGGTAATGCCTATAAGGCATAAGTCATCACTTACTCACCCTTCAAAAATGCAGGACAGTCCTTCTTCAAGTAATCAAGTCAATCGCATTTAAAGCGCTCATGCTTCGCTTTAACTGTATGACATTTCATAGCGAAATTCCCCCATATGCCACTTGAATGACATACTAGATCAGCTTTCTTTTCGCATAAGTTCAATCCTCCTTGTATCATGGTCTTTACGCTTCAGTTAGTGCTTCGGTTGCTTTCCACTTTTGCTACCTCAAATGGTATCTCAATGGGCGTTCTCATGAAGGAGAACCATCCCAAAAATACTTTTAAAAGTGGTTCCTTATAGGGATAAGACTAAGCAATGAATCCCCAACTAATGCTTAAGACCCAACACAAATCTCTTTGCCTACAATAATGGAGTACCAACCATCTCAAACCCCAAAAAAAAGATTGAATTGGTCAACACTCTTTCACTGACAAGCTACCCTACTTAAGGTGGATGGTATGCTCAAGCCACACACCCTTCTCGATCTAAGGAATGAACCGAGAATGAAAGCGACGTTTGAATTAATTCCAAATCACAGGCCTGCTCACTACCCACAAAAACACTGCATCCTACCCAGCCAATGTCTCCCTTCTCCAAATGCTGAAAAATAATCTTCCTTTATTGAACATTCTTCAGACCTATGTCGATGAAAGTCCTCTCATGCACATGTCCAAGACTGTGTCTCGGAAATAATCTACAGGCTCAAATATGGCATCCTACCAAGGCTAAGGAAATTCGGCAGTGCTTCAAAGAGCCTAAAGCTAGTGAAGCTAGAAATACTAGTTCCATATGGGCCACACCACTTCTGATGCCAACCCCATCTACTGGAAAAGTTCACGGGTGGTAGAACATCTTTTGCAATAGTAAATGATCTCTGAACTAATCAGGCATTCCGGACTGCCTATTTGCGGTCATCCATGCACTCCGTCTGCTCATATTTATAGCTTGATGAAGATATTTTAGCAACTAGCGATAGAAACAAATCAAGTCTAGAAGACAGGCGGTGTATATCGTATAATATAGTAGAAAAATACAAGTACACTCTCTCTACGTATCTCCTTTTACCAAATCGATCAACTCAAACTGGTCTACTTGGTTCGAGTGTTAAGCCTAGCTTTGATACCAAATGTAATAACCCACCCTTCGAGGAATACCCAAAGGATAGATTGTTAGGGTAAAATTAGAACAAAACACTAAACAAAGACATCGATAGGATCTCATAATGGAATGACAACATATAATATACTGAATATAAATGAACAGAACATGATGACAATATATAAGAGACCACAATAGCGAAAGTAACTGATAAATAAATATTGATATAGAAACATAAGAATACATCGACTCCTAAAAACATGGAGTTTTGAATAAGTATCTAATACAATAGTCTCATATACAAATAATAGGTTTGTCATGTACTGCTAAAATATCAGGTATGCATAGACAATATCAATGCTATGCCTTCAAAGTGCTCCAGCTGCACACCCTGATAACATATCTCCAAAAGCACCTAACTCCCAAAATACTCAATTCAGTACCCGAGAATTGCCATGACATAAACAGCCAAAGACAAAACGTAGGTCGGACATAAAGCATGGTGTGAGGAGAAATATCTCAAAATATTGTATATCAAAACTATATACAAATCAACAGGAGCAACTAAATCACAGGCGCCCTCTCTACAAATGCAGCTCAAGGGTAATCCGGGCTGTCCATAAACAAGTAAAGCAAACATATCCAAACGATAAGAAATCATACCATAACGTGCTCTTCTCCTGTAATCAACAAGTCGGCACAACTAATATAATGTGACTAATACGTAATAGTATATATTGATAAGGTAATTTAATATACAAATGCAGGGACAATATAAATATCATAATATAAGCACATCCTATAATACACAACATGTTATCATTCAACTAATATAGCATGCACAATCATGAAGATAAACAATGAATAGTTTGTGTAAATTGATACTCATCATTGCTGATGAGTGAAGCCCAAAACTGGACATCAACTTTGATTCAATGATCCCTATGTAGGGTCCAAAATAAATAGAGTCAGTATCCGATTATACCATAAACCTTGAGTGTGACGACCCACCTTTTTGGATGGTTTAAATCGACAATAAACCACATATGTCTAACTCAAACCATTCAAATGGGAGGATTGTCAATGGGGTTTAATAAGAAAATAAAAGAAAAGAAGAAAAACAAAACAGAGAATCTCGCAGTGGAATGATAAAATATAATAATCAAACAAACAGTTCATGAAGCTTTTCACAGTATACATTTGATTACACAATTTTTACAACAAAATCAGAGTACAATCAACAAACATACCAAAATAATGCAGCAGAATAATAATAGTAAATACGGTCTAGCAAACTCCATCTTCATCTTCAAGGAATATCATCTTCAAACACTGAAATGCTCAGGCTGACCCGAGCGTAATGAAAAGACAAAACACTCGAGACAGAACTAAAAGTTCATATGCAAGTAAATATAAGTGTAATAGCTTCGGAGATGTTTACAGGATTTTTCATCTCCTATCAAGTGTACAACATGAGTGCAATAACTTAAGAGATGTTACGGGATTTTCCATCTCCTAAGGATCCGTCAAACTATTTATATGTAGTAAGATACGCTATATATGTAGTGTCTGTCAGTAAAGTAAAGTATTAAAATAGCGTTAAGGATTTACATTGATCCCCCTTAACACATTTTAAGCAGGTAGTCTATGCGGGTCCTGTAACACAACCAGTAACGTCGATAGCCAGTGAGTCCCTTATAGGTACCATACTAAAACAAAATCGTAATGGTCGTGTATAAGGATAAAAGTATGACAAGGCACGTGAGGCAATGCCCAAGGTAGGATACTACAAAATCGAGTCGCCTGACTGGTGGTAACCCCTAAGGTCCCACCGCGAACATCCATCCCATAATCAAATCAAGGTGCACCAGTCGAGTCAAAATCAATATAGTAATACAAAGAAGAGATGTCGCTAGAGGTATGATGCAGCGCGATCTGCCAATTTAGGTCGTTCACGACCTAGTGGGTTTTTAGGTCGCTCACGACCTATGGAAGGTCGGCTACGAGTTAACGGAATCAACGCTCAAGCATGCAAACGACCTAACTGGTTACTACGACCTAACGAGCAGATAGGTCGCGTGGAGGAGGTACGACCTAAAGTGAAACAGGAAGTAGCGCTTGGGTTATGCCATAGGTCGCTAACGAGTTACGACCTAACGGAGCCGCGACGTAGCGAGGTAACAAAGCTACACAGTGAAAAAAGCGGAAGCAACGGAAGTGTTAGGTCGCGTACGACCTAACGAGGGTTTAAAGTCGCTCCAGCGACCTAGTGGAGAATCGCGAGCTATCGAGTTAAGACCAACTATAGGTTGCAGAGATATGTTACGACCTAAGTTAGGTCGCGAGAAGATGAGAAGAGATAGGTCGTTCGTTATAGGTCGCAAAGCATTAAGTCGCGAGGACTTAGGTCGTGCAGTTTCTGAAGCCGCTTCATTTTTAGGTCGCCGATGAAGGGATGCCGTTCATTCTTAAGTCGCTCAAGCCAGGTGCCATCCATTTTAGGTCGTAAGTCGTGGATTAAGATGATGTGTTGTAATATGTTGTATTTTCTTGAGTCGCATGTATTTTAGGTCGAGTTGTTTAGGTCGTTTCCGACCTATGGTTGTAAAGTGTTGTGTTGTATTTTCTTATGTTGAAATCTTTTAAGTCGTTATTTTTAGGTCGCGCCTATTTTTAGGTCGCACCATTTTTAGGTCGTAGGTCGTTCACAACCTAAGTGTTGTTGAAATTTTATTCTGTTTTTGGCGTGTTGAGTTGTAGCCTATAAATAGGCATGTTTGGTCATTTTTAATAGTTTAGTTGATTTGAAATAAAACTCTTGTTTTGTTAGCTTTGTGCTTTCACCAAATTGGTAGTTGAGTGTAATCTCCTATCTCCTCTTTCGGTTAATCGAGTGCGCTCGATTCAACGACTGCAGAAGCCGATTCGCGGAATCTAGTGCGCTAGATCAACGTGCGAAGAATCACAGATCTTTGAACCCGGTATCGTGCGTGATCAACGAGTTCGGGATAGCTAGAATTTGGTATCTTCGGATCAACGAATTTGGGCATTTCGGTATTCATCAATCCACCGATTGCTACTTTCATCGATCTACCTTGTTTTTGTGTAATCCGCTGCGTCAGTTTGGTATCGGAGCTTGTTTTAGCCAACCATAGCTAAATCGAGTCCTTGGAGCCAATTATTTTGAAGAAGTTTGAAGAGTTCAAGTCGAGCTGAGCTATATCATTCACGGCCGAGAGCTTGTTGTTCATCGTGTTCGTCACAATTTGCAACAAGTGTGAAGATTTCGATCCATTTCGTTTTGGATCAAGATTCGAAAGGTGTTTGAGTTTTGGCCGAGAGGAGTTAAGTCGCGAACCACCATTTCCGAGCTAGGGGAAGCAAGGAAGGCCGTGTACATCACTTTGAAAGTCAAAGCCGAGAATTGGAGAGTTTGTAAAGTTTCAAATCATGCCGCCAAGAAGAGCTAATCGTCACCAAAACGTTGAAGCATTGTATCGAAGAGAAGAAGTTGATGAGATGGAGCAAAGAATCAATGAAAACTTTAGTGAAAAGCTTAACGAAGGAATTAGTCGGTTAGAGAAGATGATGTTAGAGATGAATCAGAATCGAAGAAGGGTTTCACCCGAATCTAACCATGGGGGAAGTAGAGTCTCGCCACATTCCAATCGAGACAGAAGTGTTGATGATGATCAAAGGCGTGGGAGGAACGAGAATGATCGAGAACAGAGGAATGTCGATAGAAGGGATGTTGGAGGAAGACGTGATGGTAGCAGAGATGTTGGTGGTCAGAATCGACATCGATATGCATCTGATATTGAAGAGGAGTATGATGGTGGTAGTATACAAGGACGAGGACAAGGAAGAAATCACTCTGAGTATGATCACAAGTGGGAGTCGGGGATGAAGACTGAAATTCCTGAATTCAAAGGTGGTATGCAAGCGGAGGAGTTTCTAGATTGGGTGGCTAATGTTGAAGAGATTTTTGACTTCAAAGAAGTTCCAGAACATCGTAGAGTGAAGTTGGTTGCTACAAGGTTGAGGGGTCGAGCTTTGGCGTGGTGGCAGCAGACCAAACTTACACGTGAACGGATGGGAAAGTCAAAAATTGAATCTTGGGAGAAGACGAAGAAATTGATGAAACCAACGTTCTTACCTTACAATTACCAATCTCTGATGTATCAACGTTTGCAGAATTTGAGGCAGGGCACAAAGACTGTTAATGATTATGCGGATGAGTTTTATCAGCTTATTGCGAGGAATGATATTATGGAAACGGAAGAGCAGCTGACATCTAGATTCATTGGGGGATTGAGAATGCAGATACAGGATATGGTTAACATGTTTGATCCCAGATCTGTAGCAGAAGTACACCAGAAGGCGTTAGCTTGGGAGAAACAGGGAAGACGAGGAGGTGGTGTGTTTATTAATTCCAACAATCAAGCGAAGGGTGTTAGTGGGAGTTCTAATGTTTCTAAACCTATCAGTAGACCAGTGGTGAAGGAGGCTGAGAAGGCAAAGGTTAACAATGGTTTCAAATGTTACAATTGTCAGGAATTGGGTCATAAAAGCAACGAGTGTCCAAAGCCGAAGAAACGAACTATGATTGCTGAACTTGAAGATGAGGATGGAGAATATTCTAGTCCAGTTGAGGAGGATGAACAAGATATTGCGTCAGGAGATAAAGGTTGTAATCTAATGCTGAGGAGATCGTGTTTGACACCGAAGCAGGAAGAAGCTAGTTGGTTGAGGAGTAATATCTTTCAGTCGACATGCACTATACTGGGAAAGGTGTGTAAATTTGTGATTAACGCCGGAAGCTGTGACAATATCATTTCAACCGAGGCTGTAACAAAGTTGAAGTTGAAGACAGAGAAGCATCCGAATCCATACAAGTTAGCATGGTTGAGAAAAGGAGGAGAGGTGAAAGTGGATAGACGAGTTCGTGTTCCATTCTCTATTGGGAAGAAACACAAAGACGAGATCTGGTGTGATGTAGTAGAGATGGATGTTTGTCACTTACTTTTGGGAAGACCATGGCAGTATGATCGAGCAGTACAGCATGACGGTCGGACCAATAGCTACAGTTTTATGTTTGAAGGTACGAAGATTATCTTAGTACCAAAGAAGAGACAACAAGGAGAAAGTAAGTCAGAAGAGATTGAAGAGCTGAAAACTTTATTATCCTTGAAGGAGTTTGTTAAGGAGATTGAAGAGGAGCCAAAGGTATTCTTGTTGATTGGGCGTGAGAGCAATGAAGAGGTTGAAATTCCAGAAGAAGTGAAACCAGTTTTGAAAGAATTTGAGAATGTATTTCCAGATGAGTTACCGAAGGAGTTACCGCCACTGAGAGACATTCAACATCAAATTGATCTGGTTCCGGGAGCAATGTTGCCACATAGACCACATTATCGAATGATTCCGAAGGAACATGAAGAGTTGCAGAGGCAGGTAGAGGAATTGCTTGAACAAGGGCGTGTGCAGGAGAGTTTAAGTCCTTGTGCTATACCAGCCTTATTGGTACCCAAAAGGGATGGAACGTGGAGGATGTGCACAGATAGCAGAGCATTGAATAAGATCACAGTCAGATATAGATTTCCGATGCCGAGGCTTGATGATTTATTGGATCAAATCAGTGGGTCCGTAATCTTTTCTAAGATTGACTTGAAGAGCGGTTATCATCAGATTCGCATTAGACCCGGGGACGAATGGAAGACAACATTCAAGACGAGGGAAGGGTTGTATGAATGGCTGGTAATGCCGTTTGGTCTATCGAATGCACCAAGTACATTCATGAGGGTGATGAACCAGATTTTCAGGCCATACATTGTGAAATTTGTGGTGGTTTGCTTTGATGATATTCTAATCTACAGTGCTAGTACAGAAGAGCATGTTCAGCATTTGAAGAAAGTGTTAATTATTCTTCGTGAAGAATAATTCTATGCTGCTACAAAGAAGTGTGTTTTTATGGCGAGGAGTGTTTTATTTCTGGGGTATGTTGTGTCGGAAGAAGGAATACAGGTTGACCAAAGTAAAGTCGAAGCAATTAGAGATTGGCCGCAACCCAAGACGATAACGGAAGTTCGGAGTTTTCATGGGTTGGCTTCATTTTATTGGAGGTTTATTCCACACTTTAGTAGTGTGATGGCGCCTGTGACTGATTGTATGAAGGGTAAACAGTTTGCATGGTCAGAGGAAGCAGGGGATGCTTTCGGGAAGATTAAGGAGTTGCTGACGTCTGCACCAATTCTAGTATTACCAGATTTTCAGTTAGTGTTTGAACTACATACTGATGCATCCAAGGTGGGGATTGGAGGAGTGTTGAGTCAGAAGGGACGTCCGATTGCATATTTTAGTGAGAAGTTGTCAAGAGCGAAGATGAGATATAGTACATATGATGTGGAATTTTATGCTGTTGTGCAAGCTATTAAACACTGGAGACATTATCTATTTCAGAAAGAGTTTGTTCTATACACTGATCATGAAGCATTGAAACATTTGCAAGGGCAAGACAAGATTTCAGCGAGACATGCATCGTGGATTGCATATCTACAACAGTTTACTTTTGTTGTTAAACACAAGTCAGGGGTGACGAATCGTGTGGCCGATGCTTTGAGTAGGAGGAGTCATTTGTTGACTACACTAAAAGTTGAGGTGACAGGGTTTGATGTGTTGCCATAGTTATTTGTCGATGATCCTTACTTTGCAAAGTTCGTTGACAAAGTCAAGGAGGGAAAGACGGATGAGTTTATGATGGTAGACGGTTTTCTATTCAAAGGAAATCGATTGTGCATACCTGATTGTAGTTTGAGAATGAAGATTGTGAAAGAGCTACATGAAGAAGGCCACGTGGGTAGAGATCGTACATTACAATTAATATCTCAGTCTTACTTTTGGCCATCAATAAGGAAAGAAGTGGAAAGATTTGTAAAGCGATGTCATATCTGTCAGGTTTTGAAAGGAACTGCGACTAATGCTGGATTATATATGCCGTTACCTGTACCAACTAAACCATGGGTTGATGTGAGTATGGACTTTGTGTTGGGGTTGCCGAGAACACAGCGTGGTAACGATTCCATTTATGTGGTGGTTGACCGATTTTCGAAAATGGCACATTTTATTGCTTGTAAGAAGACAGCGGATGCTGTTCATGTTGCTCAGTTATTTTTCAAAGAAATATATCGACTTCACGGATTGCCAGAATCGATTGTGTCGGATAGGGATACTCGTTTTCTAAGTCATTTTTGGCTAAGTTTGTGGAAGATGGTGGGAACAAAGTTGAACTTTAGCAGCGCTTATCATCCGCAAATGGATGGACAGACCGAGGTTGTGAATAGATCACTGGAGAATTTATTGCGATGTTTGGTGAAAGATAATCTGAAGAGTTGGGACATGAAGTTATGTCAAGCGGAATTTGCTCATAATCATGTTGTAAACCGTAGTACGGGTTTCAGTCCGTTTCAGATAGTGTATTCAAACTTACCGAAGGGACCGTTGGATTTAACGGTAATACCACACTCGAAGGGGACAGTTAAGAAAGCTGCTGATTTTGTTGATGGATTGGCGGAATGTCATAAAATCGTTCAAGAACGATTGGAAAAGGCAAATGAGAAGTACAAACGTTTTGCAGATCTGAAGCGAAGGAGTGTTGAATTTAATGAAGGTGATTTGGTTTATGCGGTGTTAACGAAAGATCGTTTTCCGGTGGGAATGTACAATAAATTAAAGGCGCGGAAGATTGGTCCAGTGGAAATTTTGAAGAAAATCAATGAAAACGCATATCGGTTGAAATTACCGGATAATGTTCATACTTCCGAGGTTTTCAATGTCAAGTATTTGATTCCATATCATGGAGAGGGGCTTGTAATGCAAAGAGAAGGTGCAAATTCGAGGTCGAATTTTCGTCAACCAGGGGAGGATGATGCAGTGCGATCTGCCAATTTAGGTCGTTCACGACCTAGTGGGTTTTTAGGTCGCTCACGACCTATGGAAGGTCGGCTAAGAGTTAACGGAATCAACGCTCAAGCATGCAAACGACCTAACTGGTTACTACGACCTAGCGAGCAGATAGGTCGCGTGGAGGAGGTACGACCTAAAGTGAAACAGGAAGTAGCGCTTGGGTTATGCCATAGGTCGCTAACGAGTTACGACCTAACGGAGCCGTGACCTAGCGAGGTAACAAAGCTACACAGTGAAAAAGCGGAAGCAACGGAAGTGTTAGGTCGCGTACGACCTAACGAGGGTTTTAAGTCGCTCCAGCGACCTAGTGGAGAATCGCGAGCTATCGAGTTAAGACCAACTTTAGGTCGCAGAGATATGTTACGACCTAAGTTAGGTCGCAAGAAGATGAGAAGAGATAGGTCGTTCGTTATAGGTCGCAAAGCATTAAGTCGCGAGGACTTAGGTCGCGCAGTTTCTGAAGCCGCTTCATTTTTAGGTCGCCGATGAAGGGATGCCGTTCATTCTTAAGTCGCTCAAGCCAGGTGCCGTCCATTTTAGGTCGTAAGTCGTGGATCAAGATGATGTGTTGTAATATGTTGTATTTTCTTGAGTCGCATGTATTTTAGGTCGAGTTGTTTAGGTCGTTTCCGACCTATGGTTGTAAAGTGTTGTGTTGTATTTTCTTATGTTGAAATCTTTTAAGTCGTTATTTTTAGGTCGTTCATTTTTAGGTCGCGCCTATTTTTAGGTCGCACCATTTTTAGGTCGTAGGTCGTTCACAACCTAAGTGTTGTTGAAATTTTGTTCTGTTTTTGGCGTGTTGAGTTGTAGCCTATAAATAGGCATGTTTGGTCATTTTTAATAGTTTAGTTGATTTGAAATAAAACTCTTGTTTTGTTAGCTTTGTGCTTTCACCAAATTGGTAGTTGAGTGTAATCTCCTATCTCCTCTTTCGGTTAATCGAGTGCGCTCGATTCAACGACTGCAGAAGCCGATTCGCAGAATCTAGTGCGCTAGATCAACGTGCGAAGAATCACAGATCTTTGAACCCGGTATCGTGCGTGATCAACGAGTTCGGGATAGCTAGAATTCGGTATCTTCGGATCAACGAATTTGGGCATTTCGGTATTCATCAATCCACCGATTGCTACTTTCATCGATCTACCTTGTTTTTGTGTAATCCGCTGCATCAGTTTGGTATCGGAGCTTGTTTTAGCCAATCATAGCTAAATCGAGTCCTTGGAGCCAATTATTTTGAAGAAGTTTGAAGAGTTCAAGTCGAGCTGAGCTATATCATTCACGGCCGAGAGCTTGTTGTTCATCGTGTTCGTCACAATTTGCAACAAGTGTGAAGATTTCGATCCATTTCGTTTTGGATCAAGATTCGAAAGGTGTTTGAGTTTTGGCCGAGAGGAGTTAAGTCGCGAACCACCATTTCCGAGCTAGGGGAAGCAAGGAAGGCCGTGTACATCACTTTGAAAGTCAAAGCCGAGAATTGGAGAGTTTGTAAAGTTTCAAATCATGCCGCCAAGAAGAGCTAATCGTCACCAAAACGTTGAAGCATTGTATCGAAGAGAAGAAGCTGATGAGATGGAGCAAAGAATCAATGAAAACTTTAGTGAAAAGCTTAACGAAGGAATTAGTCGGTTAGAGAAGATGATGTTAGAGATGAATCAGAATCGGAGAAGGGTTTCACCCGAATCTAACCATGGGGGAAGTAGAGTCTCGCCACATTCCAATCGAGACAGAAGTGTTGATGATGATCAAAGGCGTGGGAGGAACGAGAATGATCGAGAACAGAGGAATGTCGATAGAAGGGATGTTGGAGGAAGACGTGATGGTAGCAGAGATGTTGGTGGTCAGAATCGACATCGATATGCATCTGATTTTGAAGAGGAGTATGATGGTGGTAGTATACAAGGACGAGGACAAGGAAGAAATCACTCTGAGTATGATCACAAGTGGGAGTCGGGGATGAAGACTGAAATTCCTGAATTCAAAGGTGGTATGCAAGCGGAGGAGTTTCTAGATTGGGTGGCTAATGTTGAAGAGATTTTTGACTTCAAAGAAGTTCCAGAACATCGTAGAGTGAAGTTGGTTTCTACAAGGTTGAGGGGTCGAGCTTTGGCGTGGTGGCAGCAGACCAAACTTACACGTGAACGGATGGGAAAGTCAAAAATTGAATCTTGGGAGAAGACGAAGAAATTGATGAAACCAACGTTCTTACCTTACAATTACCAATCTCTGATGTATCAACGTTTGCAGAATTTGAGGCAGGGCACAAAGACTGTTAATGATTATGCGGATGAGTTTTATCAGCTTATTGCGAGGAATGATATTATGGAAATGGAAGAGCAGCTGACATCTAGATTCATTGGGGGATTGAGAATGCAGATACAGGATATGGTTAACATGTTTGATCCCAGATCTGTAGCAGAAGTACACCAGAAGGCGTTAGCTTGGGAGAAACAGGGAAGACGAGGAGGTGGTGTGTTTATTAATTCCAACAATCAAGCGAAGGGTGTTAGTGGGAGTTCTAATGTTTCTAAACCTATCAGTAGACCAGTGGTGAAGGAGGCTGAGAAGGCAAAGGTTAACAATGGTTTCAAATGTTACAATTGTCAGGAATTGGGTCATAAAAGCAACGAGTGTCCAAAGCCGAAGAAACGAACTATGATTGCTGAACTTGAAGATGAGGATGGAGAATATTCATCAATCCACCGATTGCTACTTTCATCGATCTACCTTGTTTTTGTGTAATCCGCTGCGTCAAGGTAGCTAGCCTTATTGGTCAGGACAAGTCGTTCTGTTTTAGTCATTTCCAATTGACACAAGTGTGTGGGTCTATCCATCATCGTTCTCTTTCTTAAAATCTAGCAAATGTTCGCCAATCCTACCACTCCATTCTGGATCATCCACGACATACACAGTTGTTAAAGTGGTTCCACTATTGATAGAGAGTATGCTAATATTCGGTCCCGATCTCTTTAACAACCAAACGTCATTTTTCACATCGGTTGGTTCTTTTAAATTTCAAGAACAAGTCATACTTTATATCAAAATATTGAATTCACTTTAACAGTATAAATCATACTTCATATCAAAATATTGAATTCGCTTCAAAATCATTTCTAATTCAAAAATAGGTTCCACTTCCAAATCAAAACATTCGTATTTAAATCAATGATTTAAATCTAAATGATTCCCAATTTTAAAACAGTTTGAATATTGAAAATAGTTTTGAATAATTAAAATAGTTTGAATATTGAAAATAATTTTGATAATTAAAAATAGTTATGAATATTGAAAATAGTTTTAATAATTAAAAATAATTTGAATATTGAAAGTAGTTTTGATAATTAAAATAGTTTTCAAGATTCAAAATAGTTTGAATATGTGAAATAGTTTATATATTAAAATAATTTGATTTTTAAAATAGTTTATATTAAAACCGTTTCTTTCTTTCACATCAATTTGAACTCAAATTCCAAATCAAAACGAATTCAATTTTTTGACTTCCAATTCAAGTCAACTTCGTATTAAAAATTCAATTTAAATCAGCCTCAATTCAAAACGATTTCAAACTTTACTTCAAATTCAATATAAACGGTTCTATTCAATTGGCTGAAAGCTTCAATTCAAATTCCCAATTTTAAACAATTTTGTTAAAATCCATTTCACATCCAAAACTTTAAAGTACCACTTTAATTACAGTAAATTCAAAGTTTAAATTAAAGTTTAAACCTTTAAAATAATTCACTTTCAATAAATTTAAGTCATTTCCCAAATTCAACTTAAGGTTTCAAATTAAATCCTTTAAACAATTTTATTTAACAGTTTCAATTTCAACATTTCAAAGCTCGAATTTAGAAAATAATTTAATTCATATAAATCCAATTTTTATTTTCTTTGAAACAATATCATTTAAACAAATTTAAATTCAAGGTTTTGAAACCATTTAATTTAACCAATCCGCTGTCCGTATATAATTTTCTACCCTATGGCCAAGTGATCAGTTAATTCAATTTTAATTATATGGATGGATATATATCATTTCAACCCAAAATTAAATAACATTGGTATATATCATTTCAACATATTTCTTAGTTTATTTGAAATAATTCAAATGATAATTTATAGGATGTTAGATAATAATGGGGTAATAACAGGGATATATCAAAATATATAACAACCATACATACAACGTATCAATCAATAGACATCAAATTACAATCAACATCCAAATCAACCAATATGTCATAACAGTTACTAATTATCAATTGTTTGTGTTTAACTAGCAATTAAATTCAATATTAATTTAAATGTCAATTTAATTCAATATACAATTCAGTTTATTTTAATGTCAATTTAAACTACCAAACAACAATCAATAAAATTTTATCACCTCATAATTTCAATTTAACTAACATAAGAAATTTAGTATTGCATGAGTGGGTTTAATCACTCACTTTTGATTTTAAGTCCATTAAAAAATCTAACAAAAGTCCGAAATTTCATGTCTTTAAATTCAACCAAACATGTTTCATGTTGTCCATAATTTTGATACGAGTCCAAGGGAAGAAATCGCGTGCGAAATGGAGCTCGTATGAAAAAGTTATGAAGGTTTGAACATTTAAAATTTTAAAATTAAATTAAAACAAACCAGGGGCAAAATAGTAATTAGGTTTACCATCTTCGAACCCTAACCGTTCAACATCGAAACCCATCAGCCACCTATCTTCATCGTCCAAACACCAACGATCCAGACTGCCATACCCCGATCCAACCTCACCACCATCACCGCCATCTCATGCCGCCGCCAACTATGCTTGTGCGAATTCTCCGGCGCCACCAAAAGCTCCGCACCACCGCCGCCTTTATTCGCGAATTTTGGAAAACTCGAGACCTCTTGCCATGATCCAACCCGACAGATGAACTCACCTCATTGCCCTACACAATCCAGTGCCCTCCAATCGTCGTATGGTCAACGATCCACCGTTAAACACGAAACCCTAAAACGGACGGCTGAGAAAGATCACTAATTTCTGGAAAAACGGAACCTCCAATCAAAAAATGAATTGCAGATGCTGATTCCATTCATCGAGAGCTTCGCGATGATATATTATATGACATGGTTTAAGTAGTTTGAATTTTTGAATTTGATTTGAAATCGGTAGTTAGGGTTTTGGGATATTCACCGTTGAGAAGGAGTAGATTAGAACTGAAATGTACGTACAAAAAATAGAACAGAAAGCTGTTAGGGTTTTATAACAGCATATATATATATATATATATATATATATATATATATATAGACAAAGATGGACAGGAATAGATGGAACCGATATCGATTGGGCCAGAGCGATAACAAAGCCCCGAAAAGCCCGTTTTGTTCCCGAAACGAAAATAGGTCATCATATATGTCAAAATATAGGTTTTCAATATTTTTAAACTCAATGGAACAAATTTCAAACCCTAATTCTATTGTATACAAAAGTTAGCTTTAAAATTTAATTATATTTATATTTGCGCGCTAATTAAACGAATTATTATTAAATCGAATTAATCACTTTTAAATCCTAAATTAAAAGTTTCTTATCATCATCCTTGATTAAATAGAATTTAATAATCTTCTGAAATACAATTTTCCATGTTAAATCTAAGATTTTTAATTATTAAATTAATTTTAACGTTTAATTTCAACAGTAATAAAATCCTAGTTCATTATATTTTAAATTTCAAACAAATTCTTTTATTTTGATTTACATGTTCTTATATTAAATCGAAAAATACCTTATGTGTTCATTAAACATAAGTTTTAATTTATTACACTCACCGCTCAACAATTAAAGTCTTTGCTCATATTAATTGAAATATTTAATTACATTAGATTTCATTAATTTCCAAACTAATTTCACCCGGATTTAATAATAAGATGAAAAATAAAACAATTGTTACATCTTAAAATTTATATCTATTAATTTATTATTTACAAACAAGGAGTATAAATTACTTATCACATAACTGATTTCATATTCTATATTAAAACCAATTTCAATTAAATAACATATAATTTCACCATTAATACGTCACTTATTTTATTCCTTATTAACCTTTATTATTACAACTGATTGAAATTACATTAAAATAGTTGTCAATTATCAATATTTTAAAATTATATTATAATACGTGTTACCATCTTTTATCTCAATGAAATTTGTTGATTTAGTATTTATTTAAAATCAAGTTATATGTTCTAACCATTTTTTCATTTATAAATCATAAATTTTAATTTCTCACAATATTAAATTCCAAGGTCTTATTTAATTTAATAATTTTTAATTATCAAAAATACGGGTCATTACATTGAGCCACATTCAATGAGATCGAACTCGTGTATATCTCAATGTACCCCATATCGAATATAAGTAATATATGATCAACTCTAGATATATGTTACCTATATAGATCTCACTGTAATCCAATGATTCAAGTTGAGGGTCCAAAATAATAGAGTCGGTACCTAATCATACCATAAACCCTGAGTCGCATGCTGATTGATCGAACTCGTGTAAATCTCACCATACCCCATATCGAGCATAAGTGATATATGACCAACCCTAGATATCTGAAACCTGTATGGATTTCACCATACCCCATATCGAGCATAAGTGATAAATGATCCACTCGTATATGATCGTCATCATCTTCCCTTTAGTCATCATGGATTTCTTAATTAATTCACATAACGCCTCTATAAAAGAGAACGATGGGCATGTCCCTTATAATACGCTATAGGAACCATAAAGAAATACCGATACCTTATAGACATATAACGAAATATAACATCACATAATCAAATATGTCTATCACAAATGAAGACAGATTTCTCGTCATTATTTACCTATATGGATGATCACTATTGAAAGACCAATAGTATGCAAAGCCACTAATATAAGGCCAATACGATGTATGATCACTAATATAAGAGCAATACTATGTACGATCACTAATATAAGACCGATACAATTTATCAAACTATACGTACCCAGGGATCAAGCCATGAAGGTATGGATTCACTCTATTCGATCATGCATGCTCGTCGGACATGATCGTGTGACCAATCGCAATACCGACCTTGTGCTCGATCGTTGTTGATTCCAAAGGAATCAATTAACATTCGCATCTAGATATCAAGCTTCGCCTTAGGTTCTACCTCCCTAAGTAACCCAAAGCCTCTTCAAAGTTATGCCATGTCCCCATGATGAACCATAAACAAACGAGAGAGAAAAATCTCATGAAGCTGTTTGCTGCCCAGGGGTTCAGTCGACTGAAGGTTCATCCTAGTCGGTTAAGGTCAGTCGACTGGATGTACATGTCAGTCGAAGGCAGTCAACTAACACCACTCTAGCCTTCTATTTTAGCTTCCTCCTTCGGGAATGTTTTATACACAAGTCCAGTCGACTAAATGTCCGCCTCGGTGGACCGAGCCAGTGTGCTTTTGGGCATTGAGACCAGGCCAGTAAACAAGGTTAGCCACCACCCGCCGATTCGAGTCCCATTTCTCCTAACGCTTTGGTCGATGAGTCACCTTGCTTCCAAAGCCCGTCTCTACCCCATTGTTCCTATATCGAGGTTCATTTGTTGACATTTTGGAAGTGGTTCCATAAGTAAACAAAAAAACTTTCGATACCAAAATCCACTCTTTACATGAGTATCAACGGGCGATTATAGTGATTCGGCCTCCTCTAATATGCCAAAACGACATACCCGGCATCTTTGCCATATGCGTAGCTTATACTTGTGTCGATACACTCATCCATGCATGCCGATGCATACACATTCACGCAAACACACATTAACTCACAAGTCACATTCAGACTTCACCGGAGCGATTACTTGATCCGGTGTACTCTCAGGCAACTTAGCATACCCGATAGTTGTTATGGCTACGTGAAATTCCCACAACGAACTTGTATTCAATAATATATCTATATAACCAAATAATTGCAAACATATATAAACAAACACACATACAACAATTCTAACTACAATTCACACATCTTTTTTATTGTTATATTCTTTAAATACACGTATATTTAAATAAGTAATTCGTTTATAACTTAATCAAATCTTACTTTTATTTACTAAATCTTTTCAATAAAAGCCTAATATGGTTTTATACTATTTTATAAAATATATATTAGCACATAAATAAATTTAAAGCTTTAAATACTTAATTATCTCACTTGAAATTAAGTATACTTCATATTACTATTTTATAAAATCTTATTTCAATTTTATAAAATCCATACTTCATTTATAAAATCATATAACTATTTTATATATATATTAATTAAGCTTCATTAACCTCTAATCATTTTAATAATAAGTGTGGAATTCAAAGCTTGCTTAGTTAGTTTACAAACCTTTCTAAAACCATCTCGATTAGTTTAATTATAGCTAACTAATGACATGCTCTTAGTTATATCATGTTATTAGTCTCAAGTCTATCGTTAATAATCATTCAATTAACCTAAAAATAAAATTAGTTTATTAACTATTTTCAAAAATAGTTATCAAGGTCTTAAACAAATGATGAGTTAATATAATCATGTTTATAACACAAACATAAGCCCAAATCAACTCAAACAATCTCCAAATCTCTTTATATAGTCTATAATTATCAATAAATGAAATTATGAAGTATAACATATAAATTAGTAAGGAGAAGCATCCCACTCACCTTGCTATTCCCTAAACCAAGCTCTAATCATCAAAAACCCAACTTTAGCTTTCTTTAAATTTCAAAATGAACACCAAGACTATGAATTAAGCCAATACCTTTGTGGGTTTTGTAGAGAATTGGGAGAGAGGAATCATGGTGATTTTTATTTGATTTTAGAAAATTTATTTGATGTGTTTAGGGCTTAGGGATTAGAAGTGGATTAAGAGGAGAGTAGGAAAAATTTAGAGGAGATGGATGAAATGAAACGTGAAATGAAAAATGATTAAAGTGCTTAGCTACATACAAGCTATGTTAGGGTAGCTAATGGGCTTAGCTCAATTCTCTTCATCTGACACTATTCATTCCCGAAAATCATCGACTACAAACATAGACAAGTTTATACTCATTTTACTCATGTTTAAAGAGTGAACCCAACTACGGGTGTATCAATTTCTAATTCACTTGTCACTAAAAGTCAAGTCCAAAAGACGTTCTGTTACTTCACGATTAAATATTCAAATTAATCATTTAAATATTCGATCATTAAAATTGTGGGGTGTTACATTAAGTATCTAGTTTGTTCTTTGATTATGGTCTATCACATCAGAAAGTGATCATGTTACATCGTGAAACACTACTCAAAAAAGAATACATCTCTTTCGTTGTAAAAGGGTAGTATCACCATAAATGATAGTTTACTTAAAGTTAAAATCTCCAGCTAGAGTAAATCGGTTAATCGGTTAATATTATCGAATTAAAACAACGACTTTGAAGTTGAACTGGGTAACTAATTATAGATATTATCAGTGTTTTTGACCATTATCAAACTCTACGATAAAAACAAAATATTCGCCAAAAATATTGTTACTTAGGTATAACTCAACAAAGATTAGAAATTGGATTCACCTAAATGATCCGTAAGTAATTGAACTTGTGTCCAGTATTATGCTTTACCAAAGTCCATACAGACTTTAATTTTTTAAATATTACCGTAGGATATGTTCAAGCTATGTAGTCACCCAAAATTACTTATCAGCATACTTCTAAATTTAATTAGTTTGAATATATATATATATATATGTGTGTGTGTGTGTGTGTACGCGCATATATATGCGTGTATACAAGTTTGTGGGAGTGTGCACTATAAATTTAAATGGTGGAAATTGATATAAACATTATATTAATTGTTATAACACATAATTTTTTATTTGAAGCCTTAAAATTAATCAAAATAATATGTAGATTTCATATACTAATTAAATTAAATTAAAAGGGTTTAAATGAATTTTTAAGCAACTAATATGTAAATTATTTATTGGTCGAACAACAGATACACACACATGCACACATGTATGTGTGTGTGTGTGTTTGTGTGTGTGTGTCTGTATGTGTGTGTGTGTTTAGCCCTACCATATATAGATGAAAATGTAGGAGAAAATTGTTTTGAGTTTTAGTAAGTAAGCTTCACATAAGTGGAGAAAAAGGTGAAAAATATATGAGATATTTTCTAGCCTTTTGGTTGCTATAAACACATATCTATTCTCTCATTCTCCTCATAATGTTCTAACCCTAATCCATCACCTCCTCTAGAATTATCAAATTCTATAGCTTAGTGTTGCAAGGAAAGCCAGAAGAAGAAAATAAAAGGTCACCGACAAGGAAATAGCTCATAGTACAATGTGTAAACGACTAGCTGGAACAAGGTAATTAAATTCATCTCATTGTACATTTATTTACATATTTATATATTTAGCTATGATAAAAAACAAATTTTTATATACGGATATATTTATAAACTATATTACACGTTCAAACCTTAGTTTTGTAATATTGATATAAAGATTTATTAGTATAATTTGTTTTCTATTTTAACATTTTTCAAAATATAATGTATATATCTATAAATATATAGATATATTATTTAACACTCATATGCAGGAGGGTTTGAAGTTAAAACCCCGCTAAATCCTCGCTATAGTGCATAATGCTCGTTGACCTCTACGCTATTTCAATTTAGCGCAGTTAAATAGTAGATCCATTTTAGGCCTTGCTATTTTCTACTACATCCATTAAATCAAGTTTATTTAGCATCTGCTTTAGCAATATTAATATACAAAGATTGATTTGGCTATTTTTTTAAAACCAAATCAACAAATTTAAGGTAAAGAACAAATTTTAAGGCATAAGTTCTCAATATAGTGTAGTCACCAAATCTAGTCTGCATATACCACGATATTCTTTGGTTTTGTTATATAAGATTAAACAATATTTCTTTTTCCTACACAAATGATGTGAGAATGAGAATTAGTTAACTTTAAATATTTGGTTTTATATCTAGTGAAGCTTTTTGCACCTTTACTATTTTCCGCTATATCCCCACTATAACTTTTTTACACCTCCACCGCTATAGATTCACAAAGCGCTTTAACTGAACAGGCAAGAGCTGACTAGACATCCGCCGCATAGAAAGATAGAGTTCTGTGTTGATTTACCGAAGGATGCTAGACAAGTGGTGATGCCTTTAAGGAGGATGCACCCTACGAGAAAAATGAGCTCGAGGTATAAGTGAATGACCTATTGAGGAAGGGGTTCGTTCGCAGGAGTCTGAGTGGGGAGTGCTTGTAATATTTGCCATGAAGGCGAACGGTACCCTTAGATTATGTGTCAATTACCGTGAGATGAATAAGGTGACAAGAAGAACATGTATCCACTTCCATATATTGATGACTTGTTCGATCAGCTCCATGGTGCTAGAGTGTTTTCTAAGTTAGATCTTGCGATTGGATTTCACCAACTGAGAGTAGCGAAGGAAAGCGTGCTGATTATAGTGTTTCGTACGCCATCTAGACATTATGAGTGGATGGTTATTCCGTTTCGACTAACCAAAGCACCGACATACTTTACTTTGCTGATCTCATGAACCGTGTTTTCAAGGATTGACTAAATAAATTCTTTCTTATGTTCGTTGGTGATATTCTTGTCTTCTTATGGATGGAGGAGGAACACAAGACGCATTTGAGGATATTGCTTGAGGTGTTAAGGTAGCACCGATTGAAGGTGAAGTTTTTAAAGTGTCGCTTCTAGATGAGGGAAGTGCGATATTTTGGCCATGTTGTTTCTGAGTAGGGCATTGCCATAGATACTACAAAAGTTGTAGTTTCCAAGATTGGGATAGACACAAAAATGTTAGATGTAAGTTTCTTAGTATTAAGTAGATATTATAGACAATTCATCTAGGACATCTCTAAGGTAGTAGCATCGTTGACTCATTTGACGAAGAACAATCAGACTTTTGCTTGGCATGTGAGATTTGAGCATGCGTTCGTGAGTCTAAAAGAGATGTTGACAAGTGCACCAGTGTTGACCATTCCAAGTGGGAATGAAGAGATGACGGTATACGTTGATGCTTGTGGTACTTGATTAGGCGCAGTGTTAATGTAGAAGGATAAAGTTATTGGTTATGCTAGTCGATAGCTGAAGCCGCATGAGAGGTAATACCTGATCTATGTTTGGAGTTAGCAATGATTGTGTTTAGCTTGAAGATTTGGAGGCACTATCTTTTAGGAGAGAAGTTCAAGTGTTTACCAAACATAAATCATTGAAATACATCTTTTCGTAGAAGGATCTTAACCTCACCAACAATGATGGTTAGAGTTCCTAGCTTCTTATGGTTTTGACATTTTCTATATGTCAAGAAAAGGAACCATGGTTGTTGATGCTTTGAATAGGAGACATGGTAGCTTGGGAGCTGTGTTCCTAGAGTGGATGTGGGTAGAGTATATTATTGGCTATGATTTTCGACCAAGGTGCGAGCTAGAGCCCGAGATGTTGGCAAGCTTAGCCATCAGACATACTTTGATAGAGCTAATCGGTATTAGTCATAGACATGATGCTAGACTGGTCGAGATCATTGCTACGATAGAGCATGGAGTGGAGTCTGAAGATATGAAACAATACGGACTTGATTGAGATGGTTGGCTCAGTAAGGATGAGAGATTGTTTATACCCTATGTTGATGGATTGAGGATGAGGGGCTTTGAGAGTGCCATCTTTTGATATTGACTATACATCTCGGAGGCAATAAAATGTATAGAGATATGAAGTATACATTTTATCGGGAAGAGATGAAGAAGGATGCTGGGACATTCATCTCAAAGTGTATGAACTGGCAGTTGGTAAAGGCAAAAAAAAAGAAGCCTAATGGTTTGCTACAACCACTAGAAGTTCCCGAGTAGAAGTGGGAACAAGTGTCAATGGATTTCATTGATGGACTGCCACGAACTAGAGGAGGGTACGATGGCATTTGGGTCATAGTCGATCGATTGACCAAGGGTGCTATATTTATACCCGTGAAGTCAATTAGCGGTATATAAACCGACCGAGTTGTATGTAAAGTGGATAGTACATTTTTATTGTGTGCTAAAGAGCATTATGAGTGATCGAGATCCATTATTCATGAGCTAGTTTTGGAAAAGCTTACGGGAGGCATTGGGGACAATGCTGCATTTAAGCATAGCCTATCATCCATAGACCGATGGCATGCCAAGAGGGTAAATCATATTTTAGAGGATCTCTTACGAGCTCGCATTATTGACTTTATAGGCTTATGGTATTATCACGTACATTTAGTAGAGTTCTCATATAACAGCAGTAATTAGTCTAACATAAGTATGACCCCATTTAAGGCTTTATATGACTGACCATGCAACACTCCTTAATATTGGTGGGAAGCAAGAAAAGAGCTTATAATTGGACCGGGTATGATTAGAGAGACTTTGGAGAAGATAATGATCATTTGCAATAAATGAAAGCCACTCAAGACTGATAAAAGAGCTACGTTGATAAGAGATATAGAGATTTGGAGTTCTCAGTCTGTTATATGGCGTTTATCAAGATCTCCCTATTAAATAATGTAGTTTAATTCCTTACTAAGGGGAAGTGGCACCAATATTTTTAGGTTCTTTTTCAGTGCTTGAGAAGATTGGGAACCTAGCTTACAAGGTCGACTTACCCTAAAAGATGGCGGGTGTGCATAATGTGTTGCACATTTCTCATTTGCGAAAGTTTGTGCATAACTCAAACGTGACTATCACACTTGGTTAACTTGATGATATCGAGATTGAACCAGAAACTTTGAGACCTTGTAGGCTTATTCCTATAGTTGCATATGATATGAAGTGGCTTAAAAGGAAGATGGTGAAGTTGGTAAATGTTCAATGGAGTGAAAGCGAGAGCGATTGCACTTGGGAGACCGAGGAGAGCATGAGGATCAGTTATTTGGAGCTCTTTAATTGGTAATATTTCCATCTCTATCGTTAGCTTTTATATTTGATATCATATTCGTATAGTTTTGTACCTTACATGTAAGGGAAGGCATACTCTCTTGATAGTATGTGTGCATGTTTGGTGTTTGATGATTGCTTATGCTTGACAAACTTGTTTACGCTTGTTAGGCATGCTAGGTAACCTTGTTTGATTGTGTTTATTGAATTTCAGAGGTGAAATTCCAAAAGGGGGTGAGAATGCAATGACCTATATTTTACGTATCAGATGGTCATTAAATATTATTATTTTCATATTGGATTAATGATTTTCAAACTTTGGGTAATGTTGATTAGTGACATTTTGCAACATTGGAAAATTTATTTTACCATTTTGACCTTGAAAACTTGTAAAACCTTTATTTGATAGACGTTGAATTAGGGTCTGAAACCACTTCCATGTGAAAGATATTATGGTTTCTCTTTTTGTAAAATGGCCATAATAGCATTTTGGACTTATTGTTTCGAAGATATGTTCCTTTGAAGTTAATATTTTTTGGCTGATTAGTGGGTAATTAAGATTAATCCTGAATTAGGCCCAATAATATATTTTGGGATTATAACTAACTAATGCGGCAGTTGCCTAATCACTTTCCTCTATTTACAAAAACTTTCTAACCTCCATTAATACCTTCCTTAAGCCAAATGTTACCTAAATCTATACTTTTCTTAGCATAATTAAGTGATTAGAGAGTAATTAGCAAGGGAATTAGCTAGAGAATCACTTGGTTGTTGATTGGAGTGCTTTGGATTTGGGGATCTACCATTCATCTTGGGATTTGTGCTAATTTGGATTGCTTTGGACTTAGATGAGTGGTTTGATTCCTCTCAATTTACTACACTTGTCATTATAGCCAAATGATGAAGTTTTCAAATGAAATTCAGACTCTAAAACATGTTTAGTACTAGATCTAAATACACACTTGACTTTTAAACAAATTTAAATGTGTTTAAAAGTGATTTTAAATTTGAATCTACATATGTTGATATGGGTAGGCTATTTTTATGAATTTCTATATCTAGACCATAATTTGATTTAAATCCATGTTTGGTTGATTTTCATGGGTTCTATATGATGCATGTATGTCATGTTTGAATGCTTATATGTTATATTACCTGTTTCATTGAGAAAACTAATTGATGGGTAACTTAGAGTTAGATTGTTCCATCTTATTTAGGTCTAGAGCATATTTGATGTTGCACAAATGATAAAGGGTCAAATAAATGGAACAAATGCTTAAAAGTGTTGTGGAGTTACAAAGGAGTTGGTAGGAAAGAAAAAAGTGAAGAAAATGACTAAGGGAATCAGTGGAGTCCAATTGATCATACGCATCAGACTTGCTCAATCAAAAATCATCCAAATGACTTGCGATCGACATGGGATAGTAATGAAGGCCTCATGGAGACGCTTTTTCAAGTGGATCGGGCAAAAGGTGGTGTAGTTATGGCCAAGAGAGGATAAAGTCCACAAGATGGATTAGCCATAAGGGAAACTCTGAGCTTTTGAAGAAGATACTTCGATTTTCGAATGGAGGACTTGGGACTTGCTTGGGAAAACATGGCACGGGTTAGGAAGTACGAAGACTTAGCCAAAATGGCTAAGTCATGGACAAGTATGGGTTGTACCGACCTAAATAGGGGTCTATATCTACCCATCTAGGGCCTTGAATTTTGGTGATGGGTGCTTCAGGTCGTGCACATGAAGGAAGGGTGATGGCTACGGGCTGGAGGGAAGCTAACAATGGGCCAGATAATAAGAAACTTTGGGCTGCATGTGAAATTGTGACAAAAGCAAGGAGGGGTTAGGTGGGATCTGACCCATCATTAAGATTAGACCTTAGCCATTGATTCGACTTTTTTAGATCAACTTTAAACTTTTAGGGATGCAAGATGATGGCAAGAGGAAGCTATAAATGAAAATTGGTGGTTATCCAATCGTTAGATTTTGAGATATAATGGATGGAAGGGCGATGGTGAATGGAATTACCTCGACTTTCCTTCGAGCCAGACCAAGGATTACTTGGGGTTACTCCAGGCCAAACATAGGAAATTTCAGAGAATGCTCGGGACAACTTTGATGGTACTCTACAACTTATAATGGATGCCTAGAGTTGTTTCGGACTAAACAACTAATGATGTGAGTTGTAAGAAGATTCATAAGGACAAGTTCTAGAGTGCAAACTTGTAAAGTGGAGCTAGGGTAAGCTCTACTATGGGTATGACTTGTGCAAAGGGATCTTTAATACTCGAAGATCTCGATGTGTGCACATAAAGCAAAGGCATGCGTTGATGCTCACTTGGGCTACGACGTGTCTCAGATTCTTCAAGTTGGTTATCTATCTTAACCTAAACTGCTAGGATGCACTACTTAGTTCCTGGCCTACTAAGTGGCATGGATTCGAGTGCCGAAGGACCGATAGGTTAAGTAGTCTCTGACCTAGAGTACGGTCATACGAGTTATCATATAGCTAACACACTAAGTGAGTGATGTGAAGATGGATAATGGATGTTATGTTTGCTCTATTTTTTTGGTATGTCACATGGCGTAGGTAGGACTATTATGGTTGAATCGCTCAACTGTACCAACTGTTCATGTGGTTACCATCTATAACGGTAACAGTTGAAGAATTTGAAAACCACAATTAACCATACCAACCATACATGATTGTTTTATGTAATATTTAAAATGAAAGTATAAAAATTAGCAATTTAAGTTAAAGGAATAACTTGTACATTAATAATATGTGCCTTAATGAACTAATAACATGTGCATGCATATTGGTCATTTTATAACGAATAAATAAATTTGCAAAAAACAGTTAGAGCTATATCAATTTATCATCAATAATGCATATAATTGAAAATATATGTATGACATGCTTCAAAGTTGAAAATATGACGGTTAACCATCGTAGACGGTTGCGGTAACGGTTATAAAAATTTATAACCCTCAACAACAGTTACGGTTGGTGGTAATAACGACGGTTACCAAACTGTAACACCCCTAGACGTAGGTACCATTGATGTAGATATTTAGATACCCTATATATATTCTGATGTATCATACACCCATGATGATTATGATGTATAGTAACATATATTTGATGTTAAGCGCTAACTCTTTGGATGTAAGGACATGTTAAGTATGCTTCTCCATACCCTATGCCCTACTATATTGACTTTTATAGTATTTTGAGATGACATATTGTTCATACAGGTCTTTTGTCTTACTTGGGGTTTTATGCTTTGCTTCTTATTATCTTGGTACTCTTAAATGAGTAGATTAGTGGTAACATGACTGAGATAATGTATAGAGCTGTACAGAGTACGAGCAAATGGCTAGCACTCATATATCCATATTTTGGAGCTTACTGCCCCTTATATTCCACTATGCAGTACCGTGGAGGTATGTCAGTACTTGTATTATTTTAGAGATAATTATTACAGTTTATTTGGAGATTTGGGATGAGTAAACTCTATTATTTATGTTTTGTATAGTCTTGTAAACCTATTGCACTTTGATGTTTATATTTATGGTTTACTTGATTATATCGCTATCTCGCTTGTTTATGTATATTTTATTATGATATTTTGTCTATATGTTGTGAGATGTTATACAGGTTTTGTGATTTGGATTTTTTTGCTTTACTACCTCGACTATCATCTTACATTGGCAGGGTACGTTCGAAGCGTACTTTATAGGTCATATTGGGTATCGAAGGTGCAGTGCAGTTATCACAAGACTCATAGACATAATACTAACCAATAAAGGCATTTGAAGGACATGATTGAGGAATGGATAAGAAAGAAACAACTACAATAATAAGTCAGGAATCCATAGCAAGGGGAAGGAGAAATGAACAAACCCCGAGACAACAACCTTGGGGTGATATGGAAGGGACCAATAGAGAGGGTTTCTAATAACTTAGGCATAACTTGGTGATCAACATGATATCTGGAGGTCTGCATCCCACAGGAAAAGGATGGGATGAGATGGAATGCAACAGGAGTTCCTTGAAGCATGCACCAAAAGAAATGTGTAATGCCATCGGGGACTGCACTCCAACTAAGTAGCATAAGAGAATACATGATGACATCATATTTAGTAACAGGGATGCTTATGGGGTTAAGCTCCAACCTTCGACCCAATGGTAATTTTGGCCATGATTGGGACGACTTTGGTTCGTCGAGCGTTGATTGAAAGTGGAAGCTCAGTGAACATTCAATTCAAATGGGCATTCAATGAAATGCAGGTTGATAGCAAGAGTTTGTGTCCTTGTAAGTCCCGCCTTCAAGGATTTACCAAAGAGGTAACATCCCTGATCGGATGTATAAAGCTGAAGGTCCAGCTAGGAGAGAAACCTCATAGGGTGATGCAGGTATAGAACTTTATTGACAAATATTCCACTTACAACACATTTTTGGCCAGCAAGACCTTGCCGACTTTATGATTGCTCTCGCTTCATAGTTTTTAGCCATTACATTCTTTGTAGATGGAGGAGTCGGAGTAATCCAAGGAGATCAAAGTGCTGAGAGAGAATTCTACGTCGCACAAGTATGGGAAGCAAGACATAGGGAAAAGGAAAATAATTAGAGAAGGCTCTCTGCTTTACAACTCAAATGCATGGAAACTACTTGCCAAGCCTTGGCTTGGGTCCATTAGTGATCAATATAAAACTAGGAATCCACAAAAAGTGTCAAAGAGGCGGTGGGACCGGTGGAGCTAATGGATGAGATCCAAGTGAACAAAGACGATCCAATAAATATTGTCAAACTTGGGTCTTAACTCAATCTGACGATGAAGAAGGAAATAATTAGGTTTTTATGATAGAACTGAGACATGTTCGCATGGAATCATTCTGACATGTGCACAATTTCGCCCAAATTTCCATGCCATGAATTAAATGTTAGCTAACCATTCATCCATTTGAAACAAAAGAGACATAGCATGGAACCAAAGAGACATAGCATGGAACCAGAGAGACCCACCGCGTTGAAGGAGGAAGTGGATAAGTTGCTGGCAAACTCTTTACCTAAGAAGCATTGTACTTAGAATGGCTAGAAATTCCCATGATGGTTAGGAACAACAACAGAAAGTGGTGGACACACATCAATTATTCAAACCTGAATATAGCATACCTGAAGGACTACTTTCCTCTTTTGTGGATTGGTCAACTCATGGATGGAATAGCTGTACATGAACTACTATCATTTATGGATGCATATTTTGTCTATAATCAGATTGTGATCCATATCCCGATCATGAGTATAAATTCTTTATAATGGACTTAGGATAGTATTGCTGCAAGGTAATGTCATTTGGTTTAAAGAATGTTGGAGCTACTTGCTAGTGTTTGATTAACAAGTTGTTCTTGGAACAAATCAGATGGACTATGGAAGTCTATATGGATAGTATGCTAGTAAAGCCAATAAGATCAATGGACCACATATGTGATTCATCAGAAATGTTCGACATACTCAAAAATTATAGAATGAGATTGAATCTATTGAAATGTTCTTTCAAAGTGGTGTTTGAAAAGTTTTTAGGGTCTATCGTGAACTCAAGGGGCATTAGAGCTAGCATAAGGCAAATTGAGGCATTGAGTCATGTTACAACCCCATGGACTGAGATGGAAATGCACAGCATGAATGGAAATGTTGTAGCTTTAAGTAGGTTCATCTTGAAAGTAATCGACAAGTTATACCATTCTTTGATGCCTCATGAAAGGAAAAGGGAAGTTTCGATAGACAGACGAATGTGAAGCTTCTTTGCAACAATTATTGGAACATCTTTGAAAACCACCGATCCTATCAAAGCCTTTAGAGGGAGAAGATCTATACATCTGTCTAGCTATATCAAATCATGCATTGAGCATAGCAATAGTGCATGGAGGCAAAGGTCCGAAGGCTGGTATATTATATCAGTAAATGGTATATAGGAATGAAAAGTATTATCCAATATTGGAGAAGCTAGCCTATTATTTACTGATATCATCGATAAAGTTGCAACCATACTTCTCGGCTCATCCAATAAGAATGTTAACGAGTTAACCTTATAGGCGAGTATTGCATTGCTCCAAGACTTCGTGATGATTATTGAAATGAAACATTGAGATGAGTTAGTATGAGATTAATTATCTTCCTAGAAAGGTGATTAGTGAACATGCTTTAACAGACTTTATTGCCAACTTTACCATTTGGAACGACGAGACAGAAGAGGAGATGGTTGAGCTTTTTGATTGAAATTGTACATGAATGGAGCATCCAATGACCATGATTCTAGATTGGGAATAGTATTGGCAACTCCAGAAGCCAAAGATATGTTATTCTTTGAAACTTGAGTTCAGTGCTATGAATAAAGAAGTGGGGGTACAAAGCATTAATTGTGGGACTCAAAATAGTGAAGGAGTTGGGAGTGCAAATGGTATAGATATTCAATAACTACAAAATTGGTGGTTTGACGGGTGAAGAAAAAATTATAGGCTAAGGGTGCACAACTTGCCCTTATTTATCAAAGATGATTGTCTACTAGACAAGATCAACCACAATAGGATTATGCACATCCCTAGAGAAGAAAACTCGAATGGTGACTCATTAGCCAAACCGACAAGCTTTGGAGATGCACAACTATTGGGAATCATTCCTATAGAAGTATTGAAGACTACAAGTATTGATAAAATGTAAATTGACTATATCATTAAGGTCGCAAAGGAGTCATGGATGACTTCATTTAAATGATAACTAACAAAGGGAACTCTTCCAAAAAGTAGAAACCAAAGATGGAAGCTCTTGCGTAAACTATCATATTACACTATGCAAGGCAGATTATTATTTCAAAAAGGATTCTTAGCCTATTTGCAAAAATGAGTCGGTAAGGACAAAACAAAGAAATTCCTTAAGGATGGGGTAGAATTTGGTAAAAGGGTACTTTGCTATGGATATTTCTGGCCAACTGTTAATCTGTATAAAACTAAATATTCGATAAAATGTTACAATTGCCAAGGTTTGCGAACCAAGAGCCTCATCCAATGATCTTATGCAAATAGTTAGCCCATTGTGTTTGCAATTCAAGGATTTGATACTATTGGAGTGTTACTGACTACCCGAGAAGGAGCAAAGTATGCAATTGTGGCAGTGGATTCACAAAATAGGTTGAGGCAGCGAAAATCACCACAATCACTTCAACGTAAGTGATCAATTTTGTAGTCAAAAACATTTTTTTGTAGATTTGGAGTACCATTGAAAATTATAATGGACAATGGAAATCAATTTGAAAGTGTAGAGTTCTACAAGTTCTACGCTCGATATCGGATTGAGAAGTGAAGCAATTTGCCCTCCTCTAGGGTGTCTAAATCATCTTCATCAAAGTATTTAACTAAGATGCCGGCCTTGTTGTAAACGACGCCCTCTCATTATGCATTTTCTCTTTCTTCTTTTGTAATATGGTCGTGAATGTCCCCCAAGACCTAAGGATATGTGTCATCCAACCACTTCAACCTTTTAGTTTTGAACAATTAATTTTAAAATTGAAGACAATTAAGTACGACACTCCTGACAATGGACTCTTTTTCAGCTTTGTCTTGGGCTAGTTGATTCTGCAAGTCAGCTATGGAGGCCTTAAGTTTGTCATTCTCATATTCAAGCTCGGGAAATCTTCATGATGTAGCCTTTAATTTCTCAAGTTCAACTGTGAGCTGGGATATCTCTGTATTTGCATTGACACGTTGAGCTTTGGCACTAGTAATACTAACTTTCAGTCACACAATTCTCTAGTTAGATCACTATTTTGTATGTGGGCTTTCTCAACCTACTACCCTAAAATTCAATCCTAGCCTCAAGCTCCTGGATCTCTCCTTTGTGCTTCGTCTCCTCAGTGGAATTTACTTCACCTTTTAGCGCATTGCTTATTTTTTGGTCGTTCACCATGATTTCCTCTCTTTCGACTAAAAGAGGAGGTGATTCTTGGCATTAATATCGCTAAGTTTCTTGTCCACTTATTTCCAGGCATGGAATATGTCTTTCAGTACGTCAAAGGTAGAATGTGCATTCAATATATTCTCTGCATAACCTAGATTATATCAAAATGAATTCCAATGAGGTTAAGGCCCGTGTACTTCAACTGTAGAGACATTGGAGTTGAAGTGGAAGATAAAGAGGTGGTAGCAGATAAGGTCCCCTTTCCTGGTTGCTGTAGATGACCAGCAAATGAAGTGACGAAAGGAGCTAGTGAGATCCTCAATTGTTGGTATAATGGGCCTGGAGTAACGGTAGAGCATGCTTGCTTTTTTGACCAGGGACAAGCACGATGGATGTGACGGGAATAGAGATAATTGTAGAAGCATGGGAAGGAACAACCAGAAATGAAGGAGTTTTTCTTGAAGGAGAATGGCTCTCGTGAGAATGTGAGATCTTGGAATGGTGGGGGGAGGTAGTCACCTAGAATGATATAAGCTGAAGTCGCAGAGTGAGTGTGGACATTCATGGAATTCACGGTCATGCTCCTGACGCTCAGCATAATATTGGCGGTCCATGTCCTCACTCTCATGATGAAAGTCACTAGAATGGTAGTGATTGCTATGCCTATAAGATTAGGAGAGAGGCATATCCATGGATGTCTTCTAGCTAAGATTTCCAATGTAATTGAATTTTCCTATTATACTTGAAACGGAAAAGAAATGAAAGTTACCACTGGAATCCAGAAATGGACAACGTATGACGTAAGTATGATTTTAAGTGGTATAGGTGTAGTGCAATACTATTTATCCTATGGTCCATGGTCGATTGGTAAGGACAAGAGAGTAGTTATGCCCTCGAATGAAAGGAAAGCAGCCATCTCTTGTAGCATCTCATCAATCTCGGGATCTTCAAAATTAAGTTTTTGGAGATCTTCAGGTCTAAGATCGGAAGTTGTACTCACTACTTCATCATCTTGGTGGGCAAGTGTTGTTTCCTCGGTCCAACTAAGGATCAAACTGGGAGCAAGCTCAAGAAGCTTCCTTCTTAAGCATTTGAACCGGGGCCAAGAATAGAAGTGCTTTCCCTTTTGACATTCTCCTCCATGAGTTCTACATCGAATCCTTCTTCTTCTTTATCTTGACCCTTCTCTTCTTCCTTGTGTTCACCATGTTCTTCTTCTTCAGGCTTTGTGTCGACAAATTCATCTTCTTCTTCATCATAATCAATTAATCGATGGTAGGCTGGAGCTTGGGTAGGACCTACCTCAACTTGCATGTGAGCATATGACCTAGCCTGCTGAGCACTAGGAGTAGGGGGTTCAAAGAAGATCGGCGATCGTTGTATAGAAAAAGAAAGCGACAAAGGCATAAATTGGCTAGCAAATGAGTGATGTTATGTTCCTCCTCTGGAACGATTTGAAGGGTAGCAACCATGGACCTTAGGTTGTCGTTATGTACTCCTAGAGTAATAACTACAATAATATAAATTTAGATTAAGTTATTTGATCGAAGTGAATCCAAATAAGGAAAAATTGGAAGAGATGGTGAGATAATTACACCCATATAGCCATTCTCAGCTAAGTCGATAGAACATCGAACAAAAAATTACTCTTCTTTTGAAGTAGTTGTACTCGTTGTGTAGATCGATCACCACTTTGTAGTCAAGGAATGCATCAAAGAAGGTTAACGATGGATTCGAGGAGCGATGCTTGAAGTTATAAAGGTATCTAACATCAGTCGACCCTGGTTTTTTTGCATACATGGCGGATGAAGATCATGTACAGGCTTAAGTGGACTGCATAAAAGTTTGGATGAGTTGTGATGGAGCGAGCCTCACCGATTATATAACATGGCAAAGGAGAGGATTGAAGGTTGACACTTCCCAAAAATAACACATACTGATTAGAGGCACTGTAAACGGCAGGAGGATTCTAAGCTCTCTTGTGTGGCAGCAGGAGCCAATCTTCATCAAGAGGAATTTTATGACTATTGCAGATGCATTGGAGCTCAATGATAAATAAATGAGAAGAGTGAGAGTCAAGCGAATTATCTAAAATTACAACTCCTATGTTAGCATCGAAGGGAATCTTGTTGTGTGGTCCTTGCTGATCATTAGTCAAGCCACATAAGCGGTAGGCCGACGACTACGACGAGGATGAGAAGCTCTAGCTATAGTTCAAGTGGATACTGGCGTTGAGTTACAAGCCATCGCAAGCAATGTTGAAGCAGAAGTGAGAATCTGGATTACATAACTTAGCTAGAAATCTCGAATGACGAGCATGGTCAGGTAATATTCATTACATTTTTATACCGGTGTATACTTATGTTTATCCTCGATGTGGACGAAGTATAGCATCCAACAAAAATTCACGTGTGTCAACCCATCAAATTTTGTTCATCTGCTAGAAGCAGTACTTGTGTCCTATGCAGTGTGTGTATCATGTGTCTTGTGAAAGGTATATGGAAGTACTCTTTGTAGAAAGCCCTCTCACTCTAATAAATAAGCAGAGGCATGGGATGGAACTATGTGTTGGTTACTATCCACTAATATAGGAGTTACATTAAAAACACCGGAAAGTCACAATGTGGACTTTACTCAAATGCTTGACTGAGGAATCCTATAAAGATAGAGCAATCTTCACAATGCAAAGGGTTTTTGACCCAACGGATTTGAATGTTAATGGAAATCATTCTCGAGTCATGTATACGCTTAAGATCATTGAAGGATGATGAAATTCCATGTAAATCCATCTAGAGCCAACCTAATCTATAGCCAAACAATACCTATTTACCTATCTCCATCCATGGTCATCATCGGGTCTACCTACGTTGATCTCCTCATCTCGGCTCCATCTCTTCGCTAAGCATAATCAACCGATGGTGATTGATAGAGATGGATCGATGAGGGTTTCAAATGGATCGACTACTGATGGCAGGGGCGAGGAGATGGTGCGGCAGCGTTGGCGGTGGCTACATGAGGTGAAGATCGATGGAAAGTCAATAAAGTCCTACCTTGAATCGATTAGAGTGGATGGATCAATGGTTGGAGTTGAAAGCTAGAGCTTAAAGTTGGAAACTGAAGGAAGCCCTAACTCATGAAGTTATGGTGCAAAAAAGAAGCTTGATTGAAAAGTGATTTGGATAGAAGGAAAACATTTCCTAAGTGTTTCTTATATAGGAAAGGATGGGCATGGATTTGTGCCGATCCACCATGCATGGATTGGTATTGATCCATTAAGACATTTAAACATAATAATTAAATTGATTAGAGAAAGGGAAATTTACCTGATCATGGATAAGATAGACTTTAAGATAATTCTCTGTGATGAGAGGAATGAATGAAATCTCTAGATAGCAAACTACGACGTTTAGATAAGTCAAAATTACATGACTCGACTATTATTTGAAAATGAAGTGTCTGAATTCTCAATGATGATAGGACGTTCGATGGAAACAGATTGGGTAACATAAGCACCAATGCAGATTTGGATTTGGTCCCTTGTCTCGATTCAAATCATTCTTTGTGTTCACAAAAGAATACTTTGGTTGGCAAGTGTGACCTAACATTTTACCCAAGCGACATAAGAAATGGATTATGAACTCAATGACAATCAATTATAAAGAGTAAAGAAAGAAAGAAAACAAAATTGGCCAAGTCCATGGATCGGTAGTGATCCATCAAAAATCCCAATTCCCCAACCTCCGCCCTTAAAAAATCAAGTGATATGGATCTCTAGCTCAGGCAAAGAAAAAGACAAGTAGTAGGGCAATGATGATTAATCGATACTGATCCATACCAAAGACCATTTTACCCCCAAAACTATAAAACAATGAAGACTATGACACATAGAAGCAAAAGTACAAACTTTTGGACTAAGGCCGTGGATCGGTATCGATCCCTAGATGGATTGGTATCTATCCATTGAGCATCAAGATTTGTTCAATCTTTGTCCTGATCACTTTCCTATTCTACCAAATCTAATTGATTGAAAAAATCTGCAAAGGTCTAACTAATCTGAGGCCCTCAAACAGCCCAAATCAACTATAAATATGAGGCTACCTCCAATTGAAAAAGGATCGGAATTTTCTTATCAAAACCTAGGGAAAACACACCCTTTTTGCTGCTTTAAACTGAACTTTGAGTTTGTAAAATTGGTAGATCTATTAATAAACAAAGCAATAAAATTGATAAAGTTGACGTAGACCAAAGATTTTGCTGAGCCGTTAAAAAAATCGTGTCTCTTCTCTCTTTTACTATTCGATTCTTTCTATGTTTCATTTTATCTTTGAATTTCTATCATCTGGAGGTGTTAGACCAAATTATTGGCTAGTAATAAAGGATAAAAAAGAGGGAATAAGGTGGGAAGGGGATAATGACTCTTTAAATCTTGTTCGGCTTCACCATTCTATATATATATACATATATACATCTCTCGTTGACACACAAATTCATTAAGTAAATCAAACAAGCACGCATTTCTTATGTCTTCAAAAACCTTCTTATAACCAAAAAGAAAAGGAAACTTAAACATCTCCAAAACCCAAATTTAGTTATAGTACTTCATTCTTCAAGCACTACAATTGTTTTTGAAGGAGAAAATAAAGTAAAATGTGGAGGGCAAAAGAAATGACGTAAGTAAGAAGAGTAAAGAGTTGGGTAGGCTTGAACTTTGGCGCAAGAGGAAGGATGGAGTGATCTTAAGGAGCTAGCTTTGGTTATAAGTAAGTTAGCTTACTTAATCACACCATATACTACTTGTTATATGTGTTACTATGTGATGTACACTTGATATTATAATATAGTTAAATTGATGTGAATTTGTATGTTCGCATTGAAAGAGTTAAGGGTATACACCAGGGGTAATTTATCTAATTTATTACGAGTATATATGCACGCCTAGGTGGGCTTGCATTTAGTCACAACGTGCATGCATTTATAGTTGCACCTATGGAAGTAGATTTGACAGTAGCATTTCCAGCATAAACTGAACCTGAGGCATCAACCGAGAAGACTGAGACAACTGAAGAACATTCATAGAACCTATAACTTGAAAGCAATAGTAGTTTTATCATTCCTTTCTTTTGTTTTAGTTTATTTTATACTACTGAAAATGAAAATAATACTTGTACTTTTACGTGCTTATGCTCTTTTAGCTAATATGAGCTGTGAGCAAAAATGTATTAAAATATATCAGCGATTAATTATTTCTTTACCACTCTTTTGTAGGTTTTTGTCTTTTATGCTTTTAAGTTACTCTTTTGGAAACCAACTTTCAAATTATTATTATTTTCTTTTGGAAACTAGTAATTTCATATTTCTCTTTCTTAAGTAGATTATTTCTTTTGGTAGAGAGGTGGACCCTAAGATAACTACTTAATACCTCAACACCGAAGTAAACCTTTTTAGAGATATCCTTCACCGCTCCTAATTTCAAATTTGGACTATATAATACCTTTTAATTAAGAAAGTAGGTCTGATCTCTCACACCATCACGGGTCCTAGGATTAGTGATATCTCACATCAGTAGTAAGTGCACCCGACTGTCGGTAGCCTTAAAGTGAAGGGCAATATTTCGTCGAGTGACTCTACCAACCTCGCCTCACTAACCTACCAAGTCCAATTAACCATCCTAAGTCTTTACTCATCTTAGGTTGACAGTGGACTTGGCTTACTAATTCCCTTTTTATTTAAGGCAATAAGCTTTATCATAAATACTTATCCATAAATTCCCTTTTAATGCTCATATATGCATGTCCACATGGACCTGCATCTAGTCACTTGGGTATTTGGACTTTATATATCATGACATTTATATTATCATTTTCAATGAATATGTTGTTTTCTTTTCTTCATTAGAACTAATTTAATGATTATTATATTAATGTTAGTTGCTTTTTCTTTCTTTCCTCCATATTTTAATGTTGTAGTCGATAATTTACTCATTTTTTTAGTTCTATTCTTTGTAGTGGACTAAGATTCTTACTCAATTTATATCTTTCACTTCCACTAAGAATATAGATAATTGTCTAGCACCATGGTCCCAACAGTTAGATGCTCCAACATTGGTTCGAAATATGGCAAATTCGATACTTTGTAGCATGATTCGAGCTGCTGGACATACATTGACATGTAGTAAGGCTATATAGTACCTAAGATTCGTAGTACGACAATGCACTACCATCTTAGTACCTGATTTTTTTTATAAAAAAGAATATGTATAACTATGACTGGACATACATATATGTTTGTTTTTGTAGTTATTCAATGAATGAATATATTAAAATGATCAGTGTGCCTATCTTTGTCCTTCGTAGTAAAAAACATTATATTAAACTAAAATTCATATTTGCTATCTGTCATCATTCTAAAAATTACATCTTACAAAGTAGCATTTTACAGTAATAGGATAAAAACTTGACATCTTACAAAGTGCAACACATCATTTTAACTTGAAACAACTAACATATTACAATAATATATTAATAATTGTAAAGTCGGACAAAATAACAATCAATAACTGCAAATCAATGTTTGCAAGCACGGTAATATTACAATAATACCATTACAATAAGGTTTAAATAACTGCAAATCAAATTTACCATATACTCCTACAATATGTACTAAGTTATAGAAATTTTCTTGCTACATTCAATCTCGTTTTCCTTCTTCTCATCTTCTTTTGGTTTGCAACTTCCCTGCATTCTACAGCACCAAAATCAGCTCATGCCTCATTTGGATCGACTTATATAAGCTTCTTTTTAGCTTCTTGAAAGCCAAAATGAATAGATTTTAGCTTTCAAAAAGCTAAAAAGTAGCTTATATAAGTCGGTCCAAATGGAGCATTAGCCATTCTTTACCACTCTCCCACATCTCACTTTCAATGCATAATATTAATAATATTCAGTGCAATTAATCTGTATTGATTTGTAGTTTTACTTTAATAAAGTATAATACTGCATTAATGTATAACCTCCAAGTTTGCTAAACCACACTTCAATTGTCTAAATTTTGTCGTATAACATTGTTTCTATGTATCAAATAATGTTCAAGTTATACTTCATTGAAGTATTCAAGTTTCATTGGACATCAGATTATACTTCATTGAAGTACTCTTTCTATGAATTTCTTAGGTTATAACTCATGACATAAGATGAAAACATTGTTATTTTTTCATCTTTACATTATTTCTATGTATTAAACAATGTCCAGGTTGAACCATAAATTGAACTCTATCTATTATAAGAAACATAAGAATGCATGGATTGGGCTTAATAGATGCACATAGATAGATTTAATTTAAATGGTAATGTGAAGATGATAAGCTTCATTAGGTTAAAGGAAAAGAAGTTTCACTATTGCTCAAAAATGTATTGCGACATGTCCGTACATAGTATAGTACGTGTACATTCCTTAAGACTTGTTAATACTGGTGATGCCTTTTATGCATTTGTAAAGATTAATAAAAAAATGCCCAAAGCTATTAATAATTATCGAGAGATTAAACTGAATTTAGTTATAGGACATGAATCGTTAAGAAATCCAAAAAATACTTAAAATTTAAAGGAATTAAAATAAATCTTGTTTGGTATGAGGAGCCAATATTGAGAAGAAAAACAAAAACAAAAAATCCTAGAAGCCCAGGAAATGTTCAAATGAAACTTCTCCATTACATATACAATTCACCTGCAGATAGCATAGAAGAAGAGGTAAATACTGGGAGGATGTATCTTGGAAAGTTGATGATATGTAGACGAAGACGAAATTAAGTACCTTTATTCCTAGCTAGTTAGTAGAACATCTTTGCAGACAACATTTGAAAGTTCCAATTTGTCCAACAACATCTCCTTTTTCTACCAGCACCTTGGTATTAGCACTTGAAACTCCTCGTGAAAGCGCCACATATAGTTGTCCATGACCAAACACATGCTCAGGTAGAAAAATTCCAGTAATTTTTATCGTTTTCCCTTGTGCCTTATTTATAGTGAAGGCAAAACACAAACGAATTGGAAATTGTTTCCATATTAACACAAATGGTAAATTCAAATTTTCAGGTGGCTTTAATGGGATTCTTGGAATGAAAACTCTAGCACCAACATAATGTCCAATGATGATTTCAGCATCAATGCAATTCTGATTGAGTTGTTTACATATAAGACTCGTTCCGTTGCATAATCCAATTTTCAGATTCAAATTTATTAACAACATTAATGTTGCTCCAAGCTTCAATTTCAAACAATGTGGAGGCAGTCCACTAGGAGCGATTGAGTTTAGAAATTATTGTTGGTATAAATTGCGAGCATCATCTGCTACTACATCATATGAATAGTAAATGACTTCATTTCCAGGAAATAAATTGAGTACATGTTCATTGAGCTTGTCGACATATTCATTTAATGGTGTAATTAATGCTCTATTAACTATGTACTCTTTGTCGAAAGCATGTTTTGATAAGTCGGAAAAAATTGTATCTATCAACTTTGACAGTGGATTAATGTCATTTTTTGACTTTACGACCATATTTGTTGGTACTCGAATCATTTCTTCATTGGTTGAAGGTTCGGTACCATCTCCAATTCTTATTAGAAATTTTGAATATGCGATATCATTTACCGCTCGCATGTTTTTCTTTAAATGTAAAACTTGAAATTTTCCCCATAAAAATGATTTATTAATGCATGCATTAATTGCTTCACTTCTTGTAGCTTTAGGCACAACCAGCAATACTTGTCGAAAATCTCCTCCCATAATAAGGATTTACCACCAAATGGTTCATCTATATCCGTTATATCTTGCATAGTTCTATCAAATGCCTCAAAAGCATAACGATGTACCATTGTAGCTTCATCCCATAAAAGAATAGTTGATTGCTTTAAAAAATTTGCTAATTTTGATTGCTTGCTTATGTAGCATGTTGATGTTGCTTTTGGTTGTAATGGAAATTTAAATCTTGAATGTGCAGTTCTTCCACCAGGTAGTATAGTTGCAGCGATACCAGATGTAGCTGTTGCAATTGCAATACCACCGTCTTTTCTAACAGTGGACAAAATAGAACGGTATAAATATGTTTTTCCCGTCCCTCTAGGACCATCTATAAAGAATAAACATTTCTCTTTTTTCACATTGCATTCATAATTTTATGGTAGGCTCTCAATTGGTCGTCATTCGACTTTTCAACGGCTAGTAAATCATTTTCGGAAATAGGAATTGCTAGTTCTTCTTCAATTAGATCTGAACTATCATCATATGCATCGCAATCATACGTTCTTGAGATATTTGGTAGATCATAATCAGTTGTGCTTTTATTATGTTGGAGAAGTAACATATTTAAATCTTTCAAAAGACAATTCGCTAGATGTATTTTATTAGTATTTCTTGAACTTTGATAATCTTCCACCATATGATCGAAAAACTCATCCCTTAACCTTTGCACACCTGATGGATTGCAAAAAACCAAAATAGTTACAAATAATGTTCTCAAAGAAATTAGCATCTTTGTGATAGAAGCTTCGGCTAAACATGCTCTTATACTATCATCATTTTCCAAAATCCTCGTTTTATGCAACTTCTTTATATATTTGATTCCTAACTCCGTCAACTGTAAGCAAATCAGCAAAGGAAGTAGGTCTTTTAATATGATTTAAAAGTATTCTCAAGAAAAAATGTTCTTCTTCTGTAGATTGGACTGTATATATTCTACAAATCACTCTAATATTTGATTCTCTTATTTTCCATTTCTTGATAACATTAAGCCAACGGTAGCGTTCAGGAAATTCACGATATAGAAGATGACTTGCTTGTTTATCGATTGAATTTGTATAGAAGAACTCCGTAAGCATTGTGTTAGCACCAAAATTGGTCACTAACTCCCAAATCCAGATGAAAGCACCAAATACCAATCACAGCTCAGAGATAGAATGTATGTAGAGAGTAATAATGTGAAGAACAGTTGAAACTAAAAAGAAAGTAGTAAAGAACAACAGATTTTATAGTGGTTCGGCTAACTCCGGCCTACATCCACTTAGAAGTTTGTTTTTTATTGCTGTAATAATCGATTACAGTTACAAAATGGCAGAGTTGCCTTAGCCTTAGAAAAGAGAAAGTAAGAGAGCAGAAAAAAGATCCCTTTTCACTGTGCCCCTGCCTCTCTATTTATAGACAAAGATGAGTTGGACCTCCCTGGTGGGCCTGGTAGCTGAATACCTCAGCCCAAATGGAGTGGTATCCATATGCCGAACCATAGATGCCGAAGGCTGAATGCCGAACAAGGTGTGAATGCCGAACGATTTCCTCATGCCGATCAGAAGTGAGGCCGAACACCCTGAATGTCGTGAAAGGCATTTTCGCCGAACGATATCGGAGGCCGATCCAGTGTATTCGTGCTGAACGACTGATTGCCGAACAAAACTTAGGCCGGACGATACTCTGGCCGAACGCTATCAAGGCCGAACCATCTCTTGGCCGAACGACACTTAGGCCGAACAAGAGTTTATGACGAACAATTCTGCCATTCCGAACATTCGTACATGCCGAACGTTATACCCTGCCGAACCTCTCTCGATGCCGAACGTTCCTTGATGCCGAGCGCTTCCGAATGCCAAGCGCTTCCGAGATGCCGAGCGTATCTTGACGCCGAACGCCACCTGGATGCCGAATGCTTCACTCATGTATGCCGGACGCTCTATGTATGCCGAGTACTCTTGAACGCCATTCGAACGTGAATGCCAGACGAACCATATGTGCCGAACCTCCATCATGCTGAATCATGTTTAATGCCGAACCATGTTTCCTAGACCCAAATTATAGTTGATTCATCTTTATCCAATCATATTTCCATCTTCCAAGCATGTTACGTCATCCATCCATCCAGTCGACTAAATCCATCGTACACTAGCCTCGACGAACGTGCAGTTGATTAAGTTAAACCCGTCTGTCCGCGGCCTTGCCAAAAGGCGGGTTAACACTTGCCCCCCAAAACATGCCTTGCTTTGAAAGGTGTGTTTTAAATAGCCTCAAGTCCAATATCCTAAGTATGTATGTTATTCACATCCATACTTTCTGATTCATAATCCAATCCATTACCAAGCCATCTTATCCGAGTGCCAAGGCCGTATCCTGATCCATTTCCGCAACTGTTCCGAATCGATGTCCGATTCCGAATCCAGTAACCAAATCCATATCCATTTGAACTCGACAACCAGGTTATAGTCCATCCATATTCAATAACCTATAACCATATCCGTGACCTCTCCGGGTCGATATCCAAATCCGGGACCGCTCCGGGTCTTTGTCCGAATCCTTAGCTATTCATAGCTAACATCCAAATCCGTAACCTCTCCGGGTTCTTGCCAAGCGCAATCCACACTTGACGTCCTATGTTAAGTAATTCCATGGTGTTCATGGTTCAGTGTCCCTGAACATCGAATAATGCCGTGGCTTAAGTCCTAAGCCGAATCCTGGTCACTCCGGACCCTTGCCGAGCATCGTCCATACTCGACGACCTAAAATAGTAACCGATAATATATGGCCTAAGTCCTAGGCCGAATCCTGGTCTCTTTGGACCCTTGCCGAGCATAGTCCATACTCGACGACCTTTTAGCCAAAATCCAAAGAAAATCCAATCGAAATCCAAGCCGAAATCCAAATCCAAATAGAAAACCAAAAACCCATATCAAAAATCCATACCAAAAAACAAACATCCAAACCAGAAAACGAGCAAAACAGGGAGTTCAAACCAAACTCTAAAACCAAACCAGAAAAAGCAAATGTCCAAGTCAAAGGAAAAAAAAAACAAATTTCACAAACCAGGGCGTCTCGGTAAGCCATCATCTCAGAGCATGCCTGAGGGTTATCTCCGACCCCGTACATGAGTAAGTGATTTAACCGTTTGTCCGGAGTTTGTTACTTATTCCAAACCATCAAGATTAGTTGATGACCAATCGGCCACCATCTCTGGGCCTCATTCCCTCGTTGTTCAAGGTGGACGGTGGCTGCTCCTGGTCCACCGCCGCATTCCGAGTTCCGACATATTGTCGCAACTGACCATTCCTTATATGCTCCTCGATTATGTCCTTCAAATGCCGGCAGCTGTTAGTGTCATGCCCGTCCAGGACATGAAAAAGACAGTGCCTTCCTGACGCCCTTTCTCGTTCTGAGGGTTCCCTCCTTGCTGGCCTTCGATAAGGAAGGCGATCTCGAGTATCTAAGAAAATCCGCTCCAACGTTGCGTTCAATCCTGTGTAAGTGGAGAACTTTGGTTCTCCCCAGCGCTTCCATATGCCTAGTGTACCTCATCAAGTGGTCGGTGGGATCCGTCTTCCCGTTGTATACTTCCAGAGTGGGTAGTTTGAAATCGGGCGGATTCCTAGCTGTCCTGATGTTCCGGGTAAACGGACTTTTGTTAACTCCCTCTGAATCCCTGTTTGTCAGACCTCCGCGAATAGTTCGCCTGATAATGTCAACCAATCCAGTGTTTCCAGACTGTCCTCCAAGCCTCCGAGGAAATTCTGGCACATATTCCTCATCACGTATTCCTGTATTCCTACCGACATCAGGCCGCGTAGCGTCATCCGGTATCCCTCCATGAACTGGTCCAGCATTACCTGGTGGTGTGTCCCCGAGTCTAGATCCATCTAGATTGTTAGCTGTTTGTTGATTGGGAGCTGCCTCCTGCTGAATCACTCCATCTGTCCACTGGTTGAGTTCCTCTGGTCCAGTTCCACGAACTTGAGCTCATGCAGTTCTTGGTTGTCCAAATTGCCTAAGAAGAGCCTACATCATCTCCTCTTGTCGTTTCATCATCTGCTCCTGCATAGAATTCATCATTGCCAGCATCTCATCCCGAGTTATGTAGATAGATGCATGATCCTCTCCAGCTCTAGAAGAGGCCGATTGACTTCCTTCCTGATTGCTCATTTCCGCTGCTTGCTTCCTTGTTGGTGGCCTAGCCATTGCTTTCTAGGATCCAAGTCCCTAACTCCCAAAATTCCCGAGTGCTTGGTTCTTAGTGAAAGCACCAAAGTGTTAGCGCCAAAATTGGTCACTAACCCCCAAATCCAGATGAAAGCACCAAATACTAGTCACAGCTCAGAGATAGAATGTATGTAGAGAGTAATAATGTGAAGAACAGTTGAAACTAAAAAGAAAGCAGTAAAGAACAACAGATTTTATAGTGGTTCGGCTAACTCCGGCCTACGTCCACTTAGAAGTTTGTTTTTTATTGCTGTAATAATCGATTACAGTTACAAAATGGCAGAGTTGCCTTAGCCTTAGAAAAGAGAAAGTAAGAGAGCAGAAAAAAGATCCCTTTTCACTGTGCCCCTGCCTCTCTATTTATAGACAAAGATGAGTTAGACCTCCCTGGTGGGCCTGGTAGCTGAATACCTCAGCCCAAATGGAGTAATCTCCATATGCCGAACCATAGATGTCGAACGCTGAATGCCGAACAAGGTGTGAATGCCGAAAGATTTCCTCATGCCGATCAGAAGTGAGGCCGAACACCCTGATTGTCGTGGAAGGCATTTTCGCCGAACGATATCGAAGGCCGATCCAGTGTATTCGTGATGAACGACTGATTGTCGAACAAAACTTAGGCCGGACGATACTCTGGCCAAACGCTATCAAGGCCGAACCATCTCTTGGCCGAACGACACTTAGCCGAACAAGAGTTTATGACGAACAATTCTGCCATGCCGAACATTCGTACATGCCAAACGTTATACCTTGCCAAACCTCTCTCGATGCCGAACGTTCCTTGATGCCGAGCACTTCCGAATGCCAAGCGCTTCCGAGATGCCGAGCGTATCTTGACGTCGAACGCCACCTGGATGCCGAATGCTTCATGGAATGCCGAACCACTCATGTATGTCGGACGCTCTATGTATGCCGAGTACTCTTGAACGCCATTCGAACGTGAATGCCAGACGAACCATATGTACCGAACCTCCATCATGCCGAACCATGTTTAATGCCGAACCATGTTTCCTAGACCAAAATTATAGTTGATTCATCTTTATCCAATCATATTTCCATCTTCCAAGCACGTTACGTCATCCATCCATCCAGTCGACTAAATCCATCGTACACCAGCCTCGACGAACATGCAGTTGATTAAGTTAAACCCGTCTGTCCGCGGCCTTGCCAAAAGGCGGGTTAACACATTGTATGTTGATTACTTTCTTCGGCTAAAACTTCATTGATCGTTTGATGGTAGTAAAACATAACACTTTGTTTACTTGGAAGATGTATTTGAAGGCGCACAACTGATGGATATATCTTAGTAAGAGAAAATATAGAGATCCTCAACAATGCTTCTGGAATAGAAATCCATCTTGCATCAATGAAATGTTGTATCTCATCATAGTATGGTCCGGGTCGAATTTGCATTTGAACATGATCAGGACCTTTGTAAACATATTTGTAAAGATATTTAACACTTTTTACACTACTACATATCTCTACGTTGATATGACAATTATATTTACGTAGTGACCAAGGATTGTAGGGTACAACCGATCTATTATCTGTCGTAACTTTCCACTTCTATCAATAGGAATAGATATGCATGTGTTAAATTGGATATGAATCTGTACCTTGTACAGTTGCAGCTGAAAATTGTTTTGGATACTCTCTTTTGTAACTGCTATTTTTCATGCAAGGAGAATTACGATTTTGATTGCCACATGGTCCATGAATCATCCACTTCATTACCATTGTACATAACTCTAGTTCTTCATTAATATCTGGTATTTCTGCTATAACAATTTCATCATATTCATCTGGATTAGTCAATTTGTCTTCTTCTTCGAAAATTATTAGCATATGAACAAGTGGTAAACCACTTTTTTGAAATTCAATTACATGGATATGAGCAGCTACTTTTCCAAGTGCTCCTTACGTGAAAATATCTTTTTTCAATTCCTTGTATTTTGCACAAAAAACCCTTGTTGTTAAATCTAGTCTGTCTTGTGGGTCTTGACCAGGTAATAATTCACTAACGATTTCATCCCAAAATGGATTGCATGTCATCGTAATGAATAAACCAGGCTTACCAAATTTATGTACTAAAGCCATTGCATCATGATATCATTGATACATATCATGTGGACATCCAGTATACGAAGAAGGTAGTATTATTCGTCTACCAATATTTCCTACATAAGAGAATTTATTGACAACTTAGTAATATGAAGTTCAATTGTGTTTATATGAATATGTACTAATTATAAAAGATAAAAGCGCGTATTCAAAAAATACTCACTTGCATCATTTTCCCCTACATCTAGAGCATCTTGTAATCCTTAATACATTTCATCTCTAATGGTGTTTTTATTACTCATATACCATCTTAGCATGTTGGTATCTATTTTGACATAATTATCAACGATGTACTTTTGAAACAATCGACCACCTCGAAGGAAAAGTGATTTATCATTTTCTCGAATCTATAATAAAATTAACAGTATACATTTACTAAGAAGTAAATTGTTTATATAAAATATAGTGTATATTAAAGTTGTATATACCTGTAGAATATTAGCGTAATACTCGCGACATGAAAATTTGTAACCATTTTGATCTTGACTATTTATATCCCATCTATAACTTTTATATGGTAGTAAAATTGGATATTGTAATGGATCATAATAACCAGCTGTTTTGGAAACAGTTATGAGTTGTCCATATTTGTATCAACTACAAAATCTCTTTTCATGTATTTCCTCATTTTCGGCTCCTTCTACCCAAATTCCAACGACTTGTGAAGCAGTTGGAAGAGCATATTGTTTTTGGTTTGAAGATGGTTCTTTTATAACTAATTTGCAATGTTGGATATTTTACTTCTGTCCAAGTTGTCGAAACACAGCTACAAATCTATTATATGTATTAAGAGCTTTTTGCAACTTCTCCACAATTTCTCGAATCGGAGTATTATTTTCAAACAATCGATTTTCGATTTCGTGCTATATCATATATGTAAAGTTGTAGAAATCTTGGACGATCACTGGATGTAGGTACCAAACTACCTATTTTATGATATATACTGCCTTGAGCATGAAATGTATATACTTCATCTCTTCCATTAGCCAAGTTCTCATCAACCTGTACTCTCGTTGATGTAAATGCAAACATATGGTTATAAGCTCATATGTTTTTTATGAAGTGTTTCCCTTCATCCGATTGGTTAGTGTACAATTCAAAGATCTCATTTGGTAATGAAATTGACTGTAAAATTATTTTTCCATTTAAGCAGCAAAAACTATTTGATTCTCCGTAGAAGAGTTTTGCTTGACAATATCTACATATCCTTGATTGTGGCAAATAGAACTTTTGAAAACTGGAATGATCTATAAAGCTTCTTGCACAATTATGTCTTGCGGTAGAACTTTGACATGGTTGACCAACTCTGTTTGTTCTTATGTTTCTATTCAAGTCATCTTTATGTTCAAAAGGTAATGTATTAATGTCTTCTTGTTCTTCATTGTTCATTGGTCCACTAAGATCTTGATCTGCTTAAAAAATTTGATAAATAAATTTTGTAAGGTTTTTTAACATGAAGTGACTCGATAAACTATATGGGCGATAAATTTAATATGACTTGGGTTCATAAATTATACTTTGATTATATTGATAAATATATTATTATATGATGAATACTTGTACTACTTGTTTGTGTATCATTATATGCATACGTACATAGCTAAAATAAATTTTGGTAAATATAACTTTTACTGTTCTCACAATATAACATACTGAATTATAGGGAATAGTTCTCTGAAGTAATATACTTGTATATTGTGAGAGCAAGGTACTGAAAAAGAACCACCGATACTACTTGTTTGTGATGCATCATCATTGATATTTTTTTCGAATTCTCTAGATTTTCTACTATGATATAAATAGTATGGTATTGTTCACGTTTTGCCTCTTTGTCTTCTTTAGTCATTAACTTTTATCCTTCTTTATAGCAAATACGACGGTGCTCTAATTGTTTTTCCCTTTGTTCAGAACTTAATTCAGAACAACGTTGTCTTTTTCTTTCAGCCTTGATTGAGCATCCAATAATGCTTCTTAGTGAGTTCTCTCAATGATTCTAGGGATTCTACGCATTACCGAGGGTGCTTGACTATATTGTATTGCTTGACGTTGGTTTCTTTCAATAATTCTCGGACTTCTATGGGGCAGTAAGGGTGGTATGCAGTTGGATTCAATTTGGGGACGTTGAACTCTATTAATAGTTTCCACCCTTTGCAAGTCAGGGACTTAGTTAGCTTCCATTGTTTGATGTTGAGTTCTCTCGTTGATTCTAGGACTTCTATGTGGTTTAAACTTGGAAAATTGATTGGCTTCCATGAGTTGATGATGAAATGCACAAAGTTTAAAGCGGAATTTATTTGACCTACAATCCTAGAAAAAATACTCAATTTGTATTATAAGTGAACATCACGATTTAAGCCTTAAGAGCTAAGTCGCATATTTATTAGTAAAACTAAAATACCTAATATAAGTAATAATATGTTTCATAGTAACAGTTGGAACATGCTTTACAACATGTAGATATAGTAGAAAATATGTAAAATAATTTTTCAGAGAACGGGAAGTAATTTTAGTTAACAAAAAAATTATTTAACAAAAAAATATATAACGTATATTAAGCAATTAGTAGGTGGGACATGTTATTATGAACAGGATATAAAAATACATACCTTCCACAAACATCATCGTATGTAATGTTTGGATAAGCTAAATGAATATGAGATATCAACAAACTAAGTTTCTTTCGCTATTCAATTTTCACCAAATTTAAATTTTCAAGGCGTACCTCTTGAGTAAAAATCAAAGTTGAGCGATGAAGACGAAAAAATTCTTCTGATAATATACACTGCAGAACAAACAAATTGAAAGTAAGACTAAAAAAAGAAACAAATGCAAGAGAACTTACATATATATAATGCAATAATAAGAAGAATAAGTTTTTAACAGTGCAATAATAAGAAGAATAAGTTTCTAACAACGCAATAATAATCAAGTGTAAGCACTATCCCAGAATTTTTAATCCTAACTCATGTATGATATAATTGAGTGTAACAGAAGATGCACGTTAAAATAAGTATAGCTGTTTTCGGTGAATGAAAGATATTTGGTTGCCTTGTTTGCTGATGTCCAAACGCCTTGTTAAAATGCATACAACACCTTCCTTCTGTCTAAAACAAATTAAAGCCTTTTGGGACTAAATGCTTTAATTTCGACAGCACTTCACTTCTGTTTCTTGTACGCTTAACTTTGCATCCAAGGGGTATATTGATGTTGTGTTTTCTAAATAAATTAAAGTCTTTTAGGACTAAAGACTTTAATTTATTCTTGTTGTATTTGTTAAAATAATACTTAATGGTTAATTTCAAATAAACATTATATTCATACATATCTTAATTTAACCAAATGTAATTTCACATGTCAACAAAAAATAATACATATATATAACAGTAACAATGAAATATATATTTGTTCAATTTTGGATAATATACGATTTTTCAAAACTCTCATCAGATAATTAAAATATGTAGACTTTGATAATTCAAAACTATCATTTTGTAGTCCTCTTTAACGCTGAGTTCCAACAGCAGCACCCAAATTTCAAAACTACCATCCTGTAGTTATTTGTTAGTTGTTATGCGTCGAAAAAAGAGCGAATGATTTTAGCCCATTTATTCAAGGCGTTTTGCCAGCTGACGTAATCATTTAAATGTTTCTTCATGAATATACAAAATTCTGTATATATATATAAATACATCCAATCCACTAACACTACATAAAAAACAGTTTATAACGTGTGATCAAAAATATTAGAGAATAGTTCAATGTTACAAGAATAAGAATATACAATGCAGGGGGTCATATCTTCATGATATCCTAGTGGCGGTGAGTTACATGCAGGTGGAAGTGGGTAGTAAACCAAAGAGCAAAGCTGGCAGTGTGATGATGGATGCAGGGATGATAGTGTGCTAGGCTCAGAAATATAATCTGATATTTGCAATAAAATTATCTTTTCAGAAAAATTTCTATCATTACTGTCCTTTTCAATCGGGCGAAAATTTACATGTTAATGGCTACAAAAATAACCACATCCAACACCAATTTTCAGCTAAAACTGACTCCATTTCTTAAACATTTTTCTCCTTGAGTTAACTTCATAATTAAGATATTTTTAATTTACATTTTCTTATTTATCCGGGCGAGAAAAGGAATCGATGTCTGATAGCTTATGCTGTAATCGATTTGGCAAAGTGAACCAAGCTTCAAAATCACAAAACTTTATGCCTAAATAAACACATTAAGTATTTTTACTGCAGGGAACACTGGTTTAAAAACAATATTTCAAAATTTACTTACATTAAGTTAAAAAGGGTCTGCTGTTAAATGAAAACATTCTCACGTTCTGCTTAAAATCTTTATTCTCTGCTACTAAAACTAAATTCTTGAAGAATGAATCTTTGGCCCTTGTGGTTACGATAAACTCATTCATTACCTATACAAACTTATTCATTGCCTATACAATAAAAGTCTTTTGTTCTATAACTTGCAGTTTAAAAGAAATATGTCGTTCAAATTCCAATTTCTTTACCTTGGTCTTTTAAAATATCAGCTGAGTGGATTTTGCATTTCTTTTAACAGCAACAGATAATACTGCCGAACCTAAAACAAAGATATTTAATAGAAATGTTGTTCAATTAATACTAGAATCCAAAAGTTAAAAAGCATAGAAAACCACAAATAAATAACGCATGAAATTCTTGCTGGAAAAAGTTAAACGGTCCAAACGGACCGGTCAGCGAACAAAAATCAATAGATAAAAACAACCGTTTTTAATAAATGAAATGAAATATAATACATCACGGGAAGGGATACACCTGTGATTGAAGTAATAAACAGAAATCTTTTTGTTTACACTAATAGCTCCCTTTGATATTTTAGGAGCCCGTTGTAGTTTATAGAGAGAGAAGAACGTGACCTTGTAAGTTTATGGCAATGAAGCAACATTCACCTTAAATTAATATGTAATATTTAATGTGCATAAATCATACAGTAAAGCAATATTCACCCTAAAAAAACTTAAACAGAAAACTAATGGTACTTGTAGGGACCGAACATCATAGGCTTTTGTGTTCAGGGTAAGCTAGCAAATCACAGCGCAAATGGTGAATCGGATTGCACGCCTATGTGGTCTACTTTACTACATAGTACATACCCACAATTCATTGTGATACCTTAGCAAGATTATACATTAACAGCGTTGTATACTACACATATACAACTACATCATGTTGCAGGTAATGCAATGTTGGTTTAGTATCTCCTTATCAAGGATTAAATGCAGGCCCGGCCCAACAGAAATTGGGGCCCTGGGCAGAAACAATGAATATTTTTAAATTGATAAATTTTCTGTTTTCAAAGCACCATGGCTAGGACTTGAACTCCAGTTGCTAAAACTGCAAACCACCAACATTAGCTGAGAATACATTTTATTACAGCACATGCATTAGTTTTTTTTAAGTTCATACATACAAACTTCTTTATTTATTGGGCCCTGACTTAGGATTGGGCCCTGGGCGGTCGCCCAAGCAGCCCAGTGGCAGGGCCGGCTCTGATTAAATGCATAAATATAATCCAATGTTTTAGCAAGACCTTTTTTATATAAGATGCTTAAAAATAACATATTGCTCTCGGTAAATGTTCTCTTTATTTTCATTGCAATTGATTTTTAATCAAATATGATCACTCCATATGCATGTGTTATGCACGTCAAAAGAAAATAGTACGTGTTGAAAACAATGTTGATCTTCGGCTGAGTCGTGGACTACGTCACTCTCTTGAAGACGTTTCGGCGATCTGTTGTACGGTGCAAAGCAGTTCGGATCAATCGTCGCCGCCTCTAGGATAAAACAGCCTCTCAATGTTTTAGTGGTATCGATTCATTTGCACGTACGAATCGATTCTGTTTGCACTCAAAAAAAATTGTTGCTCTAATTTTCTGATTTGAAGAAAAAAAATTCGAACTGAATGTTGTTCTTTCTGTTTCGTCTTCTTATCAGTTAAGAAGACGGAATAGCAAAAGAACGTTACTGGTTGAGGAACGTGGTATCGAAAAACGGATCTGATAAAATAACGGGTCAAAAATGAACGTTATGTAACGTTCTCTAATACAGGTTCGGTCTGATTTGACCGTTCCAGGCCGATCAAAAACGATTAAAGAATTTTGCACCAAAAATATAAGTGTTACACCACTACAAACCCGAGCCCGAGCCCGGGTCGGTCGGTCGGCGCGTGCGCGCATGTTTGGTGGTCAAGCATGGTCTCCCTCCTCACAAAAGAGCATCATTGGGTGCCCAAAGGACCCAACTTAGCTTCAAAGAATCAAGTATAAATACTTGATTCTTTTATATAATCCTACAATGTGGGACTATTCACATATAGGAGCCACTCATTCACACTTAGTCAATTTTTTAATAATTCACTTATAATTTAAAACATTTTCCAACAATCTCCCACTTGAATTTAAAAAAAAATTCAAGCAATTTCTGAAAAACATAAGATTGTGCATAAACAAAGGTGTCTTTCGACTTGAACCTTTGCATAGTGGATAAGATTCAGTTTTTACTAGAGTGACACGTAGTCTTGAACTCTATTCCTGACATCAGACCACACACAATCTTTCTGTAGGATCTAGATTAACCCTAGAGGGGGGGTGAATAGGGTTATCGCAAATCTTATCGAGTTAAACACGAAATCAAACTGCAGATAAATAAATATGCAGAAAAGTAAATCACACACAAAATTTACCCAGCTTCAGCAACCCCTGCCTACTGCTGCATTCCCAGATTTCTATTAGGATTAAACAATATCCCGCTTAGAAACACTCTAACAGACTCGCACACCCTGCTTCGCCTATAGAGTTTCGTAAACTCGCACACCCTGCTCACTGAACTAACCCTAACTAGACAATCTGACACTACCTAAACCCTAGGTGGTGATTTACCCTGACTTGACTTGAAAAGTACAAACTTAAAAACTAAAATACAAAGAAAACCAGGGACAAAAATTAAATTGTAAATTTTAATACAATTTTGCCCTCAAAATAAATAACCCTAACTAATTTAAACCCTTAAACAAGGCCTGGCCCATATAGACAAAACTAAAACCCTAATTGTTTAAATGGCCCGCTATTATTTATCTTTGATCCCCTTTTGTTTTTTTTCTCTGGCCCGATCCCCTTTGAGAAAGAAATTAGCGATTGAAAATAAAACTAGGGCTTCGGCGATGTTGTAACTGGCGATTCTGGAATGTTGAGCTTCTGTTCTTCCTTTTTGCTGGCGACTTTGAATTAAAGCTTCGGCTTTATTCTTCTTGCTTGTAACTGGCGATTCTGGAATTTTGAGTTTTGAATCTCTGTTGCTCTGGCTTGCGATTACCTAATCGATCAACTGTTGGTTCTCTCCGGAGTTGGTATGTATTTCTACTTGATGCTTTTCTCTGATTTATACTTGAACTCGATTGCTTGGGCTTGATTGTCAGTGATGATTGGGTTTCTGTTTTCTCTGCTCTGAATCGCACTTTCAATGATGATATATGGAGTGGTTTATATATGTGTCTGATTTGATTCCTTGATCCCCACGTTGTTTATACTTTCCGATTTTACACTTTTATATTTTTGGTAAGTTCGTTGTTCACACGGCTTCGATTATGTATCGTTCGATCTTGTGATTTGAAGCAGTTGATACTTTCCTAATTCTAACTTTTGACTGTTTCCTTTTATTTCAGAATTGATTTTTTTGAAATATCTTTTAACCCACTTCGTTGACTTTATTTTTGATCACGGTTTCATCTTTCTGTAATACACTCTTCATGCTTTTGCTTTGAAACTTTTGACTTGTTTAAGCAATTTTAAAACTTTATTCATGTCTCTGATCATCTGACTTTTCTATGACCATTACTGTGATACGTTTAAATCCCTCTGGTCATTTGCAGTTGCCATTGTATTTCCCTGTAGCCACTGTGTACATTCTTCACTTGTAGCTTGACCATTTGTAGTTGCAGTTGTACAGTCATTTTATGTACATGTATGCTTGAGTCTGAGTTTGTACAGTAAATGGTTGGTCTTGATTTTACTTTAGTTGAACTGCTATTTGAATTGCAGTGCTTCATGTTGTATTCCATTTTGAACTGTAGTACTGCTATCTTTTGATCATCATATTTCCTGACTTGCACTATTGTTCATGTATTCACTATGTATAAGTATTTGCCACTGATTGTTCTATGTATCTTGTTGTACTTCTGTAGTATAACTTGATGTTGTAGTCTTGATGAACTGTAGCTGTGCATTTGTCAGTGTAGTCTTCATCTTGTTGTCTGGTTTGCTTTCATTGCTGTATTGTTGAATCCAGTGTACATTGATGCTGTAGCTTGTTCACTTGAATTACATTTGTTCTGGACACATATTGTTCATGTGTACACTTTGATTTTGGTTAAGTCCATTTGCACTTGTGTTGAATCTGATTTTGATTTGACCTTGTGCACTCGAGTTGGCGAGGCAGTGCACACGTGTATACGTGTGTACTGCAGCCACTCGTAATTACCTGTCCCTGATATGAATACTGATATGCACAGATATTACACAATCAAAGATGATGATGATAACCCATATATCTGAGAAAGCTTTAAAAACAAATTTTATATTTTTGCAAATCAAATTTGTTTCTTTTCAGATTACTGTTGTAGTTGTTAAATATACAGGTACATAGGAGACAGGACAAATACTGGAGCTGGACAATGCAGCTGCAGAAGACTGAGTGTATGAGTGATGTAGTGAGGACAGAAATGTAACAATGAATTGTATGAATGAGAGTGAACTGTAAATATGAAATCAGTGTAATGTATGAAATCTATGAAATCAATGTACTGTATGAAATCAGTGTATGAACTGAAAACATTGTACTGAATAAAATATTCTATTGAATAAAATACTGATTGAATTTGTTAAATTCTGTGCAATAGTATTATTATTCAATATTTATATTTATTCCTCTATGTGTAAAATAAACTGCAAACACATCTATAATTCGATATATATTTTTTTATCATCAAACACTAAACACACATCAAACAATCTCCCCCTTTTGATGATGACAAACATATATGTTAAAGATTTTGAAATTCTAGTAAATGTGTTTAAGCAAATATTTAACTCCCCCTATATGTATGCTCCCCCTTCAACTGAGACCACTCCCTATTTAGAAGATTTAAGAAATTACAGAAGAATAAAAGAACTATAGAAAAATAACTAACAGCACTTAACAAATTTTGTGAAGTATTCCAAAAATACTTATTTCCTTATCAAAATCTCGTTCTTCTCCCCCTTTTGTTATCATCAAAAGACTGAAAAAATAATAATAATGGAACAGTAAAGGAAAAAACAAATGTAAAACCAAGAAAAATCATAATATATCATAACACGATAATAATTTCCACATTTTAGAGAATGGATCGATGATTTAGTTTTTATATAATGAGAAGAGGGATGTTTTATTTTATTTATTATAATTTAACAAAATTTGACATTAAGCACAAAAATAAAATAAGCACTTACTAACCACGCATAACCATAAGGACTTTTAAATGGGATTAGCAGTTACTTATTAGCTATCACGCTCCATCCATGCATAACCGAAGGACTTTTAAATGAGAATGGAGTGATGATAACTTCTCATGATCCATCCATGCATAACCATAAGGACTTTTAAATGAGAATGGATGCATGAGGAAAAATTTTAAATTTTTTCTTTATTTTCCTTTTTAATTTAAAAAGTAATTCACTCTTCTCATTTTTCAAAACCATTATGAATGATAGAAAGATGGTAGAAACAGAAATGATCGTGGAATAAGTTACCAAATTAATCATATTATGAAATTTCTTAAAAAAACAAACGTATTTCCACTACTGAATACCATATTCGAATCAATCTTTGAATGATATCCAAAACAGGTTTGAATCCTAGAAATTGAAGTTGAAAATAGATATCCAAGAATATTTCAACCAAAAATTGAAAAATGATTAGTCAATTTCCATAATCCCCAAATCCAAACGTAATTTGGAAGATCTGTCTTCGGGGAGGGGTTTTGTGAAAATATCAGCAAGTTGATTCTCAATTGAAATGAATTCAATGCAAATGTCTTCCCTAGCAATGTGATTTCTAAGAAAGTGGTGTCTCACATCAATGTGTTTCGTGCGTGAATGATGAACAGGATTATTAGACAAGTCTATTGCACTTTTACTATCACATTTTAATGGAACTTGTTTATAAACTAAGCCAAAATCAGAAAGAGTTTGCATCATCCATAAAATTTGAGCACAACAACTTCCTAAAGCAATATATTCTGCTTTAGTTGTGGATAATGCAACACAATTTTGTTTTCGACTAGACCATGAAACTAATGAATGTCCTAGCATGAAACATGCCCCACTAGTACTTTTCCTGTCAACCAATGAACTCGCATAATCAGCATCAGAAAAACCAACTAAATCAATATTTTCACAAGAAGGATACCATAGTCCAAATTTGTGTGTGTGTGAAAGATATCTTAAAATTCGTTTAGTGGCTTTCAAATGAGATTCTTTAGGGTTAGATTGAAAACGTGCACACAAACACACAGAAAACATAATATCAGGTCTAGAAGCAGTAAGATAGAGAAGTGAACCGATTATCCCTCGATATTTCTTCTGATCAACAGCAACTCCTTTCTCGTCTTTATCCAACTTTGTTGATGGGCTCATAGGAGTTTTCATTGGTTTAAAATTTTCAACTCCAAATTTCTTTCAGCAGTTCCAACACTTACTTGGATTGTGAAATGAAAATACCATCACTGCTTTGCTTGATTAGAAATCCCAGAAAATATTTCAATTCTCCAACCAAGCTCATCTCGAATTTAGCCTACATGACTTATTCAGATTTCTCGTACAAGAATTTATTAGTAGCATCATGATATCATCCACATAAATCTGAACAATCAAAAATTCACTTCCTTTACGTACTAGAAACAGTATCATATCAGCACTACCCTTTTTAAAACGTTTTCCAAAACCAGGGGGTTTAAAAAAACTTCTTCTTTTAAATTGATTAAGTTCAATTTTTCATCGCTCAAATCCAACTTTCACCATTAAGAGACATTTCAACATAATCAGATTCAATCTCAGAAATAAACCACTGTGACAATGAAACGCACACAAACTTTTATCAAATGAAGAGCGAGTGTGTATACCTTCCGTAGGATCACAGTTAAAATATCATGATTATGTCAAAAGCAATTCGAAGTTTTCACCAGTGAAGTTTCAATAGTTTCAACAGTTTCTAAAAACACTTTTATAGCATGAGTACTCAATAATCAATCACCATCATAATTTGACCAAACAGATTAAGTTCAAGAAAAATTGTTGATCAATTTTTAAGCACAAGTCAAAGTCATAGATAAGAATAAATCATGTAAGATCATAGTAAGTTAGAATCTGTCAACCATCATAATTATCTCGAGTAATTCTATTAAAAGATGATTGGTTAATAAACAAAATCAGAATTAACACCATCAATCATAATTGGCTGATTTAATTCAGATTATGGTGCAAATTCTTACCAGTTATCTATCGTTTGAAAATAAATACAACTACCTGTTTTACCTGTACGATAATCTTTCGTTGTTTGCCCATAGTGAATTTGTCACCTTTATACTAGGCTAAGGAACGTTGATTTGTCGCCCGTTATGTATCTGGAACAGCCAGAATCCAGATAACACTAATGTTGTTCCTTAGCCTGCCACCACACCTACACAGTTAAAGATTTTTGTGACCTATTTGTTTTTATAGGTCCATGGTTGTTAGTGGCAGAATAATTTTGAATATACAATCCTTTTGGAACCCAAACTTGTTTTGTCTTTTCATTCTTGTTCCATAGACATGACACTTGTTTGTAGAATTCTTGTCACGACCCGAACTCGATGTCCGACAACAACATCAAATTCGTATCGCGGGAGCTTGCAACAACATTAAATGATAAACAACACAGCAGAAATAAGAGATGATATCATTGTTACAACATGAATACAATATCCAATACATCAATCTGATAAAATGATAATCATCAACATCAGAGAATATACAATACAGAAAATACAGCGGAACACAATACAATATGAGATAAGTCTACACAGAATCCAATACTGCAACTCTGATCCAAAAGCTCCAAAGACAAAGCTCCAAAACTCTTGGCTCGATCCACCATCACCGTTGCACCCAGATAAACAAGTGCAGTCCATATCCAAAGACTGAACTAGCTCCAGATAACCTACTAATCCTAACTATCTGAAAAACCAAACTCTAGACTGCCCGTGTGGAAAAATTTTGAGCACCCAGAGTTTAGGAAAGAAACAATAAACTCCAGGTCAGTCATGGGACTGGTGTGAGCAAACAAAACAGTTTATTTTTAAAAACAAACAACAAGAGGATTTTAAAGTCAATTCGAAATGCTTTTAGAAAATGAAACTACCATAAGACCTCCCGCCACACACACAATGCAAACGCAGAATTGGAGGAGATTTCTTCTTATGATAGTCAAAGATGCTTACTACGCAAAAGAAAACTCTTTCGATATTATTACTAGTGCATAGTGGAAAACATTTCGAAGGTAGAATATAAATCTTAGCCAGCATAGACATTCCGAACTATGCCTACTATAGCTACCATCTAAACAGTGGTGACCACCATAAGTAAATGGCAGGTTCTACAACTAAAACCGTACAAGGCTCGTATCGGATGAATGGATTTCCAACAAATGGTCAGGCTAAGGAACTTCCTATGCCACGAAGGAACGCCTCTGGCGGGACGCCCCGAGAGACAACCTGCTCTCTGCCAAACAAGGCCGGCTACCCCCCTTCCCGGGGAATATACAAAACCTCAGATATGCCAACCCCGGTCCTTTGGGACCTTTAAACGAGAGCTCTCTAAACCAACATCACACATAATAAATAAAGTGTGTCCACATGAGTAAGTATCTGGGCTCCATACCATGATACTACCCTTTTCCAGAAGGAATGGTCATACCCTAGGGGAGCTACCCCTGAAACCTTGCCGCACAATTCCTGTTTCGACCATTACTGGTTTGTGAGGTCTGACGAAGTCTCGTCGACAAAGCTACGCTTTTTCACAAAGCCACGCTTTGATCACAAATGATCAATAAATGATCATCACACAACAACACTCAGCATGCCACATTACCAAATTGGGAATATATCGCTAATAAATTTCAACTACATAACCTTTGAGCTCGTACGTCTCAGAGAAGGGTGTTAAGCTAAGAGAATAAATTCTCCGCCACCAACAGAAATGTATTTGAAAGAAATCTGCTTTATTTCTCAAAATGTAATGTCAGACATACAATCCATATGAGTCTGTTCTGGGTTCGAACAGAACCGAAGGCACTTCAAAAGAAGTCCTTGCAAATCCGGGTAATATTCTAATCACGTCCGGACTTCCCATCACAAAATGAGTGATATAAATCTCTATATCGGAGCAACTCGATGCAGAGACATTCGACAGGTTGTCCTTTCTTTTTCGAAAATATCCGGTCTTCAACACCGGTCTTCAAATGTCATCCATATACGACGTATCACTATTCGGAATGGGTTATATGACACAAAGGTCTTTTCCCGGCTAACCCGAATAGTGAGCGCAATATTTAAAAATATATGGATATTGGAATTTCAATTAAGTCACAACTTATTACCCAAAATCTTTCTTTCAAATGGTTTAACAAATTACCATTTCAAATATTTTAAACAAAAAGATTCATTCTAACAACCTTCAATGGTTTAAAACAATTTCCACACTTTAATCTTTTAAACAAAAGATTCATTCACAGATTTCCAAATCAATTTCCATTTCAATTGGGTTAACTCGTTAAATCTTTAAAACAAGATTTAACTTATAGCTTCCAAAACAATTCCATTTCAAATGGTTTAAACAAATCATCATTTTAAATCTGTTAAAAATAACAGATTCAATTCATAGCTTTCAAAAAGAATTCATTCATAACTTGAAAAAACCATTTTTCAATTCAAACTTGAAATTCCTTTAACTAAATTGGAATTTCATTTCTTATCTGAAAGTTTTTATCATTTGAAAACAAACAGTTTTCATTTTGGAAATCTGATTCATTTATACGAGTTAAGGTTTTTTTTTTGGGTTAAATCCAAATTCTCAAAATTATGCTTTTAAAATGGTTTAACTTCATATAAACACATTTATAACATTTTTTATCCCTAGTTTCAAATCATAGGATTCAATTTCAAACTTGAATTCAAATTTAAATCAAATTATTTAAATTTCAAAACTTAATCAAGTTATTCGAAATAACTTTTATCTTTGAAATTCCATTTCAAAAGCTTTTCACTTTAAACCCCAAATTTCCAATTTCAAAATCAATTGAAATTAAAATTTCAATTTCAAAACATCAAATTTAAATTATCTGTGACTTAACTGATTTCCACGTGAAATCCATATTTGTGTGTGTATGGTGTAGTCCAGAGGTTTTACACACAATAGTGCAACATCAATCATCATAGATATATCGATAAGTGGTATAATCGATAACGCTTATCTTCATTCACAGATTCATAGATAAAATAAATTTATGAGTCACAAAGATTAACTATTACAATTCGATGTGGGTTTCGGATAACCAACTAGAATCCGACTCCCTGTCGCATCGAAATTCAAATGTCGTTTACGGGCAAATAGGGTTTTCATATACACATAGAAACAAATCCCAATCATAGTTCAGCACGAAGCAATTCACAGTACATAGTATCACAATCACATATCAGAAGTATCAATCCAGTACATGATATTTGATAATTAACTGAAATTAATCAAATTTAAACTCAATTAATCACACATTTAACCTATTTAATTTAATTAATCATTTCTTAACCAATTATTAAATCTTAATTGCTTAATTAATTTCTCTTAATCATTAATTAATAACTTTAATTATAAATTTATAAAACTTAATTATCCATTTATTAATCCCTAATTGCTTAATTAATTACTCTTTTGTTAATAATTCATCATTAATTATTTAAGGACTTGATTTATTAAAAGATAAAACATCCTATCTTAATTTAAAACATAAATTATTTTAAAAGAAATGGTTAACAAATCATTTAACCTTGATTAACTTTAAAATTTCAACTTGTTATACAGTCAAGATCTGGAAACTCGGGCCAGACACTCAAATACTCGAGCCCGACTTCGAGTCTTCCCCTATCACCCTTTCACTCCGAGTCCGCCCCGAGAACTTTTCTTCTTCCCCACACCATTATCAAAACACATATACACTGATACGTATTCACGTGCACAGGCGAATTGGCCATCTCCGATCAATGTTGCGACTACCAGAGCATCAGCGATGACCACCCCAATCAACTCAAGCACCCAGTTTTACAAAATCGACCATAAATCAAATTCGAACAAAATTTCGAAACTACCAGCAAATATCCCGATCAAAAACCACCCCACCGCTGACACCACCGACCAACAGCGACCACGTGAGCCTACCCAGAGCAACGTCAACAACTCGAGCTTCGATCCCCCCACTTGCGGCGAAGTTCGATTCGACGATGATGATACAGTTTCCCTAGAACAAACTCGACAGAAAATCGAGCTTAAACCCTAAAACATCATCGGTGGATCACCATGTCGATTTACAAATTTACTTGGTATTTTTTCCATGATCTACATCACGTTGCCCCCCTCCAGCCTTGATTTCGCCACCCAATCCGACACCGACTGCCAGAGTTTGATGAATTCGCATTTACCGTTCAACTCAATAATTCTCACAAATTTCGAACTAAAAAATTCCAATCTTTGAATCAAAGTACATCTGTTTTCAACTCGAATCTATTCATATATTCAAAGCTTGAATTATCAAGATAAAGATTTGGACCAATTTCTGTTTTGACTGTTGTTTAACATTTTCCAGAATATTCACACAATATTTTATTGTAAGCTATTTTTAAAACAATTATCCAGTAAGTTCAAACATCTTTTATTCATATCACTAAGATTTTAGTGGAAATAGGTTGAAGGGTTTCTATTTGCAGGGTAATAAGTTTTAAGGACATCACTTCTGAATAATTAGTTTTAAGGACAATTTACAGCATAATGATAAATTCATTTATCTTTTTAAGTTATACAAGAAAATGATAAATCCTTTTATCATTATTTCTGTATAACTGAAAATGATAATTTTTTTTATCTTTTTCCTATGAAATGTCCTTAAAACTAATTTTTCAGAAGTAGTGTCCTTAAAACTTATTACCCTGCACAAATAAGCCCTTGAAGTGAAAATCCTCAAGATTTTAATTGATTGATCATTGAGATTTTGATTTTTTCTATATTTGTTTCTAGCCTGTGCATAAGAACAGACACATATATATACTTATATACAGTCATCTGTATATATATACAACATGCAGGCATAATAAACAACAATTTCATATCACACTTCAAACATCAATCACCATATCAAGGTTATAGGCAAGGATAAGTGAGTCTGCTCACCTGATTCTAGAAAAACAGAGCTTTATGTTGAACAGAGGAAGCTTTTTGTTTTGAAGGCTGTATGTTTGATCTGCCTTTAACCCTGTTCTGCTTCCTTTTAAGTTGAATGATTTTGTGGTCATAGATGATGATAGTTGTTGATCTTGTTTAGTTTTCAGGTTGTAGTTTTTCTCCCTTTTTCTTCTAATGCTCAGGTTTTAGAGGAACGAAATGGAGATGATGTATATATAAAAATATGCAGGCTTTGTTTCATATACTGGTACAACATTGTCTTTGATCTGATATTTTTCTATTCTTGTTGACTTAGCCATGCTTTGTTTTCGGCTAAGAAGATACATAGGGTGTGCCTGAGAGGATGGGGCATTAAATGCATGTCCAATTGGGTTTACAACTTATAATATTTGTTAAGTTTGTACAGTTTCTTTACTTTGTACCTGTACTTCCTTTATCTTGTTGATATTTTTTCTTTTACTTTTGTCTTTATGTTTTTACTTTATATTTTACATGTACTTAGATTTTCATTGTATGTTTTCTATTTTGACTACAACCTATTCTATTTGTAAATATGTATGTACAGTTTGCTTGTTTAAATTATGTATGTAGTTAGTTTGTGGATATTATATTTTGTTTGTTTGTTTTACTACTGTCGTCTTTGACAAGCTTTCAAGTCTACACTTATTTATCTTTGTTTGCTAATATGAAATGATCTTGTTTCATTTACTTTGTTTCTTGGTCTTTATGCTTCATATAAAACTTTTATAGTATGTATGTATTTGTTTTGCTTCAGCCCTCTTGCATTGCTTAATGTAATATTATTTTAGTTATTTTTATTATTTTTCTTCCAAAGTGGAATCTTTAAATTCAATACATTTTTGAATTCCCAAATCAAATTTTTTATTTATAATCCAATTCAACTGAAAACATTTATTTTGAGTTTCAATTCAAATTCAAAAGCAAATAATTATATATATTCCTGATAGAATTTGAAAATTTTAAACAAATCCATAATTAAACCCAAAAATTTAATTAAATTACAAATTTAAATTCGTCTTTAAAACTGGGATCGTTACAGACTTCCCCCCTTAAAAGGAATTTCGTCCTCGAAATTCGCCAAAGAGAGATAACAAAGATACATGAAAGATAGAGAAATATCTTTCCAAATCAAACTAGATATCAATTCTGTATTTGTCTTACCAAATCAGAATATCAACAATAGATATGATAACAAACTCAATCAACTATGAAATAATTGGGTTATCTGATCTACGAAGTATACAGGGTATTGGTTAGTTCGAAGGGATAACCAATTATTCGTAGAATATATCGAAACCCAATGAAATAGACAAAAATAGATTCGATTACGATTTCAGATTCAAGATTTAACTCATTTACTATTTGCTGAGAATAAAACTAAGGGTAGTTCTCATATCGAACAAAATTCAAACAATTTAATCGTAAACGAGATAGGTTACCTTATAAAATTCCTTTTCCTTAATTAACTTTTAAGGTTGAAGAATCACCTTTAATTTTACAGGCCTTCGCTGCTTGAACTTTTTCCAGTGCTGGGCAATTCGTGATCCTATGTCCCGGCTTGCGGCATTTATAGCATCTCGTAGATTCCTGATCTAGCCTCATAAATGGCTCTCTCATTCCTGGCTTCCAAGAATTCTTGCATTTATCCGAGTAGTGACCTTTCTCCAAACAATTGAGACAAGTAACATCCTTCTTTTTCTTCTGTATACTCTTCTTTCTTTTATCTTTCCTCGGTTTCTTTCCACCAAACTTCCTTTTCCTCCCATTCAAATTGCTTGTATCTCCATTCTCCTCCGGATCTTTTTGCTTTTCCAGAGTATCGTATTGATAGCCCATATCAATTAATTCAGAAAAAGATTCCTTAACGTGAGTAGTCATCCGTTCCTGAAACTCCTTGTTCATCCCTCGAATAAACTTTTCATTCTTCTTTAACGGTGTATTTACCAATTCTGGTCCAAACCGAGAAAATTCAATAAATCTGTTTAAGTATTCCTCAAATGATAAACTCCCTTGCTTCAAATCCATAAACTCCTGGTACATTCTAGAGATACCAGCAGACGACATATATCTCTGCTCGAATACTTCTTTGAAATGACTCCAAGTAAATTCGTCCGCCGACTCATCCACGGTAACTGTTTCCCACCAAGCTAAAGCCTCTTCCTGGAGTTGCCAGGAAGCTATCAATCGCATCCGATCATCCTCTAATTTTAGTCCCTTGAAAATCCTTCCGCACGATCGGATCCAAGCTAGCGCTTCGATAACAGATTCTTTGCCAGTGAATGGCTTTCCACCAAGTGTAGAAAAACTTCGATATAGATCAGCCAAATTTGATTGAGATTGAATAGGAATATCTGTCGTTGTAGGGTTTTGACCAGCTGAAGTGGTACTTCCCTGTCTCCTATTTCGTCCTCTTCTTCCACTCATTCTTACTATCTGTGAATAGTAAGAAAACCGATTTAGGCATTTGGACAAAATATATTAGAGAATAACAACAGGTAAAAAGAATAGATTAAGAAATTTGGGTTTTGGTTCCACTGATTGTACTCATTCTAGGGTATACTTCACCCTATCTCTAATAAGTCATCTAATGTGTTACTCTCCGTAGCTAAAGTTCTTACTCAACCTTCAGCTCTGATACCAAATTGTCACGACCCGAACTCGATGTCCGACAACAACATCAAATTCGTATCGCGGGAGCTTGCAACAACATTAAATGATAAACAACATAGCAGAAATAAGAGATGATATCATTGTTACAACATGAATACAATATCCAATACATCAATCTGATACAATGATAATCATCAACATCAGAGAATATACAATACAGAAAATATAGCGGAACACAATACAATATGAGATAAGTCTACACAGAATCCAATACTGCAACTCTGATCCAAAAGCTCCAAAGACAAAGCTCCAAAACTCTTGGCTCGATCCACCATCACCGTTGCACCCAGATAAACAAGTGCAGTCCATATCCAAAGACTGAACTAGCTCCAGATAACCTACTAATTCTGACTATCTGAAAAACCAAACTCTAGACTGCCCGTGTGGAAAAATTTTGAGCACCCAGAGTTTAGGAAAGAAACAATAAACTCCAGGTCAGTCATGGGACTGGTGTGAGCAAACAAAACAGTTTATTTTTAAAAACAAACAACAAGAGGATTTTAAAGTCAATTCGAAATGCTTTTAGAAAATGAAACTACCATAAGACCTCCCGCCACACACACAATGCAAACGCAGAATTGGAGGAGATTTCTTCTTATGATAGTCAAAGATGCTAACTACGCAAAAGAAAACCCTTTTGATATTATTACTATTGCATAGTGGAAAACATTTCAAAGGTAGAATATAAATCTTAGCCAGCATAGACATTCCGAACTATGCCTACTATAGCTACCATCTAAACAGTGGTGACCACCATAAGTAAATGGCAGGTTCTACAACTAAAACCGTACAAGGCTCGTATCGGATGAATGGATTTCCAACAAATGGTCAGGCTAAGGAACTTCCTATGCCACGAAGGAACGCCTCTGGCGGGACGCCCCGAGAGACAACCTGCTCTCTGCCAAACAAGGCCGGCTACCTCCCTTCCTGGGGAATATACAAAACCTCAGATATGCCAACCCCGGTCCTTTGGGACCTTTAAACGAGAGCTCTCTAAACCAACATCACACATAATAAATAAAGTGTGTCCACATGAGTAAGTATCTAGGCTCCATACCATGATACTACCCTTTTCCAGAAGAAATGGTCATACCCTAGGGGAGCTACCCCTGAAACCTTGCCGCACAATTCCTGTTTCGACCATTACCGGTTTGTGAGGTCTAACGAAGTCTCGTCCATAAAGCTACGCTTTTTCACAAAGCCACGCTTTGATCACAAATGATCAATAAATGATCATCACACAACAACACTCAGCATGCCACATTACCAAATTGGGAATATATCGCTGATAAATTTCAACTACATAACCTCTGAGCTCGTACGTCTCAGAGAAGGGTGTTAAGCTAAGAGAATAAATTCTCCGCCACCAACAAAAATGTATTTGAAAGAAATCTGCTTTATTTCTCAAAATGTAATGTCAGACATACAATCCATACGAGTCTGTTCTGGGTTCGAACAGAACCGAAGGCACTTTAAAAGAAGTCCTTGCAAATCCGGATAATTTTCTAATCACGTCCGGACTTCCCATCACAAAAAGAGTGATATAAATCTCTATACCGGAGCAACTCGGTGCAGAGACATTCGACAAGTTGTCCTTTCATTTTCAAAAATATCCGGTCTTCAACACCGGTCTTCAAATGCCATCCATATTCGACGTATCACTATTCGGAATGGGTTATATGACACAAAGGTCTTTTCCCGGCTAACCCGAATAGTGAGCGCAATATTTAAAAATATGTGGATATTGGGATTTCAATTAAGTCACAACTTATTACCTAAAATCTTTCTTTCAAATGGTTTAACAAATTACCATTTCAATTCTTTTAAACAAAAAGATTCATTTTAACAACCTTCAATGGTTTAAAACAATTTCCACACTTTAATCTTTTAAACAAAAGATTCATTCACAGATTTCCAAATCAATTTCCACTTCAATTGGGTTAACTTGTTAAATCTTTAAAACAAGATTTAACTTATAGCTTCCAAAACAATTCCATTTCAAATGGTTTAAACAAATCATCATTTTAAATCTGTTAAAAATAACAGATTCAATTCATAGCTTTCAAAAAGAATTCATTCATAACTTGAAAAAAACCATTTTTCAATTCAAACTTGAAATTCCTTTAACTAAATTGGAATTTCATTTCTTATCTGAAAGTTTTTATCATTTGAAAACAAACAGTTTTCATTTTGGAAATCTGATTCATTTATACGAGTTAAGGTTTTTTTTTTGGGTTAAATCCAAATTCTCAAAATTATGCTTTTAAAATGGTTTAACTTCATATAAACACATTTATAACATTTTTTATCCCTAGTTTCAAATCATAGGATTCAATTTCAAACTTAAATTCAAATTTAAATCAAATTATTTAAATTTCAAAACTTAATCAAGTTATTCGAAATAACTTTTATCTTTGAAATTCCATTTCAAAAGCTTTTCACTTTAAACCCCAAATTTCCAATTTCAAAATCAATTGAAATTAAAATTTCAATTTCAAAACATCAAATTTAAATTATCTGTGACTTAACTGATTTCCACGTGAAATCCATATTTGTGTGTGTATGGTGTAGTCGAGGGGTTTTACACACAATAATGCAACATCAATCATCACAGATATATCGATAAGCGGTATAATCGATAACGCTTATCTTCATTCATAGATTTATAGATAAAATAAATTTATCGGTCACAAAGATTAACTATTACAATTCGATGTGGGTTTCGGATAACCAACTGGAATCCGACTCCCTATCGCATCGAAATTCAAATGTCGTTTACGGGCAAATAGGGTTTTCATATACACATAGAAACAAATCCCAATCATAGTTCAGCACGAAGCAATTCACAGTACATAGTATCACAATCACATATCAGAAGTATCAATCCAGTACATGATATTTGATAATTAACTGAAATTAATCAAATTTAAACTCAATTAATCACACATTTAACCTATTTAATTTAATTAATCATTTCTTAACCAATTATTAAATCTTAATTTCTTAATTAATTTCTCTTAATCATTAATTAATAACTTTAATTATAAATTTATAAAACTTAATTATCCATTTATTAATCCCTAATTGCTTAATTAATTACTCTTTTGTTAATAATTCATTATTAATTATTTAAGGACTTGATTTATTAAAAGATAAAACATCCTATCTTAATTTAAAACATAAATTATTTTAAAAGAAATGGTTAACAAATCATTTAACCTTGATTAACTTTAAAATTTCAACTTGTTATACAGTCAAGTTCTGGAAACTCGGGCCAGACACTCAAATACTCGAGCCCGACTTCGAGTCTTCCCCCATCACCCTTTCACTTCGAGTCAACTTCGATCAATACTTCGAGTCCGCCCCGAGAACTATTCTTCTTCCCCACACCATTATCAAAACGCATATACACTGATACGTATTCACGTGCACAGGCAAATTGGCCATCTCCGATCAACGTTGCGACTACCAGAGCATCATCGATGACCACCCCAATCAACTCAAGCACCCAGTTTTACAAAATCGACCATAAATCAAATTCGAACAAAATTTCGAAACTACCAGCAAATATGCCGATCAAAAACCACCCCACCGCTGACACCACCGACCAACAGCGACCACGTGAGCCTACCTAGAGCAACGTCAACAACTCGAGCTTCGATCCCCCCACTTGCGGCGAAGTTCGATTCGACGATGATGATACAGTTTCCCTAGAACAAACTCGACAGAAAATCGAGCTTAAACCCTAAAACATCATCGGTGGATCACCATGTCGATTTACAAATTTACTTGGTATTTTTTCCATGATCTACATCACGTTGCCCCCCTCCAGCCTTGATTTCGCCACCCAATCTGACACCGATTGCCAGAGTTTGATGAATTCGCATTTACCGTTCAACTCAATAATTCTCACAAATTTCGAACTAAAAAATTCCAATCTTTAAATCAAAATTCATCTGTTTTCAACTCGAATCTATTCATATATTCAAAGCTTGAATTATCGAGATAAAGATTTGGACCAATTTCTGTTTTGACTGTTGTTTAACATTTTCCAGAATATTCACACAATATTTTATTGAAAGCTATTTTTAAAACAATTATCCAGTAAGTTCAAACATCTTTTATTCATATCACTAAGATTTTAATTGATTGATCATTGAGATTTTGATTTTTCTATATTTGTTTCTAGCCTGTGCATAAGAACAGACACATATATATACTTATATACAGTCATCTGTATATATATATACAACATGCATGCATAATAAACAACAATTTCATATCACACTTCAAACATCAATCACCATATCAAGGTTATAGGCAAGGATAAGTTAGTCTGCTCACCTGATTCTAGAAAAACAGAGCTTTATGTTGAACAGAGGAAGCTTTTTGTTTTGAAGGCTGTATGTTTGATCTGCCTTTAACCCTGTTCTGCTTCCTTTTAAGTTGAATGATTTTGAGTTCGTAGATGATGATAGTTGTTGATCTTGTTTAGTTTTCAGGTTGTAGTTTTTCTCCCTTTTTCTTCTAATGCTCAGGTTTTAGAGGAACGAAATGGAGATGATGTATATATAAAAATATGCAGGCTTTGTTTCATATACTGGTACAACATTGTCTTTGATCTGATATTTTTCTATTCTTGTTGACTTAGCCATGCTTTGTTTTCGGCTGAGAAGATACATAGGGTGTGCCTGAGAGGATGGGGCATTAAATGCATGTCCAATTGGGTTTACAACTTATAATATTTGTTATGTTTGTACAGTTTCTTTACTTTGTACCTGTACTTCCTTTATCTTGTTGATATTTTTTTCTTTTACTTTTGTCTTTATGTTTTTACTTTATATTTTACATGTACTTAGATTTTCATTGTATGTTTTCTATTTTGACTACAACCTATTCTATTTGTAAATATGTATGTACAGTTTGCTTGTTTAAATTATGTATGTAGTTAGTTTGTGGATATTATATTTTGTTTGTTTGTTTTACTACTTTCTTCTTTGACAAGCTTTCAAGTCTACACTTATTTATTTATCTTTGTTTGCTAATATGAAATAATCTTGTTTCATTTACATTGTTTCTTGTTCTTTATGCTTCATATAAAACTTTTATAGTATGTATGTATTTGTTTTGCTTCAGCCCTCTTGCATTTCTTAATGTAATACTATTTTAGTTATTTTTATTATTTTTCTTCCAAAGTGGAATCTTTAAATTCAATACATTTTTGAATTCCCAAATCAAAATTTTTATTTATAATCTAATTCAACTGAAAACATTTATTTTGAGTTTCAATTCAAATTCAAAAGCAAATAATTATATATATTCCTTATAAAATTTGAAAATTTTAAACAAATCCATAATTAAACCCAAAAATTTAATTAAATAACAAATTTAAATTCGTCTTTAAAACTGGGATCGTTACAGACTTCCCCCCTTAAAAGGAATTTCGTTCTCGAAATTCGCCAAAGAGAGATAACAAAGATAGATGAAAGATGGAGAAATATCTTTCCAAATCAAACTAGATATCAATTCTGTATTTGTCTTACCAAATCAGAATATGAACAATAGATATGAGAACAAACTCAATCAACTATGAAATAATTGGGTTATCTGATCTACGAAGTATACAGGGTATTGGTTAGTTCGAAGGGATAACCAATTATTCGTAGAATATATCGAAACCCAATGAAATAGACAAAAATAGATTCGATTACGATTTCAGATTCAAGATTTAACTCATTTACTATTTGCTGAGAATAAAACTAAGGGTAGTTCTCATGTCGAACAAAATTCAAACAATTTAATCGTAAACGAGATAGGTTACCTTATAAAATTCCTTTTCCTTAATTAACTTTTAAGGTTGAAGAATCACCTTTAATTTTACAGGCCTTCGCTGCTTGAACTTTTTTTAGTGCTGGGCAATTCGTGATCCTATGTCCCGGCTTGCGGCATTTATAGCATCCCGTAGATTCCTGATCTGGCCTCATAAATGGCTCTCTCATTCCTGGCTTCCAAGAATTCTTGCATTTATCCAAGTAGTGACCTTTTTCCAAACAATTGAGACAAGTAATATCCTTCTTTTTCTTCTGTATACTCTTCTTTCATTTATCTTTCGTCGGCTTCTTTCCACCAAACTTCCTTTTTCTCCCATTCAAATTGCTTGTATCTCCATTCTCCTCCGGATCTTTTTGCTTTTCCAGAGTATCGTATCGATAGCCCATATCAATTAATTCAGAAAAAGATTCCTTAACGTGAGTAGTCATCCGTTCCTGAAACTCCTTGTTCATCCCTCGAATAAACTTTTCATTCTTCTTTAACGGTGTATTTACCAATTCTGGTCCAAACCGAGAAAATTCAATAAATCTGTTTAAGTATTCCTCAAATGATAAACTCCCTTGCTTCAAATCCATAAACTCCTGGTACATTCTAGAGATACCAGCAGACGACATATATCTCTGCTCGAATACTTCTTTGAAATGACTCTAAGTAAATTCATCCGCCGACTCATCCACGGTAACTGTTTCCCACCAAGCTAAAGCCTCTTCCTGGAGTTGCCAGGAAGCTATCAATCGCATCTGATCATCCTCTAATTTTAGTCCCGTGAAAATCCTTTCGCACGATCGGATCCAAGCTTGCGCTTCGATAACAGATTCTTTGCCAGTGAATGGCTTTCCACCAAGTCTAGAAAAACTTCGATATAGATCAGCCAAATTTGATTGAGATTGAATAGGAATATCTGTCGTTGTAGGGTTTTGACCAGTTGAAGTGGTACTTCCCTGTCTCCTATTTTTTCCTCTTCTTCCACTCATTCTTACTATCTGTGAATAGTAAGAAAACCGATTTAGGCATTTGGACGAAATATCTTAGAGAATAACAACAGATAAAAAGAATAGATTAAGAAATTTGGGTTTTGGTTCCACTGGTTGTACTCATTCTAGGGTATACTTCACCCTATCTCTAATAAGTCATCTAATGTGTTACACTCCATAGCTAAAGTTCTTACTCAACCTTCAGCTCTGATACCAAATTGTCACGACTCGAACTCGATGTCCGACAACAACATCAAATTCGTATCGCGGGAGCCTGCAACAACATTAAATGATAAACAACAGTAGAAATAAGAGATGATATCATTGTTACAACATGAATACAATATCCAATACATCAATCTGATACAATGATAATCATCAACATCAGAGAATATACAATACAGAAAATACAGCGGAACACAATACAATATGAGATAAGTCTTCACAGAATCCAATACTACAACTCTGATCCAAAAGCTCCAAAGACAAAGCTCCAAAACTCTTGGCTCGATCCACCATCACCGTTGCACCCAGATAAACAAGTGCAGTCCATATCCAAAGACTGAACTAGCTCCAGATAACCTACTAATCCTGACTATCTGAAAAACCAAACTCTAGACTGCCCGTGTGGAAAAATTTTGAGCACCCAGAGTTTAGGAAAGAAACAATAAACTCCAGGTCAGTCATGGGACTGGTGTGAGCAAACAAAACAGTTTATCTTTAAAAACAAACAACAAGAGGATTTTAAAGTCAATTCGAAATGCTTTTAGAAAATGAAACTACCATAAGACCTCCCGCCACACACACAATGCAAACGCAGAATTGGAGGAGATTTCTTCTTATGATAGTCAAAGATGCTTACTACGCAAAAGAAAACTCTTTCGATATTATTACTAGTGCATAGTGGAAAACATTTCGAAGGTAGAATATAAATCTTAGCCAGCATAGACATTCCGAACTATGCCTACTATAGCTACCATCTAAACAGTGGTGACCACCATAAGTAAATGGCAGGTTCTACAACTAAAACCGTACAAGGCTCGTATCGGATGAATGGATTTCCAACAAATGGTCGGGCTAAGGAACTTCCTATGCCATGAAGGAATGCCTCTGGCGGGACGCCCCGAGAGACAACCTGCTCTCTGCCAAACAAGGCCGGCTACCCCCCTTCCCGGGGAATATACAAAACCTCAGATATGCCACCCCCGGTCCTTGGGACCTTTAAACGAGAGCTCTCTAAACCAACATCACACATAATAAATAAAGTGTGTCCACATGAGTAAGTATCTGGGCTCCATACCATGATACTACCATTTTCCAGAAGGAATGGTCATACCCTAGGGGAGCTACCCCTAAAACCTTGTCGCACAATTCCTGTTTCGACCATTACCGGTTTGTGAGGTCTGACGAAGTCTCGTCCACAAAGCTACGCTTTTTCACAAAGCCACGCTTTGATCACAAATGATCAATAAATGATCATCACACAACAACACTCAACATGCCATATTACCAAATTGGGAATATATCGCTGATAAATTTCAACTACATAACCTCTGAGCTCGTACGTCTCAGAGAAGGGTGTTAAGCTAAGAGAATAAATTCTCCGCCACCAACAGAAATGTATTTGAAAGAAATATGCTTTATTTCTCAAAATGTAATGTCAGACATACAATCCATACGAGTCTATTCTGGGTTTGAACAGAACCGAAGGCACTTCAAAAGAAGTCCTTGCAAATCCGGATAATTTTCTAATCACGTCCGGACTTTCCATCACAAAAAGAGTGATACAAATCTCTATACCGGAGCAACTCGGTGCAGAGACATTCGACAGGTTGTCCTTTCATTTTCGAAAATATCCGGTCTTCAACACTGGTCTTCAAATGCCATCCATATACGACGTATCACTATTCGGAATGGGTTATATGACACAAAGGTCTTTTCCCGACTAACCCGAATAGTGAGCGCAATATTTAAAAATATATGGATGTTGGGATTTCAATTAAGTCACAACTTATTACCCAAAATCTTTCTTTCAAATGGTTTAACAAATTACCATTTCAAATCTTTTAAACAAAAAGATTCATTTTAACAACCTTTAATGGTTTAAAACAATTTCCACACTTTAATCTTTTAAACAAAAGATTCATTCACAGATTTCCAAATCAATTTCCATTTCAATTGGGTTAACTCGTTAAATCTTTAAAACAAGATTTAACTTATAGCTTCCAAAACAATTCCATTTCAAATGGTTTAAACAAATCATCATTTTAAATCTGTTAAAAATAACAGATTCAATTCATAGCTTTCAAAAAGAATTCATTCATAACTTGAAAAAAACCATTTTTCAATTCAAACTTGAAATTCTTTAACTAAATTGGAATTTCATTTCTTATCTGAAAGTTTTTATCATTTGAAAACAAACAGTTTTCATTCTGGAAAACTGATTCATTTATACGAGTTAAGGTTTTTTTTTTGGGTTAAATCCAAATTCTCAAAATTATGCTTTTAAAATGGTTTAACTTCATATAAACACATTTATAACATTTTTTATCCCTAGTTTCAAATCATAGGATTCAATTTCAAACTTGAATTCAAATTTAAATCAAATTATTTAAATTTCAAAACTTAATCAAGTTATTCGAAATAACTTTTATCTTTGAAATTCCATTTCAAAAGCTTTTCACTTTAAACCCCAAATTTCCAATTTCAAAATCAATTGAAATTAAAATTTCAATTTCAAAACATCAAATTTAAATTATCTGTGACTTAACTGATTTCCACGTGAAATCCATATTTGTGTGTGTATGGTGTAGTCGAGGGGTTTTACACACAATAATGCAACATCAATCATCACAGATATATTGATAATCGGTATAATCAATAACGCTTATCTTCATTCACAGATTTATAGATAAAATAAATTTATCGGTCACAAAGATTAACTATTACAATTCGATGTGGGTTTCAGATAACCAACTGGAATCTGACTCCCTGTCGCATCGAAATTCAAATGTCGTTTACGGGCAAATAGGGTTTTCATATACACATAGAAACAAATCCCAATCATAGTTCAGCACGAAGCAATTCATAGTACATAGTATCACAATCACATATCAGAAGTATCAATCCAGTACATGATATTTGATAATTAACTGAAATTAATCAAATTTAAACTCAATTAATCACACATTTAACCTATTTAATTTAATTAATCATTTCTTAACCAATTATTAAATCTTAATTGCTTAATTAATTTCTCTTAATCATTAATTAATAACTTTAATTATAAATTTATAAAACTTAATTATCCATTTATTAATCCCTAATTGCTTAATTAATTACTCTTTTGTTAATAATTCATTATTGATTATTTAAGGACTTAATTTATTAAAAGATAAAACATCCTATCTTAATTTAAAACATAAATTATTTTAAAAGAAATGGTTAACAAATCATTTAACCTTGATTAACTTTAAAATTTCAACTTGTTATACAGTCAAGATCTGGAAACTCGGGCCAGACACTCAAATACTCGAGCCCGACTTCGAGTCTTCCCCCATCACCCTTTCACTTCGAGTCAACTTCGATCAATACTTCGAGTCCGCCCCGAGAACTATTCTTCTTCCCCACACCATTATCAAAACGCATATACACTGATACGTATTCATGTGCACAGGCGAATTGGCCATCTCCGATCAACGTTGCGACTACCAGAGCATCATCGATGACCACCCCAATCAACTCAAGCACCCAGTTTTACAAAATCGACCATAAATCAAATTCGAACAAAATTTCGAAACTACCAGCAAATATCCCGATCAAAAACCACCCCACTGCTGACACCACCGACCAACAGCGACCACGTGAGCCTACCCAGAGCAACGTCAACAACTCGAGCTTCGATCCCCCCACTTGCGGCGAAGTTCGATTCGACGATGATGATACAGTTTCCCTAGAACAAACTCGACAGAAAACCGAGCTTAAACCCTAAAACATCATCGGTGGATCACCATGTCGATTTACAAATTTACTTGGTATTTTTTCCATGATCTACATCACATTGCCCCCCTCCAGCCTTGATTTCGCCACCCAATTCGACACCGATTGCCAGAGTTTGATGAATTCGCATTTACCGTTCAACTCAATAATTCTCACAAATTTCGAACTAAAAAATTCCAATCTTTAAATCAAAATTCATCTGTTTTCAACTCGAATCTATTCATATATTCAAAGCTTGAATTATCGAGATAAAGATTTGGACCAATTTCTGTTTTGACTGTTGTTTAACATTTTCCAGAATATTCACACAATATTTTATTGAAAGCTATTTTTAAAACAATTACCCACTAAGTTCAAACATCTTTTATTCATATCACTAAGATTTTAATTGATTGATCATTGAGATTTTGATTTTTTTCTATATTTGTTTCTAGCCTGTGCATAAGAACAGACACATATATATACTTATATACAGTCATCTGTATATATATATACAACATGCAGGCATAATAAACAACAATTTCATTTCACACTTCAAACATCAATCACCATATCAAGGTTATAGGCAAGGATAAGTGAGTCTGCTCACCTGATTCTAGAAAAACAGAGCTTTATGTTGAACAGAGGAAGCTTTTTGTTTTGAAGGCTGTATGTTTGATCTGCCTTTAACCCTGTTCTGCTTCCTTTTAAGTTGAATGATTTTGAGTTCGTAGATGATGATAGTTGTTGATCTTGTTTAGTTTTCAGGTTGTAGTTTTTCTCCCTTTTTCTTCTATTGCTCAGGTTTTAGAGGAACGAAATGGAGATGATGTATATATAAAAATATGCAGGCTTTGTTTCATATACTGGTACAACATTGTCTTTGATCTGATATTTTTCTATTCTTGTTGACTTAGCCATGCTTTGTTTTTGGCTGAGAAGATACATAGGGTGTGCCTGAGAGGATGGGGCATTAAATGCATGTCCAATTGGGTTTACAACTTATAGTATTTGTTATGTTTGTACAGTTTCTTTACTTTGTACATGTACTTCCTTTATCTTGTTGATATTTTTTTCTTTTACTTTTGTCTTTATGTTTTTACTTTATATTTTACATGTACTTAGATTTTCATTGTATGTTTTCTATTTTGACTACAACCTATTCTATTTGTAAATATGTATGTACAGTTTGCTTGTTTAAATTATGTACGTAGTTAGTTTGTGGATATTATATTTTGTTTGTTTGTTTTACTACTGCCTTCTTTGACAAGCTATCAAGTCTACACTTATTTATTTATCTTTTTTTTTGCAAGTTAAGCGGGGTTAATCTGGACCCCTACCAGGTTTATTAATGAAAGACGGACTTACAGGTAGGAGAGCTAAATGGTAAGGGAAAAAAGAGCAAAAACACTACAACAATGGGGAAACAAACATAACAATGGGGAACACCCGAAAAATGAAAAAAGAAAACAAAGACTACGGTATCCAGGGATCAAACTGGCTTGCGAGAAAACTGCGATTACTGTCATGCATCCCTTTAATAATTTCATTCTTCACCATCGCCCAGACCATTTCCTTACTACAGCACTTTCCATCAAAAACCCTCTTATTTCTTTCAGACCAAATTACTTTCAGAAGCTTTTTAAGTACAAAGAAAAAGTAATTTCTAACATCTTCCTTCCATCCAATCGCCTGCTCTATCAGCATCCAATGATTCATGGGTATGTGAGAAGGCAGCATACCATGCACACAACATAACAGCCTGTTCCATAAGTATTGCACATAAGGACATTCGAAGAATAAGTGCTCAACACTTTCACAATGTTGTTCACACAGCACACAAGTAGGAAGAACAGGCATACACACTCGAACGAGCTTGTCTTTTGTCATCAGAGCGTTACTAATAACCTTCCAGAAGACCAGATTATCAGCAGCAGAGGACACATCAGACCATGCTACCTGATACCACTTGCAATCAGGCATAGCTTCAATTCCATGCAAGGCATAGTACACGCCACTAATGGAATGAGAACGATCATTCCACAACACAGTATCACGTTCTGGTTGGTCAAATGTACATGGTTCATACTGCTTCCAAAATCCTCTGACTACTTGATGCTTCATATATCTTTGTACATGGTCAAATGTACATGGTTCATACTTATTTATTTATCTTTGTTTGCTAATATGAAATAATCTTGTTTCATTTACTTTGTTTCTTGTTCTTTATGCTTCATATAAAACTTTTATAGTATGTATGTATTTGTTTTGCTTCAGCCCTCTTGCATTGCTTAATGTAATATTATTTTAGTTATTTTTATTATTTTTCTTCCAAAGTGGAATCTTTAAATTCAATACATTTTTGAATTCCCAAATCAAAATTTTTATTTATAATCCAATTCAACTGAAAACATTTATTTTGAGTTTCAATTCAAATTCAAAAGCAAATAATTATATATATTCCTTATAAAATTTGAAAATTTTAAACAAATCCATAATTAAACCCAAAAATTTAATTAAATTACAAATTTAAATTCGTCTTTAAAACTGGGATCGTTACACTTAGGAACCCAAACTTGTATAAATTTCGTGTTCTTGTTCCTATGACTACAACTTTCAACATGATGTCCAATTATTTCACATTCAGTAAAAATACCCTTACCTTTTGCACTATCATCAACTTGTGATTTTCCAAAATCTAGTCCTTTTCTGTTGTTAGCAAACAGTTGATTTCCTAACAACATGTTGAATGATTTTTCTCCTCTAGAAAAGTTATTCAGTGATTTCTCAAGATCTTGGACTTTGGTTTTCAGTGTTGAGTTTTCAGACACAAGTGAGGTGCATCTGTTTATAAAATCCTTTTTCCTTGTTTCAATGGTTTCTTTTAGATTCAAGTTTTATTTTTCAAGATTCTCCAAGCTACTCTTTAGTTTTGATAATTCTGAATCTAAAGTTTTACAGTTTTTACAGTCTAGGTTTTGAATGTTTTCAAGTTCAGTTTCTAACCTAAAATTTTCACGGGCAAGTTCTCTCCTATCAGATTTTAGTTTATCAATTTTAGAATCTAGAGCATCAACTGTTTTAGTAAGATCAAGGCACATAAAGACAAGTTCTTTGTAAGTATAGTTCTTTACCTCACTAGATTCCTCTGAGCTTGCTTCTGAATCTGATCTTGATTCCTCTAAGCTTGCTTCTGAATCTGATCTTGCCGTAAGACACAAGTTAGCCTCCTCTGAGCTATCAGTTAAAACTTCCTCTCCTTCCTCATCATCCCAAGTCGCTGCGAAGGCCTTCTTCTTTTTCTTTCCTTTGTTGATTTTGAGAAGTGGGCAATTTTGTTTGAAGTGACCAGGCTTGTTGCAGTTATAGCAGGTTAATTCATTTTCAGAGTTGTCAGAATCTTTTGACCTATTACCACTGGTTTTCTTTTTGCGTGGCTTGAATCTTGACCTTCTTCTAAGATTATTTACAGCCATTGCAAACACTTCAATTGGATCTTCTTCATCGCTCTCTTCTCTGCTCTTCAAGGCAATTGTCTTCTTCTTTGGTTCGGAATTGATGCGTTCCTCCTTTGCTTTTAACTCAAGCTCATACGTCATCAGATTTCTGATCAAATCCTCCATGCTCAGTTTACTTAAATCTTTTGATTCTTGTATTGCCGTGACTTTTGCCTCAAAGTTCATTGGTAAGACTCGTAGTATCTTCCTCACTAGCTCTACCTCAGAGAATACCTTTCCAAGCGCTCTAGCATTGTAAACCAAGGTTGAGAAGCATCCAAACATATCCTTTATGCTCTCGCCTTTGTCCATCACGATGTTCTCGTATTCATTGCTGAACAGGGCTAGACGAGACTCCTTGACTTGAGAAGTTCCTTCGTGTGCCACCTCCAAAGTATGCCAAATTTCCTGTGTTGTTTTACAATGAGAAATTCTATTAAATTCAGTTTTATCAAGAGCACAGATTAAAGCATTCATGGCTTTAGCATTTGTGGTTTTCAATTTCTTATCGTTAGCATCCCACCTCTCCTTAGGCTTAGGAATCTCAGTATCACCAATAGCTATAGTGGGAGGTGTATAGCCAGTTTCAATAATATCCTAAACATCATAATCAACAGAACTAAGATAAATACTCATCCTAACTTTCCAGTAAGCATAGTCATTCCCATTAAACATTGGTGGCCTAGCAATAGATTGCCCCTCAGAAAAAGCATTATTTGATGGATTCATAACTCTAGAGTTAAAGAAAAAATACCGGGCTCTGATACCACTTGTAGGATCTAGATTAACCCTAGAGGGGGGGTCAATAGGGTTATCGCAAATCTTATCGAGTTAAACACGAAATCTAACTGCAGATAAATAAATATGCAGAAAAGTAAATCACACACAGAATTTACCCAGCTTCGGCAACCCCTGCCTACTGCTGCATTCCCAGATTTCTATTAGGATTAAATAGTATCTCGCTTACAAACACTCTAACAGACTCGCACACCCTGCTCCGCCTATAGAGTTTCATAAACTCGCACACCCTGCTCACTGAACTATCCCTAACTAGACAATCTGACACTACCTAAACCCTAGGTGGTGATTTACCCTGACTTGACTTGAAAAGTACAAACTTAAAAACTAAAATACAAAGAAAACCAGGGACAAAATTTAAATTGTAAATTTTAATACAATTTTGCCCTCAAAATAAATAACCCTAACTAATTTAAACCCTTAAACAAGGCCCGGCCCTTATAGATAAAATTAAAACCCTAATTGTTTAAACGACCCGCTATTATTTTATCTTCGATCCCCTTTTGTTTTTTTTTCTCTGGCCCGATCCCCTTTGAGAAAGAAATTAGCGATTGAAAAAAAAACTAGGGCTTCGGCGATGTTGTAACTGGTGATTCTGGAATGTTGAGCTTCTGTTCTTCCTTTTTGCTGGCGACTTTGAATTAAAGCTTCGGCTTTATTCTTCTTGCTTGTAACTGGCGATTCTGGAATTTTGAGTTTTGAATCTCTGTTGCTCTGGCTCGCGATTACCTAATCGATCAACTGTTGGTTCTCTCTTGAATTGGTATGTACATCTACTTGATGCTTTTCTCTGATTTATACTTGAACTCGATTGCTTGGGCTTGATTGTCAGTGATGATTGGGTTTCTGTTTTCTCTGCTCTGAATCGCACTTTCGATGATGATATATGGAGTGGTTTATATATGCGTCTGATTTGATTTCTTGATCCCCACGTTGTTTATACTTTCCGATTTTACACTTTTATATTTTTGGTAAGTTCGTTGTTCACACGGCTTCGATTATGTATCGTTCGATCTTGTGATTTGAAGTAGTTGATACTTTCCAAATTCTAACTGTTTCCTTTTATTTCAGAATTGATTTTTTTGAAATATCTTTTAACCCACTTCGCTGACTTTATTTTTTATCACGGCTTCATCTTTCTGTAATACACTCTTCATGCTTTTGCTTTGAAACTTTTGACTTGTTTAAGCAATTTTAAAACTTTATTCATGTCTCTGATCATCTGACTTTTCTCTGACCATTACTGTGATACGTTTAAATCCCTCTGGTCATTTGCAGTTTCCATTGTATTTCCCTGTAGCCACTGTGTACATTCTTCACTTTTAGCTTGACCATTTGTAGTTGCAGTTGTATAGTCATTTTATGTACATGTATGCTCGAGTCTAAGTTTGTACAGTAAATGGTTGGTCTTGATTTTACTTCAGTTGAACTGCTATTTGAATTGCAGTGCTTCATGTTGTATTCCATTTTGAACTGTAGTACTGCTATCTTTTGATCATCATATTTCCTGACTTGCACTGTTGTTCATGTATTCACTATGTATAAGTATTTGCCACTGATTGTTCTATGTAGCTTGTTGTACTTTTGTAGTATAACTTGATGTTGTAGTCTTGATGAACTGTAGCTGTGCATTTGTCAGTGTAGTCTTCATCTTGTTGTCTGGTTTGCTTTCATTGTTGTATTGTTGAATCCAGTGTACATTGATGCTGTAGCTTGTTCGCTTGAATTACATTTGTTCTGGACACATATTGTTCATGTGTACACTTTGATTTTGGTTGAGTCCATTTGCAATTGTGTTGAATCTGATTTTGATTTGACCTTGTGCACTCGAGTTGGCGAGGCAGTGCACACGTGTATACGTGTGTACTGCAACCACTCGTAATTACCTGTCCCTGATATGAATACTGATATGCACAGATATTACACAATCAAAGATGATGACGATAACCTATATATATGAGATAGCTTTAAAAAAAATTATATTATTGCAAATAAAATTTGTTTCTTTTCAGATTACTGCTGTAGTTGTTAAATATACAGGTACATAGGAAATAGGACAAATACTGGAGCTGGACAATGCAGATGCAGAAGACTGAGTGTATGAGTGATGTAGTGAGGACAGAAATGTAACAATGAATTGTATGAATGAGAGTGAACTGTAAATATGAAATTAGTGTAATGTATGAAATCTATGAAATCAATGTACTGTATGAAATCAGTGTATGAACTGAAAACATTGTGCTGAATAAAATATTCTATTGAATAAAATACTGATTGAATTTGTTAAATTCTGTGTAATAGTATTATTATTCAATATTTATATTTATTCCTGTATGTGTAAAATAAACTGCAAACACATATATAATTCGATATATATTTTGTTATCATCAAACACTAAACACACATCAAACACTTTCTAGAGTGCAATCAAGTAAGCTCGTGCATTTTTGGCCATGCACGTCTATCCCAGTTTAGTGAATGTTCTAGGAGTTTTGCCCAAAACTCCATAGGAAACGGCCAAATTTCCACATTCACACAGGTGAATCTATCAAGAGTACTCCTGAAGGTAGGTACTCCACTCCAAATGGAGTATAGATCTCATTAATAGTTTCTATTAACTCATCCTCTAATCACTTCAGGAATATATGCTTCTATATATATGAAAAATAGCATGTTCAACTCATATCACTACACAACTTGTTCTTACCCATTGAACCTAGTTCTTGGGATCTCCAGTCATTAGGTCGGGTTACCATTGTGCGTGACTCAACAATCTAAGGGCAATAGTCCCATTTTTCTAGAAGTTGTAAAGACTTTCTCTCTGGCCTGTCCTTTCGTCAAAGGATCTGCCAAATTCTCGTCACTGCGTATGTGATCCACTCTAACAGCTCCTGAAGTGGGTAGCTCTCTAACAGTGCTGTGCTTACGACGTATCTGTCGCCTCTTACCATTATAATAACGGTTCTGTACTTTTGCAATAGCCGTGGTACTATCGCAATGGATCAACACAGCTGGTATCGGTTTTTCCCATAAGGGAATCTCAGCTAGCAGATTTCTTAAATACTCTGCTTCTTCACTAGCTGTAGCTAGTGCTATCATCTCAGACTCCATAGTAGACTGAGCCAAAATAGTATATTTCTTGGATTTCCAAGAAACAGCTCCTCCAGCAATGCTAAATATATAGCCACTAGTTGCTTTTGAATCATCAGATAAAGTATTCCAGTCTGCATCGGTGTAACCTTCAAGGACAGTTGGAAACTTTTCATAATGTAACCCTAGGTTCATTATTCGTTTTAGGTATCTCATGACCCTCTCAATAGCATGCCAATGCTCTATACCAGGCCTACTAGTAAACCTGCATAATAATCCCACGACATAGGCAATGTCAGGTCTAGTACAATCAGTGGCATACCTAAGGCTGCCAATGATGCTCGCATAATCAGACTGTCTTACACCTTCACCGGTGTTCTTGAATAGCTTTACACTAGGATCATATGGTGTACATGTAGGTTTACAGTCAAAGTAATTATATTTCTTTAAGATCTTCTCAATATAATGAGATTGATCCAAAGAAAGTCCCTTTTCGGACCTAGTAATCTTAATACCAAGGATTACACTTGCTTCACCTAGATCTTTCATATCAAAATTGGCACTTAACAAAGATTTAACAGTGTTTATGTCATGAATGTTTGATCTGAAAATAAGTAGATCATCTACATACAAACATATTATAGTGCAAATGTCATTTTCAGATTTATAATAAATGCATTTGTCACTTTCATTAACTTTGAAACCATTTGAGATTATTAAGTTATCAAATTTTTCATGCCATTGTTTAGGTGCTTGTTTTAAACTATATAATGATTTATCTAATTTGCAAACTTTATGTTCTTGACCATGAATTACAAAACCTTCAGGTTGGTCCATATAAATTTCCTCTTCTAATACACCATTTAAAAAAGCAGTTTTAATATCCATTTGGTGTATTATCAAATTATGAATAGATGCTAATGAAATTGGTACTCGAATGGATGTGATTCTAGTTACGGGTGAAAAGGTATCAAAAAAGTCTACATTTTCTCTTTGCCTAAAACCTTTAGCTACCAAACGGGCTTTATATTTATCAACTGTGCCATCAGGTTTTAATTTCTTTTTAAGTACCCATTTACAGCCTATAGACTTACAACCAGGTGGTAAATCTACTAAGTGCCAAGTCTTATTGGATTCTATGGAATCCATCTCATCATTTATAGCCTCTTGCCAAAAATCGGCATCTAATGATAAGATAAGGCTTCTTGGAGGTTTGTGGGATCCTCCTCTATAGTAAAAGTGCAAAAATCTGAGCCAAAATCTTTATCAACTCTTGCTCTTTTACTTCTTCTAGGTCCGATTTCAGAAGATTCATTAAGTTCTGTTCCAATAGGCACAATGTTATTTGACGTGCCCCCACTATTCCTCAATTTAAAAGGAAATTTAGTTTCATAAAAATCAGCATCGTTAGATTCTACTATATTATGTGTATTCAGGTTGTAAAATCTATATGCTTTGCTATTAACAGCATAGCCAATAAATACACATTCGTATGCTCTACTTGCTAATTTTATTCTCTTAGGGTCAGGTATACGAACATATGCCAAACATCCCCAAGTTCTAAAGTAAGATACATTCGGTTTATAATTTCTTAAAATTTCAAAAGGTGAAATCTTACTTTTTGACTTAGGGATTCTATTCAATACATAGCATACAGTCAATAAAATATCCCCCCACCAATGTTTTGCTGCACCCGAATTAGCTACAACTAATACGGTAAGGGTCCTATTTTTTCTTTTAGCTTTACCGTTCATTTCAGGTGAATAAGGTGCAGTTCTCTCATGAATTATACCATGCAATTTATAAAAATCAAGAAATGGACTAGACTCATATTATGTTCCTCTATCACTACGAAGTCTCTTAATTTTCTTATTAGTTTGATTCTCGATTTCAGTTTTAAATAATTTAAACATATCAAATGCATCACTTTTATTTTTCATAAGATATACATAAGTGAAATCAGAGCCATCATCAATGAATGTGATAAAGAATGGTGTCCATGTCTAGTCAAAGTGCCATCAAGCTCACATATGTCAGAATGAATTAAATCTAAGGGTTCAGAAATTCTATCAACTGATTTATGGGGTTTCTTAGTGATTTTTGCTTGACTACAGAATTCATATTTATCAATGTCAGTTTGCGACATTTTAGGAATTAAATCTAAGGTGCTCATGTTATGAATAATACGTTTATTTACATGACATAATCTAGAGTGCTAGATATTAAAATCACACAACATATAAGCAGAACTGGTTACTTTATTAGATTCAACATTAAGTTTAAACATACCCTCACAAGCATAACCCTTCCCTACAAACATCCCCTTATAAGTCAAAGTGTACAAATTAGCCCCTATAACTTGAGTAAAACCAGCCATATTAAGGAGAAATCCAGAAACCAGATTCTTTCTCATCTCTAGAGTATGCATCACATCTTTCAGAAGAACTGTCTTTCCAGAGGTAAACTTTATTTCCACATTTCCAATGCCAGCAACTGTAGTGGTATGAGAATCTCCCAACAACACTTTCTTATCATCAACAGCCGTGTATGTACTGAACATTGCACGATCGTAGCAGACATGGCGGGATGCACCAGTATCTACCCACCAACCCTATGATCCACCAACTAGATGAATCTCAGAAATCATAGTCGTAAGAGGCTCCTCAACTAGGTTAGCCTGCGGTGTAGGGCCTGGTCTGTTCCTACACTTGCGTGCCATATGACCTGGTTTTCCACAGTTGTAACACAGAAACAACTGTCCATAATCATTCTTTTGGGTCGGTTTCTGCTGTCCCTTTTGGTTCCCTTGCGGGTTCCAATTCTGTTTGTTGCGGTTGCGGTTCTGGTTCTTAAAGTTTTTCGAATTCGGTTTTAGAACCGCGGGCTTGGACTTTTTAGTGTTGTTGTTGGTGACAACAAGCACTTCCTCTTTCTGGTCCTGCTTACGAGCCTCCTCCTCAATACGGATGGGAGTGATCAAGCTCTCTAAGGAGAATTCCTTAGTCTTGTGCCTAAGCACATTCTTAAAATCTTTCCAACCTGGGGGCAGTTTACCAATAATAACAGCAATCTGAAATTGTTCGTCCAAACTCATACCTTTTGAGATGATCTCATGAGCAATTTTCTGAAGCTCATGAGACTGCATCTCTACGGACCTGTCATCCGTCATCTGGTACTTCAGGTAGCAGCTGACTACATATTTCTTCGCTCCAGCCTCTTCCGTATCATACTTTTTTGCAGCGCTTCCCAGATTTCTTTGGTTGTCTTGTCGGAGTTGTAGTAGTCGTAGAGGTCATCACTGAGGCCGTTAAGAATAAAGTTTTTGCGCAGGTAGTCTTGCTCTATCCAGTTCTGCAATTGGTTTGATTTTTCTGTTTAGGCTCGCATGAGATCCGTGTCAGCTTCATCTGGCCTATTCGGTAGCTACGGTTTGTCAGTTGTCAGCACAGCCACCACTTTTCTCATGGTCAGAAAAAATTCCATCTTCTGTTTCAGCATTTGAAGTGGAGGCCCTCGAACTTGAAAGGCGCAGCAGAGACCATCGGGACCTGGAAGAGCGAAGCACGAGCAGCGGCATCTAGATCTGCAGCGGAAGTCATCGTCGGTGGCGTCGTCTTCAAATTGTTGAAAACAATGTCGATATTCTGCTGAGTCGTGGACTACATCACTCTCTTGAAGACGTTTTGACGATCTGCTATACGGTGCAAAGTAGTTCGGATCAATCATCGCCGCCTCTAGGATAAAACAGCCTCTCAATGTTTTAGTGGTATCGATTCGTTTGCACGTACGAATCGATTCTGTTTGCACTAAAAAAAATTGTTGCTCTAATTTTCTGATTTGAAGAAAAAGAATTCGAACTGAATGTTGTTCTTTCTGTTTCGTCTTTTTATCAGTTAAGAAGGCAGAATAGCAAAAGAACATTACTGGTTGGGGAACATGGTATCAAAAAACGGATCTGAGAAAATAATGAACGTTATGTAACGTTCTCTAATACAGGTTCGGTCTGATTTGACCGTTCCATCCCGATCAAAAACGGTTAAAGAATTTTGCACCAAAAATATAAGTGTTACACCACTACAAACCCGAACCCGAGCCCGGCCCGGGCCGGGTCGGGTCGAGTCAGTCGGTCGGCGCGCACGCGCGTGTGTGGTGGTCAAGCATGGTCTCCCTCCTCACAAAAGAGAATCATTGTGTGCCCAAAGGGCCCAACTTAGCTTCAAAGAATCAAGTATAAATACTTGATTCTTTCATATAATCCTACGATGTGGGACTATTCACATATAGGAGCCACTCATTCACACTTAGTCAATTTTTTGACACTTCACTTATAATTTAAAACATTTTCCAACAGTACGCAACTTCCTTTTCTGGAAAATCAGTTTGATTTTTGGATTCATCTTTTCAAACTTACTTTTAATGTAGCAGTAAAAAATAGAAATATGTGTAAAATGGTAATTTATGGTTGTTGAAGAAAATTTTCTTCCGATAATCTGAAAATTAAAGGCTTTGATTAAGAGACTGATTAAGTCTATGCAGTCTATACATTGAATAGTATAAAGACTACAAATTCTATGTGGAATAGCTTACGATGACTACCTATAAAAATTATTAGCACCTTATGGAAATTTTGAAATCTAAACTTATGTTTATTCCAATTAATAGTTCAGGACTTTTGTAACTTATGAAGACTGATATGGGGTCTATAATGGCCAACTCCAATTTCAAGGTTGCACTTTGGATTCAATAAATCTTTGTTATATTCAACAAAGATTATAAAGTTATTAGTCATTATGAATTTCAATTAAATCTTATCATTATGATTCATTGAGTTATTAGCTATATGTAATTTCCAGGTTCATTGAATCTACATGGAAAAGTAAAATGATATATTAGAATTTTCCATCTACTTGATGTATATGCTCATGAATGATATAAGCATTCAAATTCAAATGAGCAAATAACATCATCACTTCTAGTAACAAATGTAAGGGTAATCCTTTCCATCATATACATATGAAAGCGAGTTTCACCACAGAAAGATGAAATTGAGTTTCTCCATGGAGAGATAGGGTGTGGTATGAAAGTGATGTGAAAGATAAATTGAGTTTCTTTGAGATTGAGATGAAATCTATTGTGAACCACAAAACCTTACATGTTATTGTGACGAAAATCTATTGAAGTATAGTAGACTAAAATTATCATACATAATCTTTTTATATAATAAAACTGATAACAATCTATTATGATAAAGCGATAAAAAGATCTTGACACAAAAACAAAATTGATGTAGTGTAATTGCCAATTGCATGTTTTGCCAACAACATAACCAAAAATTTCTAAGGTAATTTTAAGAATCTCCCTAATATATCATAATGACAAAATTATGCAACTATTGTGTGAAAAAATGCGATGTTAAGAAATGTCAAAGCTCTTTTTATACATGCAACTTGAATGGTTATCATGATCTAGATAATGAGAAATATTAAGGGACTTAAACAACATGAAATAGAATCAAGTAATAATATATCGTAATAAAAAAATTAAACAATAATAATTGGTGTAACATATAGTTATCAGATAGACAATTGAAGCAAAATGCTATAATTTAAGAGTTCATAGCCTAGGCATTTTCATTCACACATCTAGTCAATTAACTTGTAGAAGTACACAAAATGTAAAAATAATTACATTAATATTATTAATGTAATTTACTTACAGACAAATTGCTTGGTACATACATGCATTCCAGTAGCGATTAAAAGCGATGAAAATGACATGACGTTGGTAGCACGCCAATGATGCAATAACTTATAAATGTAACAATGCAATAGTTAAAAAAATAGAGGCTAAACATAGTTAAACAAAAGTTTTCTATTTGGTAGAGGTTAGATTATTTGTGGCAACCTAAAATTTAGCTTAGAGATAATTATAGTGGATTAAGTCGTACTCAACTAATGTTATAAAACCCCATGATCCTCAATATTTTCTTTTTGCAAGTTTATATTAGTTTCAAAATGGATATCTAATTAACCTTTTTTTAGTTATAACCATATTTTCATCATATAAGAAAAGTAAAGGTTAATTGGCATCAATATTTGAAATAATAACCATTCAACAAATTAACATGTAGTTTAGGTGTATAAGATCCCTTATTGAATACACCTAAGGCTATGAAATAAATTAAAGTATCCATCTAAAAATTATACTGGATAATTAAACATCGGTTGGTACATCTAACTCTAGCAATACTGACATAAAACATACGTAAATTCTAGTTTTCTAGAAAACATTAACATTTCAATAAATTATTTGCTAATAATTCTAAAATATCCCATTAGTTTAGTAAAATATTTATAATAATTCATAATACTTTAAAGATCAAACCAATGATATTGGTTTCATCCCTTTCATGAATAGGAAGGTTTAATCTTAATCTACAGTAAACATTGCAGTAATAAATGATAATTTGTAGTAATAAATGATAATTTGGTTGTGTCACTAAATTTTGGTTTAAATAGAATTAATGCTAAGTTAATTTTAAGCTACATTGGCAATATGCAGCATCAAAATAACAACCAAACAAAAAAGCGACGTTTGCGATAATTTGTAGGTGTGGTGGTAATTATAATAAATGCAGCAGTTTAAAAAATACCTAAAAGTGGTCCACTGTAGACATTGCAGTAATAGATGATGCAATACAATATCTCGGACTGCTTCTGCCTACCTGCAAATGCAAATAAAGAGTCAGTTAAGCCAAAAATACCATGAATCACTAATATTGATGTCTTCATATTTGTCATTTCCTGCAACTAACACATTGAAATAAAAGCATATTTAATTACATTGTGTACATTTATTTGCTTATGATGTCCAAGCACTAAATAATATGGTGTAATTATTATCTTGCACATACACTACATAAATAAAACCAATCGATGTAAAAGCATTTAACAAAACAAACATTGAATTGGACCAACGGATATAATAGTAAAATCATTTAACAACGCTTGTAGTAACGCTAATAGTATGTCGGTTCTCTATTGTTGTAAAATCATTAAATTTAACAACGTTGTTGATGATGTTAAGGATTTTACTAAAATTTCATTTTGATCTGAATTTAATAACGCTAGTAAAATCCTAACAATAGATGGACATAAATCATTGATATAAAAGCATTTAACACATACACTACATATCTTATGCACAATTTTAGTGTTAGTGATGCTAAATTCAAATCAATATTGATACCTCAACGCAATTTAGTTTGCAATTTTGCCTTTATATCACAACTGAACAATGGTACCACTGATGACCGTGTTAGCTCATTGATAATTGCATCAGCTCAATTGGAAAAAGGCATGTATAAATTGATGTGTAAAGCAACGAAGGTACGGATGAAGAAAAACTAAAACAAAAGAAGAAAAATGCCCAAAACCGATAGTGAACAGATTAAGAACTAACATTGAATTTAAATTTAACAGAGAGGACCTAAAATCCGTTCAGATTAATTTTAAAAGATGGTACTAATGTCATCAAATGTCGGCAGAGTACGAGGTAACATATAGTAATTAAAATCCGTTTGGGTATATGGAAATCAATGGAAAAGTACCTGTGGTCGAAGTCTAATGGAAATCGACTCAATGATTGTTGAGCGTAATCGTCGAGTAGTGCTAATCTTCATGAATTGCTAACCGTAGGTAATCGCCAATCGTCGTTGCTACTGCATAGGGTTTGGACATCGATTGTTACTTTTAGTTTTCGAATTGGTGGGAGTGTTAAAGGGGAATTAGGGTTTTTTAGGTTCAGGAAGAACAGCATGAGAATGCGAGTATGAGAGATGCAAGATTGCAGGGTGATTAAGGGTATATTTGGTAATTCCAAAAGACATCGTGGAAATCTATTCAATGTATTCTCTTTATTAATAGTAAAGATGTAATCTTAACTCTGTAATGACTCTTGGTTAAAATTAAAGTATGCATTTTTTTTCTACCATGTGTGTTTTTTACACACACCATACCCCAGCATCAGACCTGTATAAGCAAAAAGTCCATAAGTAGAGTATTATACCAGTTGTGAATCGTTCGTAACCACGAGTATTGAATCGATTTAGTAATAATACTCAACTTTACAAGTTTTTAGTAAAGACTCATTTAGAAAGGGATATCGATGCATCCATTGGCACTAGTATACATAACGCTCTCTAAATGTTGGACAGTGAATTACTTATGATCGTTGGGAGCACCAAGGGGTTATGTACTAGTCATCATTGGATGATAATAGAGCGACTCACTGAGAGTCCTATGTAGGTTAAATATATATAAGTCAAAACATAGGGTTGTCTCGCACATGAAAATAGGAATAATGGTTTAGAATTGGAATTGTAATGATCCTAAATTTGACTAACATTATTTAGGACATTTAATTAGATAGATTAAATGAAATAACGTAGATGGTTAAGGAATTGAGATTTGTTAATTAATAAGAGGTCATGCCTCAATGAATGCATAAGCCAGAGAGAATTAAAAAAAAGTAAATAAGAGGAATATGGTAAGCGCAAAAATGGAATAGTCTTTGTTCTTATACCCTAAACCCTTATATCCTTCATTTCTTATTAATTTCAATATTTACAAACAAAACTAAAACACTAATGAGCTCGGTCGGCCACCATTAAGAATAATCAAAAGAAGATAAGCTAGGAATCAAGTAGAAAGCTTGAAGAAGTTAATAAAAGGGCAAATCTCAACCTTCTTAACACCAAGCCAAGGTGAATAATTTGATTTACATCTCAATTTTGTTAATGATTTCGGTTTCAAGGTTGGATCCGAACTATTTTGCAAATAATATGCCATGTTATATTTGTTTAAATAGATATATATATATATATATATATATATATATGCTAATAGATGATTTTTATTGTCTCATATAGATCTTATGATAATTTTAGATCGAAAAACATATTAAATGACATCCAAATGATTTGTGTATTTAATATATAGTCAAAAACATTATGTTAGAAGTGGGTTTCCAGTTTCATAAATTTTTAAGTTATTCTGGATTTATTATGAATTTATATAAGAGAAAATAGTTAATATTGGGTTTAAATTATTTAAGGTAATTATATATTGATTTCGGGTCTAAAATTTAAATATGTTAGAAAACGTATTAAAAGTGAATTATGGTGATTTTTGGGAATTTTCCTAAGTATTTTACTATGGTTATAAAATTATTTAAGTTAACGGACTTAAATACCCTAGAAGAAGATAGTTAAGGGCAGATGGCCTAGTATTATGTCTAATAGAAGTTAGATTATTGATTGTGTCTGGTAGACCCGAGTCAGCCAATGGTTAATAGTTAGCCAGATAAAAATATAGTGTGGACGGACAGTCCATTGATTTCCTGATTATTATGCATATATGTATTTACTATAATTGTTATAATCAGTTTAATTGCATGATTTTGATTTGCAAAAGATATGCTTTTTAAGGATATTAGTGAGGGGAAACTCATTCCGCTAAGCAGCGTGGTCTCATTTAATATTAATAAATCGAGATGTAATAGTATTATTCACATCAAGCTTTAGTCTGACTCAAAGTTTAAGTTTTTCCCTTAAACTCTCGGGTGCTCACAATTGATTTGAGTAGATTGAGAGTAAAGGTCTTTCCAGGTTTAGTAAGTTGGACGAATAAGCTTTCGAAGACGTGCATGAGGCAAAGCTAGCCATGTAGGAGTAGATTAGTAGTATTTCTAGTGTGATGTATTTATGACCGATATGTCTATCTATTTAGTACTCTGATCATCCAAGGGGGCATCTTCATATATTGCTCTTAACATAGTTTGTAATAATTATATTTGATCAAGACCTGGGAATTGCTTTGGGATTATGTAACTGAATATGAAATATTGATTTGAAATGTAACCGGAAAAGTTGTTTCTGAATATTGTTATTTTATTTCATATTCATGTGCTTCTGATATTATCGATACCATCAACACTACCATAATTTGTCATCGAAAGTTAAATACTATAGATGACCACAGCATCTGTAGCACTTAGCTTTGGGCCTCAGGATAGGGGGTGTTACAAATTTGTATCAGACCATAGGTTTATGAAAAATTAAAAGAAAATTTAAACTTAAAATGATTTTGAAAACATAATCCTAAGGAATTAGAGAAAATATTGGGGTATGGGATAACGCTATAGTAATGTACTTGTATTTTCTATATATAAGTATACGCTTTATCTCCCTTCTCCCATCTTTCTTAGGCTATTCTTCTGTATCTTACAAAGACTCGAATGTAGATTTTAAGAAAGTAAGATATGGATGCTAGGAGTGGAAGAGTTAACATTGGTGAAGGAAGCACCACAACCAATGGAAATACCAGACCAAACATTAGAAGGAATCCAGGTCGAGCACAAACTGCTAATGTGGGTGCTAGAGCGCCGCAAGTTGATATGGGAGCTATGTATCAATTCTTTGTCAACATGATGCAAGCTAGAGCTGCTGCGGGATTAGTTGGAGGAAATCAGGAAGCTCCGATAGCCAATAACTATGCAGTACTAAGCATAGATTATGCTAGGCTTGGAGGAAAGCCGTTTATTGGGACTGAGGATGCAATTGAAGTGGAGAATAGGTTGCTTCATTGCAAAAGGATTTTTGCTGATTTAGGGCTTAATGATGAGCAGAAGAGGGGACTCGCTTCTAGGCATTTGCAAGGAGCAACACTATATTGGTGGAACACTGTTACTGTGGGAGTTAATGAAGAGACCATGACTTGGATGGAATTCAGAAAGAGGTTTGAGGAAAGATTCATTTCGGAGATTACTAAGTAAAATCTGCTTAGGAAGTTTATGAAGTTGGTGCAGAGAGACATGACAGTGCCTGAGTATGCTACCAGGTTTGAGGAGCTATCTAGATATGGATATGCTATGGTAGATACCATTATCAAAAGGGATGAGAAGTTCATCCGCGGGTTGAAACTCGAGCTTGCCAAAGCAAGTTTACCACATATTAGGGACCCATGCGATGTAGTTGTTTAGATGGCTTTGAGGCTGGAGGAGATGCTTGCTTTTCTTGATGGTAACAGAGTAGGGGAAGCTCAAGGAGGGCAGAACCATAAAAGAAATTTTTTCCATAAGAAAGGCACTTAGAAAGGAGGAGCAGCCAAGAAAAGGAAGTTCGATATAGTTTGCTATAAGTGCGACAAGAAGGGACACTATGCTTTTGAGTGTCAGACAGGCAAAGGGAAGAAAGTTGCTGATAAGAAAGGAGTGAAATGCTTCAACTGTGATCAGGTTGGACATTATAAGAACTAGTGCAAGGAACCATCCATGGATGGAAAAGGCAAGATGTTTGCATTGGAACTAGCTACCTCAAGACCAACAGTTGAGGAGAAAGAAAAAAACTGTGTTCGGAGGTACGCTTCTGATTCATGGTGTATCAGTTAGAGTTCTATTTGATACTGGTGCATTGCATTCTTTTATATCTTATTGTTTGGTAGATAAGTTTAACCTAGAACCCTCATACCTAGTTACTACCTTAAGGGTTGCGAATCCAATAGGAGGGTATGCGACTCTTGGAATGAGATGTGACCACTTAGAGTTTGAATGATTAGGTTAGGTATTTGCTTGCAGTTTGCATGTATTTGATTTCGTAGGGTTCAAAATTATTTTGGGTATGGATTGGTTAAGTAAATATGATGCTATAATATTTTGCCATGATAGGAAAATATTCATTAGACACCCAAGTTGTAGTGATCGTATTATATACTTCGTAGAAAACCCTAGTTTTGAGGTTAATGCTTTGTTAGGTGTTATGGAGCAGAAGAAGAGTTAAACCAAGTTTTCGTTGCTAGAGAATTCAGAGCTGTCTTTGAGCTCGTGATAGGACTACTGCTGAAACGAGCCATTGAGTTTTGGATAGATTTAGCACCAGGAGCAAAACCGGTGAGTAGACCACCAAGTAGAATGAAACCTGCCGAGGTGAAGGAGATAAATGTGCAATTGATGGATTTAGAAGGTAATAATTTTATCAGACCAAGCAGTTCGTCTTAGGGAGCAGCTACAGTGTTTGCAAAGAAATCGGACGGATCATTGAGGTTGTGTATCGATTATCGTAAGCTAAATGAGAAGACGATAAAGAACTAATATCTGTTACCTAGAATTGACGATTTGTTTGAATAGTTGAGTGGAGCCAAAGTGTTTTCCCAGTTGGATTTGGCAACAGATTCCATCAGCTTAGAGTAGCAGATGATAGTATTCCTTTGATGGGGTTTAGGACTAGATATGGATCGTATGAATAGTTAGTGATGTCGTTCGGACTAACTAATGCACCAACATTCTTCGTGGACTTGATGAACAGAATCTTCCAAGAACATCTAGACAGATTCGTGTTAGTATTTATAGAAGACATTTTGATATACTCTAAGGATGAAAGAGAGCATAAAGTTCATCTTAGAGTGGTGCTTGAGATGTTGAGGCAGCATCAACTGAAAGCATAATTTTTGAGGTGTCATTTATGGAAGAAGGAAGTGAAGTTTCTTGGTCATGTAGTCTCAAAGAAAGGGTTGTTAGTAGATCCGGCTAAGATCGACGTAGTGAATAGTTGGAAGAGACCCGAGGCAGTGACCGAGTTAATGAGTTTTCTTGGATTAGCTGGCTATTATCGGAGATTCATTAAGGATTTTTCACGGATAGCGGCACCGATGACTAAGCTAACTCGAAAAGATGTGAAGTTTGTTTGGACTGATAAGTGTGAGGAGGCATTCCAGAAACTAAAATATTTATTAACTAATGCACCCGTGTTAGTTGTTCCAGAAGGGAATCAGGACTTAGCGGTGTATACGAATGCATGTGGATCAGGGTTAGGAGCTATGTTAATGCAATGAGGTAAAATGGTTGCCTATGTTTCTCGACAGCTTAGACCGCATGAATTTAGATATCCAACTCATGATTTGGAATTAGCTGTGGTAATTTTCGCATTGAAGGTATGGACACATTACCTTTTGAGAGAAAGATTCGAATTGTATATGGATCATAAGTCATTGAGATATTTATTCTCTCAGAAGGAGTTGAATATAAGACAATAGAGGTGATTAGAGTTTTTAGCCGCTTATGACTTTGATATTGAGTACACACTAGGAAAAGGGAATAAGGTTGCAGATGCACTTAGCAGAAAATATCAGAATGCAGTATTGGCAATGATAGCTAAGTGCAAAGATTTAGAAGTATTGACTATATGTGGAGTACAATGGAGATCTAAGGCTAGTTCTAGTTAAGAAACTGCTATGTTGTCATGTTTAGAAGTTCGACCGGTGATGATCTAAAGGATTGCTTCTAAGCAAGGAGAGGATCCATTACTAGCTGAACGAATCAGAAAGCTAAGGGATGGAATAGAGAGTGATGACATGAAAGATTTCAGTCTTGATCAGAATGGGTGGTTAAGGAAGAAAGGAAGACTGTGTTCCGAATGTGGGAAACATTAGGAAGGAAGTTCTTACAGAATGTCATCGTTCGAAGTTCACTATTCATCCGGGAGGAATTAAGATGTATCAGGATATGAAAAGGAATTTCTTCTGCGAAGGTATAAAGAGAGATGTAGGCTGGTAGGTAAGGCAATGTTTGAACCGTCAACAGGTAAAAGCCGAACACCAAAAACCGAGCGAGTCACTTCAGCCTTTAGATGTTCCAGTCTGGAAATGGGATTCTATCTCAATGGATTTTATAGATGGGTTTCCAAGGTCGAATCGAGGAAATGAAAGTATATGGGTCATAGTGGACAGGTTGACCAAGAGTGCCCATTTCATTACAGTTAACTCAACCAGGACGACACTTGTTTTAGCTAAATTGTTTATGAAGGACATAGTTAGACTACATGAAATTACTAATAGTATAATAAGTGGCAGAGAATCCTTATTCACTGGTAAGTTCTGAAAGAGTCTACAGGAGACTTTAGGTACTAAACTCAAGATGAGTACAGCTTACCATCCACGACTGATGGCCAAAAGGAAAGAGTTAACAAAGTCTTAGAGGTTAAGAGCTTGTGTGCTAGATTTCGAAGGATCATGGGAAGACCATCTACACTTAGTCGAGTTTTCATATAACAACAGTTATCAGACTAGTATATGGATGGAACCGTTTGAAGCTTTGCATGGAAGGTCATGCAAATTTCCCATTTGTTGGTTAGAAACCAAGGATAGATTGATTCTTGGTCCAGATTTGGTTAGAGAAGCTGTAGAGAAAATTAAGTTAATTCGAGCTAGGATAAAGGAGGATCAATCTAGGAAGAAGAGTTATGCTGATAAAAGATGGAAACATTTAGAGTTCTCAGTTGGAGATAATGTTTTCGTCCAGGTGCCACTGATGAAGGGTGTAATCCGATTGGAAAATCAGGAAAATTTGCACTGAGATTCGTTGGACCGTTTCCTATTATAGAAAGGATCGGAAAACTCTCGTATGGAATAGAGTTACCTAATAATTTGGCAAGAATCCACAATCTTTTTCATATTTCTCATCTAAGGAAGTGTATTCGGGATCCAGAGAATACTATTGCACCGACTGTGTTAGATGATCTAATAGTGGAACCGAATATGACTATAGTTAGAAAACCAGTTCGTATAGTCGTGAGAGATGAGAAGAGACTAAGGAACAAGATAGTCAAATTAGTCAAAATCTAGTGGAGTGACGGCGAGAGAGACTGTACTTGGGAAACCGAGAGCAGGATTAGAGATACTCATCCTGACTTGCTTCATGGTAAGTTTTACCTTTATGTTTGATTGTTGTGAGTACCTTATCATAATTTCGAGGATGAAATTATTTAAAGAGGGGAGTCTGTAATGACCCTAATTTTGACTAACATTATTTAGGACATTTAATTAGATAACTAAATGAAATAATATAGATGGTTAAAGGATTGAGATTTGTTGATTAATAAGGGGTCGTGCCACAATAAATGTAAAAGCAAGAGAGAATTAAAAAGAAAGTAAATAAGAGGAATATGGTAAGGGAAAAATAGGAATAGCCTTTGTTCTTATATCCTAAACCCTTATATCCTTCATTTCTTATTCATTTCAACATTCACAAACAAAACTAAAACACTAGTGAGCTCGGCGGGCCACCATTAAGAAGAATCAAAAGAAGATAAGCTAGGAATCAAGTAGAAAGCTTGAAGAAATTAATCAAAGGGAAAATCTCAACCTTCTTAACACTAAGCCAAGGTGAATAATTTGATTTACATCTCACTTTTATTAATGATTTCGGTTTCAAGGTTGGGTCCGAACTATTTTGCAAATAATATGCCATATTATGTTTATTTAAATAGATATATATGTTTGTTGATGATTTATATTGTTTCATATAGAACTTATAATAAGTTTACTATTAAATGACATCCAAATGATTTGCATTTTTGATATATGGTCAAAAACGTTATTTTAGAAGTGGGTTTCAAGTTTCATAAATTTTTAAGTTATTGTGGATTTATTATGAATTTTCTATGAGAGAAAATAGTTAATATTGGGTTTAAATTATTTAAGGCAATTATATATTGATTTCGTGTTTGAAATTTAAATAAGTTAGAAAACATATTAAAAGTGAATTATGGTGATATTTGGGAATTTTCCTAAGTATTTTACTATGGTTATAAAATTATTTAAGTTAAGGGATTTAAATGTTTTATATATTTTATCAAGGAGATGGGTTTATTTGTTAAAATGTTTTTAATTGATAATTTTGAATTTGGCGACCTTTATAGAAAAAGGATTTTGATAAAGAAATGACAACCAATAACATTTTGACAAATAAGGTAAGTTAGGTGATAATAAATTGCTTTGTAAGGCATAAAATTAGTATTGTTATGAATTACCACTTCGCCATTTCCTTAGCTTGCTTTCGGTAACATGCCAGTTAGACCTTTCGCACATGTTCGAAACCAAAGCACATGATATCAAGAAATTGGTATGGAGTGCACTGGAGAAAGGCGGAAGGGATTAAGGTGTTGAAGGAAACGCTTTCGAAGGGGTTGCTTTTAACTTGTCTTTATTTTTAAGAAATAAAAAAGAAGTTTTCGAACTAGTTGCCGCTTGCCTTTGTTTTAGAAGAGGGCTTGCGAAAGAGTTGTCGTCTTTTGTTTTAATAGAAGCTTTCGAAAGGATAGCCGCTTTTGAACCTATTCAAAAATCATGGTGTCGCATTTATACCTTTCGAATTAGTCAAGGCCGCTTTTCTTTATAGCCTTAAAACAATGTATTCGAAAGGGTGCTTTCGCCTTTTTACTTTAAAGCCGCCTTCTCATTACTTTTGAAAGGGTCATGTAGCCGCTTTCAAATGGTTTCAGAGGCAATAGTTTCGAAAGGTGGGTTTCGAAACTATCCTCTTTCTTTTACTTGGGGTTAATTCTTTCGAAAGTAATGCCTTCACCTTAATTCTTTATGATCTCTTAATTATATTAAAGTTAAATCCAATGGTTTTGAAAGGAATATTTTTAAAAGGGTTTCGAAGCAATGTTTCCACAATCCTTCACTTGAGCCCAATACTTTTGAAAGGTATATTGTGAATGTTTCGAAAGATATGTTTTAAGTATTTTTAAAAGAAGGTTCTAATGCTTTCGAAGAGTAAGTATAAATGGTTTTGAAAGTGGATGTCTAAGGTTTTAAGTAAGGCTTTCAAAAGGTTGTTTTCAATGATTTCGAAAGGTATTGTTTAAGGTTTTAAAACAAGGGTTTCGAAGGTTTTACTTTGGCTTCATGGCTTGAAGTTTTCTAAATTAAAAAGGGTTCTAACTTTAAGGGATAGATAATCCCATTGATTAGATCTCATAACATTGTTTTGTTTAAAGCATATATCATGGCATAAGTGTTTTGAGTAAAGCAAAGTATATGATTTCCTTGTTTTATAAAGATATGATTTCGGGGGCAAATCATTTGCAATGATTGTTTATAAGGAAATGAAATTTTAATAGGGTAGTTGACCCTAGGTATATGATAGGAAATGAAATATGAATAGGGTAGTTAACCCTAATTTTATGACTCAGGTACTAGAAGACCAGATGAGACTAGTGTAGGGTCGCGCCCTATACTTTAGCTAATAGCCCCTAGCTAATATAAGTCCAATACTTCAGTGTATAGGGCTTTGTCACATATAGGACTAAAATAATGTTACAAACAGAAGGGAATATACGGAGAAAAGATAGGTTATTGGTGAGCCCACAAAACCATTAGGATCAGTTGACCCTAGAAGAAGATAGTTAAAGGCAGATGGCCCAGTATTGTGTCTAACAGAAGTTAGATTATTGATTGTGTCTGGTAGGCCTGAGTCAGCCAATGGTTAATAGCTAGCCAGATAAAACTATAGTGTAGATAGACAGTCCATTGATTTCCTAATTATTATGCATATATGTATTTTCTATTATTGTTATAATCAGTTTGATTGTAGGATTTTGATTTGCAAAAGGTATGTTTTTTTAAAGGATATTAGTGAGGGGAAACTCATTCCGCTAAGCGGCGTAGTCTCATTTAATATCAGTAAATCGAGATGTAATAGTATTATTCACACTAGGCTTTATATCCGACTCGAATTTTATGTTTTCCTTTTAAAGTCTCGGGTGCTCAAAATTAATTTGAGTAAATTGAGAGTTAAGGTCTTTCTAGGTTTAGTAGGTTGGACGAATAAACTTGTAAAGACGTGTAGGAGGCAAAGCTAGCTATGGAGGAGTAGATTAGTTGTATTTCCATCGTGATGTATTTATGACTGATATGTCTATCTATTTAGTACTCTAATCATCCAAGGGAGCATCTTTATATGTCGCTCTTGGCTTAGTTTGTAATAATTGTATTTGATCAAAACCTAGGAATCGTTTTGGGATTATGTAACTGAATATGAAATATTGATTTGAAATGTTATCAGAAAAGTTGTTTCTAAATATTATGACTTTTTCTTCATATTCATGTACTTCTGATATTATGGATACCATCAACACTACCGTATGTTGTCACTGAAAGTTAAATACTATAGATGACTGCAGCATCTGTAGCACTTAGCTTTGGGTTTCAGGATATGGGGTGTTACAGGAATAGTTCCACATTGCAAAAGTTTGATGGAGATGTGGTGTACAAATATGGTATGACATGCACGTGACATTGGGGATTCATTTTGTTATAATAAGTGTGGGCCACCTCATATGTGTACTTCGCATGTTGGAGATAGGGAGCTTAGTTCGACCATCGTTACACAACAAATATTATCTTAGCCAAAAAGTTGTGAGCTGGGAGCATGGCGATGTACGGTAAACCTTAGACTTGAGAATATTATGTAACATAAACGAGGATGTTGTGCTTCGAGTTTAGTAAATTCATGACATCGTGACCATGCTAGGGATCCATTTGGTTATACGCCAAACCACTTAGAGTGAAACACCATTTAATGACGGATTCGTCTCCTTCAATATAGGAGTTAGTATCACCATGATTAGAAGCCAACTCAAAGTCAAAAACACTATAGTCGTATTACTTTCCGTTGTTTGATAATTGTTATTATCTAAACCAAGGACTTTGAAGTTGGTCTTTTTAATTAATTACAAATATTATTAGAGTTTTTAACCATTGACCAAACTCTATATAACTAAGTGATATAGTGATAACGAAAAGGAAACATGCATAAACATCATCGCTTAAGGGTATATGCTTAATTAGATTAAAATATGGTTTTCCTAGACTATCTACAGGCAACGAAACTTGTGCATAGTGCCACACCAATGAATACAACAGTGGTATGGACTTTGATATCAATTATATACTGACCAAGTTCTCATTTGATTAACCACTCGCCCCAAACCTCCATCCCCTGGGCTCAAGGATGTCAATTTCTAATGAGTAACACAACTGAGATTGATTGAGTAAAATTAAAAAGCAACCAATTTATAAAAGTTATAAAGTAAATGGAGATATTAATATAAATGTTATATTACTTTATTTTAGAGAATTAATATTATTAGAGGGCTATAGATTAATTAAATAATATATATATATATTATGCATTTTTTAATTAATTAAAATACCTGAATAATATTTAATCAGATAAAATTCCAAAAAAATAAATTTAAATAAATAGAATGGGCATAAATTGTTCAAAAATGATTTTAAAACAATGGTCGGATATTGTTTATTATTAATATAGATAGGCCCCATTTTATAAAATACATATTGATGTGTTCTTCTATTTATTTAAGGCTAGTTTTATATGGAGGTATAGGTTAAATCTAATCCCATTTTGATAGGCTCTCCACTATTATATATAATAGCGTCTTCATGAATCCCTAGCCACATAAGTTATCTCTCTCTCTCTCTCAAAACTAAAATCTCCATTATGGTTTGCTAGCTATGAAGAAAAGCTTAGAACTTTATTTCAAGGAAGGAGAATATCTCCAATGAGGAAACACAATCAATTTCGAGAATGACAAGAAGCTAGGTAATTCATCTCAATCTAACATGTATTCTCTTTAATATTACTTTATGATTTTAGCATTATAATTTATTATAAAACAATGAATTCAAAAAACTTGTAGTTTGTGTAAATTTGATTATAAACAATGAATTCAAATATATAGTTTCTATAGACTTATATATATGTGTACGTATGTATGTATGAATTTTTTGATATAACAAGGATGATACTTATTCCAGTAGAGCAGTCATTACCTTTAGAACCTTTGTCCAATGCATCATACCATTAACTACTTGAGCTAGAGGTCCTTTACTATATATATATATATATATATATATTGGTCTTAATAAAAAACTAATTTTTATTTGATTTATGATATAATATTACAAAATTAGATTTTAGATCAAAATATTTTTAAAACTTGTTTATAAAGGCATAGGAGCAAATATAGGATCTGAGATGTAATTATAAATTTAGTATATGTGTATGATGTTAAAAGTAGTAAATTTTGAATTGGTGTGGTAATGTATGCCATTTGTTTTAATTATATTGCAAAATTATAGGAGTAAATATAGGATCTGAGATCTAATGATAAATTCAACATATATTTGTGAAGTTTTAAAAGGTAATAAGTTTTCAATTAGTCAAACTATTATTTTAAAATTTAAATTTCAAATTTAAACGTAGTAACATTTGAATGATTAGTAATTTGCAATTATCATATACACTAAGTATGTATTTAAATTAATACATAATTTTAATATATATATATATATATATATACATAAGGCCAAAAATTATAAAGATATATTAAGTTATGTAAATTTGTTTTTATTATATATATATATATGTGTGTGTGTGTGTGTGTGTGTGTAAATATGTATTTTCTTATATATGATTGATATGTAAATATATGTATATTCAAAATCACATGTATGTATGTATGTGTGTGTGTGTGAGTGTGCGTATATAACATATGCAAGATATATGTTTCAAAAAAATTCAATTGAAACCAAGTTGAATAAATAAATTCAAATATTTAAATATTAAATATATTTATGGTTTTATTTATGAAGATACATTTATTTATGAAAGCAAGTTAATTTTACATACAAGCCGAAAGAATTATATAACGTAAAAAAAAATTTATATTAAATATACACGTTACATGCTCATTTTATACGATTTGATCATAAATCCCAATGATCACATATATCCTATATTATATATCTCATGTATCACTTAGATTAGTTTATTCACTTTCATTTCTACATCGTATGTTACTGTTCGTATTGTGAATATGAATCTTCAATAAAATAAAATAATAATAATCGAAGTTAAAATTAAATCTAATTTAATTCAAAGCTAAAATTAAATTATAACAGATTTAATAAAAAATTAAAACAAAAATTAAAATAAAATTAGTTTCAAATAGCACACTCTCCTTTATTGAACACACTAAATATGATTAATGTAACTATATTACTCATGATAACATAAAACTACGACCTACTGCAAAATACAATGGTTTTTTTTTAAATTGCTCTCTTTTACCCTATTAGCAGTGCACCTGATCCAACAGCCATGTCATTTGCAAGAGAGTTGGAATGGATCAATGTCATAGTAGCATGCTTTTGTCGGACATCATTATTAAAGCATGCTCTTATCGGGGGGATTTTCACTGTTATAGCTGTTTAGAAGTTCAGATCCTATGTATGACTCGGCCTGTGTACAACAAAGCATGTGGCCATAGAATATCGAAACAATTCGTGGAGGATGAGCTAGGATGAAGATGGATCCACACCATTATGGGTTATGAGCAAGATCAAAATGAGCAAAACTTAGACTGTGGTTGGTTTATCGTTTTTAGTTTTGGGTGTTTGTCCATACAAAAATGCACACGATATGTGTATATTGTGAAAAATGACCAAATTAGAAAACGAAGTTAACACAGGAAATAGAAAACTACTTTTTTTATTTTTTGTGTTTTGGAAAATATGGGAAGCATAAGAAATAATTCATCCTTCCATCATCCGTCAATCCCCTTCGTCGTCCTATCCATCTTCTTTCCAACCTCTTCGTCGTCCCTCCACTCTTCTCATATTTTGTAGCTAATGTTGAAAACTCAAAGTAGAAAATACAAAATAAACCAAACGGACCCTTAGTTGTTGAGTGTTCTTTAGTAATTGTTAATAGTTGTGTCGGTAGTTAATAGGGGCCAAAGGACTGACAAGGCTTAGGCCGGGGAAATGAGCGGCTCCATACTGACGTTGCAGTCATTTCTTGAATGGTAGAATGTCTTTGATTGATGTCATAGAAGCGTGTTGTGATATGCAGGTAACATGTTTGGGGGATGATGTTGAGATGGTATAGATTTGTTATTTTGAAGTAGACCTCCTGAAAGGTTCCTTTTTTGGATTTTAGGCACGATTTTTATGTCGAGCCCCAAGTAATAGACTATAACGACCCGCCTTTTCGAACACTAGAAGTTGACACTAATACATCCACGGTATTCACATGCCGAACAACTAAGTGTCGAAAAGACACATTGTTAGGGAAAAAAGGGGATAAAAGATAGAAGAAACTAAACAATAACAGAATCTCACAACGCAATGGAATAATATATATTTATTAACACAGTACTTTACAAAGTCGTTTCAAAAAAAATACATCAAAGTTACACTAATACAATTCTAACCTAGGACAGTTATAACAGACCATCCTTATACATCAGATATAGAGTACATAGTATACAATGGAAACAAGATAATAACTAGCTATCGATGAAGCCTCCTGCTCGAAGCTCCTCCAAAATGCATCCATGAAAAACCTGAACTACTTGGCTTCTCATAAAAATTTTGAGCACCCAAGAGTTTTAGGGAAAGAAAATAAAACTCCGGGTCAAACATGGGTCTGGTGTGAGTAAACTCAAACAACTAGATTATTACATTTCAAAACCTTTTAAAAATCAAAGTTATCTCGTAAGACCACGCTGCACATAAACACGGACGGGGTTTTACCTTACGATAACCAAAACACTTTTATAGAAAATCGAGTTATATTATAATAATGTCTAAAGTGCAAATACTTATTGATCTTAGCCGAAATTGTTACATTAATTAAATTCCAGCATACTAGGCTTTACAATCAAAACCGTAAAGGCACGTATTGGAGAATGGATTCCATACTATGACCAGGTAAGGAACTACCCCTGATGGGTACATCTCTAGAACAATGCACCCGGGTTTGACAAAAACATCTTGTACCCTGCCACAAAGAACCGGCCTACCACTTGACTAGTAGTACCGGATATGTCATCATCCCGGTCTTCCAACCTTAATCGAGATCTCTCATGCACAACCAAATCCATAAAAATAGGGTAATCTAGAAAGATGATGACATACCCTAATGGGAGCGACCCACTTAGCCCTACTGCATGCTCTGTTTTAGTCATTTCCCGATTGATGAGGCTTGAGGCTACGTTTACCTTTTATATAGCAAACCAACTTGGAATGCTAACACTGCCCTCCAGGCATCAATGCAATGCTAGCATTCATCCATACAAGTTGTCCAGGATAAGGACAAACTGAAGGCACTACATCTACTACATACATTTTGGAATCACCCTCAGGATTAGTAGCAAGCAGCCCTTGCACTTCAATGCTCCATCTTCGATTCCATATTCTTCAAGATGTCTTCAGTTCGAAACGCTTGAGTTCGATCAAAGTGGTTTTCGGATAACAGATCCGATCCCGGTCTCTTCGAAACGACTTCAGATAATTTCCGGTAAACTCAACCCCGGTTCTTTAGGAAATAAGCAAATAAAAGATAAGATCAGAGTTCACCTCCTAACCATTAGTGGATGGATTTCCTTGTCATTTATCCTAGAAGAATGAAACGAATTTATACGTATGGTATAGCACCACCGACGGTAACTATACCATATAATTTCCGTGTTTCTCCTAGATATTTCCAAAGTTACGTTTTGGTCCTGATTTGATAGTTGGTTATTTAACTATCAAATAAACAAACATCAAACATTGATTAAATTCCATATGGGATCCTCTAAGCCTTTATTAATTAATATTTAATTAATAAAATCACTTTATAAAACTTTATCAAAGGATCTTTTCTAAAACACTTTTCCCAAACTCCTTACATCCCTTTTACTCAGAAAACAATATAAACATTTACCAAAAACATTTGGAAAATTCTCTCTTCTCACATTCCATATTAAATGGCTAAACCATTCCCTTTCAAAACATCACTTACTATAAAACTCATTCACTTTATAAAACCCATTCACTTATTCCATATAAAAATTCTTTTATAAGTTCACTTCACATTTCAAACCTCTTTACAAATTTTCAGACTTGATTTAAAACGTCTTTCAAAAATATCTAAAATGATTTATAAAATCTCTTTCTATTTTTAAAACTATTAAATCTGCCTTCATAATTCCTTTATAGAATCTCCTTTATAAAATATCATTTTCAAGATATCATTTGTAAATCACTTTATGTAAAACCTTTTATTTAATAAACCCCTTTTTAAAAACAAGATATTATTTAAAAATAACTTTATAAAACAATAATAAAATTTGAAAACCATTTATAACCTTTAACACCCAAATTGATTGAAGAATTATAGTTAATTCAAAAACATACTTTAGTAATTCGAAAAGAGGCTTAGAAATCCCATTGGTACTATTTTATGTTACCATTCAATTTCCATCTCAATTCACTTAACAGTTATTTACATAGGTCAAAATGTATGTAAATACAACTCATATCCAAATCAGGGAATAACATGTCAATATGAACTAGCTAGCATATACATATCCAAATAACATAATATCAGAGTGGTGATTTGCCCTGCTAAACAGATATCCAAACAATTCAACCAATTTATAGCAGAATGGTGATTTATTCTGCTAACACATGACCAAACAACCCAAAAATCTACATTATAACACACTCACAGTTATATAGTTTCTTAATGGTATCAACACTTGAATCACTTGTATTCAAACCCATCTTTGAAAAAGGAGTACCTTTGAACCATTTTACTTTTGAAAACCAAAGGATTTAAAACTTTTAACCCCTTTTAAAAATAATTAATTAAAAGTTAATCCTTATTTAAATCATAATTAATTTTAATTGAATCTTAACTTAATTTAATTAAATAGATAAACAATAATTAACTATTAATTAAACCCAAATTAATCCTTTATTAATTATTAAATAATTAAATAAACCTTCGTTAATAATTATATGTTAATTAATCTCAATTAATTAATTAATTAATATTTAATTAAACTTATACAATAAATTAAACCTTTAATAAATAATTTATTATAAATTAAATCTTTAATCAAATAATTAAGCCATTGATTAATAATTAATCCTATATTTAATTAATGATAAATTAAATATAAATAATTTACTTAACCCATACTTAATTAACTTAATTAATAATTAATTAAAATAAATCTTAACTTTAAAAGATAATTAATTAAGAACTAATCTTTATTTAATTAAAGTTAATAAACCTTGTTAACATTTAATTAATTATCAATTACTAAAACCTAATTAATTAACAATTAATTATTAAATCCTTAATTAACTTTTTAAAACAATATTATTTAGTTTATAAAATATTCACAAAACAATTTGAAGTGTAAAAACCAAACTTTGCGAAAATCGAAATTTTGAGCGAACTGCATCCATAGCGACTATCGCTATGGATACTCGTAAGCTTTAACTTGTTTCTATCCTTCTTTTGAAAACTTTACCTTAAAGCTCACTAACTTTCTAAATACAAAAATAAGTATTTAAAACTAAAACAAGTTTAAATCTAACCAAATATTCGATTTTTAAAAACTAAAACCATAACTTTCTTACACGAGATTCCAAATTCTCCAATACCCTACCAAGGTACCAACTTCTTCTTAGCTTATACATTACATACCCAAGTCCATACACAACTATAACATTCAGGATAACATCATGCCACAAACATAAGCAAGATCAAATCTTTAAGCATTTAGACTTCACATTCAAGTCTAATGTCCTTACATATCCAAGCAACAAGTGTGTGTGTGTGTATAACCATCACATAATAAATTAACCAATATTAATCATCACATCACACAATATATTAACTAACATAAAAGTAAAAACTTTCCCAAAAATTCATAGTTTACTCACCGGAAATCCTTTGAAAACTTGACACACTTTGAAATTCGGGAGCTTGGAAAACCTCAAACTCTAATAAAAAATAGGTCAACTTCTAGTCTACTTTTGGACCTTTTTCCCTCGGATTTTGGTAAAGTGGTCAAAAGGAAAGTTTTTTATTATTCCTTCCTCTATCATTCAAAAAAAATAATTACTAAAAAGTTAAATTTTGAGGAAGTTATGACCAATACAGTGTGGGATATTTTCAGACATTAAAATCTTGGTTCAAAAACACTATTGCAAAAAAATGAATTTTTGGAGCATCTAAGCTCGAAATAAGAAAAAGTGGTAAACTACAAAGTTGTAGTTGTTGGAAATATACATGGTCTGATAAAAATAAAATATGGCTTTGGAGTTTTTGTAAGAAGTTATGGCCGAAACCATTTCGGGTAAAATGGAAGAAATTTTGAAATTGAATAGAGGAGTTTTAAACAAGTTTCTACTAAGATTTTAAATGGAAAAGAAAGATTCTTATAACTTAGAACATGTAAGAGAAGCCACTAAAATTACCTTAGAGGTTATGAAATTAGAAAATGGAAGAGAAAAAAAATGAGAAAATGGAAAAAGAATTTGGAAAAAATAGTTTTTATAATATGTAAACAAGTGAGATTACCAAAATACCCTTGTACTTTACCCTCCTCTCATTACACGCCACCTCACCCATGCATGCATCCATGTCTCCTCCTAACACTACATGCACTTATGAAAATAAGTATCTGTGGTTGCCATTATGTCATTTCATGTCTTTATGACATGACTTTTAATATTTTAGTTGTCAATGTGTCACATCGATGATTATCTTAACTTAATTAAGTTTGTTAAACTTAATATATATACTAATCCCACATTATATGCTTAGTATATGTGTGCATATATATACAAAAGTGTACACAACATTACAAACAACTTTATACGATGAAACGTCGAAAATTCGGAAAACAGTTTTTCGGTCACATTTCCTGTTTTTCATCGAACTATATATTTTAGTAAATAAATTTTAAAAACAATTTCACAATTATTATTTATAATGAAAAAGAGTTTTATTTTCATTATAAAACCATTTGAGTATTTTAAAATTAATTAAATATTCGCAAATCAAAGTAGTGAAATTCCGGGTCGTTACACAGGCTACATGAGAAATTTGAAAGTGACTAAGGATCGTGCGATATGGAATATTAAACAAACTATCTACTTATGAAGAATATAAATGTAAAAGTAAAGTAATAAAGTAAATGACATTAGAGATTTTTATCTTGGTTCGAATTTCCCGTTCTACGTCCAGTCCCAAACTCCTTTTGGAATTTAACTATCAACCCTCACTTAACCGGAGGAACATGTATTACACCGCCTGAGCAACCGAACAGGACTTCAACCGCCTAAGCAACAGAATAGGACTTCAACTGCTTGAGCAACCAAACATGACTTCAATAATACAGAAAATTATCTGATAGAATGTGCTCTTTTAATAGCACAGACAAGTCTTTATAGTACACCCTTCCTACAATCTTCTCCTTTATGGTATATCATGTAATTCATGAAGACAGGAAGTTTATTAGATCATCAATGAAGTATTCTTGAATGAACAAGTGATTAGAATGTAGTTTTTAAGTATTGAATGCTTAGAGTTTAAATAGCAAGATATATTAGAAATAAGAATAAGAATTAATTTTCAAAACAATGGAATTCATGGCTATTTATAGAGATTAAGAGTTGTATTTGTTTATGAAAGATAGCCATGAAAAGATATGGAAGCAACTCTTGAATCAAGAGTTGTTTCTGTTCATTAAAATGAAGTGTCTCTAGAAATACTAGCCGTTATGAAGATTCAGCCGTCTAAATAGAGCAACTCAGCTGGCTGAATTGATTAAAATAAAACCCGCAAGTAAATAGTGCAAAAAGCATCAAATTCAGCTGGCTGAATTATCATATTCAACCATCTGAATATTCAATCACATTTGTGCACATGCACAACAGCTAGCTGGCTAACTCATGCCATTTAGCCGGCTGAGTTAGTGTTTTTTGGGTTTTCTACTTGTTTTGATGAACTTTATATTATGTGTGTGTGTGCATATACCATTTCGGAGAGATTTAACATATATTTACTACTAAACTCAGACTTTAAACTTAATACTTTGTTGAAGCTTCAATCCAGAATCTAGTCTTCAAATTGTTAGAATATTTCTCGAGTAAAAAACAATATCTTCTACTGTAAGTTTAGTTAGATCTAAACGATACATTTACTTATATAGTTGTCACAATTAAAACACTAAAAATCAATGTTCTAACAAAATTCATGCAACACTATTGTTGGGAAAACTTCTGCTCCTACTACTACCAACGCAACCATAAGCTTACAATGATTTTCGAAAGTCACAACACATTTGGACAAGATGAGATTATGTTTGCAGGATTTGGTTGTTGATGGTCGTTGTTTGTCATACCTTGATAATTTGGACTATTTGACGTCGATGATGGTTGTTAACGACACTTATTTGCTTTTAAAACCCGCTTGCATCTTTATTTCAAAGTAACGTGAAAAAAATGAAGGTTGATTAATATTCTAAATCTTTATATCCGAGTGGGTTTTGGGATTTATAATGTCCAGTGTGATTTACTAATGGATGCCCATTGCTGTAAAAAATTACACAACAATATCGAATAAATTCTTATTCATAATGAATCAAAACTAATTTTTAAAAACTCAATACTACTATTATGGACTAACATTGCAAATAAGATAAATGAAAGTACCACAATTCTAACGTAAAAGTTTTGATAGAGTTAGGGGTATGCCCTAGGGGAAATTCTGTAATTTATTGTAAATTATGAACTCTATAATAAAATCTCGTTCGAAATTAGATGAGTTTTCATTTCTATTATATACTTGTCATATTGTGATATGTTAATTAATTAAATAATTTAAGTATATTCAATAGAAAATCCTTAAATGCTATGTCAAGTGGTAGTAATTACAATGTGTTGTAATCATGAGAAATTTATCACATTAAAATAACATATCATTTTAAATATTCCTAGTCAAGATGTATCGAGAAAGGATATCGATATACCTGTTGAGACTAGAGTACGTAACGCTCTCCAAATGTTGGGCAGTGTTTTCTCATTGCTGCTGAGGGCATCAAGGGGTTACGTACTGATAGTTATTGGATAACTATGGAATGACTCACTCGAGAGTTTTCTGGTGGTTAGTGTAACTAAGGTCAAACAGAGAATCTCGATGTGACGATATTATACAGTTCTTTGGACTTGAGAATACTGTTGAACTTCGATATGGAGACTCTGCTTTGATTATAGTTAAATCATGGTATTATGATCATCGAATGACTATAGTTGGGTCTAAGTTAAAATGTTTGAAGTGAAACACTATCCAATAGAGAATTCGTATCCTCAGTTTCATGAGATTAGTATCACGGTCAACTATGGTCAACTCAAAGTCAAAGTCTCTGGCCAGAGCAAATCGGTTAATAATAATTGTTATTATTGAACCAAGGACATTGTGTTTGGACCAACTAAGTTAAATGTGAACGATATTGGAATTTTGACCAAAACCAAATTCCATAAGTTCTAAAGTGGTACAGTTAAGATGAAGAGAACTGGTGTAAATAATCGTTACTACAGGGTACAGCTTAAAATTGGATTTTACCGAAATATGAGTAAGCGATAAATTCGGCCAAACTGTCACACCACTAGCACTAGTGACGTGTGAACATTAATATTCGAATTGTTCGATATTAATCGCTGACTGAATTTACACCTTTGAGTCGTACAACCGAAACGATGATACTCCAGAAAAACCACTCAATTAATTATTTTATAATTGTTATAAAAATAATTATATTAATTATTATTTATGAAATATTAATTATTAGATTTTTATTTGATTTATAAGGCATTGAAATTAATCGGATACGTATATATAAAAGTTATATATACGATCTTATCAATATACGATATTGGAACGAGTTTTTATCCGGTTGTATAAATATTGGACCTTAGGCTTGTGAAGCCCAAAATGTCCAAAAGTAGTTTTCGGCGGTAGCTAATAAGAAATGTTTGTATTTGATTTGGTAAAAATGTGAAAGAGTAAAAGGAGCAAACAATAAGGACTCCTTAGCCTTGTTTGAATGAGTATGCGCAGCATGATATTTATAGGTTACCACATCTATATAAAGAGAGTGCTACACGCAATTCAAGTACAACTCTTTTCACCAAATCAACACAAAAGTATTTCACTTCCAATAAGATCTTATTTTCATCTTAGCTTACCTGCAACCGAAAACAAAAAAAATTTGTGCCTCAAAATCAAAACAAAATCAACACAAGCAAGGGTGGTTTGGAGCTTGGATTATATAGCAATTCAAGGATAACTCGTTTTGACGTACGAATCATTGGCATCATACAAAGGTACAATTTTTATTTTTTTATCATACTTAATTACATGCTTATCACAATCTTGGGTGTACAAATATTGTCCCTTTTTCAATTCTATTATGTACATATATTTATATATGGTAGATTTTGAAACCATTAACATGATTACTTTTCGTTTGCCAATAATTTTGTTTGCAATGGCGATGAGTTTCGTTCACGTATGTTTTTTTTATTTTTTATTTTTTATAAAAGGTTTCGCATGTTATATAATAACGTTTTATATATCTTGTTTGTATACGGTTTATACATAAAAAAACACTTGCTGCATGTTTGATAAAGCTTACCTTTGTTTGTATACAATATATATTATATACCTTCCCTGACATAGTTTATGTCATGCTGACACATTTTATATCATGCTGCATGTTTTATTCAATACATTATTTTATGTTGTATAAGTTTTGTAGTACATTACTATTAAAGTGGAAAACAAATTAACGTGATCACTTTTATATGCTTACTTTTTACATGTTTTAATGTTCACTGTACATATAAATAATATTTTGTATTGCATGTTTTATGTTCACACGTTTAATGTTTTATAAGTTATATATATATAGTTTAGTCTTACATACATTATTTATATATAATTTTAAATTAAAAGTTGGACAATATAAATACACACAAGGGGCTAAGGTGTCCGTTGCGATGTAAAGACCAACACCTAAATACAGACACTTTCATACTATGACACTTATATGTTCACGTACACACCCATACACGCATAGGTGTATTTTGATACACTTATACACCTCCTATATATATAAATATATTGCTTCTCTTATTCAAAATTCAAATTTGAAATTCAAATTCAAATTAATTTTAAATGAAATAGGATTTTATTTAAAAATAAAAGTTAGATTGGATCTAATAATCTTTAGACTTCATAGGCCCAATAAGATTCTAAACGAAATTTTTGAAATTCACCGTTTAAACCCCTGCGTAGATTGGCCCAGTTACTACAATGGTATCAGAGCCAAATAGCCTATGCGGTCTAAAATTTGCAATGTTAGGGCTAATTATAAAGCGTACTCATAAAGTAAGGTGTCTAGAAAGGGGGTACTTAAGTGAGCCTTAGCTCCACCTTCCGGCCTGGCCTGAAACATGTGTAAGCCTAAAGGTTATCCCTAATGTAAAGGCCCAAATTGATTTGGGCCTTGTGCGATTTTTTCAAAATTTGTTTTTGAAAAGTTATATTTTGAATTCAATTGTTGAATTTGGAATATAAATATATGTTTTATAAAATTTAATGTTTATGATAAACTTTATTCGATAAATCAAATTAATTAAGTGTTGATTAATAAATTGATACATATATATAGATATATGTATATCCATCTTAAAATGTTTAAGATAAGCGTAAATTTAGACTTTTGTAATTTATATATAATATAAAAAAAATTGTTTTAATTCAATTCAATTCAATTAAAAGCTAATTAAACTGTTAATTAACTAATTAAGTAAATAAGATTTATTTAAAAATGAATTAAATTTGATTTAATAAATAAGGTGGAACTTAATGAAACCCAACTGAGGTTTAAGGAATGAATACATATGTATTGTACGTATACCGTGATTTCTGATGTGTTCGACACTTGAATCACAAGAGTATTTTATTAGAAATACATTATTCCTAAAATCAATGTCACTCGATATAGTATATTAACATTATGAATGTTTAATGTAATGTTGTCCTCTACCATTTATATATTAATAGATTACTTACATACTTTTTAGTTGTTGATCTTCCTCAAGCTAGAGATGTTATGTATAGTACTATTAATATATTAAATTGACTTGGTAAGATACATGTACGTATTTGTTGATCTTCCTCAAGGTACGTACAATATACTTAGGCAGTCGCGAAATGGTCGGTCAGAGTGAATAATCTCTTTCGATTTGTTGATCTTCCTCAAGGTCGAAATGAGATTAGGACAAAGAAAGGAATAAGGAGTTGTATATGATACAACCGATAAAGTGTTATCCATCGCACGTGGGCCTATGATTTGTTGATGTTCCTCAAGGTCAGAATTCCAAGACATGCGAGTCCTTATACTCACTGGAGTGGTCGAAAGACTTCCATATTTCTTTTGGGTTTAGAGAAATATGCAAATCTAGTGGGAGCTTATTAGTAAAATGAAAAATTACATTTCAACCTTACTAATAATCTAAGAACATTTGCAATGAATAATATGTCTTAATCCCCTTTTAACTAAAATTGCAGAAAATGTCATCACTAAGGCTTTTCTCCAAAAATGACAAACTAACTGGACCTAACTACGTGGACTGGATGAGAGCAATAAAGATTGCACTCACATATGAGCGAGTTTGGTCGTCTGTAACTTGCACTCCGCTTATAAGACCCGCTGATGACGCCGATGAAAATTTACAAGTTGCTTATAGAAAATGGGCCGCTGATCTCGAAATCGCCCAAGTATTCGTGTTGTCAACTCTTGACAAGCAGTTACAAAGGCAACATGAATCAATGTCTGTCCATGAGATTTTCGAAAGTCTCAAGGCACTTTTTGGTGAGCAGTCTCGGTCCATTAGGTACGAGACTACTAAGAAATTGTTCAACACCAAAATGCAAAAGGGACAGAAAATGGACGATTATGTGCTGATGATGAAAGGTTATATTGATAAGCTAGCATCATTGGATGTGACTATAAGCAAAGAGCTACAAGTTGACTTGATCCTTGGTTCATTAACGCCTCAGTATGAACAGTTCATACTAAACTATAATATGAACAATATGAATGTGAGTCTCGTGGAGCTCCTCAATATGTTGAGGTCTGCCGAGTCACAATCGAAGGATCAGTCGATCGTACTTGCAGTCAAAATTGGGACATCATCTTCGAAAGGTTCGAAGAAGCGAAAGAGGGTTAATAAAAAGGGTAAGAAAGCCGCTACCGCTGACAAGGGTGAATGTCATCATTGTCACAAGAAAGGTCATTGGAAACAGAACTGTCCGGAGTACTTAAAGATTGTTAAAGAGAAGAAAAAGAATAGTTCTGCCGCTCCTACAGGTATATTTACGATTCAAAATAGTTTTGCAATCAATAAAATATCTTGGGTTTTAGATACTGGATCTGGAACTCATATCTGTAACATGTTACATGGACTTAGGAACAAAAGGCATGTGGCAAAAGGAGAAGTGGAATTTCAAGTTGCTGATGGATCTCTTGCAGATGCAACGGCAGTTGGAGATTTTCACTTTGTTTTGCCTAATGGTTTTGTTTTGATATTAAATAATTGCTATTATGCAAAAGACTTTATTTGTGGGATTATTTCTATGTCTAGATTGTCTGAGACTGGTTATGTTTTTCGCTGTTCAAATAATGTTATGAACGTTATGTTAGATGGAAATAAAGTATTTGATGGTATTTTGAATAATGGCATTTATACGATCAATACTAATTATATCTGTGCTGTGAATAATTCTTCGAATAACAGTATAAATCAAAATTATCTTTGGCATTGTAGACTCAGTCATATAAGTGAGAAACGACTACACAAACTAAAAACCCAAGGTTTCCTCCCGTCACTTGATTCTGAATCATTTGACACTTGTGTATCGTGTCTTAAAGGAAAAATGACCAAGCACCCATTCTGTGGGAGCTCCGAAAGAGTTAATGAACTCTTAGGCCTAGTGCATACTGATGTATGTGGCCCAATGCCTATAGTTACCAAAAATAACTCTTCTTACTTTGTAACCTTCACTGGTGACTTCTCAAGACTTGGATATATATATCTTATGAAGAATAAATCCGATGTCTGTGAGAAATTCAAAGAATACAAAAATGAGGTTGAAAATAAGACGAACAATAAAATAAAAATTCTTCGATCCGATCGAGGAGGCGAGTATGTTTGCCAAGAACTCCAACAGTACTTAAAGGATAATGGGATTATCTCTCTGGTTACTCCACCCTATACTCCGCAACACAATGGTGTTTCGGAAAGAAGGAATCGAACCTTATTAGACATGGTTCGCTCCATGATGAGTAAAGCTGAGTTGCCTCTCTCATACTGGGGATATGCGCTAGAAACTGCAGCACATATGCTAAATTTGATGCCTACCAAATCTTTACCTAAGACACCATAGGAGATGTGGCATGGGAAGAAACCCCACGTCAATTATTTGAAGGTATGGGGTTGTCCAGCCTATGTTAAGAACATTGGCCCCAATAAGCTCGAGGCAAGATAGGTTTTATGTAAACTTATAGGATATCCCAAAAATTCTTTGGGATATATTTTCTACAATACGGAGGAACAAAAAGTTATTATTTCTAGACATGCTGTCTTTTTAGAAAAGGAATTTCTTGCAAAAGAAATTAACAGCGAAGTTGTAGAATTAGATGAGATCCAAGAAGTTAATGTAGAAACCGAGCCGGTAGGAGAATCAAATCCACCAAGTATATGAAAACACGTAACCTATTAGAAGGTCTAATAGGGAGTCTCGCACACCAAAGAGATACTATGATCTTCTTGTGGATGGTGAGACTGAGGATTGTGTCTTGCAAGACGACACTCCACTCTCATTTCAACAAGCACTGCGAAGTAAAGAATCCGCACTTTGGTTTGAAGCTATGAAAAACGAGATGGATTCCATGTATGAAAAAAAAGTTTGGACTTTGACCAACATACCCGAAGGAATTAAACCCATTGGCTGCAAATGGATTTTTAAGAAAAAGCTAAATGCAGATGGAAAGGTAGAGACCTATAAAGCAAGGCTAGTTGCAAAAGGGTTCCGTCAAATTCAAGGCGTTGATTATGATGAAACATTTTCACCCGTAGCAATGCTTAAGTCCATTCGGATCATGCTTGCACTTGCCGCGTTCTATGACTACGAAATATGACAGATGGACGTAAAGACGGCTTTTCTAAATGGTGATTTAGAGGAAACTGTTTATATGTCACAGCCAGAAGGTTTCGAGTCTAGTGGGAGCGCGGGCAAAGCTTGCAAGCTACTAAAGTCTATTTATGGACTCAAACAAGCTTCAAGAAGTTGGAATAAATGTTTTGATAAAGTAATCAAACAGTTTGGTTTTTATCAGAACACAGAGGAAGCGTGCATATATCAGAAAGAACAAGGAAAGGCAATAACGTTTTTAGTCATGTATGTCGATGATTTACTACTGATTGGAAACGACATAGCGATGTTGCAGTCAGTAAAAGCATGGTTATCCAAGAACTTATCAATGAAAGATTTGGGAGAAGCAGCCTATATACTCGACATAAGAATCTATAGAGATAGATCCAAAAGGTTGCTAGGATTGTCCCAATATCTATACATAGACACTGTATTGAAAAGGTTCAGTATGGAGAATTCCAAGCGTGGAAACGTTCCAACGCAATCTGGAATCGTCCTTTCTAAAAAGGATGCTCCTCATACTAATGAGGAGAAAGAGCGTATGAACAGGATTCCGTATGCATCTGCGATCGGTTCCATAATGTACGCTATGCTATGTACTAGACTAGATGTAGCTTATGCATTAGGATGTGTGAGTCGATTTCAGTCTAATCCTGGTGAGAAACATTGGACAGCCGTAAAATGTATTCTTAAGTATTTGAGAAATACTCAAGACTTATTCCTAATATATGGGAATGGAGACCTTCTTATGAAGGGGTATACAGACTCCAACATTCAGAGTGACATCGACGATAGTAAGTCTATATCTGGTTATGTGTTCACATTAAATGGAGGAGCCGTAAGTTGGAAAAGTTCCAAACAAGAGACGGTGGATGATTCAACCATGAAGGCTGGGTATATCGCCCTCAATGAAGCAGCAAAAGAAGCTGTGTGGATGCGCAAATTTTTAGCTAAGCTAGGAGTGATTCCAAACGTTGAGAATCCAATGACATTGTTCTATGATAACAATGCTGCAATGCAAATTGCAAAAGAACCAAGAGCTCACTAGAAATCAAGGCACATTAGGCGAACGTTCCACCTCATTCGAGAATTTGTCGCCAACAATGAAATCATGATTGAAAGGGTAGATACCAAGGACAACATAGCAGATCCATTTACAAAAGGTCTAGCTCGGTCAGTTCTCTATAAACTGATCGAAGGAATGGGATTGAGATTCCATAATTGGCCCCAAGTGCAAGTGGGAGATTGATAGAGTTAGGGGTATGCCCTAGGGGCAATTCTGTAATTTATTGTAAATTATGAACTCAATAATAAAATCTCGTTCGAAATAAAATGTGTTTTCATTTCTATTATATACTTGTCATATTGTGATATGTTAATTAATAAAATAATTTAAGTATATTCAATAGAAAATCCTTAAATGCTATGTCAAGTGATAGTAATTACAATGTGTTGTAATCATGAGAAATTTATCACATTAAAATAACATATCATTTTAAATATTCCTAGTCAAGATGTATCGAGAAAGGATATCGATACATCTGTTGAGACTAGAGTACGTACTAATAGTAACGCTCTCCAAATGTTGGGCAGTGTTTTCTCATTGCTGCTGAGGGCATCAAGGGGTTACGTACTGATAGTTATTGGATAACTATGGAATGACTCACTCGAGAGTTTTCTGGTGGTTAGTGTAACCAAGGTCAAACAGAGAATCTCGATGTGAAGATATTATACAGTTCTTTGGACTTGAGAATACTGTTGAACTTCGATATGGAGACTCCGCTTTGATTATAGTTAAATCATGGTATTATGATCATCGAATGACTATAGTTGGGTCTAAGTTAAAATATTTGAAGTGAAACACTATCCAATAGAGAATTCGTCTCCTCAGTTTCATGAGATTAGTATCACAGTCAACTATGGTCAACTCAAAGTCAAAGTCTCTGGCCAGAGCAAATCGGTTAATAATAATTGTTATTATTGAACCAAGGACATTGTGTTTGGACCAACTAAGTTAAATGTGAACGATATTGGAATTTTGACCAAAACCAAATTCCATAAGTTCTAAAGTGGTACAGTTAAAATGAAGAGAACTGGTGTAAATAATCGTTACTACAGGGTACCGCTTAAAATTGGATTTTACCGAAATATGAGTAAGCGATAAATTCGGCCAAACTGTCATACCACTAGCACTAGTGACGTGTGAACATTAATATTCGAATTGTTCGATATTAATCGCTAACTGAATTTACACCTTTGAGTCGTACAACCGAAACGATGATACTCCAGAAAAACCACTCAATTAATTATTTTATAATTGTTATAAAAATAATTATATTAATTAATATTTATGTTAATTATTAGATTTTTATTTGATTTATAAGGCATTGAAATTAATCGGATACGTATATATAAAAGTTATATATACGATCTTATCAATATACGATATTGGAACGATTTTTTATCCGGTTGTATAAATATTGGACCTTAGGCTTGTAAAGCCCAAAATGTCCAAAAGTAGTTTTCGGCAGCAGCTAATAAGAAATGTTTGTATTTGATTTGGTAAAAATGTCAAAGAGTAAAAGGAGCAAACAATAAGGACTCCTTAGCCTTGTTTGAATGAGTATGCGTAGCATGATATTTATAGGTTACCACATCTATATAAAGAGAGTTCTACACGCAATTCAAGTACAACTCTTTTCACCAAATCAATACAAAAGTATTTCACTTCAAATAAAAGCTTATTTTCGTCTTAGCTTACCTGCAACCGAAAACAAAAAAATTTTGTGCCTCAAGATCAAAACAAAATCAACACAAGCAAGGGTGGTTTGGAGCTTGGATTATATAGCAATTCAAGGATAACTCGTTTTGACGTACGAATCATTGGCATCATACAAAGGTACAATTTTTGTTTTTTTATCATACTTAATTACATGCTTATCACAATCTTGGGTGTACAAATATTGTCCCTTTTTCAATTCTATTATGTACATATATTTATATACGGTAGATTTTGAAACCATTAACATGATTACTTTTCGTTTGCCAATAATTTTGTTTGCAATGGCGATGAGTTTCGTTCACGTATGTTTTTTTTATTTTTTATTTTTTATAAAAGGTTTCGCATGTTATATAATAACGTTTTATATATCTTGTCTGTATACGGTTTATACATAAAAAATAAACACTTGCTGCATGTTTAATAAAGCTTACCTTTATTTGTATACAATATATATTATATACCTTCCCTGACACAGTTTATGTCATGCTGACACATTTTATATCATGCTGCATGTTTCATTAAATAACGTGTTCATTACTCTTAAATACATTATTTTATATATCATGCTGCATGTTTTATTCAATACATTATTTTATGTTGTATAAGTTTTGTAGTACATTACTGTTAAAGTGGAAAACAAAATAACGTGATCACTTTTATATGCTTACTTTTTACATGTTTTAATGTTCACTGTACATATAAATAATATTTTGTATTGCATGTTTTATGTTCACACGTTTAATGTTTTATAATTTATATATATATAGTTTAGTCTTTCATACATTATTTATATATAATTTTTAATTAAAAGCTGGACAATATAAATACACACAAGGGGCTAAGGTGTCCGTTGCGATGTAAAGACCAACACCTAAATACATACACTTTCATACTATGACACTTATATGTTCACGTACACACCCATACACGTATAGGTGTATTTTGATACACTTATACACCTCCCATATATATATAAATATATTGCTTCTCTTATTCAAAATTCAAATTGGAAATCCAAATTCAAATTAATTTTAAATGAAATAGGATTTTATTTAAAAATAAAAGTTAGATTGGATCTAATAATCTTTAGACTTCATAGGCCCAATAAGATTCTAAATGAAAATTTTGAAATTCACCATTTAAACCGCTGCGTAGATTGGCCCAGTTCCTACAAGTTTAACAATATTAAGTACCAATACAAAGAAATTTTACGTACAAGGCTTGAAGTGTTCCAATTACTAGAAACCATTACTTGCTTCTTTTGTATCATTAAATATATTTAACGCTTCATATACCTACGGTCTTATTTTCTTCCATATCATTAATTTGTTTATTCACCGTAATCTCATTTTCTACTATATCAGCAAAACTAATTCCTTGTTCAAAATTACAAGGTTGATCTAAATTGTTAACTAAATTTGTCTTTTTGGAAAAATACTTGTTAAGAGACCCTTTTAATGATTTTGTTATCTCTTCATTTCTTTATTGTTTTACTTGTTAGAACCTCCAAATGGTTGTTTTCTTGGAAACATTATGATATCTAATATGATTCGGTAAAGTGACAATATATTCAATAATTTCCAAAATTATAGTCAAGTTTTATTTTCTTTAATTTGAAAATATGATTCTTGTGAAACAAAATTTAGATTTACAGTAAGCTAAAATCATATGATTTACTAAACACTAAAATTATAATAAAATTATATATAAAAACTATAATTTTTAGTATGATTAGCGTTTAGAAATCTTAATATTTTATAACTAAATTGATATTCTTTTCTTAATCTTCAAGTTATTAATATGAACAAAATCAATTTTGTCTCTTTTTTCTTATTTGAAATCAAGACAATCTAGGGATTAGGATTCAACACTTGAAATCAAATATTTTTACCCCTTTCCAAGATTTCAAACAGAAAAAAAAATTAATTGATGTAAAAGAGAACAATCTTGCAATTAAGGCTTCTTACCTGAAGCCCTATTACCTGAAGCCCTACTTATTGAAGTTCTCAAATTGCACCTTCCTTTTCACAAAACAACAATTTTTTTGAGTTCCCTTCTTCCTCCTCAATTTATTAGCTGCACCCTCTTTTCTACTTGAAGCCGCACGAATGAATCTTTTTTTGTGCTAATTTTTTCTATCTCGGGTGTTTTTTTGCCTTCCATGTTGAATACTGCCTCCTTTGATTTTCTACCCCATGCGATGGCCCAATGCAAGCTCTGCTTTATATAGTATCTACTAGTGCAAACCCGTGCTTCGCACACGGATGGGTGAAATAATTTGTTCAAAAATAATGACTGAAAATAGATTTTTCAAATGAATTATCAATTCAAAGCATTAAAGAAGTCATATTGGTACTTATGGTTTGAAAGTTTAAAAAGCTTGTACGTTGTTGTTTCTATTTAGTTAGTAACGTATGTCTTAATAATTGTTTTCAAAAGAGTAACACGTCATAATAAATTAGGTACTAAAAGTTAAAAATAAAATGTTCCTATTGTTTATTAAAAAATAAATACATGGCTATCTAACTGCTAAGTAAGCATATAATTATTTTGTCATTCTTGAAATAATGTTTATATTATTTGATGACTTAATTCCATGTGCAATATTTCCCATAGATAGAGTCATTTGGGTTGTGGAAATTTAGTTGTACAAACTTCAACACAAACATGAAACATAAGCGGCAGTTTGGGCTCACATATTGATGGTGAAGTTAGCATGCAATCCATTTAGCACGAGAAGTTAATATAGCTGAAGCATCTTTTGAGAGTTGAAACTTTTCGTGTGGATTGCCTTGCATAGTATAAACCCACTGCCAAAAAGCAAGTAAGGAATAATATTTTTCTCTGCAAATTATAATCAACTTTCCCCTTGGTTAAACTTCTTCAAAATTGTTTATAACCTACTTATATCTTCATTGTAGGTGATCGTCTGCTAACTCCTCAAAGACACCATTAAAATTTTGAAATTAAAGCTACATTGAGAAATACATCACACTCTACAGCTATTTACGTTTGCCTTTTGATCAAGTCTAATTTTAGGCGAGTAAAGTAGTAAAAACTCAAACAATAAGAAATAATATGGAATTAATCCAATGTTAGGTGTATGTACTACATTGTCGTTAAAAGTATTTAGAAGAAAAGCAGCTGCAAGCTGTTAAAATACATACACATATAGATATATACATACATACATAGATGTGTACATATCCTTGGTAATAAACACTCTAAACAATTGTACCTGGCTAGTATAAAAAATAAAAAATTACCTTACAACTTGGACGATTGATATATATAATAATTACCAGCCAAAAGCGTGCAATTAATTTGCAATAAAGTGAAAGTCTGTAGCAACACAAAAACCGTGTATTAAACCTATGTAGAATATAGGCAGCACAGAAAATAAGTTCTAAATCTGTAGAAAACCAATTGATTCAAGAGTTTTATAAATTCCCACAAAATAAAAACAAAGCCCGAATAAAATGGACAAAAGAGTAAGACATAAAACCCGAATAGAATGGCCAATGCAAATTCCATTTATTACAAATAGGTCGTAAGTGTAACATATTTTATGAAATTAATTGGCAATGAATCCCAAAAAACAAAGTTGGTTGAAAGTACGGATGCAAAATGTAGGACTATTCAATATCAATAAATTCAACTTCAAATGCGGGACAAAATGCAGGAGCTGAATGGACTATATTCACGTTAAAAAGCAAGTCAATGAACAGAGGGAAAACAGGTGAGAATTATCTGCCAATGGCATCAAATCCAAATGCTCCTTTCAATTCGTTGCCATCTTCTTGTTCCTGCAAATGAGTTTAGCGTAACATGTTAACAGAGGTTTGAAGTATAGGATGATGCAGGCCAAAATATGTAAACTGTTGTTTATACTAAATAGTATACCACACAGAGCTTAACAAATGTAGCAGCCTATCATGATGGAGCATTGCCCTAGTAATGACTGAGGCTTTGCTTCAGTGTAAACTGTGGCATTTGTCACAGTTAGTACTACAGCAATTGCCCCATCCAGCTTCTTCAGTACTGACTGAGGCAATCACGTCTGTTCAACTGAGGCCATTTCCATAGTACCGATTGCGGCACTATCTCAGTATCGGTAGTGGCAGTTGTATGTGTGGTCTGCATATAAAAACATTGCTGTTTGATATCATTCACAGTACACAAAAATATCATGGTTCTATTCAATGGCAGCACTGTTCATTTATATTTAATGTCTAAAATAATGCATATAATGCTGATTCTAAGTGGAGTGCTATTTTGAGGGAAAAATCCAATGGCACTTAGCATTTATACGACTCAGAGTAGATTTCTAGTAAGGTAGACGGTTTCTTAGAAGCTACGAAAATCAGACATTACAGTCTACGGATAAGTTTGTATGTAAGAGTAATCTTCTATGTAGGATTCACTGTAAATAGCACTACCAAGTCCATGAGGTGGGTTACGGTTCATATCATGAAAATAAATTATCTCAAGACTTGGTTATATAATGTCTATATACTTGAAAAATGCAATCTGGTTAAAAATGGCAACCTTGGTTAATTGATATAGATGCCCAACTGTTAGATTATGAGGTAGTTGTTGAATATGGAACATGCATGGATATACTTAATAAAGATGGGACAGCAAGGACGACAATTATTTGGTCCTGAAAGTAGCAAGCATTCAACCACTAAGCGGCGTGATTGAACTAAAAAATGGTCAAATTGTAGATAATTTTGAAACGTAAACCAAAATTGAAAATTTATGGGAACGGTATAATAATTAATCAGTTATATTAGGGGACAATAATCTTTGTCATTTTTGATTTGATAAGATAGCAAATATAATCCAACATTCATCATCTTGAGAGTGCATTGTTAAGAATGTAACAAACCAAAATCTTGTATATAACCATACTAAGCATATTTGAAAACAGATTAAGTTTACAACCATATTTAAGCACATATATGAGCCTCATCCTCCTACCCGTATTCCTTTACGTCACGTCAAGAAATGCTTGCTTTCCACTGCCAAAATGCCATCAGAAATACTTAAATTATCATACGCTTGAAAGCATGTTATTAATAAGGACTTCTTTAGTTTAAATAAAACAATTCAAGAAGGTGCATTGAACTTTTTAGTATAATCTATGAAATTTTCATTTAAATCGTTGAATAATCATTCCAAATCCTTCTCATAATTTTTAATAATCAAATAAAATTTATAAATGAGGGATTAAACTCCAAAATCAATTTAGTACTTAACAATCCAATAATTGAGTCAATATTCCATTCAAATAAATACCTTAGCATTAGATTATTTTATATTCAAATTTATATTCTAGTTAAATATTTTTATCTTCATTTTAAAGGAAAAAATTAAATATTTTAAGTCTATATATTTATAACATCATCCCAATAACTATTTTTTTATTAGTATATATATCTTATATATATATATATAAAATATTCTTATAAGATATAATCATAATGTAAAACATGAAAAATCATAAAAAAGTAAATACATGAACTTATTAAATATCACGCTACCAACAAAAAATATAGTACCTAGTTACTATATTTGTCAATAATTGATGTGTACACGAATCAAATAATGCGTCTCCACTATTCTTGATAATGTGCTAGTGGAAATCAATAAGTAAGATGACTAATACATGGAGACCAATACTTTATTTTATCTACAATTTTTGTTCTTTTTTTATTATTATCTAAGACCGAGTAAACATGAAATATATGGCCCATCACTAGATTTTAGGCAAATAAACTTAATTTCAAGTTAAAGTATTCAAACTTCAATTTTAGAAATATAATTCGATTTTAGATAATAGTATGCAGAATAAAATAAGCTATAAAATAAATTACCATATAATCTTTGAGCTAGACATTCCATTCTATTTTTGTACTTAGCACCATGATAACAGACATATATAATTTGCTTCAATGGAAAATGAGATGTTTGTTTCCAAAATATTGGATTATACTATCACTATTCTCCCATATTTTAGCATTCCTGAAAATACATGTTACTATTTTCACAAACTATTGGATAATGGTTTTCAACCATGGTCTATGGACCCAAAAAAACGTATCAATTGGTTAAAAATTAGAGGTTTGCAACCTTTAAACAATGATTATTTTATTAATTATTGCTACTTCATCCTAAATACAGAGAATGAAATGGATAAATTAAGACACCTAGAAGTTGTTAATTATTTCTTTCCATAAATCTAGTAATAATAGTAAGGGGATTTTCACTTCAAGGGCTTATTTGTATGGGTAATAAGTTTTACGGACATTACTTTTGAAAAATTAGTTTTAAGGACATTTTACGGGAAATAGATAAAAGAATTTATCATTTTCAGTTATACATAAATAATGCTAAAAGAATTTATCATTTTCATGTATAACTTAAAAAGATAAATGAATTTATCATTATCCTATAAATTGTCCTTAAAACTAATTATTCAAAAGTGCTGTCCTTAAAACTAATTACCTTGGAAATAAAAGCCCTTCAACCTAATTTCCACTAATAGTAATGAGTGATATGACCTGACATATACTGTATACAAATATTTATCAATGTTTTAAATAGTAACTGTTAAATTCAATCAAATATGTAATTTTCATCACCATTACCCACACATATAGAAATTCCTTTATTAACACTTACAGTAAATTATTGATTTCCTTATTTTGATATTTTATTTTAATCAGCTATACATAAAGAAATTATTAAGATTTAAACCTACCTAAAATAATTCCAAATTTTGTAGCAAATACACTTGAAAAATGATAATGGTATATATCTTTAATTAGCATAATAAGTTCCCAATATATGATCTATATCAAAAGAAATGTGAATTGTTATAAATACGAACAATCAGAATGTAAAATATGATTCATTTATTCTTTCCAAATTGTTTCAGCTCACATATAGATTAGGCATCATTGAAAAGAGGCATGTAAGGTTAATGTAAATCCCTTCTAAGCTTATTATGAACAAAAATAAATTTAGGTAAAATATCCAACGAATAAATAAATAAGAAGACAAAGAAAGAGAACTAAAACACTTTGGAGTTTTCTCGACTATAGTGCATCTTATATAGCTCTATTTTCTAATCGAGGTAGCAAAAATTACTCTTTGCAAACAGTACACTATCAAAATTTATTTTCATGCAAAATTTACATTTGTTATTCAAAACCATAAAATATATTTCTGTTCTTAATTGAAAATATGAAAACCAATATAGCTACTAACAAATTTGCCACCACTTTCATTTATCTTCTTCTATATTACCCAAAAAAGTGAGCAAGGTAAACTAAAAGACTCCTACTTTAACAACGGTGAGCATTATTGTATTATACTATTGAAACATATGAATTATATATATATATATATATATATATATATAGTTGGTTGAATATATGCTACTTATTTAAGTGAAAAGTGGAAAGGGAAATGAAGCGAGATACTTTTCTCATCTTTTATTCTTATTTTCCTTATTCGAAAGCATAAGTGTCCAATGAAGGCTACTCATGCCATTTTTTTTATTAACTATTGTTTTCTAAGACAAAAATTAATTTCCTTATAAAATCTACAATTAGAGCTCCTGGGTACTTAAAGGGATCATGTTGCTACCATGATTCATATCTAAAAGTTTTGTTTATATTATATCAATATCATTTTATTTTTACATATGCATAAACATGTTGAGCTGGGTGGTGCACTAAGAAGTGTTGAATATTAGCTTGGTAGTGTAAACTATTTCAAAGTTTATTGCATGCGATGATGAGAGTAAGCAAGGTGGTACTACCTAACTAATAAAGCAAGGTTGTAAAATGTAGCTTCATTAGCCCCTAAGAGAATAAAATATGAGATTAAATAAGTCTAACTGAGTTGGACAGTGATAGAGAACATGATCGTAAAACAACTGAGTTGATAACAGATGCAAAAAGAAATATTTGAAAATTACAACATTGTGGAAAGCTTTAGTTATCCAAAAAAACATGTTTGCAACTTGTACCTTATTACTGATTTCTAGTAAACTAACTTACTATGAGTCATCATAGTTTTAGATTATGCTTATTTTTTAATACGTCAAATCTATAAACACACGATAACGTGTATTACATTTTATCAAGAACTGAATTGGTTTATAAAGAATTATGAGTGTCCAAAATAGTTTAGCTGTGGAAAATATTACCTTTTGGAGTCATGATTGAGAACTGCTGTATAGCTTCTCCAAGAAGTCGTCTGCACATAAAATGTAATATTTTTTTACAAATCCAGAAATAAATAACCTTATGTTAAAGTTCTTTTGCGAAATTCATCAAGCATAAAGTTCATGGTGTAGCATGTATGTATTTCATTGACGGCAGAGCTGACTCGTAGCAATTTAAATTACTGTGAGAGAAACGTTAAAACCATATACCTCAAAATTATTCCAATGTGATGAAGTCAGATATTAAAGATTGACCTTTTATGGTGTTGGATTTATTTACGAAGGCACAAAATAGAAATATCACGAGCTTTCTGATTCATAATATAACTAAAACACAACATTATGGGGACAACTATAAATAATAATCTAAAATTTAGACAAAGCAAAACTTACATAAAAATTAATCCAAAACTCATACTCATCTTATAAAACAAATTAGTACGCAACCTAAAGCAAAATAGTGTCAATAACAGAACATAAACCAACTTTTCAACCAAAAAATATAGAAAGAATAGCAAGAAGGTGAATTGGAATCTGAAACAATGTCAAATTTAGTGATCGAAGCATAAATACTTAAGATGATAAAGTACAGTAATTACTGATTACAAAGAAATAAAATCTACCTTGTTGAAAATGCTCCCACTCTTTCGTGAAATATAAAAATGCATCAATACTGGATTGTAAGTAAACTAATTTAACGAAACATAAGCCTACGTAATACACCTATAAATTGCATATGTAAGCAGAAGAAATCAAACGGAAACAAAAGAAAATGCAGATTAAAGAAAAAGTAGAAAAAAGGAAATGTAATTGTAGACTAACCATTAAAGCGAACGCACTATAAGCTATCCGATCTGGCATGAGAAGTCGAATGGAGAGTAGTGGAACTAAGCGCCTAAACATAGTATATAAAAATCGATCAGAAGGAGGCAGAGGTGAGGAATTGGGAAGATTCTTTAACCTGATAGAAATAAATTACCACAAATTAGCAGTTTTTCTTCAGAATTTTAATTCGACGCCCTTTATGCTTTAGATCTGGTTCTAGAGCAACGGTGGATACCTGATTTGGAGGATAACGGTGGTACCAGTTTGTAGTCGATGATTGAAATGCAAGATAGTATGATTTTATCTGATATGTAATTTGGGATAGGGTTTTCATGAGGACTTTATTATTTGGGCTGGAAGAAAAGGGAGGAAGAGGAGAGTAACGATACTGAAAAATAAATTTTCAACTGGAGAAAATAGCGGAGAGGTCGGCACGAATAGAAATGAATTAGTTACGTGACGGTTGATTTCATAGTATGGATAGTGGAGACTCTTCAGTTGCCAAATTTCAAGGGGGCCTGTGTGAGCTTGAAATCTAACTCACTAATAATAATATAGTATAGATTTATTTTCATGTATGGGAAAACGAATCAATTATAATGGTCGTGGTAATAAGCTTTCAATTTCGTTGCTTATAATTTCATCATTGTCAATTATTAGTTTTTTCTTAAACTAATCAAAATACTGATTTGAAGATATTATCAATGTTTGATTATTTAAAAGATTATTTGACTAACAATAACAAAATTAACAAAATGCAAAAAATCACATCGGGTTTTACTTCCAATTCAACATTTAGTCAAATTCTTATTCATCCAAAATCACTTTCTCGTCGGACTCTTGAGTTTTAAACTCTAGCTCAAGAGTTGTTCGCAAACCCACCTTAGATGAAGTTCGCAGTGCTCAACCATACTCTTCATAATATTAGCTTTTTAAGGGCTACCAAAGACATTATTTTGACGAATAACCGCTGATCAACACCATTTTCCACAACGATCAACCACCGAACAACAGTAGTTTGGTAGTTGATGGCTGTGAAAAATGGTGTTGATCGGCGGTTGTTCACCGTGCAAAACGGCTTTACACAGTGTTTGATTACTGTGTGAAATGACTTTGGTATTAGAAAGCATATAAATTTTATCGCGTTTATTATTAAGATTTTTTTGGCACATGCGTATAAAAGCCCCAAATAGAATTATTGAAATTAAAATTTTCTATATTGGTTGATAAAAATAAGCCGAAAAATATTATTAAAAAAAATAATTTTTTTTTGTCAGAATAGGGTTTTAAACTTGTAACCTTGTTTATTTCTCAAAATTTACATTTGAAAATAGATGTTGAAATTTGTTCATGGTGGGATTCGAACTCCTAACCTCTTATTTGCATGTAAGAGTATTTTTGGAATTTCACGGTTGGACAAATAGATCGGACTTCTATTCTTATTAATAAGAATTTTTTCTATAGTACTAGGATGAGGATTAGCAACACACAACATTTAACCATTTTTCCTCTAAATCTTACCCAAATCAATAATTGTTGGATCAAAACAATTCCAAGATCACATTATGAATAAGAAAAACTACAGAATCAAAATCATGACTTGATCAAAAAATTCTAACTTTGATTTGATTTGAGTGTAAAAATCATGCCAGTGTATATTTTATGGACATTTAGAATATGACGTATTTTGGACGTGTGCAGTTGTGACTTAGTATAGATCTAAAAAAAGCAATCGTCTCTTCTCATGATCAGTCAATATTTCTCCGTCCTCCCCCTCGTTCCATTATTCTTTTCTTTCCTTCCTCCCATCACCCAGACCACATTCCATATTCACCATTACAATTATTCCCTCTTATTTCATCAACAAATCAAACCTTATTCGTTATAGGTCATAATTCGTCTCTTAACGCTAGATCTGATCCCGCAATCATGATCCTATATGCTTGCGTAGCATCAAACGGTAAAATCCTGGCAGAATACGATTCAGGCGAAAATCTCTCATCTCAAGCTTTGCAATGCGTCCTCGCCGCGCCAAAATACCATCGATTCTACACCCACACAGCACAAGAGCGCACCTACGCTTTCCTATTCGATCAAGGCATCAAATGCAAAAAGCCCCTTCTGTTTTTCGCAATATCCAACGAGTCCTCCAGTGAGAAGACCGTTTCATTTCTCGAACGCCTTTCTAGCTCTTACAAATCTGAAAATGGCAGGCAAGATTTTTCGAAATTGGTTGTATGTTTGACGGGGGGTGAGAAGTCTAACTTGCCATTGCTGCCCGCTGCTATGGTGAAAAGGGAACTGAGATTAAGGAAAGGAGATAATGAGATTGATGAGGATGGATGTGGAGATCATGAATTGGAGATAATAGAATGTGACCACAGTCATGGAAATGTGCTTTCGGTGGATGGGAAGGCGTCAAGGGAGAAGAAATGGAGGCGACAGGTTAAGGTTGCTGTAATTCTTGATTTGTTTATTTGCAGTGCGTTGTTTGTTATTTGGTTAACGGTTTGTAAAGGATTTGAATGTGTTAGAAGATTATGAATTTGGTTCAGACTGAATTTTATTATTGATTTGATTCGGTTGATTTGGTTGAAGTGGATGAACGAAGGGATTATTGATCTTCTGTAGTGTTTTGATTCAGATTTTCATCTTTCACTGCTTTAATATTCGTTCAATTGCTGTAGATGCAAAATAATCAGGATAACAGCTAGTTCTTCAGTAGATTCGATACATTGTATAAAGTTGTCAAAATAACTTCATTAGATAGGAAGGCACTTACATGTAGTTATTCAGGAGTTAATCTCAGTGCATGCATGCATGAGATTCTAAGTGGATGTGAGTCCCTAGTAGCATTTTAATTTTACAGACGGTACCCATAAAATTTGACCTTCTAATATTCAGATCTAGATTGTCAATAACAATACTCTTAAAAAAAATGTTACTGCTTCGTTATTACCATTAAAACTAGTGCGAACTCGTGCTTCGCACACGGACCGTAGCTCTATTTATTTTTGTAATTGTTGTTGAACCTTCGTGTTATTGTATGATTATCAACAATTAAATCGACTATTTCTCATTTCTTGACATATGCTTAAGATATTGTCCAAAAGATGATTTTGTTTAACAATTGTTTTGGTAGAAATGTCAAATTATGTTCTAATCAATGCAATAAAATAAATATATCAATTTTTTATGCTCATGAAAGTGACGTGAAGGCAGATATAACCATGCATGTTATTTACAAAGATCCTTCAAATAAATCAAGTAAATAAACCAATGAATCAAGTTACAGTATTAAGACACAAATGAAGAAAATTATTATTTACGGTACTATTTTTTAATCCAATGTAAAATATTTTGTTTATAAAATTCTATTTTAGTCGTGTGGATATAAATATCTAATTTCATCATCTACCTCTAAAAAAGGTTAATATTAGGTTGATGATTGCTAACTAAAATGGAATGAAAGATGCAAAAACTTGAATCACAGACAACAATGTAATGCATTACACTATAATATATTACACATAATGAGCAACATTTCTAGACAACTGAGCTTCATTCTTCATTACAAAATCATATAATTGAAGTACATATCATTGTAAACCAATATCTATCCATATAGTAATTAATACGTTATTAATCTAATGAAGCCCATATAGTCTAATGTGTTAACTACAACTTTTCAATATGTAAGATATATGTCATTGTTAAATATAAATTCATAAAAATAGACACAATACTCTATGTAGATATGTTTATATTTTTCTGAACATATACTAATTGATGTCAGTAAGTTTCAATTCCAAGGTCTATGAAGCAAACAATCAAAATACTAATCACCATCCATTACCGCTATTATTTAATAAAATCGTTGTTCTATTAGCACATCACAATAAGTTTAACCCCTCCTTTGTAATAAAATAAAGGGTTCAAAGTAAAAGAAGGGAAAGTAAGTTTTAATGTTGTATGAGATTACTTATACCAGAAGTTGTATGTTTGGGAAATAGAACACCGAGAGAAGTAAATACAACTTTTGACATGAGTGTCACTATTGGCATTCAATACGGTTATTAGCCTTGTCATATGGTACATTGCATTCGATACAATCAAATCATTAGCTTAACCTCATAAATTAATATGATTCAGTAATATCATTTTAGAGCATGTACCAAAAACTTATAAACTAATTTTTGAGGCAACACCATCTTCTATCTAATGATGTCTGTAGTATGCCTATATACTGCTAAGGATAAACTTTGTCAATACTAAAACATCTGTGACTTCTTCAATCTGATGATGTCAAAATTAAGAACAATGTTTTCAAACCCATTTTTTAATCAGTCTGCTCAACCTACCTGTAACACTGAAGAAGTTTTATGATCAAACAAAAGTTTATTGCAACCTGATACAACATTCACTAATTGAAACGTAATCGTTTGAAAAAATGGTTGAAGATTAGTATTAATAAAATCAAATTTTATTATACTAAGCTCATAAACCATGGGAAAAGTTTCAAAGCCTCCATCCAAACTTTTTGTGGGTTCAACTTTTGCTATGCAAAAAAGTAAAATTAGATTGCTCACTTTCTAAAGAATAGTTTGTCCATTTGCATAAGAAGGTAGTGATATGGTCTCACGAAATATTTAGTTGCGGTACTTCACACTAATATATTAATATACAAACTTATTTCTCCTCGTATGTTGGTAAATGTTAAACCTTTGAATTCAAGAGTTTGGATAAAGTACAAAAAGTAAAATCAATTTGCTAAGAGTCCTTTTTTTTTTTTTTGAGATCATGGGGAATCTTAAGATCATGGTATTCATTGATACTCACTTAAGTAAACCCCACGCCGTGTGTCTACCCCGCTTTTATTTAGTCGTCGCACACGGATGCTTAACGTTGAAACTCCCACTGATGGTTTGGCGCTGGGATTCGAACCTGCCCGGACACAGTCCTTTGGTTCCCATCTCCCAGCTCCCAAACCAACCGAGCTACGAACGGCGGGTAATTTGCTAAGAGTCCTTAAACGTTAATTTCAACTAATCTAAGTTTATAATTGTAACTAAAGAAAAAGGTATATTTAACAATAAAGAGAACCAAAAGAATTATATTATCACCTACAATTATATAAATTTAGAGATTAATGATCTAGTTTCCTAGAATCGGTGTAAATGGAGTTGTAAGAAGTTTAACCAACAACCACATTGTAAAAGGTATTATTTATATACCTCTATGTAATTAAAGGGTTCCAATTTCTTTATTCTATGTTGAATACACCATTCCGTTCATAATTTGTTAATTGATTTGCAACCAGTTATATGTTATTGAATCATATGCAATTCAATAATTTCCTAATTCCAAAATTTTAACCACTGCCAAAAAATATAAAAATGAATGGGATGCATCGCATGCGTACTAAAATATCAGTATAAATAAAACATGCCATATAAATGGAGATTTCATATGCAAATTTAGTTTGTAAAATACAATGAATATCAATTTATTTTATATTGAAGACTAATATACAATTTCTGAAAATAATATAATCTTAATTTCAAGTCCTAAGTTGCCATGTCGTTAGTCTCAAGAATCTAATATAACTACGAATTTAATATTAAATGAATTATAAGTTTATGTATTGTAAATGTCATATCCCAATAAAGTTAAAAATACTAGAAGGTCATAGACTAAATAAAACCTTAATCCCAAATAAAATGAGTATAAAAAGTCTGATTCATTCATATTTGCATGACAATATTCGATGGTGCATATCCAATAGATATTGTACCTGCTCCATTTATGCTTGCCTCGGACGATAACACACATTCGTGATATTCATTACTCCAATCACCCCTACATATAAATCAGAGCAAACATGTTTTCAACCATTCAAGTTATAGTAGTTTAAGATACACCATCATTTGATGTCATATATGATCAATGCTTAAGGACATGTTAAATATAAGTATAATGCATGAAAATTGGCAAAAGAAATCTATTTCTACAAATTAACTACCTTACATTCATTGTCCACTTCCACATCATTATTAGTTTTGAATGCTATGACAATGAATTAAGTTGCATATATCTTTGTAGGAATTTATTTATTGTTATTTCTATACTTTTTAGTGGAGAATTTGAAAATTGAAATCTCTCGTGAAATAAGAATATTTAAAAAAACGATAAAAAAAACTATAGAGAATGTGATTATTGGATTATGACTTCATTTACAACAGTAAAATAATAGAAATCAAAGCAATTAGTTTATACATGATATTATGATTTAATCCGGTCTGATCAAATTTTATATCAAGACAGTTAGATGACATGAGGACATCAAAGTAATCAAAAAATCAAAAATCAAAAATATAAATTTTGCATTAAAATAGTAAAAGAATTAATTTCATTATTTTTTAGTAAATCATGATAGTGCACAAATTTATCATTAAAGTTGATGTAACGATTTATTAGGTCTTTGAGTTTGTAAATTGATGAAACAAATATAGTATTAACTTTATACCGATATGATAATGAAATATTCATATGGTTAGCTATTAATTTAAATAATCAATTAAAATAATTATAGCTAGTGGAATATAATGTTGGTCACCTTTACACTATTATGGAGTAATTAAATTTAGTTTAAATTTAGGAAAAAGTGATGCATAGATTTACGATTCTTCACTCCACAAATTAATAAAAATTTATGCAGTGTTAATAGTTAATGTCACTATAATTATTGATTTCGTATATGGTTAGCTTTCAATAACATAATCATTGAAAAAATTATTGTTAGTTGAATATGATGGTGGTCTATGTTATATGAGTATGAAATAATAATATTTCACATTATTATAGCCATATTTCTATAAAGATGCAGTTTCCATAACAGTGCTTCTATGTAATTATAATTGTTATACAATTTCATAGTAGGCCATTTATTGAAAAACATCTTGTAATAATATTTATTGAAAGAACCAACATATTTTTAATAGTTTATAGCAAATCTAACATACTAACACATATTTAACATATATAAATTATTGAAAAAAGAAGAAATAATTCATAATAATTATCAATAAATCTCCAAGTCTTTCTTAACAATACGTCTAGATGTTAATACCACTGGTTTTATCGCATCAGGAGCAACCAAAACATAATTGCAACTTTAAGTTGTGCTAATAACCTTTAGAAAATTATATTGTTTAGTAATCTTTAAAATAGGTTTAGAAAAAATGAAATGGGCATTTAATGAATGCACTGATGATTGCAAGTGAATAGCAGAGAAGTAAATTGAACACAAATGATCCGATAGCTATGTCCATTACAAATAGTATTCCATTGTGTATTCAATGTAATAATACATTTGTCAATAGCTAATACTAAAACAGACGGAATCATTTAGTGACAATGTTCGTTTATGTTATTTAACAAATAATGTTTCACTGTGTTACTTAATGAAATAACATTTATTATCAGTTTCTTGAACACCAAATATCTTTTTATGAAAAAAATAACAATGAACTCAACTAATAATAGGCGAACCCGGTATCTCTATATAAACTATAACCAAACTAAATAGTAGCTTGAAAGTGAAACTAATGCAAATATAGTAATATTTAATTATATTTGTTGAAGCATGTTTTAGGAGGAGTGTTATTCATGGTTATTTTATTTACATTACTGTATGGCGTAGTTAAAATGTTAAAACTTGAGAGTCTTATACCAAGATAAAGCACCGGTTATTTTAGAACATGTCTATTTTGCATTTTTCTAGCTGTATATACATGACTGGACTCCTGCTCATTACTATGGGAACTGTTCTAGAATTCCTTCCTATTACACAAATCTTCTAATGGTAAACATGAGAGTTTACAACAAAATGGAGATGAGAATGACAATCAAGTGCTTCTACAAAAATGGCTTTGGTTTTAATTTATCATGTATTATGTCCCATTTTTCTTTTCTTTTTCTCGTGCAATACAATAGCTTGTTGATTGAATTTAATAAAGTAATGCTTAAATTTTAACATCGTAAAAAAATCTATATGAACAAACATTTCTAATCAGCTAAATTACATTATATGATATATAAAGGGCTCATGAAACTAAACATCAAAATATAACCTAAGATAAATTATAAACGTGGTATTTACGTATAAAACTGTACCTTATCATTAACTTGTTATCCCTTCTATGCATATACAAATTTACAAAATGACCTGAAACAAATCATCATCGTTATATTTTAAATCAAAAGAGTTTTGCATCATTCCTATGACTCTTTAAAACAGTGGAAAAAATTATAAACCAAAGCCAACAGAAATAAAGAAGACTGTTATATTCAACCAAAAAAGTTGTAAATAAAAACAGAAAACCAAGAAAAAAATTGGTAGTAGTAAGGGAAAATGGATCAACCTGATAGTAGTAAGTATATACACCAGAAAGCATGCAAATACCGAAGAATCACAATCGAAAGCTCAGGAATCAGATGAGACCTAGCTTCTTCTGATTCTCGGGATGACGAAGTAAAGCATCATGTGGTGTGAACCAGGGAAACAGTTAAGAAGAAACCCGCTCCTTTGGAGCCTGGTAAGGTAACATACGTCTCGCTGCAACCACCCACCCTCTTAGGAGACGGAGATGAGAAAATAGGATAGGCAGTGAAAACAGAATCTGAGGCATTAGCCTGCGGAACAATTACGTTAAATTCCAAAGCTGCAAGATTAATACCGAAATTCGACATACAAAAATATAATTATTTTATGAGAAAATAAAACAACGCTGAAGAAACCTACTTAATTTTCCATCCCAGTTCGGCTAAAAAGAGAAACATCCTTATATGAATATATGGTTACTAAGGTAGTTGATACTTTAAAAATCACAAAGCTTGATTAATCAAATTTCTTCTTATTATCTATATAGAGTATAAATTATAGCGAATATGTAAATCTCTAACAATTACGTATCAGCAGTAAACATGGATTACTTCTTCTCATTCTCCTACCGATACACTTGAGTTGAACCAAGCTTTCGAGTGATGTCTAATAGTACATTTATAAAAACAGAGTGAAATATCATTACATTGTCATATATTGTGCATCATTTTATTATCGTCCAACTAACATAGAGAGCGTAAATAAATACAGTGCTGTTAAAACATCCCAAGTACAATATTGGTAGTGTGCACTCTTTTTTTGTAAATGCATTCGTTGGATTATAACAGTTAAAATTTTTATAAATGATAATTTTGAATAAAACAAAAAACCAATATTATAGAAATTGCTAATGGACAGTACTTCTATTTATAAAAATATGACTGATGATAGAGTGCAAGGAAGAATGCATGGAAATTTATGGTAACATGCTGGAAAACTATGTCATATCCATCAAATTTAAATCAATTTTAATATGATCATCTATTAAACATAAGGTAAAAATTAGTTTTAAAATGTCAGATGCTGAAATAAAATTAATTGATAATATTCTTAGTCATAATTATACACTAAAATAAAATGCAATATAAAATAAGTTGTCTTTAATAGTTTTAATAATGCATGGCTTAATAAAAGAAATCTTTAACTTTGACATGTAACTATGACTTCAAAGTACATCAATAAAATTTCTAATTATGGGAAAATTGTTACTGCTTTCCTTCAATGTTTCTTATAGTTGTTTATTTCACTACACAACTCTCTATATTCATTTTAATTTCAAATTTATAAGCTCATAGTTGTAAAGATCTTATTGTTATTCGAATGTTATTTAAATAGGAAGTTAGCAATGAACGATTCCATTTTGTACTATAAAAAAGCCTATTTTTACTTCAACTACCCTTGCACCCGCCTTACTTGATATGGCAACAGTCACAAAACAAGTGCCTAAAAAGGTTATTTATGTGGGTATAAATAAATACATATTAATTTTGAATAACTAAAGCTATCTTAAAATGGTATAGACAATAACTTGAAGGTAAATAGTGCTACTCGAAACAAAATTATAGTACATTCTTTTGAACGCCTCATATTATAATGACATATAGTTATAATGCGCATCCATAATATCACTTGGTGGCACTTATTCAAATAATTTTGTTCATTTAGACGTTTAACGTAATCTAACCAAACAAAATTGCTATATTTTTATTGTTAAATCAGCAAATCACAAAATAATGCACTCAGAAACACCTGATGTCTTACAAATTCTTTTTTCTTAAGCAAATGTAAATCTTTATGTTGATTCTTATAATACTTAGATTAGTTATAACTTCAGAACTTCCACAATTGTTATTCAACATACTTATATGAAGATAGCTACTTTTTTCTTTATTCGTTACACAGAGTTATCTCTTATGATCACAGTAGGAAGACATTAAAATAAACCTTACTTGCTATGTAGCGATTGAGCTCAAAATGCAATTCGTTATAGGTTTTCCATTTTTGTTTAAATTATAATTGAAAATAAATTCAAAGCACATGTCCCAAATCATTCGCTTTGTCTTCCAATTAATCGTGGGAATAAAATATTAATAATCTATATAGTTACTTGTAGAAAAAAACAATGAAGTAACCTTAATTAGAGCAACCTCAAATTATCTAACAGATCTGACTGTTCCAGCCAAATCTCAAATCATCGTGCTCTAATATAAACCAATCCAAATTATCATCAAATACTAAACATGAATAACATAATAATTAAAAGAATAGTAAGGAAGGATAACGATACCTGAAATATAGACGAAGAAAACCGATGAAGCAACTACGTTTGTTCCGAAGATTAAGAAGGTAAAGTAAACAATGAAGACATAAGCAAATCGAACAAATCAAGGAGTTAAATCATATTTGAAAATCGAAAACAATATATCTAAAGAATTGAAAATTACCTGAATAATTAGGGGATTGGAGGAGAAATACACAAACAAGAAAATTAAGGTGAAAGTTTTCATACTGACAAAGAAGAAGAGAAGCAATCGTTGATTTCCACATCGATCGATATTCATCTTCATTATTTTGTGAGTTAGGGTTTTATGGAATGGGTAGGAAGCAATTTACATTTTGTTAATTAAACGTGAGTCGGTTTGAGCACAAATAAAAAGAATAAACAAAATTAATGTGATAACCCGGAATTTTTGGGCAATAATTTGATAATCTTCTTTTGTAACTATTTAATATGATCTAAAATTTATTCTTTTTCAAAACTAATAAAATGTGTAATTGTTTGTGTAAATATCTATAAGTAGCTTGTAAATAAAAATTTGAATTTGAAATTCAAATGTAATTATCTTGAAAATAAATTGGATTCAAAACTCTATATTTTAAAGCTAGTATATATATATAACTATTTATTTGTGTATAATTGGATTTTTTTTATCATTTTCTTTAAGATATAAAAAAACAAATAACAAGGTAAGTTTAAATATAAGACACATAAAACATATATAAATATAAAACGAAATTGAAAATATTATATAAATATATATAAAAACATTTAGTTCATAATAATTACAAATGTAAACTAATTGTTACATGCAATTACAAGTGTAAGCTAATTGAACAAGTGTCATTTTTTTTAAAAAATAAATTAAGCAAAGTTATATAAACATCTCTCTATCCCTCTCTTTCATTTTTCTCTTTTTATCTTCAATTTCAAAACCAAAGAGAAACCAAAGCCTGTAATAAACCAGTAAACAGAAATCAAAGAAAAACAGCAAACAACCTCTTTCAAATTTTCAAACCTGAAGCTAAGATTCAAAGTTAAACAAGCAGCAATTCAAGATAATCAAAATGCAAGAACAAGTTTCTAGATTTCAAACTACAAAGCTTCTCTGTTCATTTTAACAATGAGTAAACTAAGCTTTAAATCTATTTAAAATCTTGTTGCATGTAGTAATCACTTGGAACAAAGTATGATAAATGTTTGCATGTTGTTTAATATGAATTGTATGTGTGTGTGTGTATATATATATATATGACTATATGGATGTGCATATCTGTAATACAAAGTAAATACTATGTTTAGTTTTACAGGTTCCAAAATTTTGATCAAAAATCAATATCCTTTTTCCTGAATCTTTTTAGACTTAGATGTATAAACAAAACTTGTTTGTAATAACAAGATGTTTGATCTAAAATTATTTCCAGGTAAGATTTAAAGCTATTTTTAACAAAAAGAAAGAAGAACAGTGAAATTTAAACATATCAAATTTTCGATTTAAATGAATTCTGGTTTCTTGTATATAATCAATTTCGTTTTCGAAAATTAGGATTTTTAAGAATGAAATCATGAATTTTAAGTTTGTAAATCGTGAGATATTGCATGATGATCGGAATGTGGGTTTTGAGCATTTTTTGGTGATCGGTGAAGCTTGGGTGGTCGGGGTCACTGCTGGAGCAGGCTAGGAGCTCGGGGGTTCTGGCAAAAATGGTCGTAGGATTTTACGACCACCGTAGTGGCGGCAGATCGTCGATGTAGGGTTTTAAGTGCTGATGGGTAGGTCTGGGTTCACGAGAAGTTTGCGTCGTCACTGGAGCATAGGAGTTCACCGGTCGTGGGGGGAACAGAGCGTGGGTTCATGGCGAAGCTATGGGCGGAGTTTCATGACTTCTGGTGGTCGGAGGCATTAGGACAAGGCGGTTCCTGGTCGATGGATTTCGTTCAAGTGGGTTCAATCGAACTCGTTTTTGTTTTCATGATCGATTGGGAAATCTGGGTGGTCAGATGGCTAGGGAGGTCGTAGGCGACTCGTCAGCGGTGGCAATGGTGGTCGGAGCATCGTCGTTGATCGGTGCATGTGCACGCGATGATTCTATGCACTAGGGTTAAGTTTGGGGACGAAGGAATTTTTCCTCGGGTTGGTCTCGAGGAAAAGAATGGGTTGTCTCGGAGTGGTCTCGAGTGTGTTCGCGTGAGTGAGTTTACCTTAACAGTTTTTAAATTTAAACAAGTTTTAAAAAGAAGAGGAGGAAGCTCGGGAAAAGGGTGAGAAAACTCGGGTTTTGGTTCGAGTAACCATAAGATTTTCTCGGTAAAATGATTATGTTTCAAATATTAAAGATAACATAATTAAGTTTTTAATAATTCCCTTAATCATTCCTTTAAATAAAAAGTGTTTATTTAAATGTTTGATTAATTAAGATGTATAATTTATTTTAACTTAGTAAGTTAATTCTTAAAGTTTATTTAAAACTTAATTAAAGATGTAATTAAATTAAGAAGATTAAATGTGTTTAATCATTAATTAAACTTAAGGGTTTAAATTAAGATATAGATTAATGATAATTATTTCTATGATTTATTAAATAAGATCTTATTGATGATTAAGAAATAAATAAGGATAAATGGTTTAACTTAAAATTAATGAAGATCTTGAGTAAGTAAGGATTAATTAAATTAGTAATTAAGGATTTATTAATTTGTAATTAGGGATTAATTAATTAGTAATTAAAAGATAATTACTTAATGGAAGAAATTAAAAGATTGATCACTTAAAGTAAGTAATTAAAGAGAAATTAATTAATTAAGATTAAGAATTTATTAATTAATAATTAAGGGTTATAATTAATTAATTAGAGATTAATTAATTGGTAATTAGGGATTAATTAATGTAAGTAATTAGAGATTAACTACTTAAATGATAATTACTTAATGTAAGTAATTAAAGGATAAATTTGATAAGGGTTAATTAATTTGATTAGCAATTAAAGGTTAAATTAATTAATAATTAAAGGTTAATTAATTTGAGGAAAATTAACCAATGGGATAATTTCTTCATGAAAGTAATTATGGATGATTTATTAATTGGTTTGTAATTAATTAATGTTAAGTATGCAGGATTTAAAGGTAATTAAAGTAATTAATTTAATTCATTGGTGGTTAATTAAATTAATTAGAGATGGTGTGGTTGATTAATCTTGCTTATGGATGATTGAATGATATTGAATGCCTTCGATTATGTGATATCTCTGATATGTGATATGTGCTGCTTTGTGATATGAGATGAATTGTTGTATATATATTGTATTGTTTAAACTTAAACTTTTGGTTAATGAATAATATTGGATTCGAAGAGACCGGGGTCGGGTATCAGTAAATACCCGAAACCACTTTGATTTGAAATCTACAATAATTCTTTATAGATTTGATATGTGTAATCAATAGGCTGGAATGGAATAATGTAAGTAACTGGACCATTGAAACTATATAGTGGTAATTAGGGATTGATTTGTGAAATGAGTGGTTTATCTTAACAAGTTAAGAACTCGTAGGAAAGGTACAAGTTACCCGGGTTTGCAACTATGTTTTATAGCTTGGTATTTCAAATTTGTATGGGTTTACTCACGCTGGTTTCCAGCCTGACCCGGGTGTTACTTTGTTGTAATGCTCGGGTCAGACCGAGTATTACAGATTTCCAGGTTAGGACGTTCTGGAGTTCAAGAGACGAGTTGGATGGCAGGAACGTATGGAGTATTCCGCTGTGTATATTATTGTTTGTAATTCTGGGATAGGTTGTTATACTGTCCAGTTTATATGTGATTGGTTGTAACTCTGATGTAAATAAATGTAAATTGACAGATACAGTATTCTTTTATATAACTGTTATTATTTGATATTATATTTTGATCCGCTGCGAATGTGAGAATCTGTGTTTTGTTTCAGTTTCTTCTTCTACCTCTTTCTTCTTTTCCCTAACTATCTGGAATTTTTGGGATCGAAAATTTTGGGTCGTTACATTTGGTATCAGAGCTAAAGTTAAGCGAGAACCTTGACTCTGGTGGGTTTACTCATTAGAGATAGGGCCAGTAGTACCCTAGAATGAGTTGAGTGTATATATATGAGGGCGTACTTAAGGGGGTTGTGAGCTCTTGAAATCTAACTCAGTAATAATAGTATAGTATAGGTATGTAAGGTTTGCATTTTCCTCTTACTTTTATTTCCATTAATTAAACTATATAAGGTTTGCATATTCCTTGAGTATAATATTTTCTTTTTTCTCATTTTTATATCTTTTAAGTATAATGTATGTAACTACATCTTGTTATGAGAGAGGTTATTGTATGGTTTGTGTATTGATTATATTGTTTATAGTGGGCTAGTACGGTTTAATGTATTCGGGCCGAATCATGTACCCTTGTGTTCAGCCCAATGTCAAACCCACTCTATTTAAATGTATTTCCCTCTCGAGATTACCCTAATCAATTTATAATAAAAATAATACAATTGAGATTAAATGGCGTCTGATATATTTTCTTCTCTATAATCTCTGCGTCCTCTAATTACATGGTATCAGAGCATCCGATCAACAATCTCGGCAATCGAAGACTCTCAATTAGATCGTGAAGCATGGCGGAACAGAAAGGGGTTGATGTGATGTCGATGATGCCCAAAATCACGGATAGAAAATTAAATGGCAACAACTATTATGACTGGAGTAAGACTATTCGGTTGTACATCAGAAGCGTGGATAAAGCTGATCATCTTAGGGATGAGCCACCAACACCAGATACAAAAGATAAGGATGAACAAAACTGGCTTCGAGAAGATGCCAGGTTATTTTTGCAAATTCGTAATTCGGTTGAAAGTGAAGTGATCGGTTTGATTAACCATTGTGAGACTGTGAAGGAATTGATGGAGTACTTAGAGTTTCTGTATTCAGGAAAGGGGAATTTGACTCGTATGTATGATGTGTGTCAGGATTTTTATCGAGCAGAGAAGAAGGAGTTGAGTCTGATGAACTATTTCATGAAATTCAAGCAAACATATGAAGAATTTAATATGTTATTACCAATGAGCACCGATATAAAAACTCAACAAAAGCAAAGAGAACAAATGGCGATAATGAGTTTTTTGGCGGGATTGACACATGAATATGATGGTGTAAAATCACAGATCCTTGCCAATCCTGACATAACTAGCTTACAAGAAGTGTATAGTCGTTTAATGAGAGCTGAAGGATCAAATAATTCAAGTGCTAATCCTAATGCAACCAGTGGAGCATTTGTTGGCAATAAAGGGAATTTTCAGCCAAGGAACCAATCTGAGTTGGTGAATGCAAGCTTAAATCAACAGGCTCAATCATGGAGAGCATCAAGACCACCAAACAATTTTGTAAACAATCAGGGATGGAGACCATCACCAAGACAAGCAGGTAGAAACCAGAGACCGTTTTGGAGACCACCACTGAATCAAAACAAGTTCTGCAATTATTGTAAACGCAACGGCCATGTAATCTCTGAGTGTCGAAATCTTCAATGGAACCAAAGAAATTCTGATGTATCCACTGTTAAAACAGTTTTGATGACTGCAGAGGAATTCGAGAAGTATACCAAGTTTCAAAATACAGGGCAAAACAGCTCATCCAGTGCTAATCAAGAGGCAACAATTGCTACATCTGCTGCAAATACAAATACTGGTACATCTTCATCAAAATGGATCATAGATTCTGGTGCCTCAAATCACATGGCAGGTAATAAATCCTTGTTTACAAATTTGAAAGCTAGTAGTGAACATCATACTGTTATTGTTGCTAACGGGTCACAAGCTAGAGTCATGGGTACTGGTGAAGTTAGTCCACAGTCATCACTACACTTGGAGTCTGTTTTGTACCTACCATCACTTGCCTTCAATCTCATGTCAGTCAGTCAAATCACACAAAAGCTGAATTGTAGTGTTACTTTCTTCCCTCATCATTGTGTGATTCAGGATCTTGTGACGAGGCAGAATATTGGTAGTGGAAGGGAAGTTAATGGACTGTATATACTGGATATATCGTCTAGACAAGTAGCATGTGTATCAATGAATCCAGCTTTCAAGTCACACTGTCAACTAGGCCACCCATCTCTTACATTGTTCAAGCAATTATGTCCTCAATTCAAGAATCTATCTACACTCAACTGTGAAGCTTGTCAATATGCCAAACATCATAGGAGCAGTTCTTTACCAAGAATAAATAAGCGTGTAAGTGAACCATTTGCTTTAATACATTCAGATATTTGGGGACCCTCTTCTATTGTATCAAAATCTGGTTACAAGTATTTTGTTACATTTGTTGATGATCATACTCGACTGACATGGTTATTCTTTATGAGATCTCGTGACGAGCTATTTTCTATTTTTTGTAACTTCAACAATGAAATTAAAACACAGTTTAATACATGCATTAAAACTTTGCGTAGTGATAATGCGAGGGAATATGTGTCTACTGTTTTTAATGATTATCTAGCACAAAATGGAATTATACATGAGACATCATGTGCATATACTCCATCACAAAACGGAGTTGCAGAAAGAAAAAATCGTCATTTGTTAGAGACAGCTAGGGCTTTGCTATTCCAAATGAATGTGCCGAAGTCATTCTGGGCTGATGCAGTAGCTACTGCATGTTTTCTCATCAACAGGATGCCATCCACTGTGCTAAACAATGAAATTCCATATCATGCTTTAAGGCCAGATAATACATTGTTTCCTATAAAACCAAAAGTGTTTGGGTGTGTTTGTTTTGTGAGAGATGTTAACCCACAAATGAGCAAACTTGATCACAAGGCAATAAAATGTATATTTGTTGGATACTCGAGAGTTCAGAAAGGCTATAGATGTTATTCCCCTAGTCTACAAAAGTATATTGTGTCGATTGATGTCACGTTCATGGAAGACACTCCTTACTATCAATCTGGTGTAACACAAGTGCAGGAAGAAGACGAAGAATTTTTGATATACTCTACTATACCCACCGAACAGTCAAATGAAGAAAACTTGGGAATTATGAATACTGAGGAGCAAATTGTACATGCAGAGAATCAACATGAAAGTGATGATGATTTAAACTTACCCATTGCATTGAGGAAAGGGAAGAGATTGTGTACGTATCCTATAACATCAGTTGTAACATATGATAAACTGTCACATGCTTCATATGCATTCATTTCAGCGTTAGATTCAATTGCCATACCAAAAACAGTGGGAGAAGCAATAAACTCACAAGACTGGAGAGGTGCAATGATAGAAGAAATGGAGGCTTTAGAGCAAAATAAAACATGGGATCTAGTCGAATTACCACCTACAAAGAAACCTATAGGATGTAAGTGGATCTTTTCTCTAAAAATGAATGCAGATGGAAGCATAGCTCGATATAAGGCTCGTTTAGTCGCCAAAGGGTATGCTCAGACATATGGAATTGATTATTCAGAGACTTTCTCACCTGTTGCCAAGATGTCATCCATCAGATTGTTTATATCCTTAGCAGCAAGGTATGATTGGAAGCTTCATCAGTTAGACATAAAAAATGCATTTTTACATGGTGATTTAAATGAAGAAGTTTACATGGAGCAACCTCCGGGGTTTGTTGCTCAGGGGGAGAAAAACTTAGTATGTAAGTTAAGAAAATCATTGTATGGACTTAAGCAAAGTCCAAGAGCTTGGTTCGGCAAATTCAGCATGGCATTAGAAAAGTTTGGTGTAGTAAGGAGCAAGATTGATCATTCTGTATTTTATAAGAGGACTGGAGAGCTAATCATTTTAGTGGTGGTGTACGTGGATGATATAGTCATCACTGGGAGTGATGAAGGTGGCATTCGAAAGTTGAAGGAGTTCATAAGGTCTGAATTCCAAACTAAAGACATGGGAGAGTTGAAATATTTTTTAGGTATTGAGATTTCACGAAACAAAAATGGCATATACTTGTCTCAGCGGAAGTACACTTTGGATCTACTTAATGCTACTGGAAAGCTTGCTGCAAAGCCTTGTAGTGCACCAATGACTCCAAATCAGAGTTTATGCAAGGAAGGTGAATATTTGCAGAATCCTGACAGGTTTAGGCGACTGGTAGGGAAGCTGAATTATCTATGTGTGACAAGACCAGACATTGCTTACCCAGTTAGTGTGATAAGTCAGTTTATGTCTAACCCTACTACCCAACACTGGGACGCATTGAATCGGATATTATGTTATCTGAAGGGTTCGGTGGGGAAAGGACTTATGTTTGTGAATAATGACCATCTGGATATTGAGTGTTTTAGTGATGCTGACTGGGCTGGATCACGAGAAGATAGGCGCTCAACATCTGGTTTTTGTGTATTTGTAGGAGGAAATCTTGTGTCATGGAAAAGCAAGAAGCAACCAGTGGTTTCCCGTTCAAGTGCTGAATCAGAGTATCGTGCGATGGCCAACACTGTATGTGAAGTTATGTGGATTACTAATTTAATGAAAGAAGTTGGTATGTATGCAAACAAATCAGTTAAATTATATTGTGATAATCAAGCTGCGATATATATAGCATCAAATCCTGTATTTCATGAGCGAACTAAACACATAGAGGTGGATTGTCATTTTATTAGAGATAAAATTCAAGAAGGTATGGTTGAGACACGGTTTGTACGAACAGGAGAACAAGTTGCAGATATGTTTACAAAGGCACTGAATGGAGCTAGGATAAATGATTTATGCTACAAGTTGGGAATGAAAAATATCTATTCTCCAACTTGAGGGGGAGTGTTATGAGAGAGGTTATTGTATGGTTTGTGTATTGATTATATTGTTTATAGTGGGCTAGTACGGTTTAATGTATTCGGGCCGAATCATGTACCCTTGTGTTCAGCCCAATGTCAAACCCACTCTATTTAAATGTATTTCCCTCTCGAGATTACCCTAATCAATTTATAATAAAAATAATACAATTGAGATTAAATGGCGTCTGATATATTTTCTTCTCTATAATCTCTGCGTCCTCTAATTACACATCTATTCTATACTTCAATTTTATTTTTATACACTTTTGAAAGAGTGAAAATTTGGTTTCGCCTCTTATTTTCATATTTGTACTTGAAATCTTTTCTCAAAATATGTTTTAAATTAGACTCATATTTCTGATTTTAGTATAAGAAAATTCAATAAATATAAAGATCGGAAATTAAATCTGAATATTGATCGCATATTTCTATGATAAAAACAAATTCTTTTCCATTCTTTTTGAAAAAGTTTAAACAAATATCTTTGGATTATAGAGTTCTCTACAAACGGTCCAGAAAATTCAATATTTGCAGAGTTTTCAATAAATACTAGCATGTTTTTGCAAATATCATGAAACATAACAATAAGAGTTTTTTTATAACTTGTTTTATAGAAGAGGCGGGTGTTGTGGGTTACGATGTAACAAATCTAAGGGCTACTGCAACACTAGATAGATTTTTCATCTAACGCACACTTCGAGATTCTCGTAAGCTTGTTCCGAGAGGATGCAAGGAAATCGAGTAAACACCGAAATTATGTAAAAAGTAAGTGCCAAAAGGTAAAGAGACACAAGGTTTATAGTTGTTTGGGACCAAGATCCCTAGATCCACTTAAAAGACTCTACCGTGAGCTTTTATTCCTCAACTTGGTATACAAATACATTTGACACTAAGTTTGCCATTAATGATCTTTTAATTGGAGCTTGTCTAAAGGAGTAAAGTATGCTAAATGACTGTAGAATGTAAGAAATTTGTTAGCCAGCCCCTTTTCAGTAGCACGTGACCCTCTATTTATACAGATTTAAGGTTCTTCCATTAGTGCAGGGGCTTTAATGCAGATTGATGAGCTGATTTGCTACAGGCGGCTCTGATTCAAATACTTGTAATCATCTGGTTGAAAGCATTTTAACACGGATAGCTGACGTCACGCTTATATAGCTTCTTTGACTCCTTTCGTCTATCCTGACAGTTGATCTCGGTTTGGGCTATCTAAACCTATTGATTGTTGAGATTTTTTGGAATTTTACTGCTTCCGGCAGTCGTTGCTCTTGGTTAAGCTTCTTGCTCTATTTGGACAATAATCTCAGTCTTTGTTGTTACCTTAACTCATGTTCTCGGACTATATGCTCTTGGACTATATGCTCTCGGGTACTGAGTCTAATGCCTGAGCTCTCGATGGAAGCTAAACAATGGGTCTCGAAACTGCAAACCAAGGGATTTTCTTTTCGTAATTTGAATTTCGTGGAAATTATGGCGCAACACATGCCCCCCAAAGATCACCTTATATGGTTGATATGAGGTGAACTTTGGAAACAATAGAGTTATGTTGTGTTTAGTACTTGGCTTGTTTGTTTCGTTCCCATGATAACGTCGATCCTAAGCTTTTAGGTAGAGTATCATTCTTAGAACTCTCCAAAGTATTACTTTACGGAGATGACTTTGTGATGGTCTGACCTTGTTTCGACAATAATTTAAAATCTAACCTCATCTAGAGGGTTTTGAAAATAATTTGAAATCTATCATCTTCTAGAGAGTTTTGAAAATAATTTGAAATCTATCCTCATTTAGAGGTTCTTGAAAATAATTTGAAATCTATCCTCATCTAGAGGGTTTTGAAAATAATTTGAAATGAGTGCCTAGAGGGGAAAATACTTCGACACCATACTCCATTCATCTAGACTTGGTCTCACATAGGTATTGGATTTTAGAAAACTATTAGTGGCGGTATAACGCCTATATTTTGCACGCGGTTGACGTGACTCACTATATAGCACCATGCATGGTACTTTCAACTATGGCTCACTCTTTGCATGATATGATTTAGCCATGGCTCACTCTTTGCACAATGCCATAGTTGTGACTCACTTGATGCATTCGACATAGTTGACTTCCCATGGCTCACCTTTACATGACACTATCGGTTGTGGCTCACTAGTTGCACGACACTTTTTGGTCGTTGGTCACTCTTTACACGACACTATTAGCCGTGGCTCACTATCATTGGGAATCTACCCAATGCATGGTTCTGCATAACCATGATTATCTATTATTGAGAATCTACCCACTATTCTGACTTTCTTGGAAATCTACACATTTTTCTAATCTTTTGGGGAATCATCCCATCTTTATAACATTCTTGGGAATCTACCCACTATTCTGACTTTCTTAGAAATCTACCCATTTTTCTAATCTTTTGGGGAATCTACCCATCTTTCTAACATTCTCGAAAATCTACCCAGTGCATGGTACTACTTGACCATGGCTCACTCTATTGGGAATCTATCCAAGACATTGTATTTCGGTGCCGAGAGGCAAAAAAACTAATTTAAGACCGTGATGTCGAAAACTTTTGAAAATCATGCTTGACATTTGAAGCCATCAAGACTAAGTGAAAGGCAAAACTATTTTGGTGCCGAGAGGAAAAATCTACTTTGAGACCGTAAGATCAAAACTTTCAAAAATCATGCTTGACACTTAAAGCCATCTAGACTAAGCAAAAGAAGAAATTGTTTTGGTGCCAAGAGGCAAAATCTAGTTTGAGACGGTGAGGTCAAAAATTTCAAAAATCATGCTTGACACTTAAAGCCATCCATACTAAGTGAAAGGTAAAACTGTTCTGATGCCGAGAGGCAAAATCTAATTTGAGATCATGAGGTCAAAACTTCCAAAAATCATGCTTGACAGTTGAAGCCATCTACACTAAGTGAAAAGCCAAACTGTTTTACTGAGGTAAAGGTTAGACTAGATTGCAAGGTGAATTCTTTCTTTCCATAATTCATTTAAGGACGAAATGTCTTTATGATCAGGAAGCAAAACTGAACAACCACTGGGTAATGAAATCATTTACCCGCCTAGAGGTGAAAGCATGGTTTTGAAATTCGCACGACACTACTAGATCAGGATAGTATCATGGCTAAAATATTTGGTGCAATATTTGAAAATTACATGATATTACTTGATCACGACAACAATGACGGCTAAAATGTTTTGATGCAATGTTTGCAAGTTGCGCGATATCGCTTGATCACGGCAATAATCACGACTAAAATGTTTTGATACAATGTTTGAAAGTTGTGTGATATAACTTGATCACGGCAATCATCACGACTAAAACATTTTGATGCAATATTTGAAAGTTGTGTGGTATTGCTTGATCACGGAAATAATCACGACTAAAACATTTTGATGTAATGTTTGAAAGTTGTGTGATATTGCTTGATCACAGCAAAAATCATGACTAAAATGTTTTGATGTAATATTTGAAATGCTTACGAGTTTAGAGAATTAAAGTCTTGTGTGACATACCTGAGGCATGGCTAAGATATTGGTTATTGTCTCAAACTTGTGGACAAAACTTTTATTCATGTAATAGCTCTGTACTATGGTAATGTCTCAGATGCTCGACATTCCAAGTCTGAGGTATTATGTTATCGTCTGGTCTTTTTAACCTATATATTCCTGGAGGGATGATGTCGTGAATTATCAAGGGTCCTTTCCAGTTTGGACCAAAGGTCCATCTACCGGATCCTTTGTATTGGGCATTATCTTTCGGAGGATGAGGTATCCCTTCTCAAATTAACTTCCTAGTTCGAACCCTTTGGTTGTAGTATCGGATCATCTTATGAACGTATTCTGACATTCTTAAAGCGGCTTTGTCTCAAAGCTCAAGTAACAGATCCAATGAATCCTCTCGAAGTACTACATTCTGTTGTGTATTCTAATAATCCTTTGGTGGGAGGCAATCTCTAATTCAACTTAAAGCATGGCTTAAAACCCGTAAACTAAGGAGAAAGGTGTATGTCTTGTTGAAATCTTGGAGCCCGTCCTATAAGCTTATAGAAAGAAAGTGTAACGACCCAAATTTTGAGTAACATTATTTATGAAATTTAATTAGTAAAATTAAATGAAATAATGTAAATTGATTAAGGGATTGAGGTTTGTGAATTTAGAGGGTAGTCGTGCCCATTAAACAAATAAACTAAGGGAATTAAAATGAATTAAGTAGGGAAAATAGACAAGGGCAATATAGGAATAATTAATATCCTTATACCCTAAACCCTCACATACATTCATTTTACACGTTCATTCTCACAAACCAAAAGCTAAGAGGTCGGCCACCATTAGGAAAGCAAGAAGAAGATAAAGCTAAAATCAAGGGGAAGAAGTTAAGCAACTTAATTAAAGGTCAAATCTCAACTCCTGAATCCCAAAGCTAAGGTGAATAATAACTACATCTCATGTTTTTAATTGATTTCGGTTTTAGATTAAATCCGAGCTAATTTGCAAATGTTTTGCCATGTTTTGATTGTTAAATTGGATATATATATATATGCTTTTTGATGACTTATGATAATTCATATAGATTTTATGATACGTTTTAATGTGAAAACTCTATCAAATGACATCTAAATGCCTTGCAATTTTAGTATATGATCAGAAATTATTTTATAGAGATGGGGATCAATTTTCATAATTTTCTGAATTAATGTGGATTTAATATTAATTTTCTAGTGAAGAAAATGGTTATTTGAGTTTAAAAACAATTACGGATAGTTTATGTATGTTTTGGGTCTAAAATTAACATATGTTAGAAAACATATTAAAAATGATTTGTAGGAATTTTTATAGATTTTTCCTAAGTGTTTTAATAGATATATAAAATTATTTAAGGTATGGGACTTAAATGTTTTATATATTTATAAAAGGAGAAGGGCCATTTTGTAAATAACTTAATTTGTTTATTTTTGAAATTTCGGTAGTTCTTTTAGAAAATAAATTAGCAACCAATCATGTTTTGACAAATAAGGCAGGTTAGTTGAAAAGAATTACTTTAAAAAGTTAAAAATCAGCTTAAACATGCTTTTTACATGTTTCACCACTTTCGGCACCTAGCTTTCGACTAAGTACTTCTGACTCCATTAACATTGAAACCAATGCGCATGGAATCAAAGACTTGGTACCTAGGGAATTGGACACAGGCAAAAGGTATGTAGTCAAAACATGGGGTTCCGAAGGGGTCGAAGCTTTACTTTGTTTTTAAATGAAAATGTGCCCACTTTACTTTCGAAAGGAAGGCTTTTGACTTAGTTAGCTTTCGATTTGGTTAAATGGTTTTAAGGAATGGTTTTGAAAGAGGTTGCGCCTTTTTTTTGTAAGTAAATGCTTTCGAAGAGGGTCGAAACCCCTTGTTGCCGCTTTCCACCTTTCGAAGCAATGCCTTCGAAAGGGTTTCTTTGTTTTAAAATCCAAGCTGCTTCTCCAATGCTTTCGAAGGGTTGGTTTTGACACCATCACTTCTTTACTTAGGAAATTATTTTTGAAAAAGTGCTTTCGACTTAGTTGTTTTACGGCTCTTTGTTCTGTCGAAGGTAAAACCCAAAGGTTTCAAAAGAAAAGGTTTTAACTGGTTTCGAAAGGTTATTCCACATGTTTTACTTAAATCCAATGCATTCGAATGGTTTGTTTATAGAAAAGAGTTTGAATGCTTTCGAAAGGTTTTAAACGAAGGTTTCGAAGGGGTGGTTCCCTAATGGTTTCGAAAGGTTTTAAATGGAAGGTTTTAATGTTTTCGAAAGGCAGTGTTTTGTTAAATGGATGTCTAAGGTTTTAAAGCTTTCGAAAGAAAGGTTTTTCAAGGTTTTCGAAAGGTTTATTAAGAATGGTTTCGAAAGGTATGTTTTGGCCTTTCGGCCTAAGGTTTTACTTGGTTTCGAAGGGGGTACTTTCAATGGTTTCGAAAGGGGTACTTTCAAACGTTTAAATGTTTTCGTCAACAAAGTTTTGTGTAAAGTATATATAACATGGCAAGGTGGTTTGAGTAAAGCCTAGAGTATATTTTCCTTGTTAAGTATGATTTAAAAGGATTAAATCATTTTGAAAGAAAAGGTTTTCAAGGAAAATTTATGGGTAGTTGACCCTAAGTAAAATGACTCAGATATTAGAATACCAGATGAGACTGGTATATGGTTGCGCCCTATACATTAGCTATTAGCCCCTAGCTAATTTCGTCCAAAATTCCACTATGTAGGGCTTTGTCACAAGTAAGACTAAAATGATGTTACACACAGAAAGGAATATACAGAGTGAGGATAGGTTATTGGTGAGCCCGCAAAACTATTAGGATCAGTTGACCTTGGGAGAATTAAGTTAGGGATAGATCGTCCATAAGAGGAGTATCTAACAAAAGTTAGATTATTTGTTTATTTTGTCTGGTAGGCCCGAGTCAGCCAAAGGTTAGTAGTTAGCCAAACAAAACTATATTGTTCGGATAGATAGTCCATTTGTTACCTTATTTATATGCTTTCATGATATGATTTTGGTTGCAGGATTAAGATTTGCAAAAGATATGTTTTAAAAGGATATTAGTGAGGGGAAACCCGTTTGGCTAAGCAGCGTGGTCTCACTTAATATCAAATAACTGAGATGTATAGTATTATTCACACTAGGCTTTATGTCTGACTCGAAGTTTATGTTTTTTCCCTTAAACTCTCGGGTGCTCAAAATTAATTTGAGTAGGCTGAGGGTTAAGGATTTTTAGGTTTTAGTAGGTGGACGAATAAAGCTTCCGAAGACGAGCAGTAGGCTGATGCTAGCTATATTTAGGAGTTTTTTTATTTCCTTTGTGTTGTATTAAGTTAGTTATGACTATTTAGTACTCTGGTCATCCAAGGGGGCGTCCTCATATGTTGCTCTTGGCGTATTTTGTAATAATTATATTTGATTTAAACCTAGGAAACGTTTGGGATTGTGTAACTTGGATATGAAATGTTGTTTTGAAATGTAATTAGAAAAATGTTTTAATCTATGATGATTTTATTTTATATTCAAGTGCTTCTGATATTATGGATACCATTAACATTACCGTATTTGGTCACTTGAAGTTAATACTATGGATGACTGCAGCATCTGTAGCACTTAGCTTCGGGCCTCCAGATAGGGAATGTCACAACTTGGTATCAGAGCATAGGTTTATGAAAAACTTTAAACTAAAATGATTTTTGAAAACATAATCCTAAAGAATTAGAAGTAAGATCGGGGTATGGGATAACGCTATAGTAACGTACTTGTATTTGCTATATATAAGTATGCGCTATATCTCTATTCTCCTACCTCTCTTAGGATATTCTTCTGTATCTTACGAGGCTTGAATACAAATATGGATGCTAGAAGTGGAAGAGTTAACCTTGGAGGCAAAACACCACAACAAATGGAAATGCCAGACCAAATACCAGGAGAAACCCAGGTCAGGCACAAGCTGGAAATGTGGGTGCTGAAGTCCTGCAAGTTGATATGGGAGCAATGTATCAGTTCTTTGTCAACATGATACAGGTGGGTGTTGTTGCTGGAGTAGTTGGAGAAGGAGTTCAGGAAGCTCCGGCAGTGAATAACTATGCTATTCTGAGTAGAGATTATGCTCGGTTGGGAGGAAAGCCATTCATTAGTACTGAGGATGCAATCAAAGTAGAAATTTGCCGCATCATTGCGAGAGGATTTTTGCTGATCTAAGGCTCAATGATTAGCAGAAGAGAAGACCCGCTTCGAGACAGTTGCAAGGAGCAGCGCTGTACTAATGGAACAACATTACAGTTGGAGTTAATGAGGAGACAATGACATGGGCTGAGTTCAAGAGGAGGTTTGGAGAGAGGTTTATGTAGGAGATTGCTAAGTCTGCACTGCTCGGAAAGTTTGCTGAATTGGAGCAGGGGGAGATGACTATGCTGGAGTATGATACAAGGTTTGAGGAGTTGGCAAGGTATGGCTATGCTACGGTGGATATTGTGATTAAGAGGAACGATAAGTTCATCAAGGGGTTGAAGCCTGAACTTGCTAGGGAAATGTTACCGCATATTAAGGATCCTTGTGATGTTGTAGTAGAGATGGCTTTAAGGAATGAGGAGATGCTTGATTTTCTGGAAAGAAACAAGGCAAAGGAAGTCCAGGTGGGACAGAGTCAGAAAAGAATGTTTTCCATAAGAATGGAGCTTAGAAGGGTGGAGCTACAAAGAAGGGGAAGTCATAGGTTGTCTGCTTTAAGTGTGATAAGAAAGGGCATTTTGCTAATGAATGTCGCTCGTGAGATGGAAAGAAGGTGATCGGGAAGAAGAACATCAGATGCTTCAACTACGATCAAATTGGACATTATAAAAACCGGTGCAAAGAGCCAGCTAAGGATGGCAAAGGAAATGTGTTTGCATTAGAGCCAGCTACCTCGAGACCAACAACAAAGGAAAAAGGAAAAGCTGTGTTGGGAGGTACGCTTATGATTCATGCTATGTCAGTTAGTGTTCTGTTTGATACCAGTGCATCACATTCTTTTATATCTCATTGTTCGGTAGATAACCTTAACTTAGAACCCTCATACTTAGTTACGTCCTTAAGGGTTGCAAATCAGATAGGAGGGTATGCGACACTTGGGATGAAGTGTGACCACCTAGAGTTTGATTTGTTAGGTCATACCTTTGTTTGCAGCTTGCATGTGTTTGATTTCGTAGGGTTCGGAATTATTTTGGGTATGGATTGGTTAAGTAAGTACGATGCTAGGATATTTTTCCGTGATAGGAAAATATCACTTAGACACCCTGACTGTTGTGATCGGATTGTATATACCATAGAAAACCCTAGCTGTGAGGTGAATGCTTTGTTGGTGTTGTGGATGTAGAAGATGAGTTAATCGAGTTTCCATTGTTATAGAATTCGCGAATGTTTTTGAACCCGTAGTAGGACTACCATCGAAATGAGCCATTGAGTTTCAGATAGATTTAGTACCTAGAGCAGAACCAGTGAGTAGACAACCAAGCAGAATGACACCTACCGAGGTGAAGGAGCTAAAGGTGCAATTGGTGGATTTGGAAGGCAAGAATTTTATTAGGCCAAGTAGTTTGCCTTGGGGAGCAGCCGCAGTGTTTGCTAAGAAGCCGGACAGATCGTTAAGGTTATTATAGATTATCGTAAGTTGAATAAGAAGACGATAAAAAATCGATATCTGTTGCCTAGAATTGACGGTTTGTTCAATTAGTTGAGTGGAGCCAAGGTATTTTCTTAGTTGGATTTGGCGACAAGGTTCCATCAGCTTAGAGTAGCAGAGGATAGTATTCCTTTGACGATGTTTCGAACTAGATATGGATCGTACGAATGGTTAGTGATGCCGTTCGAACTAACTAATGCGCCATCATTCTTTGTAGATTTGATGAATCGAGTTTTCCGAGAACACTTGGATAGGTTTGGGTTGGTATTTATAGATGATATTTTGATATACTCTAAGGATGAAAGGGAGAATGAAGTTCATCTTAGAGTGGTTCTTGATACGTTGAGGCAGCATTAGCTAAAGGCGAAGTTTTCAAAGTGTCATTTCTGGAAGAAGGAAGTGAAGTTTCTTGGTCATGTAGTCTCAGAGAAAGGGTTGTTTGTAGATCTTGAATTAACCGGGTATTATCGAAGATTTATAAAGGATTTTTCGTGGATAACAGCACCGACGACCATGCTAACGTGAAAGGATGTGAAGTTTGTTTGGACCGATAAGTGTGAGGAAGCATTCCAGGAGCTGAAACACTTATTGACTAATGCACCTGTGTTAGTTGTTCCGGAAGGGAATTAGGACTTAGTAGTATATACAGATGCTTGTGGAACAAGGTTAGAAGCTGTGTTAATACGAAGAGGTAAAGTGATTGCCTATGCTTCTCCATGGCTTATAACGCAGGAGATTAGGTACCCAACTCACGGTTTGGAATTGGCTACGGTAATTTTTGCGTTGAAGGTATGGAGACATTATCTTTTGGTAGAAAGATTCGAGTAATACACAGATCATAAGTCGTTGAAGTATTTATTCTCTTAGAAGGAGTTGAATATGAGACATCAGAGTTGGTTAGAGTTTTTAGCCGCTTATGACTTTGGTATTGAGTACACACCAGGGAAAGATAATAAAGTTGCATGTTATCCCGCCTTTTGGCAAGGCCATGATACCAAGAACTTGACTAGAAACCAATGACAGTTCGTCTTGGAGATCGGTTGTATGCATGCTCACTATGGATATCGATGAATTTTGTCCGAGTCTGGATCGAGCCAAAATTGATATGACACGACAAGCGAAGCTATAAGAGCCAACGTTCCAAATTTCAAGTCAATCCGAGTTAATATGCTCAAGTTATGATCGATGCAAGATGGGATGAAGAACAGCCTCGAGTGTGAATCCATCGACTGACCACTGTTCGACTCGATCTCGTTCGAATTCATCAGGAAGCCTCTGTTCGACTCGATCGAGTTTGTATCCATCATCAGAGCCCACTTCGTATCGATCAGCTAGTGACCACTACACATTCATCACCAGAGTCTACTTCACATCCATCGCTTGAAGAACTTTGTTCGAATCCATCAAGCTTCTGTAGTTCGTATCCATCAGTTGACCTTACTTCGTGTCCATCGAGGAAGTCCTTGTTCGAATCGATCCACGTCATGGTTATTCGTATCGATCGATGGCTAACAGTGTTCGAGTCCACCTGGCCACGTCAACTTCGTATCGATCAAATGGAGTCATTCCCAATCGATACGAACGAGGCCATGCAGTTAACTTATTCCACGTGTCCCCCATCGATACGAACAAAGCTCGATTGCATCGATACGAAACAAGGGCTACCTTCATCGATACGAACAGAGTCACCATCATCGATATGAACAAACCACCTCCATCGATTCGAACAAGGCATGCTACAGATCGATACGAAGGAGCAAGCTATTGATCGATTCGAACTGGGCAACGGACTTCGATACGAACAAGGCGAAGTTCAAGAACGACTCGGCCAACTCGGCGAAGAAAGTGGTTCGACACGAGGAATGCTCGCCACGTCACCACCTGATCACGCGCGACCATCGATTGAAGTGATCGAGTCGAAATGATCGAGTCGAACAAAATGAACTACAGAAAGTCTCCATTTCGTATCGATCATATCTTGCGATCCACAAGTCCAAATGCTATGAAATTTTTACAGAAACTTGCGTGCATGCTAAAGAATGTCCACGCCAAATTTCGACTCCATCGGACACAATCTTGATCGATACAAAATCCGTTCGTATCGATCACGGATCAGGCCAAAACTTCGCGGGCTTGGGCGCGCGGGCCTACTCACGTGCCAGAAGAAGCCTCCCGAGATCTGAGCGAAATATCAGCCTCCTACACCTATAAATAGAGCCCCAGGGAATACAGAAAGGGGATCTTCTTCTTCTTTGAATTCTCTAGCCCAGACTCTACCAGATCCAGTTCTAAACTCCATTGATGCTGTTACCAACGAACTTCACTGCTGTAAATCATTGTTATTTGTTGTAACCCGCTGAAATCAATTGTAATCATCAAAGAAACATCAATAAAGCAATCAACTTCATAGTGGACGTAGGAAACACGCCGAACCACTCTAAATTCTTGTGTTTCTGTGCATTCTTATTACTTTCATTATCTGTTTTTGGAGTTTTTGTTAGATAATCCTCTTTTTCCATTTAATTTCTTCATTTTATCTCTTCAAAAACTTCCAAAGAGTGTTGTGCCCAATTTTGGTACGAACACTTTGGTGTTTTCACTGAGAAAAAACCCAAATTTTCTCCTGCTCCTTGGATCTCCTATCGATACCGGATTGCACAAATCCAAGAAGAAGATCCAGATCTTAGATCTTGAAGCCCTTCCATTCTATTCATATTTGCATCAGATCTAGGAAAGGACTTCCATCAATTCATCATGGTAAGTACACGAACTACCTCTATAGCTGCTGATCAAGAAGGACGGGACCGACAAAATCCCGTGCAATTGCCACCATCCAACTAAGACACTGCCGGACCTTCAGATCCATCAGGCCCAGTCACTAGACAAGAGTTTCAGATGCTGCTTCAAGAGTTGACCCAGAGTCGGCAACAACTTACTGAACAACTACGCGCCAACACAGAGTTGACTAACCAGCTAAATCGTCAAAGGCGCAGAAGATCTAGAAGAGATCAAGGTTCTTATTCTTCCACAGAGAGTTCTGCATCATCTGACGGTCATCATCGATCCACACGCCCACGGCTGGATGTAAGCTACACCCAGGCCACACGACACCAATCTACCGTGAATATAGGACAACCCAGAACTGGACCATCCACTAGCCATCATACTGGACCTTCATCCCGAGGAGGTGCTGCTCCTTACCACGTCACAGGCAACCTCACAACCACCACTACTACCGAACAAGGGGTTGATGCTAGAAATCAAACTGATCCTCATCGTAGCCAACGAGAGCAGACTCCAGAGCCTTATGTCCCAGAAAATGTTGAACCAAAGAGGCGAGGCACGGACCGTCGACCGCGTCCGATCCAGACTCGCGCTGTGGAACCCGACCACACCTTGGCACAACATGCTCCAAGTATCCAGATGCCGGATATACCAACGATGATTCGTCAGATGATCCGTGAAAGTCAGGGTCTCACTATCGACGACTGGGGAATCTCCCGGAGTCATACCCCTTTCACCGATGACATACTATATGCTGAACCACCTCGGTCCTTCAGGATGCCAACTTTGCCGGTCTATGAAGGAAGTTCAGATCCTAATCAACACATCCTGAAATACGAATGATTGATGAATGCTGCGAGAGCTGATGATGCAGTAAAATGCCGTAGTTTCCCCATTTCCCTGTGGGCATTGCAACTATGTGGTTTACTCGTTTGCCACCACGATCCATTTCTAATTTTGACCAGATGGCCGCCAAGTTTGTTGAACAATTCTGTATGCACGTGGAAAGGCCTAAAGACGTTAACACTCTGTCCAGTGTTACACAAGCTCCCGGAGAAACACTTAGACGTTACTTGAAGCGATTCCATGTTGCGTGTGCAGAAATAAGCAATCCCAATGACAACTCAATCCTGATGGCATTGACTAACAGGATTGATCCTGATTCCGAGTTCGGAAATTGGTTAGCTGGGAAACCACCTGCGTCATTGGACCGTTTCTATTCCAAGGTAGCCCAATTTTTGAGAAGGGAGGATGCGAAACAGTCTAGGAAGTAGGATGATGCAGGGCCCAACATCGAAGGAATTCAAAGTAACATCGCCGTTAAACAATCCGGAGAGAGTTCTGGAAAAGTTCAGTTGAACATACAAAATAAACAGAATCAGCAGAGGGATAATGGAAATCAAGGCAAAAAACAAGATCAGAATCGTGGCCCGCGACGTAGAGCTCCCATGTACGATAATTATACTCCATTGAACACGTCATTGGAAAATGTGTATTTGTAGACTTGTAACACCATGCAATACAAGAAGCCTACCCCGAAACCATCAACGGAAAGACAAGTCCAAACAGGAAAGTTTTGTAGATTCCATGAGAGTTATGGCCATAATACAAATGAGTGTCGTCATTTACAAGATCTCATTTAGAAACTAATACGTAAGCGAAAGTTGGATCAGTATGTGCGGGCGCCGCAATTAGGAGGTGCGGGCCCATCAAATCAGAATCGTGCGCCAAATCAGGAAAGGCAGGAGGAACCCGCTCGTACTGGCAGGAGGTTGGTTATTAATACAATAAGTGGTGGTCCTCATCCAGCAGAATGAAGCTAGAAGGAAATTGAGTCGTATGCCAGCTCTATTAGGCATGCGGACTTCGAGTGTTATAGTAGTTTTAATGAAGGGGCTCCGGCCAAGCAACATAAGACGATGACAGATGACATCGTGTTCAGAAACAGGGACGCTGATAAAGTCGAAGCCCCTACTATCGATCCACTGGTCATCTCAGCTCAAGTAGGTCCTGCTTGGATGAAGAGGATCTTAGTTGACAGTGGAAGCTCAGTGAATATTATGTTTAAGCGAGCTTATGATCAAATGAGAATGGAAGCCAAGGACCTGAAACCTTGTCAATCCCGAATCCATGGTTTCAACGGAAGTGCTAGTATACCCACTGGAGTGGTGGAACTGCCAGTGGAGTTGGGAGTTGGAGAATGCCGGAGAGTACGGATGTTACAGTTTGTTGTGTTGGACATAGACTCCCCTTATAATGCTTTCTTGGGCCGACCGGCCCTTGCTGAATTCAGGGCAGCCATTGCCTCATGGTGTTTGACTTTAAAGTTTCCCACTGATCATGGAGTGGGAATCATTCAAGGAGATCAGGCTGCCGAGAGAGCCTGTTATGTTGCCGAGCTGTGAGAGGTGCAGCGAAAGGAGAAAGGAAAGGGCGTAGAGGAATCTCTCTGCGTCTGTTTTGCCGATAATTGACAATTAACGCCTGGGCCTAGGCCCAGGCACCCCAGCCAATTCCAAAGGGATCTTGACCCAAGAGAAACCGAAGACGAAGGAGAATCTAAAGAAAGTCAAGCATCCCAGGCCGAACTGACGATTGATGTCCAAATTGACGATGACGATGATTCGAAAATGATAAAGGTTGGGTCTCAGCTAAGCCAGCAAACTCAAGAGGAATTGGTTGAGTTTTTACGGGCGAATCTTGACGTATTCGCCTGGACGCATTCTGACATGTGTGGGATCTCGCCGGACATCGCGAGCCACACTCTGAATATTGACCCACAGCATGTCTCGGTCAAATAGAAAAGGCGTGGTATGGATCTAGAGAGATCTGCCACCCTTAAAGAAGAGGTAGAAAAGCTCAAAGAAAACGGGTTCATTCGAGATGCACTATACCCCGAATGTGTGTCGAATCTCGTGCTCGTCCGAAAGTCGAACGGAAAATGGAGAACATGTGTCGATTACTCCGATCTGAATAAAGCTTGTCCCAAAGACAGTTTCCCGCTTCCCAGAATTGATCAGCTAGTAGATTCAACAGCTGGGCATGGACTCTTATCCTTCATGGATGCGTATTCTGGCTCCAATCAGATACCAATGCATTTACCTGATCAAGAACATACCAGCTTCGTGACCAATCTGGGACTTTATTGGTACAAAGTTATGCCATTCGGACTCAAGAATGCCGGGGCTACTTTTCAACGATTGGTCAATCGGATGTTTGCCAATCAAATTGGGAAAACTATGGAAGTATACGTAGACGACATGCTTATGAAGTCACGATTTTCCACTGACCATATTAAAGACCTAGAAACGATGTTTAACATACTTCGAGAATACGGAATGAAGCTTAACCCATTGAAATGCCACTTTAGAGTTGCATCCGGAAAATTCCTTGGGTTCATCGTCAACGCCCGAGGGATCGAAGCTAATCCTGAAAAGATCTAGGCTATCAGAAATCTTGAAACTCCGAAAACTATAAAGCAAGTCCAGAGTCTCAATGGGAAAGTAGCGGCATTAAGCAGGTTCATTTCAAAGTCCACTGACAAATGCATTCCCTTCTTCGATCTGATCCGAAAAGGAAAACGAACCTTTGAATGGACCACAGAGTGCGAGGGTGCTTTCCAAGCACTAGTTCAACATCTATCCACACCACCTATCCTGTCAAAGCCCATTGATCATGAGAAGTTGTACGTATATTTGGCGATATCAGAAAATGCTATCACCGCTACCTTAGTTCGAGAAGAAGACAGGATACAGAAGCCAGTATACTACGTTAGCAAGCGATTGACTGGGGCTGAAAGAAATTATCCGAAGCTAGAGAAGTTGGCTTATTTCCTTGTTATCGCATCAAGGAAGCTCCGACCATATTTCCAGGCACATCCAATTATTGTTTACACCGACCAACCGTTACGACAGGTCCTTTTGCGGCCTGAGACGTCTGGTAGGTTACTCAAGTGGAACATCGAACTGAGCCAGTTTGACATCACTTACACTCCGAGACGAGCGATTCAAGGACAAGTCCTAGCCGATTTCATAGCTGAATTTACCGTTCCAGAGGACTTGCCCGAAAACAGTGAATCCCCCGAATACGTTTGGAAGCTGTATACTGATGGTGCATCAAACGAACGGTGTTCGGGCGCTGGTGTTGTACTCGAAACTCCCGAAGGCCGATCCATATGTTATGCTTTGAAGTTTGATTTTCATGCAACCAATAATGAAGCTGAATATGAAGCCCTCTTAACTAGACTAAAGCTTACCAGAGATTTGAGAATTATCGCTGTGGAAATTTATTGTGATTCACAGTTAGTTGTGTGTCAGGTACGGGGAGAGTATCAAGCGAGAGATCGAAGGCTGGCTACTTACTTAGCTCGAGTTCAGGAAGTGCTAAATCAGTTTGATTATTACGCCATTTATTGTATACCTCGAGAACGCAACCAAAAAGCCGATTCATTGGCGAAGTTGGCCAGCACAGGTGAAGCTCAACAAATGGGATTCGTTCCCGTAGAGACTTTATCTTCCCCAAGCATTGACCGGGCAGAAATAGACTGGGTATGCGAAACCGTCCCTGAAAAGGATTCATGGATGACTCCACTCAGAAATTACATTGAGCACGGAACCCTGCCGAAGCGCAGAAGTGAAAAGAGACAGGTCCTTCGGAAGGCCTCACGATTCACCATCCAGAATGGAATCATGTACAGAAGAGGGTACTCTGTTCCTCTACTCCGGTGTATCGCTCACGATGAAATTAAATGGGTATTGCACGATGTACAGGAGGGAGAATGTGGCGATCACACCGGGGGGCAAGCACTAGCCAAGAAAATACTTCGATATGGATATTACTGGCCTACTATGAATCGCGATGCGTCGAATTATGCAAATAAATGTGATAGGTGTCAAAAGCATGCTCGAATTCCTAGAGCCCCTCCTACCGAGATAACGCAAATGGTCAGCCCATGGCCGTTTGCAATGTGGGGGCATCGACATCATTGGTACTTTACCTCTGGCAAAAGGTGGTGCAAAATACGCCATCGTCGTGGTTGATTACTTTACAAAGTGGGCTGAAGTTGAGCCTCTTGCTACCATAACAACGAAGAAAGTGATCAACTTTGTAGTCCGCAACATTATCTTTCGATTCGGTCTCCCACACACCATTATTACTGACAACGGAACCCAATTCGACAGTGCAGAATTTAAAGATTTTGGCAAACGGTTCACATTCAAAAGAAATTCTCTGCGGTTGCACACCCTCAAGCGAACGGACAGGTCGAAGCGGTCAATAAAGTTATAAAGTCCATTCTGAAAAAACGACTGGAAAAGGTCGTGGGCAAGTGGGTCGACGAACTTCTTATGGCTTTATGGGCTTACCGAACCACCCACAAGTCTGCAACCGGTCATACTCCATTCTCTCTCTCTTATGGTTCAGAAGCTGTTATTCCAGTCGAGCTATAAGTACCTTCTCATCGTGTGACATATTATGATCCGAAGACTAATGCTATATTACTTGCGGAATCTATCGATTTACTAGATGAGAAGCGTGAAGAGGCTGATTTGAGGGCAGCAGCGCATCGAAGTCGAGTCGCCCGATTGTACAACGCCAAGGTCCATCCGTGAACCTTTGAACTAGGCAATCTCGTCTTGAAAAGAATCTATCCGGTTCCTTCGCATATGAAGCCAACATGGGAAGGACCGTATATTATTGAACGAAGGCTCGGAGATGGCACATTCAAATTATCGACCGTTGATGGTCTTACTCTGCCAAGAGCCTAGAACAGCGAAAGTCTTCGTCGCTACTACACATAATAGGATATGTTATCTCGTCTAGTTTGTTTTCCATTTTTGCAATTTGTTTCTGCATTTCGAAATTAGAATTTGTAATAAGGCAACTAACTTTGCCATATTTTCTTATTTCAACAATAAAATGCAATCTCTTCGAGCCAGAGCTGTGATTTACTTGAAATGCTTCATATGATCATCACTATGCACGGAGAGCTAAGTTTCACCATACGGTGGAATTTATTCAAATAGGGAGTGGCTGTGATGAAACCGGTCACTCGCTAAGTTAAACCCGAGCTCGGGGACAAGCCATCACACGAAAGCCAAAAAAGGATTGATAACGACAATCCTTTACTTAACTCCAGATTCCCAGAGTGCGAACTGGAGTATAAAATACATCTACGAAGAGGATGGATCCGTCCACCTAACGACTTCGTCCGTATCTGAACCAAGTTTGAGGAGGGTGGACCCATCCATCTAACGACCTCACTTGTTAACTCAGGGTGGATGTGATCCGACCATCCACGACGCTGATACGCCTTTCGTTCCCAGAGTGCGAGCGAAATCCAAAAACATACAGCAGATGTGACTGACCGTCTGCTTACCAACTCCGAACTCCCAGAGTATGAGACAGAGTATAAACATTAACTCTGGATTCCCAGAGTGCGAAATGGAGTATAAACGAAAACTCCGAACTCCCAGAGTGTGAGACGGAGTATAAAAATTAACTCCGGATTCCCAAAGTGCGAAACAGAGTATAAACAACAACTCCGAACTCCCAAAGTGTGAGACGGAGTATAAACATTAACTCCGGATTCCCAGAGTGCGAAACAGAGTATAAATAACAACTCCGAACTCCCAGAGTGCGAGTCGGAGTATAAACATCAACTCCTAATTCCCAAAGTGCGAAGTGGAGTATAAACATCAACTTCAAATTCCCAGAGTGTGAATTGAAGTATAAATATCAACTCTAAACTCCCAGAGTGCGAGTCGAAGTATAAATGTCGATTCCGAGTCCCCAGAGCGTGGACGTATGATTTAAACTTAAGCCGGCGTGACCAACCGCCAGTAAACAAATGAGAATCCCCGGAGTGCTGATATGATCACCGATAGTCGAACAAGCATGGATGAATCACTCAATCTCCGCTTGTCTCAGACATCTATTCGGTGGCACTAGACTCAACGTGTTATAGGTGAGAAGCAATCGCTGACTAATGTTCTACAGCTCACCCCCATGACTGAGGGGCAGGACTTAAGCATCGACCATTGACTGAAGCGGTGTGACGTCAAAATTCAACTCGCTTCCGGGTCGCGAACCATGCCCACAGTTTCAAGACTTGGTGCAAAAAGAAAACTTGACTCGGAAGTTGGAACTTTACAAGTGCATTTCAAACATTGAAACACTTAAGCAAATACACAAGAAGCTAAATGAGAAAGGTTTCATTTCTACTATTTATGAAAGAAATTCGTGTACAAATTTGTTCCAAAAAATCTTACTAGCAGGGGCCGAACCCGCATCTATACACGGCCAACAAAATGAAAGTCAAATTGAACCAAGGAAGCATGTCTAATCTCTTCTTCCTCGGCTTCCTTCTTGGTGTAGACCCGCTAGAGCCGCAACTACCCTTCCTCTTTGAGCCTTTGCTTTTTGGTGGTCGGTCTCCAGGTGGTGGCATGATCTCGACATCCTCCTCCGAACTCGAATGAATAAGGATGCTTCCCGCGGGCGGAGTCGGAGGAACAGGATCAATTGTAGAAGACGGAATGGGCACACTGGTGTCGAAAACTGTACCGCCAGGCGATATCATTCTAAGCGGAGCTGGACCTGGTCCCGCCATTCCACCTCCAAATCTGCCACCATGAGCCGCTGATGCCATCTCAGCATTGATTTCGGCCAAAATCTCCTCTTCAGTAATCACTCGGGCCTCGTTGGGAGCATCAGCAGTTGGCATCGAAAAGCTTGTAGCGGGAACGCCTCCGCCCATGACAAATGGTAAGTCAGCTAAAGGATCGTCATGACGGCGAAAGAGTTCCTCCATCAATTGCTCATCAAAAATAAGTGAGCTTCCCTGCATATCGTCAAGAGGCGCAGCAGTAGTCACGACAGTTGCTTCAGTAATGATAACCCCCTGCGTCTGATACGATTCTTGAGTAGCAGGAGGCACGACCGGGCAGCATCAATACCCGGACAAAAATAAGAGGAACCGTTAGAACTTGATTCGGATAAAGATTCCGACTTAAGGCTGATATGTGGAATGTTCAGAGTACCTTCCTCAGTTTGACTTGTGAGCGGCCGGACGGCTTCAGTAACTTGCTCTGTAGCCGGAGACATCTGCTTTTGATCCGGATTGTAAGCAGGAACAGCTTGGGGATTGATCGTAGACGAAGATTCGGGCTGGGTTGACGTTGGAACTTCAAGACTCGCCTCATGATGGTCAACCCCTGAACCTTCTCCTACTTTGAAGTGCTGGGCGCCGAGTTTTTCCTTTTCATGCAGAATCATTGACTCGTGAAGAATCTTCCTTTCATCTTCATTCAAAATGTGATTCTCGAGTTCAAATTCATCTACAGACTCACCCAGATGCGCCTCCTTCTCCTCTTCAACTACTCGGCCCCAGGCGTTGTATAGATGCATCGAATAATCATCGAGCCAGGCTATACCCTTGTGCCTCAGCACGTTAGCGTTGTAAACAACGAGAAGGTCTTCGATGTCAGCCTCCAGCCTGGACTCGGCCGATTTCACTTTCTCCTCAACCTCAGTCTTCACCACGCGGACTTTAGCCACGGCCGCATCCCTTTCATCTCGGAGCAAAACGGCCTATTCGCATGCCTCCTGGGCTGCGTTGTTCGCATCATCCTTTTCCTTAGCCATGTTAGCGAATTTGGCCTTAAGCTCGTTGAGTTCCTTAACCGCCGCATCCCGTTCGGCGGTGACTGTGGTGTTTCGATGGCCCATCTCCTCCACCAAGTCAACGTGTGTCTGCCTCAACCTCTCCATCGCCACGGTCGCTTCTTCAGCCTTTTTGGTGGCCTCAATTTCAGATTTTCGAGAAGACTCGGCCTCAGCAGTGAGCACTTGAATGATCCGGTCCCTTTGAGCGAGTTCGATCTCCATTTTCTCAATTGCTTTGCCTCGCTCAAAGGCCACCTTAGAAGCTTTCTCTGCAGCCTTTACCCACTCTCTATACTGGGTGTAGATGTCATGAATGTAATCATGCATCGTGTTTTCCACTCCAGATGGGATTCTCTTTAAGTGAGGTGGAAAGACGTAGCCGTCGAAGCATACGTTCAGAAACTCCTTCCTCATCTGAGCAATTTTAATAGTCCCTTCCCCCGTGGGCTCAGTAATGGCCTGCTCTACAATTATGGGGGGCACAGTTTCAACTCGCTGATGATGAGTTTCAGACCTTGAAGTTTGAGAGGATGGTCTACGACGAGGAGGCTATGTCGGGTGTGGAACAAGAACAGGAGGTGGAGATGGAAGTCTAAGAGGAGGAGAGCGAGATCTAGATCGATGCCTGTATTCTCTGTCCCTGTCCCACTCGTACCTCTCTTGATTAGAGTACCCGCGATCGCGGTCTCTATCAGAGTCTCTCCTGTGGGAATCATAATAGGTAGAAGACTTTCGGGCCGAGCGAAGATTCCCAAGCATTGATCCTCTTCTGGACATCGTACCTGAAAATGAGAGACGAAGGAAAAGTTAGTGATTTCTCAGGTTGGACGATTTACAGTTATGAATCATGTAGTGCAGTGAAGTGTATGCATGTGCAACCCCCCGACCAACCGGAAATGTCGGCCGCACTCATAGCAAGCAACCCGCTCAGTTCAAGAGCATTATCAAGCTCCTCCATCCCGGTGTCGTGTTGAAACGACACATAATCCGGAATCGGAATATCAGCAAGCCCTTCGAAAGGATTCTCTACTTGCGGGGGAGGAGCCTCCAAAATTCTAATCCCCTGAACAGGCAAAGACATAACCACGGATTTCAATCTCATGGATTTAGAACGCTTGTGAGCAACTGCCTTGCCTTTTCTCCTTCCTCCTTCCTCCTGAACATCGGAAGAAGGCCCAGCTTGGAGTTCGTTATCAATAGGCATTCTCTTTGGATCAACTTCTTCAGCTATTACGACTCCGGGCGCCTTGCGTTTCACCCGCTTCTTCGAGACCGCTCTAAGTGTCCCTTCCAGCCTTATGCTTTGCCTCCGTTCTATCAGCTCGACGGTCCTCAAGTTTCTGTCGGTTAGAACCAGGTCGATATTCCTCTCTTCACCGATTTGGGATATCAATTTTCTATCGGTTAGAACCAGGTCGATATTCCTGTCTTCACTCGAACTAGTTTGTCCGGACTCCTCACAGGATCAACTTTAGAACCCCCTTTATCTTATGCTTTGCCTTATGCTCAAGATCATCAAGGTTAGGCATATTGTTGATCATCAAAGTTCGAGTTTACATCGATCTGTGTGGTTGTTCGCATCCATCAGAGGTACGGATTCAAGTTCGTATCGATCATTCAAAGATACTTTCGTGTCGATCCCATGGCTCGCAGTTCGAATCGATCAGAGCCTACTACTTCGTATCGATCAGAAAAACACCTACCTCGTATCGATCAAAAGACATCTATTTTGTATTGATCAATATCGATTCGAAACAACCAATGCTAGGTAACTGTTCCATGACCGATACGAAGCCCAAAGAAAGACAGCGATACGAGATTTCCCATCGGGATCGACACAAAGCAAGACACTTTCTTCCTCAATTGATACGAGATTGTGGCCAAAAAACTGCCCACCAACTATTTCAAATCCGTTGTTTCTTCTTCTTCCCCAGATTGATTCGAACTCCATTCCTTCCTCGACCTCACACGTTATCTACTTCCTCGAGCAAAGTCCGGACACGAGTTCAAATGGAATGGCATGAGAATCTGGATCTCATCGTTTTAGGACTGATTTTGTTCAATTGATTACCTGATTTCGACAACTGGTTAAAGGGTTTAAAGGTTTTGGTTCGATTCGAAGTCGAGCAGTTTTCCTTTTCCAAGTCTTTGGAACGATACAAAGACAAGGCAGAAGAATAAAAAGTAAAGAGTTAAAAGTGGCTAAGTCCATAGTATTTATATGGACTCGAGCGTGAAGGCAAAAAACGATTCGCATCCCAGTGGATTCGACTGGTTACAAGACATCACCACGGGATCGATTCGAACAAGCCATTCGAATCCATCAACTCGAGCCTTTATCGAAGCGAAGTTGCCAACAAAGGCTTTTCCGAGTCACCCAAATCCATCGATACGAATCCACTGTTCGTATTGATCATTTTCGACTCCATCCCCAGTTTAGTGACATGAAGTGTGTAGTTCGAATCCATCGAACCACGGCATCTAGAGATCAATATTCATCGATACGAAGGCACATTTCGTATCCATTTTTGTGGCTCACGCCGATTTAAAAATGAATTCCACCGAAGTTCGTAACCATCGATACGAAAGTTAATTTCGTATCCATCGAATCTTATATCCTTCGATATGAACGATCGTTTCGTATCCATCGATGCGAAATGTTCATTTCGTATCCATCAATACGGTGCACGCCAATACAAAAACAATGTTTTAACCTTTTACATCGATTCAGGAGAGGATCGATACGAAGGAACATTCAAAAACAACCATCGAGCGTTGTTACAATTCGAATTTCACATCGGTTCAGGAGAGGATTGATATGGAATTTGATACGAGATAAACTGACAACGACTCATGAACGTGCAAACGTCAACGAGAGTCAGATTAACATATATGCATATATGTCGGACTAATATTCAATTTTCCAAATTTAGAGGAATTGGAAACTTATCTGATGACGATTACAACAACAAACGGCTGATCGCTAGCATACAACAATCAGTTGCAACAATACAGGGTACAGCGGTTGACAGTCAACGGTTTACATTACTGAAAAAATCAGTCAAAGATTACAACTTTCATCAAAGCGATGATAACTATTCAGAATAAAGATTGCAGCATTTCAAAGCACATCATGTTTCCACAAGATGTACTTTAGGGGGGCAAATGTTATCCCGCCTTTTGGCAAGACCATGATACCAAGAACTTGACTAGAAACCAATGACAGTTCATCTTGGAGATCAGTTGTACGCAGGCTCACTATGGATATTGATGAATTTTTTCCGAGTCCAGATCGAGCCAAAATTGATATGACACGACAAGCGAAGCTATGAGAGCCAACGTTCCAAATTTCAATTCAATCCGAGTTAATATGCTCAAGTTATGATCGATGCAAGATGGGATGAAGAACAGCCTCGAGTTCGAATCCATCGACTGACCACTGTTCGACTCGATCTCGTTCGAATCCATCGACTGACCACTATTCGACTCGATCTCATTCGAATCCATCAGGAAGCCTCTGTTCGACTCGATCGAGTTCGCATCCATCATCAGAGCCCACTTCGTATCGATCAGCCAGTGACCACTTCACATTCATCACCAGAGTCTACTTCGCATCCATCGCTTGAAGAGCTTTGTTCGAATCCATCAAGCTTCTATAGTTCGTATCCATCAGTTGACCTTACTTCGTGTCCATCGAGGAAGTCCTTGTTCGAATCGATCCACGTCATGGTTATTCGTATCGATCGATGGCTAATAGTGTTCGAGTCCACCTGGCCACGTCAACTTCGTATCGATCAAATGGAGTCATTCCCAATCGATACGAACGAGGCCACGCAGTTAACTTATTCCACGTGTCCCCCATCGATACGAACAAAGCTCGATTGCATCGATACGAAACAAGGGCTACCTTCATCGATACGAATAGAGTCACCATCATCGATACGAACAAACCACCTCCATCGATTCGAACAAGGCATGCTACAGATCGATACGAAGGAGCAAGCTGTTGATCAATTCGAACAAGGCAATGGACTTCGATACGAACAATGCGAAGTTCAAGAACGACTCGGCCAACTCGGCGAAGAAAGTGGTTCGACACGAGGAATGCTCGCCATGTCACCACCTGATCACGCGCGACCATCGATTTGAAGTGATCGAGTCGAAATGATCGAGTCGAACGAAATGAACTGCCAAAAGTCTCCATTTCGTATCGATCATATCTTGCGATCCACAAGTCCAAATGCTATGAAATTTTTTACAGAAGCTTGCGTGCATGCTAAGAATGTCCATGCCAAATTTCGACTCCATAGGACACAATCTTGATCGATACGAAATACGTTCGTATCGATCATGGATCAGGCCGAAACTTCGCGGGCTTGGGCGCGCGGGCCTACTCACGTGCCAGAAGAAGCCTCCCAAGATCTGAGCAAAATATCAGCCTCCTACACCTATAAATAGAGCCCCAGGGCATATAGAAAGGGGATCTTCTTCTTCTTTGAATTATCCAATGCCCAGACTCTGCCGGATCCAGTTCTAAACTCCATTGCTGCTGTTACCAACGAATTTCACTGCTGTAAATCATTGTTATTTGCCGTAACCCGCTGAAATCAATTGTAATCATCAAAGAAACATCAATAAAGCAATCAACTTCATAGTGGACGTAGGCAACACGCCGAACCACTCTAAATTCTTGTGTTTCTGTGCATTCTTATTACTTTCATTATCTGTTTTTGGAGTTTTTGTTAGATAATCCTCTTTTTCCATTTAATTTCTTCATTTTATCTCTTTAAAAACTTCCGAAGAGTGTTGTGCCCAATTTTGGTACGAACACAGATGCACTTAGCAGAAAACATCAGAACGCAGTGTTGGAAATGATAACCGAGTGGAAAATTTTGGAAGCATTGACAACATGTAGAGTACAGTGGAGATTTGAAGTTAGATCTAGTAGGGAAACTATTATGTAGTCATGTTTAGAAGTTCGATCAGTTATGATTGAAAGGATTGCTTCTAAGAAAGAAAAGGATCCAGTTTTGGCTGAACGGATCAGGAAGTTAAGGGATGAGACTAAGAGCGATGACTTAAAGGATTTTAGCCTTAATCAGAACTGGTGGTTGAGAAAGAAAGGAAGATTGTGTGTTCCGAATGCGGGATACATTAGAAAGGAAGTTTTGGAGGAATGCCATCGTTCGAAGTTCACCATTCATCCGAGAGGAACTAAGATGTATCAGGATATGAAAAGGAGTTTCTTTTGGAAAGGTATGAAGAGAGATGTAGGCTTATGGGTGAAGTAGTGTTTGAACTGTCAACAGATAAAGGCCGAACATCAGAAGCCAAGTGGGTTACTTTAGCCTTTAGATATTCCAGTATGGAAATGAGATTCTATCTCGATGGATTTTATAAACGAGTTGCCAAGATCTAATAGAGAAAATGAAAGTATATGAGTCATAGTGGACTGGTTAATCAAGAGTGCCCATTTCATTCCAATTAAATCAACTACGACGACACCTGTTTTAGCTAAGTTATTCATGAAGAATATAGTTAGACTGCATGGAATTCCTAGTAGTATAGTAAGTGATAGAGATTCCTTATTCACTAGCGAGTTCTGGAAGAGTCTAAATGAAATTTTAGGAACCAAGCTCAAGATGAGTACCGCTTACCATCCATAGATTGATGGGCAAACGGAAAGAGTTAACAAAGTCTTAGAAAATTTGTTACGAGCTTGTGTGATAGATTTTGGAGGATCATGGGAAGACCATCTACACTTAGTCAAGTTTTTGTATAACAGCAGTTATCAAGCTAGTATAGGGATGGCACTGTTTGAAGCTTTGTATGAAAGACCATGCAAATCTACAGTTTGTTGGTTAGAGACCGGGGATAGGTTGGTTCTTGGTCCTGATTTAGTTAGAGAAGCTGTAGAGAAGATTGAGTTGATTCGGGCTAGGATAAAGGAAGCTCGGTCTAGGCAAAAGAGTTATGCTGATAGAAGATGGAAAGACTTAGAGTTCTCAGTAAGAGATCATGTTTTCGTCAAGGTATCATCGATGAAAGGCGTAATTCAATTCGGGAAATCAGGGAAATTGACACCAAGGTTTGTAGGACCATTTCCTATTATAGAAAAGATCGGGAAACTCACGTATAGAGTACAGTTACCAGACAGTTTGGTAGGAGTCCACGATGTATTTCATATTTCTCATCTGAGAAAGTGTATTAGAGACCCAGAGACTACTATAGCACCAACTGTGTTAGAGGACTTAGTAGTAGAGCCGAATTTTACTATAGTTAGAAAGTTAGTTCGTATAGTCGCGAGAGATGAGAAGAGACAAAGGAACAAGATAGTCAGATTAGTTAAGATCTAGTGGAGCAATGACGATAGAGACTGTACTTGGGAGACGGAGAGCAGGATTAGAGACGCTTATCCTGATTTGTTTGATGGTATGTTTTACCTTTTTGATTGATTTGTTGTGTAACTTATCGTAATTTCGAGGACGAAATTCTAAGGAGGGGAGTCTGCAACGACCCTAATTTTGAGTAACAATATTTAGGACATTTAATTTATAAAATTAAATGAAATAATATAAAATGATTAAGGGAATGAGATTTATGAATTTAGAGGGTAGTCGTGCCCATTAAACAAATAAACTAAGGGAGTTAAAATGAATTAAGTAGGGTAAATAGACAAGGGCAATATAGGAATAAGTAATATCCTTATACCCTAAACCCTCACATACGTTCATTTTACAGTTCATTTTCACAAACAAAAACACAAGAGGCCGGCCACCATTAGGAAAGCAAGAAGAAGATAAAGCTAAAATCAAGGGGAAGAAGTTAAGCAACTTAATCAAAGATCAAATCTCAACTCCTTAATCACAAAGCTAAGGTGAATAATAACTACATCTCATGTTTTTAATTTGATTTCATTTTTAGATTAAATTTGAGCTAATTTGCAAATATTTTGCCATGTTTTGATTGTTAAATTGGATATATATATATATATATGCTTGTTGATGATTTATGAAAATTCATATAGATTTTATGATATGTTTAATGTGAAAACCCTATTAAATGACATCTAAATGCCTTGCAATTTTAGTATATGATCAGAAATGATATTATAGAGATGGGTTTCAATTTTCATAATTTTCTGAATTAATGTGGATTTAATATTAATTTTCTAGTGAAGAAAATGATTATTTGGGTTTAAAATTAATTACAGATAATTTATTTATGTTTTGGGTTTGAAATTAATATATGTTAGAAAACATATTAAAAATGATTTGTGGGAATTTTTATAGATTTTTCCTAAGTGTTTTAATAGATATATAAAATTATTTAAGGTATGAGACTTAAATGTTTTATATATTTATAAAAGGAGAAGGGGCATTTTGTAAATAATTTAATTTTTTTATTTCTAAAATTTCAGCAGTTCTTTTAGAAAAGAATCTAGCAACCAATCATGCTTTGACAAACAAGGTAGGTTAGTCGAAAAGAATGACTTTAAAAAGTTAAAAATCAGCTTAAACATGCTTTTTACACGTTTCACCACTTTCGGCACCTAGCTTTCGACTAAGTACTTCCGCCTCCATCACCATCGAAACCAATGCGCATGGTATCAAAGACTTGGTATGCAATGAATTGGACATAGGCAAAAGGTATGTAGTCGAAACATAGGGTTCCGAAGGGGTCGAAGCTTTTCTTTGTTTTTAAATGAAAATGCACCTGCTTTTCTTTCAAAAGGAAGGCTTTCGACTTAGTTAGCTTTCGACTTGGTTAAATGGTTTATCGAATGGTTCCGAAAGAGGTTGTGCCTTTTGTTTTAAGTAAATGTTTTCGAAGAGGGTCAAAAACCCTTGCCGCCGCTTTCCACCTTTCGAAGCAATGCCTTCGAAAGGGTTTCCTTGTTTTAAAACCCAAGCCGCTTCTCCAATGCTTCTTAAGGGTTGGTTTCGACCCCATCACTTCTTTATTTAGGAAATTGTTTTTGAAAAAGTGTTTTCGACTTAGTTGTTTTACGGCCTTTGCTCTGTTGATGGTAAAACCCAAAGGTTTCGAAGGAACATGTTTTAACTGGTTTCGAAAGGTTATTTTACATGTTTTACTTGAACCCAATGCGTTCGAAAGGTTTGTTTATAGTAAAGAATTTAAATGCTTTCGAAAGGTTTTAAATGAAGGTTTCGAAGGGGTGGTTCCCCAATGGTTTCGAAAGGTTTTAAATGGAAGGTTCCAATGTTTTCGAAAGGCAATGTTTATAGTGTTTTGATAAGAGGATGTCCAAGGTTTAAAGCTTTTGGAAGAAAGGTTTTTCAAGGTTTTCGAAAGGTTTATTAAGAATGGTTTCGAAAGGTATGTTTCGGCCTTTCTGCCTAAGGTTTTACTTGGTTTCGAAAGGGGTACTTTCAAAGGTTTAAATGTTTTCATCAACAAAGTTTTGTGTAAAGTATATATAACATGGCAAGGTGGTTTGAGTAAACCCTAGAGTATATTTTCCTTGTTAAGTATGATTTAAAATGGTTAAATCATTTTGAAAGATAAGGTTTTCAAGAAAAATTTACGGATGGTTGACACTAGGTAAAATAACTCAGATATTAGAATACCAGATGAGACCGGTATAGGATCGCGCCCTATACATTAACTATTAGCCCCTAGCTAATTTAGTCCAAAATTCTAGTGTATAGGGCTTTGTCACTGGGTAAGCCTAAAATGATGTTACACACAGAAAGGAATATATAGAGTGAGGATAGGTTATTGGTGAGCCCACAAAACCATTAGGATTAGTTGACCATGAGAGAATTAAGTTAGGGACAAACCGTCCAGAAGAGAAGTATCTAACAAAAGTTAGATTATTTGTTTATTTTGTCCGGTAGGCCCGAGTCAGCCAAAGGTTAATAGTTAGCCAAACAAAACCATATTGTTCGGACAGATAGTCCATTTGTTACTTTATTTATATGCTTTTATGATATTGATATTATTGTTTTAACCAGTTTTGATTGCAGAATTAAGATTTGCAAAAGATATGTTTCAAAAGGATATTAGTGAGAGGAAACAACTTCCGTTAAGCGGTGTGGTCTCACTAAGTATCAAATAACCGAGATGTATAGTTTTATTCACACCATGCTTTATGTCTAACTCGAAGTTTATGTTTTCCCCTTAAAACTCTCGGGTGCTCAAAATTAATTTGAGTAGGCTGAAGGTTGAGGATTTTCAGGTTTTAGTAGGTGGACGAATAAAGCTTCCGAAGGCGAGCAGAAGGCCGATGCTAGTTATATTTAGGAGTTGTTTTGTTTTATTTCCGTTGTGTTGTATTAAGTCAATTATGACTATTTAGTACTCTGGTCATCCAAGGAGGCATCCTCATATGTCGCTCTTGGCGTATTTTGTAATAATTATATTTGATCTGAACCTGGGAAATGTTTGGGATTGTGTAACTTGGATATGAAATGTTGTTTTGAAATGTAATCAGAAAAATGTTTTAATCTGTGATGATTTTATTTCATATTCAAGTGCTTCTGATATTATGGATACCATTAACATTACCCTATTTGGTCACCGAAAGTTAATACTATGGATGACTGCAACATATGTAGCGCTTAGCTTCGAGCCTCCAGATAGTGGATGTTATAGAAAGGTATTTCATCTACCCAATTGCCCCTTGCTTTGTTTAATCTTTTCTTCAAACAAGCTTTAATGGTCTTATTGGCTGCTTCTACGGCCCCATTATCTTGTAGGTGTGCCATTGAGGAGAAACTCTTGATGAAACCATGATCTCGATAATATTCTGCAATTTATTTGCTTTTGAATTAAGCGTCATTATCCGTAATAATCTTATACAGGTGACTGAATCTGGATACAATGTTCATCACAAACTTAATTACCTAATAAGAGGTTATGGTAGCCAAGGTTCGACTTCAACCCACTTTGTAAAGTAGTCTATTTCCACTATGGCATAGTAGGAACGGGCCCAATAAGATCAATGCCCCAGATATCGATTGGCCAAGGACTCATCATTAGGGTAAGCACACTAGGGGGAGCTCTCGGCACCTTTGCATAAATCTGGCATTTGTCACATGTTCTTACATAGTCTAAGGAATCTTGATTTAGTGTTGGTCAATAGAAGCTCTGTCTAAGTATTTTCTTTGCTAACTTTTGCCCACCGCAATGGTTTCTACAAATTCCCTCGTGAGCTTCTTTTAATAATTGATGCCCTTCCGAGGCCGTCACATACCAAGGGTATGGAGTTGAGAATCCCCTTCTATAGGGTATTCCATCTACAATACTGAATCTTAAAGCATTATATTTAATTCGTCTTGCCTTAGTGGCATCCAGGGGTAAAATGTTTTCAGTTAGATACTGGATATATGGTGACATCCAGTTTTCTGCAAATATTATTGGTGTTGTGGCTTTATCTCTGGTAGCTTGAGCTCATGTTATAACAAATATCTTCTCTTGTACTTGTAGGCTGGGTTTCTCCAATATCTCGACTGTGATGAAATTAAACTCTCTTACACCTCTCGAGCTTGCGCATTTTGCTAAGGCATCGGCCCTAGCGTTTTGATCCCTTCTAATGCTTTTAATGTGATAGATCCTGAAAGCTGCAAGTAACTGCTTCACATGTTTAACAAAGAGAGCTAACCTTAGGCCTTGGGCCTGGTAGTGGCGATGAACTTGATTAATAACCATATGAGAGTCACTGTATATTCGAATATCCAAGATCTTGATGGAAATAGCCATTCATAACCCCACAATCAATGATTCGTATTCGGCTACATTGTTGGTTGTCGAATAAGTGACCTTGATTACACAGTAAATCTGATGATTATTCGAGGTTACAGGATATAACTGGCACCTACCCCTTGTTCATTATAGGCTCCATCTACATAAAGTTGCTAAAAGAGCTGTTTTCCTTTCCAGTTTCGGCCTCGAAACCAGTGCATTCTGTGACGAAGTTAGCTAGCGCTTGGTCTTTGATTTCTATTCTAGGTTCATAAGAAATCTCATACTGGTTGAGTTTTTATTGCCCATTTAATTAGCCTTCCTGCAGTCTCGTGTTTCCTGAAAACTTATCGAAGTGGTTGATCCATAAGGACCTTAATAGGATAGGCTTGGAAATACGGCTAGATCTACCTAGTTGTGAACACTAAGCTATAAGCGAGTTTCTCAATCATTGGGTAGTGCTTTTCAGCTGGATATAGCCTTTTGCTTACATAATATACTAGTCTTTGGGTCCCATCATCATTTCTTACTAAGGCTGAGCTTATGGCCTGCTCCGAGGCGGCCAAGTCGAGGAACAAGGTTTCTCCATCTATTCGTGTAGGCAACACTGGAGGAGAGCTTAACTGCTTTTTTAGGTCTTCGAATGCTTTTTGGCATTCGTCAGTCCATTTGAAGGTAACATGTTTCTTTAAGAAGTTGAAGAAAGGAACACATTTGTCAGTTGATCGAATTATGAACCTATTTGGCATCAATCTTTCCATTTAAGCTCATTAACTCTTTCCCATTAGTCAGAGCCTTCATATCTGTTATGGCTTTTTATCTAATCTAGATTTATTTCTATTCCAGTAGCACTTACTATGAAACCTAGGAACTTTCCGAATTATATTTCGAAGCTACATTTATGAGGGTTTAGCTTCATTTAATATTTTTGGAGGAGTTCGAATGTATCGGCCAGATCCGAAACATGACTTTCTGATTGTTTAGATTCAACTAACATGTCATCAACATATACTTCCATGTTCCGACCTGTTTGTTTGGTGAACATTTAGTTGACTAACCTTTGATATATTGCCCCTGCATTCTTAAGAATGAAGGGCATCACCTTGTAGCATAACATGCCTATGTTGGTGATGAAACTTGTGTGCTATTCATCAGGTTTAAACACTGGAATTTGATTATACCCGGAATAAGAATCCATAAACAAAAGCAACTGGTGCCCACTGGTAGCATCAACTAATTAATCAATTCTTGGCAGAAGCAAGCAATCCTTTAGGCAAGCTTTGTTTAGATCGGTGAAGTCAATGCAAGTCGTCCACTTTCCATTTGGTTTCTTTACTAGTACCAGATTGGCAATCCACTCTGGATAACACACATTTCGAATGAAATTGTTCTTTAATAGCCTCTAGACCTCCTCTTGTAAAGCCACATATCAATTCTTGCCCAAGGGTCTCCTTTTCTGCCTTACAGGAGTAAATTTTGGATCTATATTTAAGCAACAAAAAAAGTGTTTTATAACTTTTATGAATTTCTTAACTTTTTTTCAAGATTTAAATCAAATCACAAATTATTCTTCACCCGTCTTTTCAGTAGTCTTGTCAGCTGCTTTTGCATTAAATGCTTCTTACGCGTGCCATGCTTTAGTTTGTTCTCACTCTTTTCGTTGCTAGTTTATAGTATTTCCTATTTCGAGAATTTAACTTCGTATTTTGAGAATTTAACTTCATATTTCAAGAATAATTTTTGCTACCACTATTCTTCAACTATTAAGATATGCATACCATTTATTTCTACTATTGGGATTTATTCCCCTCTTTCATATAAATTTACCTTCCTCCTTTATTTTCCTTTTTGCGCTTTCATTATTTACAAAGAAAACTTATTCTTATTGAATTCGCTGCGATCTTCAATACTTCGATTTCAAAATTTTTAAGTATCTCTCTTTCCTTTCCTTTTTCGACCTTCTTCTTATTTTTTGAATATATGTGTGAAAATCCGCCTCATAATGGGCTTAATTTTTAACCCAGAAAAGGCCCATCAAGCAATAGACTCATTCTGAAGCTGGTTGTTGGTTGGTAAAATTGAACAATACATGAAGCTATCTACTAATGCTATCAGAATCTCACAGCGAGAGGATAAAATTAAATATTAGAAAAGTACCCATTAAAAATTCAAATATCATAACAAAACATAACATCTCAATACCTTTGGTACCATATCTCAAAATACAATAACATTATGCCTTAATTGGTACATCAAAATATAACAAAAACATAAGTAGATATATTACTGCCATAAGACTCCATCTCCGCCTTCATCTCCTAAATCTGCATCGTCTTCTCTATCCTATGTTGTAATGAGGAAAGAGTCAGAACAACAATGTTTGATGAATAAAATCTTAGCCGTTCCATTGTAGTATTTGGCAGTATAACTTAGATAAGAATATGTCTTACGTATTCTAACTATATTTTCAAAATATCTCCTGCTGTAAGCTCGAAGGCTCTCCTAGTTCACTCCTATAACTTATACTTTTCTAACCTAACTACATAACTCACCTTCAACTATACGTCCAAGGCCATTCCCAGTGACACGCATCTATCGTCAATCATATCCTAATAATGTGAGAGAAAGTACTCGGCCAGTTAATACCTTTTTAATGGGAATTGGGAAGACTCCGACCATTTAATACGTATATCTTAGATAGGTCCCTATCATTTAATACCTAATCCAAGGTAGACTCCTCTCTGGTACACTCTAGCTGACATCGCATGGAATCTCATCAAGCCACTTAATACTTCTTTTTGGAAGAGGCGGACCCTACAGTAGCCACTTAATACCTAAAAACCGACTTCCTAAGATTTCCATCCACCATGCCTAAACGCTATCTCCGACCATTTAACACTTTCTAATTAGGGAGGAGGCAGACCCTAGAACAACCACTTACTACCCCCGACCCCCAAAGCAGATCCTACGTATTATGAACCGTAACCCAACTGTGATGTCCCACTTTAGTCCGACCATTCGTAGGCATAAGTAGCCATATTAACTAGGCAAACTTACCCTAAAGAATTAGGACTAATCTCGCGTCCTCCGTGGGTGCTTATTACAGGTATTGTCTCACATCAACCCCAAAGCACTACAACAAAACAGGCTTTTTACAACGGGCAATGCCTGTTGTAATATGTGTTCTACAACGGGCAGAGGACCGTTGTAATAGGCGATGTTGTAATAGGTCACCCATATTTTACAACGGGCAATGCCCTTTGTAATACACCTTTTTACAACGGGCAATGCCCGTTGTAATATGGAATATTGCAACGGTTTCTGACCGTTGCAAAATAAATGCAAATTTAAAAAAAAATTACAGCAGCATACCTTCATACCAATAATGAATAATTTAACGAGTAATAAATACCATTACCATGTGCCTTCATGTGCTAGTGCAATCTCACTCATTCAAACAGAGCATGTACATTAACAACTTAGGGACAGAAGATCTCATTTGGATAGTAATATCATCATTAAATTATGAATTCATATATAAATTTGAACCTAAACACAAGACATACTGCACAAATATCATAATTAAAACCTTCAGTATCTTCCATTTTCAACAAACACTTCACAACCAAACTTAACGTTAATCAAACCAAACAACACAAACTCATCATACTGCAAAATAAAACAATCAATGCTGAACCCCTCCTTCGTTGGCACGCTTAAAGATCAAAGCCTAAGCAGCAGCAGCATCATTGGAGGAAATGGAAGAGGAGAAGGCATCCTTAACCTGCTGAGCAGTGAACTGGAAACTCTTGCATGAAAGAGAGTTGAGAAGGGCAGTAGTTCCTTCACGGTACAATGCACCGATGCCATCGCTTCTGGTGTTTTTAAGAGCGTCGGGTATGGTCAAGTTCTTGCCGAATGCTGTACTGCAGGCAGCGCCGAACATATGGCCTATCGTGCCCCAGTAACCAAATATAGCGTATATTGCGTTCGGGTGCGAGATCCAGTAGCTGTCAAATGTCGAATATTTTATATCTCTTTAAAAAGGTGTTGGGTATTAACTAAGATTAAAGTTAGTAATATTGGTGTGTTTGGCTACAGTGAAATGTGCATTACGTTAAATTTTAAGTAGTTTTGGATGGCAATTTAAAAGAAAAGGCATTTTAATGTTATTTGATTATTAAATCAAAATAAGTAAACATAAACGATCAATTTTTAAACTTTATTTCGTAAATCTTAAAAATAAATTGTTGTTTCTTATGTTTCTACTTTAAAATCTTCTTTACAATTTCTTAGTAAGGAGTCACAACTGAGAAGTGCTGTAACTGAAATAAGTTGTTTGCAAGTAGATACTCATAAATAGTTGTCAAACATTAGGAAAAAAGCGCTTTTCAAACCATTTTCTATGGCAAATCATTCTTGAATTTTATCATAAACTACAAACAACAGATTATTTCTATTTATTTTTATTTTTAAATTCAACTTCTGCGGTACTTGTGCTATCTTCTTATAAAAAGTTTTTAAACATAAATAGCAACTTTAGAACAGTTAACTACTTGTGAAGAGCTGCCAAATATGGTCCACAACTTGATATGATACTACAAGCCCACTTGACAAAGTTTTGAATATAACTTCAAGTTAAAATAAGTTAATTTCCATGCATGATTTAATGAATGTATACCAAGTTCTGTTTGCAAAAATTACCAAGTTCTGAGTTGTATATGTTATATTTATATGGTGTCCTTTTACGATATGTTTCCAAACTTCTGAACACACAAATAAGCTTCTGAACTCCAATAAGCTGCTTATAAGAAGAGAAAAAAACCACGATATATATACCTGTAACTTCCAGGTTTAAATGGAGGGAAAGAACCATGATCATGCAATGTTGGGCTGGGAACACCTGGAAAATGAGGAATAGCAGGAGCAACTGGAATCGTAGGGGCAGGGACGACCGGAGGATTAATGATAGGAGTAACCGGATGGGTAGGATGACTCGGTGTAGAAGGTGTAGGATGGTACACTCCATGAGAAGGGGTAGGTACAGGCATCACTGGTATATTGCTCCCGTGCCCTCCATGGTGGCCAGGGTCGTAGTTACAGTCAGGGCCAAGCACCGAACCTACATTCATAAATTCAGGTCAATATATAGATTACACTGTACTTAAAAGTTATGAAGGATGGGAGACAGAGTACCCTCAAGCTTTCTTGACAGTGTAGGAGAGACCAAAGCAAACAGCAGTACAAAGTAGGCAAAGTGAATGCTCTTCATTGCTAACAAAGAGAATGGAATGAAGGAAGTTTCTGAAGAAATAAGTGTAGTGAGAGTGGGTATAAATAAGGAAGAAAATATTATAGGCTATAATGCTTTCTTTTACAGTCTCGTGACAGGGTCCAGGCCAGCAAGGGGAAATAGTAGTTATGAACATAGGAATGTAGTTTTAACTTCACAATAGGATTCATCTTCTTCTAGAATTAAAACTAATACGCCATAATCCCCAAAAGTTGAATCGTACTCATGCTCACATTAAAGAATCACAGTCAGTGTAACAAAAAAAGAAAAAGAAAAAAAAGGGACCATCTTCATAAGGTAGATGTTGAGAAATTGAAATTTAGAATCTACCAAATTTAATGTATAAATTTTTAGAGTTAGGTTATAAGGGCAGTGACATACCATTCAGCTGAACAAAAACAAAGAGAAATTGCATCAAATGTCAAATATCTGATCCATTCCGGAGTGGAGCATCCATCAAATCTAACCTTCAACCCAAATATTCCTAATTTCGTGCTTCAGTCCAAATCTTCCTAGTTATGTGCTTCAAAATCTTGCATTCAATCCAAATCTTCCTAGTTTCGTGCTTCAAGATCTGGCCTTCACCGCTGCGAGCCCATGCCATCGTCAACGCAGCTCCTCCAAATTGAATGCCATCTTCCTAGTGTTGCTTTATTTCACTGCATTGATGTAAGTAATTAGGTCAAAATTAGAGATTTGTGGTAACAGAAGATTGAAGGGATGCATGGAAGGTAGTTGGAGCTCGATTAGGTGAAAAATTGGAATTAGGTTTGGATTTGGAATTGGAAGCGATTTTATTTTAACTTGGATTTGGAATTGAGGAGGATGGTACGAAAAAGAACAATGGTTAAAATTTGGAAAGGGTGGAAAATAAATTTGCTTGGAGCTAAATTTTTTCGTTTGGAGCCAAAATTTTGAGTTTGGAGCTTAAATAAAACTTGTAATACTTTGTGTCATACAAAGTTGTAATACATTTGCAATAAATTTTGATTTCTAAATTTAATGAAAATATTAATTATTCAATAGTTTAATTATTTACTATTAATTATAATTGAAAATCAATCAGTAATTATTAAATATTACTTCTTATTTATTAGTTATTAATTATTACTTCTTAATTATAATTGAATATTTATTATTTAATATTAATTATTTCTAAATTTTATGGATCTTTTTTAATTTTAGAAAAATTTTATTTCTAAATTATTAAACTATAGTAAATTATTTAATATTAATTATTAAAATTATAAATTACTTAAATATTAAATATTAAACATAAATTACAAAATATCAATTATTAAAAGTTTATTATTAATTATTTAATATTAATATGTATATATTATTAATTTTTAACTTTTAATAGTAACTATTAATCATAAATTATTAATATTTATTATTAATTATAAATTATTATATATTTAATATTAATTACTCGATATTACTTACTAATAATTGAATGTAAAATTAAGCCTGTTGGAATACTGATTATGTATAACAATTAGTAATTAGTGATTATTTAATAATAATCATTAATTATTATAAGTTATAAATGATTAATATAATATTATTAATGATTAATTATCAAATATTAATAAACAATATAATATTATTAATGGTTAATAATTAGTAATATAATATTATAATTAGTAATTAGTAACGTCATATGATTAATATAATATTATTAATGAATAATGATTAAATATTAATAATTATTATAATATTAAGTATTATATATTTAATTATTATTTGCTATTAGTTTTTTATTAATTAGTAATTATTATAAATTAATTTTAATAGACCATTATTATTATTTAATATTAATTTTTACTTTCAATTATTATTATTTAGTTAATTACCATTTATTATAAAAGTTTTATTATTGATTATTACCTACTGCTATTTAATAGTGAATCTCATTTATAAATTAATATTTAATAATTAAATATTTATTATTATTCATTTATTGTTGACATCTATTACAACGGACATGAAAGGACCGTTGTAATAGCATTCTATTACAACGGGCAGTCATTGCCCGTTGTAAAAAGGGTGTTGTATAGGGCATCTATTACAACGGGCAGCAAATGCCCGTTGTAAAAAGAGTGTTGTATAGAGCATCTATTACAACGGTCCTGAATGGACCGTTGTAATAGCCTTCTATTACAACGGGCAGCAAATGCCCGTTGTAAAAAGGGTGTTGTATAGGGCATCTATTACAACGGTCCTGAATGGACCGTTGTAATAGCCTTCTATTACAACGGGCAGCAAATGCCCGTTGTAAAAAGGGTGTTGTATACGGCATCTATTACAACGGTCCTGAATGGACCGTTGTAATAGCCTTCTATTACAACGGGTAGCAAATGCCCGTTGTAAAATGGGCGTTGTAATAGGGTATTTTTGTTGTAGTGAAGTCACGCTACTAGTAGTCAGATTAGCTAGGCAGACTTTCGTTTGCTTTTGGCTGACCACGCATTCCTATAACTTAGTCATAATTTACACTCCCCTAATCATACTACCACATACCTCACCATATTCCACTAAGGCTATAAAGAAAAAGTCCTTATTCCACCGCTAATCATAATATTTATTAACTTCCATCCTATGGGGTTTTAATGCCAATTACTAACCTATTTATTACGTGGTTAATATGTTCTTAATTATACGTTATTCATACACTAATATATATTTATACATACATAACTAAAATATTACTAGGCATGTGAAGATTGCGCCTTATGCTAATCGTTAAATGTCAAAACTGTCAATTTATACAAGTCTAATTCCATACCATAACATACAAATTAGCTAATATATTTAGGCCAACAATAGACTTGAATAAGAAAATATAACCAATTACCAAGTTATTTTATATTAAAATTGTAGAATCAACATCAATCGAATTTACAATTTAAATCCTTTTACGCTCTATTCAACTTTTGCATATAAAATGAAAAGGGGTTCATTTTTAAATTATGGAAATAAGCAATTCAAACTACGAATAGAAGAATCCACACTTACACATCATTTCCTAACTTATTTTCTATTTTAAAACCCTTAATCACATCAGAAGAGAAAAGTGAGAAGTGGAATAGAATGTAAATTATTAAAATTGCAATAACTATGCAAATTCTGCTATTTTAATATAGAATAATTGAGATTCCAAAACATAACAATTGACATTTCGCTTTGGGGAGATCTTGGGGTTTTAGTTTGATGTTTTCATGAACAAAATTCCCCAAGGCATATATCAAATCCAACCTATACCATTCAATTACTAAAATGAGAAAACTAATATTTCCACTCACAAATGATTCCCAGCTTTCTCCTTTGGATTTGAATACGACTGCCTTTTAATCTCTTTTAAGTTTTCTTCCTTTTTAAATATACAACAATTGGATTGTATACTAATTAGATTTAGAATTTCAGAGATTGGAGGAGAATAGAATTAGAAATTGAATATTAATATCTGAAATTCCTTGCCTGAAGACCTTAGGAAATTTTAGTTGGAAGAAAGAAACTAATATAGCCCCGCTTAGTTTCCAAACAATTTGTGAATAAAAGTGAGGGGGCTAGACTCTTATTTATAGTGGTTAAAAGTCACCAGAACCATCAGATTTAAGTCTGTTTAAGATAACAAAATTCGGACCGTTCCTGGCCTAAATAACCCTAGCCACCGCAACATGCATCGATCGACTGCCCTACCTAAACTGTCGTGTGCTCCAACCTAAACGGTCGACTGCTAGCGGTCGACAGACCCTAGATAGGCGGTTGATCTGTTGCATATATATCAGAACGTTTTATTCTGCCATTTAATTATTTATTTAATTCCTTAATTAATTTTAACGTTAACGTTTCTTTTAACGTTTACTTAAACCCCAATCCTAATCATCGTTAACTTTTGAAATTTCAAATTTTAATATTAATTACCATTTTGAATTTGAATTCCATTAAATTATTTTAAATTCGAAAACTTCAAATGTCAATAAATTTTCCGTTTGAGCTCCAATTTCAAAACTCTATATATCGAAATTGATCAGAAAATCACCATGAATGCAACATCACAACTTTCATAGCCAAATTCCAACATCTACAAAATTTTCCTTTTTAGCCTTATTATTAATTAATTATTTCTTACTAATTAATTTCTTATTAATTTTTATGAGGTGTTACATTCTTCTACCCTTTAAAACATACTTTAAAAATTAACAAGTATGCACTCATATGTATACCTATGCCCATTGATCAGGCAACCTAAGCACTGATACCAAATGTAACAACCCGCCTCGAAATGGGACTAATTTTCGACCCAGAAAAGGCCTATCGAACATTAGACCCATTCCAATGCTGGTTGTTGGTTGGTAAAATTGAATAATACATAGAGCTATCTACTAATGCTATCAGAATCTCACAGCGGAAAGGATAAAATATAATATCAGAAATAGTATCCATTTTATGAAAATTCAAATATCATAACAAAACATAACATCTCAATATCCATGGTACAATATCTCAAAATATAATAACATCATGTTTGAATGTGTACATCAAAACATGACAAAAACATAAGTAGATAGATAACTTCCACAAGACTTTGTCTCCGCCTTTATCTCCTAAATCTGCATCATCTTCCCTAACCTGTATTGTAATGAGTAGGGAGTTAGAACAACAATGTTTGGTGAATAAAATCTCAATTATTTCCACGGTAGTATTTGGCAGTATAACTTAGATAAGAATATGTCTTACATATCCTAACTATATTTTAAAAATATCTCCAACTGTAAGCTCGAAGGCTCTCCCAGTCCAATCCTATAACTCACCCTTTTCTAACACAACTTTATAACTCACTTTCTATTGTAGGCCCAAGACCATTCCCAGTCTCACGCATCTATTATCAATCATGTCCTAACAATGTGAGCGAAAGTACCTAGACTATTTTATACCTTTTTAATAGGAATTGGGCAGACTCTAAAAATTTTATACCTATATCTTAGGCAGGTCCTTGTCATTTAATACCCATCCCAAGGCGGACTCCTCTCTGGTACTATCTAGCTGACATCGCATGGAATATCCTCATGCCACTTAATACTTCTTTTTGGAAGAGATGGACCCTACAATAGCCACTTGATAGCTCAAACCTAAAGCGGACCCTTCCTGAGATTTCCATCTACCATGCCTAAATGCTATCCCTAACCATTTAATACTTCCTAATTAGGAAGGTGGCGAACCATACAATAGCCACTTACTACCCTTGATCCCCGAAGCTGGTCCTATGTATTATGACCTGTAACCCAACTGTGATGTCCCGCATTAGTTTAACCATTCGTAAGCATTGGTAGCTAGATTAACGGGGCAGACTTACCCTACATAATTGGGACAAACCTCGTGTCCTAGTGGGTACTTATTATAGACAGTGTTTGACATGTGCCTTTGACTGACCTCACATTCCTATAACTTAGTCATAATTTACACTCCTCTAATCGTACTACTACATACCTCACTGTATTCCACTAAGGCTATAAGGAAAGAGTCTTTATTCTATTACTAACCATAATCATCATTAACTTCCATCATATGGGGTTGTATTGTGAATTACTAACGTATTTATTACGCGATTAATACGTTATTAATTGTACGCTAGTTATACGCTAATACATATCTATAAATACGTAGCTAAAATCCTTGGCGTGCGAAAATTGCACCCTATACTAATCGTAAAATGTCAAAACTTCCAATATGTACAAGTCTAATTCCATACTATAACATACAAATTATCTTATATCCTTAGCCCAACAATATACTTGTATAAGAAAATAGAATCAATTACCAAACTTATTTTACACTAAAATAGTCGAATCAGTACTAATAGAATTTACAGTTTAAATCCTTTTACACTGTATTTAACTTCTGCATATAAAATGAAAGGGATTTATATTTAAATTATAGAAATAAGCAATGCAAACTACTAATAGAAGAATCTGCACTTTACACACCATTTACTAACTTATTTTCTTTTCAAAACCCTTAATTACATCAAAAGAAAAATGTGAGAAGTGGAATGGAATGTAAAATATTAAAATTGCAATAGCTACACAAATTCTGCTATTTTAATAAAGGAATAATTGAGATTTCAAAACATAAAAATTGACATTTTGCTTTTGGAGAATTTTAGGGGTTTTAGTTCGATGTTCTCGTGAACTAGATTCCTAAAGGCATATAGCAAATCCAACTTATACTATTCAATTACTAAAATGAGAAACTAAGATTTCCACTCATAGATGATTCTTAGCTCTCTTTTGGATTTGAATACGCCTGCCTATTAATCTCTTTTAAGACTTCTTCATTTTTAAATATACAACAATTGGATTGTATATTAATTAGATTTAGAATTTCAAGGATTTGATGAGAATATAATTAGAAACTGAATATTAATATCTAAAATCCCTTACCTGAAGACCTTAAAAAATTTCTAAATCGCTTGGAAGAAAAAAATGGATGTACCTTCGCCTACATTTCCAAATAATTTATGAATAATTGTGAGTGGGCTAGGCTCTTATTTATAGTGGTTAGAAGTCACCAGAACCGTCGGATTTAGGTCGGTTTAAAATAATAGAATCTGGGGTGTTCCTAGCCTAAATAACCCTAGCCTCCACAACACGCATCGGTCGACTGCTCCTACATAGGCGGTAGGCCGGTTGCCTATATATGGGAACATGTTATTCTGCCGTTTAATTATTTATTTAATCCCTTAACTAATTTTATCATTAACATTTCTTTTAATGTTTACTTAAACCCCAATCCTAATCACCGTTAACTTTTGAAATTTCAAATTATAATATTAGTTACATTTTTGAATTTGAATTCCATTTGCATAATTTCAAATTTGAAAACTTCAAACGTCAATAGCTTTTCCGTTTGAGCTCCGATTTCAAAACTTTATATATGAAAATTGATCAGAAAATTACCACGAATGCAATGACACGGCTTTTGTGGCCAAATTCCGACATCTGAAAAATTTCTATTTTTAGACTTATTATTAATTAATTATTACTTATTAATTAATTTTCTATTAATCTTTACGAGATGTTACAATATGTGTGGTTGTCAATAATTTTTTTTTTCATAATTCTCCCCAACTTGATGTTGCATATCATAGTTTGATCAAACGTCTGGCCCAATATTGTAGGTCATGTGTTTGATCAAATGTTTGTGATAGAATTCTCTTTTTTCATTGTTGTTTGTTCATGTTTTTCATATAGATATTCTCTGCGTAAAAACCATAAATAATTTTTGGAGAGTGGAATGCATACTAAAGTTGAATAATTATAAATTGTAAATAAAACTGAGTTTTAGTAGCAATTAGAAGTCGCCTTCAATTTAGTTTTATTGTATAACCTTTCTTTTTAGTTAACCATGTCTTCAAATGTTGTTCTAAGCACCTTCGGTAGGGTTAATGTTTCACATAAGACTCTATCTCTGTACTTTGCTCTAATGAGCTAATTGCATTTGCTCTCAATGCTTTTGGTATTAGAGGATACTCTTTCAGATTTCCTTCCCTTTTTAGGCGTATCCATTTTCCTCTAAAAGTTATATCTCTCTCATCTCAGAGCATCTTCATCATGGTTTGTATCTTCCCCCAAGTCCAGTTATTAAAGAGTGGTTGGATAGCCTCAGAATAAACCCCATTCAGTTGGACCCCGTCTCTTATTATATGTTGATCTGCACCTATATTCTATATGCTGAACACTTAGCTTCTCCTCCCTTCTGCTGTAGCTTCACTTTCTATATTATTCATGGGAGAACCCTGCTACTGGATGTGAGTTGTTTTACCATATAGGATCAGAAGTCTATCTTCACACCTCATCTCACAAGATCGTCCTTAGTTGGATCAATATTTATTTATTTCCAACAACGATGGGTTTGTTCCTTCTTTTCAAGTAATTGATATAACTTCTCTTATCCATTTTATTTTCCTTCCATAAACAAACTGCTCCACGTTAACCTTATTTTCTTTATTTTTTGTAGCCCCTCTTGTTACCTTCACCCAAGAGGATAAGGACCTTTTGGGGGGAGCAAAGGACGTTGGTATGCACTCTAGATACTAATATCTGCATATGCTCAAACATCTTCATCGAAACCTTACTATTCAACTTCCACTTCCTTCAAGAACCCCACATTTTTTTCTTAGCTTATTATTACTTATGAGCTGTTTCACAACTGGAAAGGGGAGGCTAGCAGCCCTACCCATATATCCGAGTAAGGTATAGGATTAACCATTAGCTTCTACACATATGCTGTTTAGTGAATTTTTTAAGCAACATGTCACTATTTATTTGTTGTCGATTTTTTAATTAGCAAGTAGTGTGTCTTCTCAATAAAAGAGTTGCTAACGCCTTTTCTCTTGCTTCTAACTCAAAAAAACCTACGTGTGAATCTTCCAAAAATCCAAACAAATGAGCTTCGGATGATGCTACGCGCCCAAAGAAGGTGATAACCTCAAAACCTGTATATGCTCATACTTCTGCAAAACCTCCTCAGGTTGTGCCTCTACTTTCTAAGTTTAACCGCATTTCTTCTTATGTGCTATTCTTTCCTGAAGGGAAAGATGGAAGTGGACTTAGTCGAGCAGCTTGGGCGCCCTATGGTTGTCGACTTCTTCCAGCCCTCACTTGGTCCCGCCTTAGTTTCCCCTCCTTTAAACTCTGACGAAGTCTTCTTTGAGCACTTTCTTAGGGGTTATTTCCAAGCTAGAACAACATAGTATTTCTTTAACGCTTATTTGTTATTTGTCTTCCAACTCTCGGTTTGTTTCATCACAGAGTGGAGCATATGTGGTTGAGATGAAACCGTGCCTTGACGTCTACAAGGGTGAGGTTGACCCTTGTTGAAATGATCGCAGTCAACTTGATGATGAGATAACCCAACTTAAGGCCGACCTTTCCACTTCAAGGAGTACGGAAGCAACATTTGAAACTAAGGCAGAACATGAAGCTAAGCTGGCTGATAAGAAGCTGGCCACTCTTGGGAAGAAGTTGGAGGTTTTGGAACATGCCATTGACAACGATGTTAAAAGGGGAAATTTAAAAAAAGAAATCATGTTATTAATTTGCATAAGATCGTATGTTGTGTTTATACTTTATATGAATAATAATTTTTACTAAATCATATTTAGTATTATTTAATAAAAGAGGTTGGGGTATAGTTTTAATTTAATTAATTTGTATATTAAATTTTATGTTTGTTTGCCATGATTTAATAATAATATTTTATTATTAATTAAATTTAATTAAATTTATTAATTTAGTTTTTATTTAATTTTATATTTTAATATTCAAATATGTTTGTACTCACAATATAAACATTATAGGTATATTAAATATGGTGATCTGGCATATGGGTAACATTACGAACATAAGTCATAAGGTGTCTTATCAACCACTGAGATTTATGGTTAATAAATATGTTTAATGTCATGGATGAATAATGATGTCACATTCATATTTCTATAAACTAATACAAATAAGTAATAAATAATTATTTTTTATTTTATTTTTTCAACCTTTAATTTATTTATCTATAATATTATATTATTTAAATTCTAATGCATATATATTATTTTCAGCATACACACACATATAAATACATACATACATACATACATACATATATATTTAAAACATATCATTTAGATTTATAATAATCCGATTATATAAATAGGGGCCGGCTATTTGGACACAAATTGGTGACACAAATGGTGACATAAAAAATCTGAATCAATGGATCCTTTTGTTTTTATATGAAAGGTGGAATTCGGGAGGCAATCCAATGGTAGAGATCCATTGTATCACCAATTGTATCACCAATTTATGTTTAAATAGACTTTCCTATATAAATATTATTTATGTACATATTGTTTATTTTAAATATGTATTTAAAATTCTAATTTTATACTAATTTGACTTTTTTAAAATCTAAAAACAATTCTTGCTATCATGGGCAACAAAAGAAAAACTATCTTTTAAAATTGGAAAAATCATATATGTGTTTGTGTTATAACGAGGATATGTGTGTCACCCTAACACACAAATGAAGAATGGATCTTAAGGTCACTAATGTAATAAAAGAGGAGTGAATAGTGTATATCAATTATTTAAAGGTTAACCTATGAAATTAAATTTTATCTACTCAGGTCAATCATCAAATCACAAACAAAATTGATAGTCGAAAAGTAAATATAAAGTAAAGTTAGTAAAGTAAATGACATCAGGAATTTTTATACTGGTTTGGATATCCAATCCTACGTCCAGTCCTATACTCCCCATTTAGAATTTCAATATCACTTCTTGCTTTCCATGGGTGGCAAGAACACCTTTACAATCTTGTAATTCCACGGCTGGTAAGATACACTTTCCCTCTTGGCTTTCCACGGGTGGAAAAAACATCTTTCTCTTTACAAACAACAGTAGAGTATGACAAGTAGTTATATCTTTAATATAGGTTCCAGTTGATTCTGTACAATGATCCTACTGACCTCTAATAGAAATATATATTTGAAATTAATGAAGAAAATGATGAGACATGAGAGATAATGATCGAGAATTTAAATACAAATTCTTTGATCTTGTGTGATTTACAAGTCCTTGAAGAATAGAAGTGAAAAGGTATAGATTTGCATAGAGAGTGGAAGTATACTAATCAATTTTTGTCACAAAAGTACAAAAATGAAAGAGGAAGAGAAAACGAGAAAGTTAGTTATTAAAATTCATTTTCCAGGCCTTCTTAAAAATAGGATGAAAGGACATGTCCATTGATGAAGAGTAAGAACCAAAATCCTCTCATTTAAATTTTAGAAAAATAAAATAACAACCACTAGGACACAGTCTCGAGGTTTATGTTGACATACATGTCTCTATATCGACATAGTCACTATGGGGTATATCAGCATACATGTTACTATATTAACGTAGACCACAGAAATATGTCAACATACTTATTATAGTTCTAGTTTTCTTTTTATAATATTCAAATAGAGACCTCTATATTTTATAACTAGGCATGTATGTTTATATGAATATGTTATGGATTAATATAGATTTAAATAAAAGAAGAATTTCAAGGATATTTTCTATGGGCTTTAACAAAATTCTAAGAATTGGTAGACTTAATAAACACTTCAATTATCTTTGTTGTTGAAGCACTTGTGTTCCATTCCTCTTGAATCAATTATATATTTCATTTGCTCTAATTAATCTTCATATTTATAACTCATTTGCTTGCTTTTATTCATTGAATTTCTTGTTTATGTTTGTAAAATATATCTATATTATATATAAAAATACTACACAACTCGGAAAAACATTAGTCGTAATATTTATATGGTTGTTGTCATCAAAATCAATACTAATGTGTTAACAATCCCCCATTTGATAATGATAACCATATAAATATTTAAGAGATAAAATATGGTGCTGCATCTGACTTTATGCATTTCCTATCATATTTCCTAGTATATTTATACATTTGTTTTCCGTTTTCATCAACAAAAATGGGCAGAAAAGAACTATTTAACTGCAACTAGACAATATGCTTAGAATTTGTATATAGATTAGTATATAAAATACGCAAATAAAACTCATGAGGGAATTCAAAATCAATGGAAAGCATGAAATAAACACATATATTATTAATCATTATAATGCTTTAAATTAATGTTTTTGAATAAAACTATCTCAACATCCCATATTTATATGACTATTCATAAAAAGAGATAATACTCAAAAATAACTTTCAACAATCTACATGCATGAAATTTTAGAGTAATAAGTATTATTATTTTCTTTTAGAATTAATTTTTATTTTTTATTCTAAAATAATGCATGAATCCTTCTTAAAATATACATTAAAATTATTATCACATATATGACTTATGCTTAGTAATTTACATTTTAATTTTTTAAGGAGGAAAATATTAGAAATTAAAGGATTTTTAGAATTACAGCAATGACAGTAACACATCCTGTTAAACTATCACTAAAGTTAATTGTTTCACCTTCTTTGTATATAATATTGCTTGGCATTTATGTATTTCCTATTATATGCTTTGAATATCTGGTGTCCGGTATCTGTTTCTCATTGTTTATATGTATTACATTGGTTGATACTTGAAAAATATAAAATGTGCACACCGGTATCGTATTTTATTTTGGTGTCCATGGGGTTAAGTTTTGGGAAGCCAAACACATAAATAATTCGAATACCATTTAAAAATATAATCATTAGAGAAATGAACTTTATTAATAAAATCGTATATTTTTCCTTGTCACTATTATCTAAACTTCTACGTTTGGGTTTGAACTTGGAAGCCTTAATAAATTTATTACTTTGAGTAATATTTTTCTTTGATTTGGGCTTAAGTGTGTATCTAAGTCCACGTTTATTATTTAAGGGTTTAAATGCAGATAATAAATTTTCTAAGTTATCTTTCTCTTTGTTAAATTTATTAACATCAGTTTTCATTCTATCAAAATCTTTATTACAATCAAGAATAACATTGTCTAGAAATGATATTTGTCATTCAGATCAGCGATCTCCGACTTTATTGAAAGATTTTTTGATTTTGTTGGGATTGGCCAGCTTGGCAGCAGGTGAAATAGGTAAATTTAATTTTTCTTTTACCTATTTGGATCATCAATGGACCTATGTAATCTATTAGCCAACATTAGATCCAATCTACATTTCAAATTAATTCTTATTCTATTTAAAATATATTTATTTATTTAATTAATCATATTAATTAAATATTTAAAAGGTATATTTTAAATATATCACATATATATATATATATATATTTTCTTAAACTACATGACATAATAATAAATAAAAGCATGTGTATAATTGTATATGCATATAAATATTAAGATTTGTATCAGTTGTGAGTGTATTATACTTACATATATACATGTTTTCTCAAAAAATGAGCAAACACCTCTAATCGATTTGTTGTAGAACTGTGTATATGGAGTGTATGACTCAATTGTTTTACATGCCGTTCAATTTGATTTCGAGAGAGTGGATCATAGGTACAATAATGGAAAAGAAATGTGGAAAAGTAAAGTACACAAGTATTAATAGTGATTTGGCCAGAATATACCTACATCTACTGTTCATTTTCATTATTTCTCTTATAGATCAATTGTACGATTATTTGAATACAAAATCCAACAATCTAATATTCAAAGGAAAATTAAGCATAGCTTTCTGAAAACCTATTCGGCTAGCTCTATTTGGCTATTTTTTGTTCTCCAAAATTGTCCTCCATTATTGTTGTAAGCTTTGGTCATTAGAGGACTAAAGATATAGGAAGGCTAGACCAATAAAATAGGCAATATTCTTATTTAGCTTGCACGGTTTTGTTATTACCTTATACACAAGATACGATCTAGAATTTCCAAGTATAGAAAATTAAATCCAAAGTTTTCATACTTGCATTGCTTGGTTCGGCAAGGTGTGCTCGTTAGAACTCTATCCAGTAGGTGAGCATGGCCCAGTAAATGACTATTTTGATGTGGGATTGGAGTTTCATTTTAGCACCAACTTGCTCGGTGGTAAACTATCGAATAAGAATTTTTGTTCGGTAACAAACTACCGAACAAGAACCATGGCTCCGTAAGTGAACTACCAGAAAAGAATTCTTGCTTGGTAACTGAACTACTAAACAAGAATTCCTATTTGATATGGATGTTAATGGCTAGAAATTGATGAATGGTTTATGGTTAAACCAAATCATTCTTTTATACAAGCTTCATTGTTTTTCTTTTGTTCCTCCTCATGGTACTCTGTGGCCTCCTTATCGTCTTTGCTATTCACTAACATTTTTGCCATTCCTTCTCCTTGTAGTGACTCTTCCTATTCACTAACATTTTTGCCATTCCTTCTTCTTGTAGCGACTCTTCCTATTCACTAACATTTTTTCCATTCCTTCTTCTTGTAGCGACTCTTCCTATTCACTGTTCCATGGGTGGAAACACCTACAACATTTGCCTCCCCCAAAGTATACTTTATGAAATACAAAGCTTGCTTTGTGTACTTCCCTTAGTGAAACTTTCCGTTGTTCTCATAGTGCAAACATTGTTCTCCAAGGCTACTCCTTTATCTCTAGTCTATTGTGCTCAGTCATCACTTGGTCCGATGGTTCCCTACAAAACAAGAAATGGGGTTCAACATTAATGACCGATCAAAATTTTACAATTTGGTCTTTGGTTTCTGATACCAGACATCGCTAGTTTTCCTATACAAACTTTCACCACCCTACACCCCAACACCCTTACACTCTTACTATTGCAAACGCCTACTTTTGAAAATAAAGATTATTCATCTCCTCTTTGATGTGCATGCAAATTTGATTGCAATTCACTCCAAATTTAGGTTCCATCTTCCATACTCATCAATCAAGCAAAGTAATACTTTGATTTTGTGACAATTTATGAATTTTAAGTTGATTTTTGCCCGATTTCATAACAAGTTTGTTTTATAGTTAAGGGTATGACTATGTTTGAGTACAATTTGGGTATTGTAATGTTTGTAGAAGTATAATTGGTTTGTTACCGTAAATTATCATGTTGGAAAGCTTGGTTTAACAACATTGTGATTTTTAGTGTTTAAGTGTTTGGCTAAGGGTTTAGCCACCGAACAGAACCAATAGTGATGTCTAGGCTATGCTATTGTGGATTTAGCCTTGGTTGTCTTGCTTTGGACCTATGAGTTGATTATCCTTCTAATAATAGGGTTTTAAGTATGGTTCGGTCGTGGTCTTTTAAAGCCTAGGACCATCGAACAGAATTGGGGAATTGACCATTGCTTGGTGATTAGGATTACTTAAGTCAATGTGCACAGTCGATTAACCTTAATTCTGTAGGTATATTCTGTAAATAGGTCCTCTGGTGGGTTATACGTAGTTATTTGACCATCTTGATCAACGAAAGGACATATAAAAACTTCGGTGGTGATAGGCCGCTCTTAGTTCGACCTTCGAACTAAACACTTAGTAGTATTAGGTTGACTTCCTTTCTTTTGTTTGCTTACATGTATTTTCAAAATCCTATTGCATTTTCATGACACACATATGTCTATCCTGTTTGAACTGGGCCAGTCAAAAGTGGGTAACATAGTTAGATTTCAAAACAAAATTCTTTTTAAAATGTATTGGACCTATGAAGTCTAAAGAGATTTTAGATCCAATCTAAAAAGTGTTTAAGTAAAATCCTTTATTTTATTTAATTAGTTTGAAAGAGTTTGAATTTGATATAAATATAAATGTACGAGTATATCAAAAACACCAGTGTGTGTAACAGTTATTCATTAAAGTTAATTTAAGAAGGAAACCTTTCATTTCCTTCTTTAAAACCTATGTAATCAAATAAGGGAAGAAATATCTTTAATTGGAGAGAGAATCATTTCATTTCTCTCTCTTTGATTAGATTAATAATTCATTAAATGTCACTGATGATCAATTTAAACATATCATGAAATGTGAGTATATCCAAATATACTCATAGTGTATATTGTACAAGTGCAACATATAAAAAGTGTGCATAGTTAATGATTCCCTTTATATATCCCTTCTTTGTCCATAATTTTTTTTATAAATGTAACGACATTATATATATATAAACACATAGATATAAATATATTCTTGTTTAACCTAAAGTTGATTTTGGTTACTTGGCACGTTTTAAAGTAAAGCAAATAATTTAAAACTAGTTTTAATTAACGGATAGCTTAAAATCAAAGTTGTAATTTTCATAAAAATCCATTTTGTAAAACTTGAATTAAGAACATATACATATATGTATATTCATACATACATATATATATATATATGTACATATATTTACATTTATGTATACAATAATTGAATCAATGTTTTAATTCAATACAAAGTGTAACATATGTATTCAATTAATTTGTAGTTTAAAATATATATACATTCAATCAAAATAGCAATCTTAGATCTAATTGTTAAGTTAAAAATTAAAGTTTTAAGATCTAACAGAAAAGTCCATATGTAAATTTTAGAATGAGTTAACTTTTATATTTATGTAAATAATGATCAAAGTTGTTTCAAAGTAACTTATAACATGTGTATTCAATTCCTAACTTGTAACATAAAATTTAAATCAATTAATCAAGATAATTTTCAATACAAACTATTGTTCAACCAATAATTACTAAAATAGAAAAGAAGCAGACAACAAGGGAAAATATAAATTCATGGTAATAGGATTCAAATCTAAACTAAATATATAATATGAACAATAGAACAAAAGGGGTGCTGGATCTAATAATATTAACATAAATGAACAAATACTATTAGGCAATGAAGAACATGTGCAGATCTAAGTAGAATCAATATAATAGACATGCTTTTAATATAGATAAAAGGGTTTTGATTCACATGTTTAAAAAATAATCAATTGAACACATAATGAATCATTCAAATTCAAACATATGAATGATAAATCATATAAATAAATAAATTAGAGAATCATCTTAGGATGTTCCCTATAAATCACACCTTGAATAATGAAGCAAGAGCTCCTAGATCCAAAAATTAACCTCGGGATTTACAATGATCAAGAGGTAAAACCACCTTTTTGTTTCAATTTTGTTTGATTTTTTGTTTTTGGATTTTTTTTACCCTAGAGGCCACTAAAATTTTGGCCATTACTTTATGGGGGGGAGAGCGTTTCCTTCTGACTAAATGAATGAAATGTTTGCTTTAAGAAAGTAATAAAGGAAAGAATCAATGCTAGAGATTGTTCCCTCTTCCTTTTTGTTAATTTCTTGCCTTTTCAAATCCAGTTTGGAACCTCCCACTCCTCTTTCTTTGGCTGCCTATAGCACGGTGCAAAGGGACCTTAAAAATATTTCCAAACCTATTAAGTTCCACCGATATTGTATATCAATATGTGTATGCATAACTTTTTATATATACACATTTCATCAAATACTAAAGGTATCTAAAATGCAAATAAAATTTTCCAATTAATATTTCATAAATATTAATTAATTTAAAATAATTATAAATTAATTAAATCGCATGGTTTATTCAAAGTATTTATCAATACGGTTATGGGACTCAAAGGTGTAAATTAAATCAGCTATTAATATCGCATAATTTAAATATTAACGTTCGCACGTCATCTATACTAGTGGTGTGATATTTTGACTGAATTTATCGTTTATTCATCTTTTCGGTAAAACACAATTTTACTTAACATAAGTGGTACCTGGCAACGATGATTATTTACACCAATTTTCTTTGTCAAAACTATATCATATTAGGACTTATGGAATTTGGTTTTGGCCAAAACTCCAACACTGTCCATGTTCAACTTTGTAAGTTTAAACACAAAATCCTTTGTTCAATGATAACAATTATTATTAACTATGCTGCTCTGGCCAAAGACCTTGATTTGACTTAATTTGACCCTATGATACTAACCCTATATAACCAAGGAGATGAATTCTCTTTTAAATAGTGTTTCACTTTCAATGCTTCCACTCGACCAAACTATAGTCTTCAATGGACATCATGCCATGATTTAACTATAATTAAAGTGGAGTTTCCTCATTGAAGCTTAATAGCATTCTTAAGTCGAGGGAATTTTGTAAAATTATTACATCGATATTTTCTGTTTGACCTTCTTATATTAACCAACATAAAACTATCGAGTGGGTCTTTCCATAGTTATCCAATAACTATTAATACGCAACCCCTTGGTGCCACCAACGGTCATAAGTAATACACTGCCCAATGTTTGGAGAGTGTTATGTACTCTAATCTCAATGGATGTATCGATGTCTGGTCTCAATACATCTTGAATTAAGAATATTTAAAATGGTATGTTTATTTTATTGTGATAAATCACTCGTGATTACAACACATTGTAATATTTTAGAAAACATATCGTTTATAGATTTCTCTATTAAACATAATTTTAATTAAATAAATAATTAATATAACATATTATATCAAGTATATAATAGAACGAAAACACCATTTATTTTGAATAAGATTGGTTATCGAGTTAGATATATGTAACAAATTACATAATTACCCCAATGACATACCTTTAAATCTATCATATCCAATGGTAGTGCATGAGACATTTTGGTATACTAGATAGGCGTGTCGGCCAGACATTACACTCAATCATTGAGTGTCACTATAGCTCAAGATCCTTCTTCATCTGATCTTCATCTACTGCAATGGAGCCTTCTTTATCTGGGGCTATGGTTAGCCAACCTAGTTCAGTGTGCTCCTTGATCCATGGTTACAGTCCTTCTCAGCTACTAGTGGATCCCATAAAGTTAGTTGCATTTACATTAACTACCAGGTAGCTAGACACTATTGTTGTCGCTCATGGACTGCCGAGGGGATATGCTTTTACCAACCCCGGATCAGTAGGCTTTCCACACTTGGAGGGCTATATGGCTTATTCTCGATATCATTGCTTGGAAAGGGTCCCACCTCCTCTTTACTAATGGATAATTTGGGCCTTGGTATATCTAAAGATCGCTCCCTTCCTGCTCCACCCAAATGGTTATACTATACTGACAAGTCTTTACATTATTATGTTCATGAGGGAATTTCAGACGCCCCCACTCATAGGTATCTCAAATTCCTATACAAAATTAAGAGCAAGGCTGAGGGCTCTCCTTTCTTTCATCTTGAATCGGGTTGTAAGATTAAGCATGTGGAAGATTTATGTTCTAAATACATATGTTCAAACTAGAGTACATCATCAAGGATGACTCTCCTTGCTTTCACCAATGACATTCATGATGTAAGTACTTTCTAATTGTTAGTTTAGTACCTTCAACACTTAGGTCTGTATATTGACTATTCTACGGACAAATTCCTTAGGTGTTGCAAAGGCCTTCACTGCACTACACCAGAAATGTCATTTTGCAATGGTTCTTAGCTGTTGCAAAATGATTTAGCAACGGCTTTTAGCCGTTGCAAAATTGATAGTGGCAAAAAATTAGCAACAGCTTTCAGCCGTTGTGAAACTAAAATTAGCAATGGCTCAAAGCCGTTGCAAGACCTTAGTTTACAACTGTTTAGAGCCGTTTCTAATTTTATTTCCGCAACGGCTGAAAGCTGTTGTAAGACCTTTTTGTACAACTTTGTTAATTTGGTTTTGCAACGGCTCAAAACCGTTGCTAATTTTAAATTTTTTTTTTTAAAAATACATTGCTTTTTCAACCAAACTGAACCACGCCAAAACATGGAAGGTAAATTAAACAATAGTCTGCAAGATGAAGACCAGCTTTTAGTGTAATCAGTGTGATAAGTCTATGGATAAGAATTTGTTATTACACTGAATGTTTTTTGTTTCTGCATGATAGTTTAGTGCACGATACCACAAATTATAAGCTAAAAGAGAAAAATTAAAAATTAAAAAAATCAATAAAAACCTTTATTCCAGCCAAAAATTGATACCGCCACTCAGAGTTTCCCTGAAAAAAGATAGAATGAAGTCACATAAATATAGGTAGCATATTGCATTGACTGTAGATATACACTAGAAACCAATTGCACCAAAGGGACCACTTGATACTTGACTACATAAGTGAGTTAAAGATTTGACATACCAGATTTTGTCACAGAAAGGGACCATGTTGCATTGAAGGAGAAAAGAAAATGCATGTATAAATTATTAACATAAACATTAAATTTATACCTGATTCAACAGATAAGTTGTTTTCCTTTTTTCTGTAATTGTTTCAGTGATATTAGTATGCATCTTCCCTAAGCAACATACTACATCACATATAACTCCTTAATTTAGACTATTACTTGCTCTCGCGTCTAAAGATATCGAATTGAAATCTTTGGATGGCACACAAAACCACCGATTCCAACTTCACCAAAGGTCATGGCAAGAGGATGATTTTGTTTGGCTGTGTTCTCATCTGGTAGTATTATGTTGTCCACAACCAACTTCTCATGTGTCGGAGGTACAGGTTTCCCTTGTATAATGGATGCTGTCGAATCTCTGCATACAGAACTTGTTGCAATGACCTCTAGATCAAAGTTCAGGATTTCACATTTTTGATTTGCCGAACCAGATGAACTCAATGGATTATTAACTTCGTTGTTCGGCATTCTTCCAACACTTTCCTGATGTGTCCCACTTCCTCCTTCATTGGAAGGAATGTCTGGTATGTGTTTTCCGTTATCCATGTATCCCTTGAACAAGTCGACCAATGACTTCAGGGTACCCTCCATATTGTCCGTCCTAGCTTTCAAGTCTTCTAAGTCTATTTTGGTCCTTTTGAGTTGTTTACGTGTAATATTAGAAGCCATAACTTGTGTTCTTGATATCTTGGTTCCAATACTGCAAGTCCGGCCCCTAGTATCCTTGCCCAACACTTGTGATAAGATGTCTTCATCCAGTGGAAAATCTTCTTCATCATTATCATTGATTGTTTCCTTCGCTTTTGAAATTTTACCCTAAAATATGATAATACTTGAGATATTATTATTAATTGATAGGTTACTGATTTAAAATAGTAGAATGATAAACATGTAAGCATACATGTCATAATAAATCATTATTATTTTATCATCTAAAATAATAGATTATTTAACTTACGAAGTAGGAAGAAGTCGAATCTGATATGGTACCATCCTTTTTCGTGTGAGTTTTCTCCCATACTTGACGACGTGTGAATTCTTTTTCTGGATTTTGCACTGGCCTACAACCAAAAAGGAAATATTATTATACTTGTAGTTGATCATAAAGGAAATAATACTAAAATAGAAGAAATCAAACACTTCAGCAAAAAATATACCCACATTCATTTAACACGTTTATAAGAATAAAACCGTAAAAAAAATGAATGAAGAATCCGACTAAGAATACATATAAATTTTCATATTACCATAAAACACCAACATTGGGAGATAGATCTCTCACTGTAAGAATAAAACCGTGTGTTCTGCAAATTTCAAACATAAACAAAATGAAGTATGGATAAAAATAAATTCACCTAAAAATCAAAAGATCAAAATAGCAAATAAGCTCCATGACTGTCAGTAAAATCTTTATTTTGTCAATTATATAAATTAAAGACTTCATACAGAGTATATAACTCTTTTAAAGTTTCTCCCTCGAGTTGCAGTTACAACCCATTATGTAACTTATATCATACAAGATTCAAAGTAGATGAAGAAATTTCAGGTTTATATTCCAATGGTTTAACATTGTACCATTCTATTTTTTAGGACCTTGTTACCATCATTTATTACAAATGCTACAAAACTTAGCTCATATTATGATTGTTATCTCTTATATAAATTGAGATCACATCAAAATTTCTAACCTCTTTGAAATTTTAGGTCAATATTAACCACAGAGATATCTATTTTAACCATTGATTTAAAGTACCAAGTTCCTTGTGCTAGAAATACTCAAATTAGTTTAAGAAAATTTCAGAGATTTTAACTATATTGTCAGTATATGTGTAAATATTATGGCATTTGATGCAATGTAGCTCAAGATATAAAATAACAGTGCTAAAAAGAGGGGTGTAACCTTTCTCCTTATGAAAAAAACCTTGTTATAGTTAAAAAAACGATGTTGAAACTTGCAAATTAAATCGCTGAACTTGAGAACAATGACTATTGGCATGAAAACATAACAATACATTGCTTAACTTGTTTCGACCGTTTCTTAACATTGAGTGGTTGATGACAGATTGACTGTAACGACCCGGAAATTTTAACGATTTTTATAACGTAATTAACTGAAATTTTGCTTTGAAATTAAACAATTAAAAAATTTCAATGAAAATTTGGTATTTGAGATACGTCTATTTAAACGTAGCAAGTGTTAGATTTTCATCGAAAAATATAAAAGTTAGTTTTATTATGTAATTTTCAATTTCAATTTAATATCAGTTAATTTGATGAAAATAAAATGTTTTAGAAATATGAATATTTTTATATAATAAAAATGTAGAACATTTTCCGAGTGAGACGTCATATTTCGTTTCGCCAAATTTGGACTGCTCTAGCTCCGTTTATCTTATTTTTGGCGAAGCGAATGTAGACTTTTGATTGGATGGTCGTATCTATAATATCTGCGAACCATTTTGTTCATCTCGTCGTGCCGATCTCCGCAGTATTTTCACTTGTGTGTTTCGGCGTCCGGTACATGGGGAAATCGGCAAAATGATTGGTCGTATCGGTACCCATTTTGAACCCTTTTGGTCCTTGTGTCTTTCCATCATCCACCGTAAATCCAATAGCCATTTTCCTTTAATAATTTCAGAAATCAAACGTTTGACCTTTCCTATTCATTGGTTAAATATATTTGTTGCGTCCTTTCGGTCACTCTCTCCTCCATCATTTTTCATTCCGCATAAAGAAAAAAAAAAGATTCAGTTTGCTTTTATACAATTGCTTCGTGTTCCTGCTTATCCCTCCCAGGTCGTTTTCTTCTTGATTTGAGATTTTTTTTTTATTTTCTTTTATCCAAGTATTATATAATCTCTGTTGCTTCATATTTTCTCGAAGGAGACCCTGCTGTATTCATCATTTTGCCCGAAGCAATCTATGGCGTCACCTGCTTGCTTCCATTTTTGTGCCTGAGAAAGGTTTGCTCGTCCCCTTCATTTCCTTAACCCGTCCTCCTCTTGACAACCGCATGTACACTCCCCTACAACCTACACCACCCATCAGCTGACCACCACCAGAACAACATCCCTCCTCAGCCAGGCCACCACTGCAACCTCACCCACTGACCACGAGAGACCCTACCAAGCCGCCTTTCCTCCCTCCATGTTTACATCGCCCACTGTCACCTACCCTAACTGCCCCGGCCTCGTTACCCCATCAACCACCTGTACCTTTTCCCTTCCACCCCACCTCCTCGACACTGCAGCCTGATCCGCCCTGCCCTACATCCGACACTGCAACCCAAACACCTTGTTCCACCTTGACTTGTCGCCCACACACAAAACCCGACATCGACCGATCTGCAAACCCCTACCACCACCAGCCGAGTATTTTCCACCATGCTCATCCACTTCCACCTCAGGACTGCCGTAACTCTTCCCCTACATTTTCGCATGCACTAAACCCATGCAACTCCACACTCTACAGTCCGAGATTCTCCTCACCTTCCTGTAGCCGCAAGACCTGAGCTACACAAGACAGCTCACCTATCTCCTTGCTCCAACTCGTCGATCGCCTTGTTTTCGTGCCTCCTCACATCATAACCAGACCCATCTCCGTGTGGCCGAACAAATTAACACCACTGACCGAAGCGTTCCATCCATTTCAGCCCGTGTTTTGTTATATATAATATATATATTGATATTTTGTTTTTTAATATATATATAGAGTTTAAATATATATATATATATATTAGTAAGTATATATAAAAGCTTTTGTAAGTTTGCTTAGTAATTCTTTTGACTGCTCGTTTTCTTCCATTCTGTTCTTGCTTTTGGAAAGCACATATATATATTATAATAAAGTAAGTTTATAATGATTCTTATAATAGATATTGTTTTTAAAATATAATATGTATGTAAGTTTATATATTAGTTTATACATATGTATATATGAGTTTGGTTTTCAAATATATATAGAGATTTTATTTTATATGTGTTTAAATTAAATACTGATTTGAAAATATATATATATATAGATTTTATTTTAAATATATGTTTTAAAATTGATTTTAGAAATATATATATATATATATATATATATATATATATATATATATATGTAACATGTATTTTGTTCAGTTTATATCAAGCTAGTTTTGATTCGTTTTCATCTTTTCCAAGCCATCAACTTTGCTCGTCAAATTCGCATTCATCATGCCGTACTTTGGAATTTGTGCTTGGATTCATCGCATCTTGTTCTTGTTATTTCTCTAGCCTCGAAAGGTGAGCAATCACTTACGATTAACATTCTTATATTTAGTAAATTTAATTCATCTGAAATGACGATTGAAAATATGCTGTTAAATTTGAATTGTTAATTATTTAATTGTTAAATATGATATGCCATTATCTGCCAGTGTTTACCTATGACATATGACACCATAACCTGTTGTGTATATTATATTTAAATTTGTTACTAATGATATATGCATGTTGTTGATATGTTATGTTATTTTCATATTGTTCTCACTCTTCAAGTTCCCTGTTCGTTTAGAATTCTCTATAGGTTGAAATGATACATACCCGAACGATCTTGTAGATTAGGGGAAAATCGTTATGGGTTGAAATGATAAACCCAAGCGATTTTCATTAATTTTGAATTTTGGAATTGCGGGTTTAAATGATATCTATACCCGTAAATATTAAATTTGTGGATTGAAATGATAAATATCTGTATCACTTGACCATAGGATAGAAAATTTTATATGGACACCATTGGTCTATATTTTGTAAATGATTTCCAATGTTTGAAGGGAAATGTATGGGTTTTAATGAATATTGGTTTTTTTAGATATAATATATAAATGCTATTTTTATATATGTACAAAATTTAGATTTTTAAAATAATATGTTTTGGAAATTTTAATTTATAAGTTAGTTTTGGAAAATATAAATTTTAAGATTTTACTTATAATTTTATTATTTTAAAAATATATAAAATAAGATTTAATATAAAATAAATTTAATAATAAGATTTAATTTAATAAAATTTAATTTAATTAGTATATAATATGTTTAAGCATTTATTTGAATTTATATTAACATATAATAAAAATTTATAACTTAAATAATAGAGGTCGGGAAGATAAATTAATGGTTACTTGGAATTTAAATTGGTTAATAATTGAATTTAAATAAGAATTGATATGAACTTAATGATTTTGAGATTTTGAAAGGTATGATTTAAAAATTGATTTGATAAAAAGTGATTAAATGAATATTCTCATCTTTAAATAAAATTGAGACTGAATATTTAATATTGATTCAAATTTATAAATTGAGATTTTATTTAATTGTTATTAAAATGATTATATGAATAGTTCAAACCTGGATTTGAAATCGAGTTGAAATGGTTTATTGAGAATTTGAATTGAATCTTTAACCTTTTAAATTAAAATTCTTAAACTGGGGTTGATTTTGAATTTTTGGAATTAAAGTTGATTTGAATCGAATTATGAAATTTGAGGAAACTATTTTATTATATAAAGTATTTTTAATATATATATAAACTATTTTAATATATAAACTATTTTAATCTACAACCTATTTTTAAAAATAAACTATTTTAATTTATAACTATTTCAATATATATATATATATAAACTATTCAATGGTTAAAACTATGTAGTTGGAACTGTTATTATTTAGATTTATGGATTTAAATACTAATATTTTGATATGATGGTTTAAACTATTTCTGTGAATATGATTTCGAAAGTGATGTGATTTCGGAAGTGAATATGATTTCGGAAGCGATATGATTTTTGAAAAGAATATGATATTTGGATATGAAGTATGAACTGTTTAAAATGATTATAAAAGCAATTTTATAAAATGACCACGGATTGAAATAAGCATTTGGTTGTTAAAGAGACCGGGATCAGATATTGTCATACTCTCTACCAATACCGAAAATCACTTTAACAACTGTGCACGTGGTGGAGATTCCAGAACGAAGTAGGATGGTTTGGTGACGGTTCTGTATGAGGTATTTATGTAGCCCTGACTCCCATGAGTCAGCTTAGATGTGGCTAAAAGAGGAGCCATGTCGGGCCAAGTGAGGTCATTCCTCCTATCGGACACATTTCTTTGATACCATTCTATTACTTTGTGATTTGATTGAGTGCACCTATTATTTGGGAGTGTGTCTCGAGGTGGTCGTAGTAGCTGCTATGTGTTACCACTAGTCCGGATCCACAAACGGTATATCTACCCTGGCATTGCCTCGCGTGCCGTGTTCACATGCCCTATCGCGCCTTCTACGAGTTTGGTTTGTGTCGTACCTATGGAGTGCTCCCTGATAGCCCACCAGTTTACGGTGGAGTTTACAGTACTGTATAGACTACGACATTATATAAAATGTGTTAAGGGAGATATGGGTAACGCCTTAACGCTATTTTAATACTTTACTTTACTGATAGACATATTATAATAGCGTATATTACTATGTATGTCGATAGTTTAACGGATTCTTAGAGGATGGGAATCCCAAAAATCCTTTAAGTTATTTTGTATTCCTGTTGATATTTCACTTGAGTTGAATTTACTGTATAAGAGTGTTAATCCTGACTCAAGTGTTTTGTGTTTTGTGTTTTGCTTTATGCTCGGGTCAGACTGAGTGTCACAGCATTTGAGACTCACCTTTGGAGTTTGAAGCTTTGCTTAAAGATCGTCCTTTGTCTATTCAGCTTTCCAGTTACTTCAGTTTATTCCAGTTGTTTTGTTCAGACTTGTCATTGGCATTTGTATTAGTAACTTCTTTGTATTAGAGATATCTGTTGTATTTTACTTTAACTCTGATGTTTATATAGTAGCTTCATGAACAACTATTTATCTATTCCACTGCTTATTGTTATATAACTCTGTGTCCGTGATTCTGTGTTTGATTTATTTACTGTATATGCTAAGTTTTGCTAAATATAAATTAACAATTTGTTGTTTTTGGCAATTCAAGTCTGGCATGTGTGGATGATTGTCGATTTAAACGATTCAAAATGCCCGGTCGTTACAAGTGGTATCAGAGCTCTGGTTTAGGCAAAACTTAGAATATAGAGTAAAATAATTACAGAATCATATTTGTTTGTGCTTGGAAGTCTTCGTTAGGATCCCCTAGATTAGGATTTCTTTTGGAATTTTGGAACATTCCCTTCGTTTTGTAATCCATTCTTGTCTCATCTTGTTCGTGTCCCTTTTGATACTAGAGCATCCCATAACATCAACCTCAATTTTCAACTGCATCCTTTCGGCGGTCCCGCCAACCTTAATATGATTTGTAAAGGGATGAAACTTCTTTACAACAGGCGTCGATTCACTGGAGACTTCTACATCCTCGGTTTTGATGCTGTTATTCCTTGCAAAGCCCGAACCGTTTCTCTAGTAGATGACCCGGGTTAATTCTCCTGCGATCGAATGTCGATTGCCTCAAAATGTTTGCAAGCAGTATATCTTTTTTCTTGATGATCAGCCTAGTGATCTCGACTCCACACCGATAATCCGGGATTACCTTGATGTCTTCGGTGAAATCATTTCTCTCCCTCTCAAGCGGGAAATCAAATTCCACGTCGATCTTATTCCTGGAGCTCGATCTGTTTTCCTTCCTCCCGGATGAATGTTTTCTGTGAATGGTTAGTCATGCCCTCAAGATGAACCAATGCTCCTTCCTATTCGTCGATCTCATGAATCGCGTTTCCACGATGTTCTCAACAAGTTTGTCTCCATTTTCTTTGATGATATTCTTGTCTTTCTAAGTCTCGGTTGACCCGGTTAAGGTCGCCCGAGATTAATATAAGTCTATCCAACTTCCTCTTTTGTAATTTAGTTATCTATTATTCTTTCGAGCTATCTTCGTAATTAGAATTCTCTTTGGTTAGGGTTCCTCTAGATTTGAATCTCTATCCTTGATCTATAATCCATTCTTGAATCATCCTTTGAGAGATCGTATTTGTAATTGATATAAACCTGTTTTATATTGTGTTGTTTGAGTTGTTATGTTGATTTGGGGTTTCGATCGATTCGTCTGGACAACGCTATCGATAGAAATTCCGAAATACTTGAACAGAGAAAACTGACACAGTATTGTTTTCAAAATTGATAAAGAAAATAATTTTAAGTATGATTTTTATATTATAAATATATAGGTATAAATTTCTGAACTTGACTAGTTAAATGAATTGGTTGTTAGAAATGATAATACTAGATTTTCATTTATTGTTTTGTTAACATTCTTAAACCATTAACTATTGCTGTATAATATAAGGAGATGAAATTTTAAACATGGTTCATAAAGCTGTTTTACAAATAAAATAAATTTAAATTAAGGACTTTAGAATTTAAATTTTCGGTGCTTTTCAAAATTTGGTTTTCAAAGTTTTGGAAACTATATTATTCGAAAGTATTTTCGAATGGAAATTGTTTCAAAAGAATAATTTTAAAAGGAATAAGTTAGTACTCTCCCCTTTTGTCGCTAGAAAATAATTTCGGCGATGACTGCAGCATCATCGACATTCATTTTCGAGCCTAAAAGTGGAGAGACCATCTAGTAGCTTTGCTACATTTTGTTTTGGAAAATAGATTTTATTTGAATTTATTGAGCATGATTTGATATATAAAATATATATATATAGTTATTTTCAAATGTTTTGAAGTGAAACCGGAAATTTAACTCTTAAGTTTATGTTAAGTAATGGTTTTCAAATTATTTAAATAAACCAAAATTTTGAATAATTGGAATGTCTAAATTTAGAAATGGAATTTAAACAACTTGAAACAGTTGGACTAGGAAAATTTATTTGTATAATACTCAATTTCATTCTAAAACATATATATAACCCACCTGAAAATATTCACAAAGTTAATGTTAATGAGAATATGTAATTGAAGGTTATACAAGAGAAACTTAAGTAATAGAAATGTTCGAACTAAATTTTGTTTAATAGAAATTTTGTAGGTAAAAAGAAAAATTTTATAGTGCTCAATTACACTCTGAAATATTAATAAAACATACCTGGCAAAAAATTTGAATGTAATAAGAACAAGTAATTAAATAATATACAATATAAATATAAGTAATAATATCCAAAATGAAATTTATATGATTTTGAATTAATTGTTGTACCTGGTACTATGTTTTTTGAATCTATTGTTCTTTCAGATTGCTTCTATTCTCCTATCTCTTTCCTTTTCGGGGACGAAAAGTTTTGAGTGGGGGAGAGTGTAACGACCCAGAAATTTTAACAATTTTTATAACGTAATTAACTGAAATTTTGCTTGAAATTAAACTATTAAAAATTTTCAATGAAAATTTGGTATTTGAGATACGTCTTTTTAAACGTAGCAAGTGTTAGATTTTCATCGGAAAATTTAAAAGTTAGTTTTATTGTGTAATTTGCAATTTCAATTTAATATCAGTTAATTTGATGAAAATAAAATGTTTTTGAAATCTGAATATTTTTATATAATATAGAACATTTTTCGAGTGAGACGTCATATTTCGTTTCGCCAAATTTGGACTGCTCTAGCTCCGTTTATCTTATTTTTGGCGAATTAGCAATAGTTTGGCAGCGAATATCGACTTTTGATTGGATGGACGTATCTTTAATATCTTTGAACCATTTTGTTCGTCTCGTTGTGCTGATCTCTGCAGTATATTCATTTGTGTGTTTTGGCATCCGGTACGCGGTGAAATCGGCAAAACGATCGGTCGTATCGGTACCCGTTTTGAACCCTTTGGGTTCTTGTGTCTTCCATCATCCATCGTATAACCAATAGCCATTTTCCTTTAATAATTTCAGAAATCAAACGTTTGACCTTTCCTATTCACTGGTTAAATATATTTGTTGTGTCCTTTCGGTCCCTCTCTCCTCCATCATTTTTCATTCTGCATAAAGAAAAAAAAGATTTAGTTTGCTTTTATACAATTGCTTCGTGTTCCTGCTTATCCCTCCCAGGTCATTTTCTTCTTGCTTTGAGAATTTTTTTTATCTTCTTTTATCCAAGTCTTATATAAGCTCTGTTGTTTCATATTTTCTCGTAGGAGACCCTACTGTTTTTCATCATTTTGCTAGAAGCAATCTATGGCGTCACCTGCTTGCTTCCATTTTTGTGCCTGAGAAAGGTTTGCTCGTCCCCTTCATTTCCTTAACCCGTCCTCCTCTTGACAACCGCATGTACACTCCCCTACAACCTGCACCACCCATCAGCTAACCACCACCAAAACAACAGCCCTCCTCAGCCAGGCCGCCACTGCAACCTCACCCACTGACCACCAGAGACCCTACCAAGCCGCCTTCCCTCCCTCCATTTTTACATTGCCCATTATTACCTACCCTAACTGCCCCAGCCTCATCACCCCATCAACCACCTGCACCTTTTCCCTTCCACCCCTCCTCCTCGACATTGCAGCCTGATCCGCCCCGCCCTTCATTCGACACTGCAACCCAAACACCTTGTTCCACCTTGACTTGCCGCCCACACACAAAACCCGCCATCGATCGATCTGCAAACCCTTGCCACCACCAGCCGAGTATTTTCCACCATGCTCATCCACTTCCACCTCAGGACTGCCGTAACTCTTCCCCTACATTCTTGCGTACACCAAAGCCATGCAACTCCACACGCTACAGTCCAAGATTCTCCTCACCTTCCTGTAGCCGCAAAACCCGAGCTACACAAGACAGCCTACCCATCTCCTTGCTCCAACTCGCTGATTGCCTTGTTCCCGTGCCCCCTCACATCATAGCCAGACCCATCTCCGTGTGGCCGAACAACGCAACACCACTGACCAAAGCTTTCCATCCATTTCAGCCCGTGTTTTGTTATATATAATATATATATTGATTTTTCTTAATATATGTATATATAGTTTAAAATATATATATATATATTAGTATGTTTATATAAAAGCTTTTGTAAGTTTGCTTAGTTATTCTTTTGACTGCTCGTTTTCTTCTATTCTGTTCTTGCTTTTGGAAAGCACATATTATGTAATTTAAGTTTTCATATAAAAATAAAAATAAAATATAAAGTATAAGTTTATAAAAGTTATATGTATAATCTATTTGTTTGTATATATAAGTTTATATGTGATCTATTTGAGTATATATATATATTATAATAAACTAAGTTTATATTGATTTTTATAATAGATATAGATTTTAAAATATAATATGTATATAAGTTTATATATTAGTTTATACATATGTATATATGAGTTTGGTATTCAAATATATATAGAGATTTTATTTTATATTTTTTTAAATTAAATATCAATTTGAAAAAAAAAAATATTTTAAATATATGTTTTTAAGTTGATTTTAGAGAAATATATATATATATATATATATATATATATATATATATATATATAACATGTATTTTGTTCAGTTTATATCAAGCTAGTTTTGATTCGTTTTCATCTTTCCCAAGCTATCAACTTTGCTCGTCGAATTCACGCTCATCTTGCCGTACTTTGGAATTTGTGCTTGGATTCGTCGCATCTTGTTCTTGTTATTTCTCTAGCCTCGAAAGGTGAGCAATCACTCACGGTTAACATTCTTATATTTACAAAATTTAATTCATCTGAAATGACGATTGAAAATATGCTATTAAATTTGAATTGTTAATTATTTATTGTTAAATATGATATGCCATTATCTGCCAGTGTTTACCTATGACTTATGACACCATAACCAATTGTGTATATTATATTTAAATTAGTTACTGATGATATATGCCTGTTGTTGATATGTTATGTTATTTTCATATTGTTCTCACTCTGCAAGTTCCCTGTTCGTTTAGAATTCCCTATGGGTTGAAATGATACATACCTGAACGGTCTTGTAGATTAGGGGAAAATCGTTATGGGTTGAAATGTTAAACCCAAGTGATTTTCATTGATTTTGAATTTTGGGATTGCGGGTTGAAATGATATATATACCCGTAAATATTAAATTTGTGGATTGAAATGATAAATATCCGTATTACTTGACCATAGGATAGAAAATTTTATACGGACACCATTGGTCTATATTTTGAAAATGATTTCCAAAGTTTGAAGGGAAATATGTGGGTTTTAATGAATATTGAATTTTTTAGATATAATATATAAATGTTATTTTTATATATGTACAAAATTTAGATTTTTAAAATAATATGTTTTGGAAATTTTAATGTATATGTTAGTTTTGGAAAATATAAATTTTAAGATTTTACTTATAATTTTATTATTTTAAAAATATATAAAATAATATTTAATATAAAATAAATTTAATAATAAGATTTAATTTAATAAAATTTAATTTAATTAGTATATAATATGTTTAAGCATTTATTTAAATTTATATTAGTATATAAAAAAATTATAACTTAAATAATAGAGGTCAGGAAGATAAATTAATGGTTACTTGGAATTTAAATTGGTTAATAATTGAATTTAAATAAGAATTAATTTGAACTTATTGATTTTGAGATTTTGAAAGGTATGATTTATAACTTGATTTGATAAAAAGTGATTAAATGAATATTCTCAACTTTAAATAAAATTGAGACTGAATATTTAATATTGATTCAAATTTATAAATTGAGATTTTATTTAGTTGTTATTAAAATGATTAAATGAATAGTTCAAACCTGGATTTGAAATCGATAAGTTGAAATGGTTTATTGAGAATTTGAATTGAATTTTAACCTTTTAAATTGAAATTCTTGAACTGGGGTTGATTTAAATTTAATTTTTGGAATTAAAGTTGATTTGAATCGATTTGTAAAATTTGAGGAAACTATTTTATTATATAAAGTATTTTTAATATATATAAACTATTTTAATATATAAACTATTTTCATACCAAATAGCTTTTTGTTTCATGGCTTCCGTATTCCCTCCCTCCCTTCTCCTTTGACCTTTCCTATCAACCTCGTCCTCTGTGACCCATGCCTCCTGACCATTCCATGCCTCATGTCTGTCCTCTGCCACTTATCCCTTCTCCCTTGGTCCCTGAGCCCCCCTTGGCCTCCAATCCATCCTCCTGTCCTTCTCTTCGTCCACCTACTCCCGTTCTGCCTGACCCTCAGCCTGTCAACCTTTCCAATCCTGCCCCATCCTGGTCGAACCTCTTCAAAGCTAAGCCACACAATGCTGGTGTATATACACCGATCACCATGAACCTTGAATTCAATGGCGAGGCCATGGTTCCGCCCACTGAAGTTATGGCAGCTGGCACAACCATTTGGAAAGACCATATTGTTGGCTTCTTCTTAGACAAGACTTTGTCTTTCACAACTGTTGTTGAGAACCTCAAAAATATCTGGAAATTGAAGGGATCTGTAAAGGTCAAATATGATGGTGGCTTGTTCATTTTTCATCTCTCGTGTGCTGAGGACAAATCAAGGATACTTAGAAGTGACCCAATTTTCATTAGAAACAAGATATTCATCATTCAAGAATGGACCCTTGAGCTTGGTAATGTCAGAGGTAAAATCAGAGCAGTTCCAGTCTAGTTACAACTCTCCAACAGTCCAATTTATGCCTGCTCTCATCTCGGAATAAACTGGTTGGCAACAAGAATAGGGAAATTGATATGTCTAGATGAATCAATAGAAAAGCTTGAAAGGATCAACTATGCCAGATGCCTAATTGAAGTGACACCAGAAAAAGAATTGGTTGAGAGATTCCCGGTCATGCTTATGGATGGGAGTGAACAGCTTATTCATGTTAATTACCAATGGAAGCCAGAGATCTGCTTACACTACAAAGTGTTTGGTCATATGTTTGATATGTGTGAATTAAGGCCTGAGCATGTGCATGAGCAGACCCACATTCAAGATCATGATGTGATTGTCCATGATAATGTTGTTGAGGAAAGTAAAAAATAAAAAGGGGAAAAGAACACAGGGACACAACAATGGAAGAAGGTTGCAAGGAGAAAGCAAGTGTACAAGATCAGTGAAACACAGAAAAGAAGGGTTGTGTTCAACATGCATGGTAGTAAACTGCCATTGGGTGTTGGCAGTGTGAAACCCGAAAAAGCACTTGAGAATAAGGCATCCACTTTGAGAAATAACAAAGAAAACTCTCAGTTTCCTCGGGACAACAGCAATGAACAAGCGCCTGAAGCACAAGATAATGGGGAATCTACCTCGAGAAATAACATAGAAAATGTGGGATCTCCTCATGGAAATGAGGACCTATATGGTATCACAGAGCATAATAGGTTCAAAGCACTATCAACCTTGGAAGAGGATGATGGAGTGGAGCATGCAGCAAATATGGAAGACTCTGTGGTTATTACTGAAAGTAACAAAACATACACAGAATATGTGTGCACGGTGACTCCATGTGCACACATAACTGCTCTGCCTTCAGACCAATTTTCCAAGACTACCTCGATGTCCACCCCGAAAACCAAACAAACAACTCCACCCCCTTCCCATAACCAATTTGATGACATTGTCCTCAATGTCATGTCTTCCCTTCCAGAGCCTTACTCCCACATTCTTCCACCACCTGGTTACTCTGACATGCCCATTCCATCCAATGACCCTGTTACAACCTCCTCCAAGCTAAAAATCAATCAAATCACCTCCTCCCATTCACACCCTCCCCATTCCAATTTCAAATCCAAATACAAAGAAAACATCTACCAAAGCAATAAATCCATTCATGATTTCAACATCTCCAAGATCTCCTCTAACACCAGAATCCTTCCAGAAACAAGTGGAAGCCCTTCTTCTGCAACCAGAAGCAAGACAAATCATAAATCCATTAAAAACAGTCTACCTCAATGACACAAGCCTTAGGAGTGTGGAATATAAGAGGTTCCCATCTCGAAACTAAACTTAACCAAGTCAAAACCATCATTTTGAAACATAATCTCCATCTCATAGCTATCCTTGAAACTAAACTCAACCTAGCTCTCAGCACTAAAGCAGCTCATTACATCAACCCTTCATGGAAAACCTGTCACAATCTTCATGAAGCTCCTTACGCAAGAATCTTGATACTCTACAACCCAAACATCTACACAATGTCCCTGATTCTCTCTCACAAACAATTCATTCACTCTCATCTTCTTCACATCCCTACATCCAAATCCATGTATTTAACTATTGTGTATGCTGATAACAGTGCTTACATCAGACAATCACTTCATGAATACCTCCCCCACCTAGCCCAAAATACCCATCCTTGGATTGTTACTGGGGATTTTAATTGTCTCCTTAGTCCTAATGATCGAATAGGTGGAAATGCAGTAACCTTAAAAGAGATCACGCCACTGAACACTTCAATAAACTCCTCTAATCTCATTCATGTTCCATTTTCTGGAGACAGATATTCTTGGGACAACAAAAGTAGGACTGGAAGAAGAATATACAGTAAAATTGATCACACTTTTTGTAACTATCCATCATTAACCACCTGGCCATCCTTGAAAACCTTCCTCACCCCTTCCCTTCTCTCTGATCACTCTCTCCAAATCATACACATGGAAATTGTTAGCTTGAAAAGAAAGTCCTCTTTTAAATTTTTTAACATTTGGACATTAGAGCTTGATTTTTTGAATATTGTAAAAGAAGCTTGGAGCACTAACTACACTGGTACTCCCATGTTTGTTTTGCAGCAAAAGATAAAGAACACGAAAAGAACTCTTGGATCTTGGGCTAGAAGCAGATTTGGCAAAGGTGACCTTCTCTCTTCCTCTCTTGAGATTTCTTTGGCCAATGCTCGATCACAAGCAGTGAAAAACCCAAATAACACTGAATTAGCTAACACCGAATACAAACTTCAAGACCAATATCAAAAGGCTTTAGAAATAGAGGATGACATGATAAGACAGAAGCTCAGACTCTAAGTGGAATACTCTTGGTGACAGGAATACAAATTTTTTTCATGATAGCCTAAAACTTAAACACTCCAAATCCCACATACAGAGCATAATTGACCGAAATGGGAGATTTTGTTCTACTCCTCTTGATGTTGACAATGCTTTCCTTGATTACTTCACAAATCTCCTTGGGAATGCAGAAGATTTCCAGCCTGACCTATCTATCCTCAATGACTTGGACCTCCCTTGTCTTGGCTTTGAACATGTTGCTTTCCTTTCTGCTAAGGTGAATGATGATGAAATAAAGCAAAGCATCTTTGAGATGAACAAGGAATCATGTGGAGGACCAGATGGTTTCAATGCTAACTTCTTTACCAGTTGTTGGGGAATCATCAAAAATGATCTCATCAGAGCAGTGAATAGCTTCTTCTCTCACAATAAGATGCTTTCTGGAGTTAATGCAACCAACATAGCTTTAATTCCCAAAACAGACCATCCTCCCAATGTTTTAGACTTCAGACCTATCTCCTGCTGCAATACAACCTATAAATGCCTCTCCAAAATCATTGTTAGTAGGCTTAAGGCTATGCTACCTTCCCTCATATCCCCTAACCAAGTAGCTTTCCTGCAAGGGAGAAGCATCCTAGACAATGTGCTCCTCTCCCATGAACTTCTCAAGGATTACACTAAAGCCACTGTTAGCCCAAGAGCCATGTTAAAACTAGATATAAGAAAAGCATATGACACAGTTCAGTGGTCCTCTATCTCCAGACTGCTTGCCAAAATGAACTTCCCTCCACATTTTGCCTCTTGGATATACACATGCATCTCTTCTGTACACTTCTCCTTGAATTACAATGGTTTAACAACAGGATATTTCAAGAGTAGGCAAGGAATCAGACAAGGCTGCCCAATGTCTTCTTACATTTTCATCCTTGTCATGGAAGTTCTAACAACTATGATAAACAAAGAGATTGCCTGCAATAAGATTCTCACCCACCCCAAATGTAAAGACCTATTAATCTCTGCACTCATGTTTGCTGATGATCTTATAGTTTTCACTAAACCTACTACTCAATCTATCAGCAACATCATGGAAGTTCTCAATGCATTTCACAAATTCAGTGGGATTGCCATTAATTATGACAAGTTCTCCATACATATTGCAGGAGTTTCTGCCTCAACAACCCTTTCTATTTTACAAACCTGCCACCTTCCTCATGCTCCAGAATCATCCTGCCTTGGGATTCCCATGACCTCCTCCAAAATCACCACAAACCAGTTCATGCAACTATATGAAAAGTTTACTAGTTCCATGAATGGATGGGCTAGCAGATACCTCTCTCAAGCTGGAAGACTAGCACTCATTAAATCTGTCGTATTCTCATATACAACCTACTGGAGTAGAAATTTCATCCTCCCCAAGAAGCTTATCCATATGATTAGAAAGGCAATGTGTAATTTCCTATGGAATGGATGCATCCATTCTACCAGTCTCAAGCCTATTAGCTTCAGCAAAGTTGAAACTAAGAAGAACCTGGGTGGCCTTGGCATCATTAATATCAGAAATTGGATTATGGCTGCCTTCAGCGCTCATCTGGACAACTTACTAAACTCTAAAAACAATATATGGGTAACTTGGACAAAGAAGTATAACCTACGCGATAAATCTTTTTGGTGCATGGAAATCCCCCAAGGGTGCAACTGGACTTGGAAATCCATTCTGAACCTAAGGCCCATGTTACTGCCTTTCCTAAAACACATAGCCTCTCCTGATGGATCTCTCAGCTTTTGGAATGATCCTTGGGCCAAGAGCAGGCTTGTTCTAAGCAAAATATTATCCTACAATCAAAGAATCCAAACTGGAATACCATGTGATGCCAAAGCAAAGGATTACATTTATGATGGTACTATCACCATGCCTTATTCTAGCAACCAGCACATTCGGCAGATATGGCATGAGATCAGTAGGCAACATTATCCTACAGTTTCTATTGATAAGGTTTTGTGGTATGCTGATCTTGTGGAACACTTCATTTCCAAAGTTTATGATTGTTTGAACCATGGATCTGATATGCCCCGATTTGCTTGGAAGAAAAGAGTTTGGAATCGCCACTGTAAAGAAAATGACAACTTACTATTATGGAAGGTGTTAAGGAATGCACTAAATTTCAAGGACAGACTGATCAATCTTGGTATGGCTATGATGCAACATGTTGTTTCTGTCATGAAGAACATGAGTCAAATCTTCACTTGTTTTTCAATGACAAGGTTGTGCATTGCTTGTGGCAGAAACTTATGATAATCCTTGGCCATGGCAGCAGGTCTAGAATCAACAATATTGAATGGTGCAACATATATAGGGCAACCAGATGGAAGAATGACACGAGTATGTTGATGTTGCTAGTTCTCAAAAAGTTCATTCGGGTGATATGGAGAGAAAGAAATGATAGAATCTTCAATGGAAAGAATAAAAATGAAATTGAGATGTGGAATGAACTAGTTAATACTATCAGGGTTGGTGTGAGATTCAACTCTTATAGTTTTGGGAGTCTTATAACGGGGATGTGGAACTGAGTTGCGCCTTTGCTGTCCTCTTGGTTATTTTCCTTGTTTTTTGGCATTTTCTTTTTCCTTTTTCTTTGTGCCATAGCTTGTTATGGTGCAAATTTCATTTATTGTGCTTGCAATAAACTAGTAGGGGACCAGACAACCTCGCTTAGCTTTGCTAAAAAAAATATAAACTATTTTAATCTATAACCTATTTTTAAAAATAAACTATTTTAATTTATAACTATTTCAAAATATATATACATATATATATATATAAACTATTTTCAATGTTTAAAACTATGTAGTTGGAACTGTTATTATTTAGATTTATGGATTTAAATACTAATATTTTGATATGATGGTTTAAACTATTTTTGTAAATATGATTTTGAAAGTGATGTGATTTCGGAAGTGAATATGATTTCGGAAGCGATATGATTTTTGAAAAGAATATGATATTTTGATATGAAGTATGAACAATTTAAAATGGTTATAAAAGCAATTTTATAAAATGATCACGGTTTGAAATAAGCGTTAGGTTGTTAAAGAGACCGACATTAGATATTGCATACTCTCTGCCAATACCGAAAACCACTTTAACAACTATGCACGTGGTGGAGATTCCAGAACGAAGTGGGATGGTTTGGTGACGATTCTATATGAGATATTTATGTAGCCCTGACTCCCGTGAGTCAGCTTAGATGTGACCAAAACAGGAGCCATGCTGGGCCAAGTGAGGTCATTCCTCCTATCGGACGCATTTCTTCGATACCATTCTATTACTTTGTGATCTGATTGGGTGCACCTTTGATTTGGGAGTGTGTCTCGAGGTGGGCGGTAGTAGCTGCTATGCGTTACCACCAATCCAAATCCGCAAACGGTATATCTACCCTGGCATTACCTCGCGTACCGTGTTCACATGCCCTATTGCGCCTTCTACGAGTTTGGTTTGTGTCGTACCTATGGAGTGCTCCCTGATAGCCCACCAGTTTACGGTGGAGTTTATAGTACTGTATAAACTATGGCATTATATAAAATGTATTAAGTGGGATATGGGTAACGCCTTAATGCTATTTTAATACTTTACCTTACTGATAGACATATTATAATAGCGTATATTACTATGTATGTCGATAGTTTAATGGATCCTTAGAGAATGGGAACCCCAAACATCCTTTAAGTTATTTTGTATTCCTGTTGACATTTCACTTGAGTTGAATTTACTGTATAAGAATGTTAATCCTGACTCGAGTGTTTTGTGTTTTGCTTATGCTCGGGTCAGACTGAGTGTCACAGCATTTGAGACTCACCTTTGAGTTTGAAGCTTTGCTTGAAGATCGATCTTTGTCTATTCAGCTTTCTTGTTACTTCAGTTTATTCCAGTTGTTTTGTTCAAACTTGTCTTTGGCATTTGTATTAGTAACTTATATGTATTCGAGATATCTGTTGTATTTTACTTTAAACTCTGATGTTTATATAGCAGCTTCATGAACTACTATTTATCTATTCTGCTCGTTATTGTTATATAACTCTATGTCTATGATTTTGTGATTGATTTATTTACTGTATATGCTGAGTTTTGCCAAATATAAATTAACAATCTGTTGTTTTGGGCAATTCAAGTCTGGCATATGTGGATGATTGTTGATTTGAACAATTCAAAATGCCAGGTTGTTACATTGACATTAATGATGTTTATAGTTTATAGAAGCAGTTTTGAAACTTAAATAATGTCTGAGTTATTCTATGTTTAATAGTTTATATTTAATAGTTCGATTTAATATTTAAATTTATTAACATGTCACATAAACTGTTATCGAGCTATTATCATGCATAGCTCTCTTATATAAAAGGAAGTAAATTACTTTTTATGGCACATTTTCTATGTCTAAAATAAAACTTATTACCTTTATATAGTTCATGTTATTAAATTTATATGGGAAAAGAGTTGTTACCCTTTGTATAGTTGATGTTATTAAAGTTATGTTACCTTGTTTCTCCCTCACCATAATTTCCATATGTGCATAATTTATGGGGGAAAAGAGTTTTATGGAAGTAATGAAGCTTATATTCACATGCGTGCATAATATTAAAATCTTGGACAGTTATGCATTTCTTATTTGAATTCTGTAAAACATTCAAAGATTCCAGGTTTAAATATTTACATTAGATTGTCAAGTAATAGCCAATATTCGAAATAAGCACATGTATGCATTGAACTACAGAAGAAAGTTTGTTATAACAGTCCGTGGTGTATGTATTTCTATGCTAATAAATAACAAGCACTGCATACACAACTTTTGTCAATAGCAATATAATAAAAAAGACGAAACAAACGTACGTATCATTTTATGTTCTACTACAGCATGACTTGTACGACCAGTGTGATGGCCATAGTTGTATAATGCTCTATTTTTTTTTTGCCTACATCCCTCTTTCGCGTGCACCGGGTTTTGCTTCGTTTTTCAAGAATCCATCACAATCTTCTAGCCTAATTTTTGGAGGACAATTTTTCCTCCTCTCTTCATCATTATCAAATTTGTCATAGTAGCTTGTCCTCAATTCCTATTGTATCTCCTAAATGACTCGGGCATTTTTTTTAAATAAAACTCTTTTGCATCTGACTCTAGTTCAAAAAAAGTCTATGAAAATTAAGAGTTGCTTACTTAAAAAAGCAATCTGGCAAAATATACTTACAGAGAAAACTAAAAGCGATATATTTTAACTTACCTGTAATTCAGCCCAAACGTCATCCTTACATTTTTGGGTACTTTATCCCAACTTTCATATGAGGTCGGCACATGAATTCGCACCAATTTACCAACTCGACTGCCTATTATTTCATCATTATCTAAAATTGGAGCACCAAATGCGTTTGCCTCAACTTTCCCAGGTTGTGTAGAGTAATTGAATGGATTGACGCTTCAACAGCTTCTGACATTCTTACTCTCTTCTATAGTACTATCACCAACTCCCTGCATATATAGAAATGATTGAAGTTTTATTATCAATGAAGTTACAATGCCTATAGATTTTGAAACAAACTGCAGCGGTATTCGTTTAATGCTGAAGGTGTATGAGAATTCAATTAAGTATTTATCATCACCATAAGTCCTATTATAAATTGCAATAAACACGGATTTCAGAATGGTGAACTGATATAAAAATTATAAATAAAGGAACTAAAACAGAAATATTAAGGTGAGAAACGGAATGTTAGAAAACATCATGGTACAGAAAGGAAACATGGTTATTTAAGTTCATCCTTTTCATATGAATTTTGGGACATAAGTCAGCTTACATTAGTTTGATGCTGAATTGTTGTAGTTTGATCATTTTATTTTTATTTTTTTAAATAAATAACCTGATTCATTGTATAATATTTACAAAAACTTTAAATAAAGAACCTGAATTTTGGTTCTTCGACCGGATTCTTTCATCCACTGTTTGTCAGTACTAGAAGACATACTGACCTATTATATCATATATGATATGTTGTCAATTATTTCTCTATCAGCTCATTATATTATCCTATGACATACACAAACACATAACACAACTCAAACTAGTTTGATGTATAAATTCTTTCATGTATATGATATCATTTATACAGCTATAAAATTAACTGTATATTGACTGATTTAAACATACATAATTTATAAGGAAAACAATTCATATGTGAAGCGCGTGCCGTAACACTCATATTCGTAATTAAACTGTAATTATAGCCTAATATATGACAACTGCACCCATAAAAATCATGATACAACCAGCAAAAGTAGAAGCACTTTTTTAAGAATTTTAAATTGTCAAATGAACTAAAGAATTTGAGAAAACAACTAAATATTATTTCTGATGATACTAACGAAGAATTTATGGCAGACTATGAAAAGAAATGTTGTTGAAACTGCAAAATAAGATAATCAGAAATTACACAAGAAAACAGTTTTCCAGTGTAACCTTACTAAGTACCAACTTAGTGTCTTATAGTAGCAAGCTTGAAAACATCAGCAAACAGTTTACAATATTAATTTGCCATTTGCTCCATAAACCAGTATTGCAATATCAGAAAAAAATAACTCTTTGACAAGCTTAATAGAAAATTTGATAAGAATTGCTGGATCAAAAATATATGTATAATCAAAAGTAGTCAGCTACAAAATTGGGTATACAGTTAAAATCATTTTATGTGCACGTATGTGGAAAGTTGGGCATGCATGTAGAGTTGAAACAATGTGGCACTTTTATGTTTCTGTTCTAGCATTGAATATATATCAGCCAGTCAAGATCATTTGAGACACTTTTTTGTTTGTCTTCACAACCAGTTTTTAATAAGCACATTGTAAATCGAAGGCAAAGTTAACCACTAAAATCAACGGAGAAATCTTGCAAAAAACCACGGACAAACACAGTAGAAAACCAAAAAAAAATAGTGACAAGTCAGTTTAAGCCTTTATGGTAAGTTATAACTGTAACTACTTTTAACACTGAAAAAAATTTACCTTCTAATTTACAAGTTTTTTATTAATTTTTTATCAGTCATGGCTCTTCTAAAGATTTATACCTTCTCCTTTGTTTTTTCCTTTGTTTCTCCATGATTTACATCACTTTCCTTATTGTTTGTATCTGTAGTTTTCTTCTTTAGAATTTCTCACGAATATTTATAGACCACAGTAGGTTTGCTATATTGGCTTCTGACTGTAATTAACAGATATCACACATCATATTTACTGATTTAATATATTCTGAAACCATGAGTGTATCCAGCCTATGATTTCAATGGAGTGCCAATATAAGCTTAACACATCACATTTATACTTTATATATGTACATATACTGGTGTAAATACGCTATCAAAATCAGCAATGGAAAAATGCCTTTGCTTAGATGTTAGTACCATGTGGCTAGTGGAAACTCTATATTTCAAAAGACCATGATGAAAATCTACGGACTATAGAAACACATTGATCTATACTAAAACACATTGATCTATACTACAGTACCAATGTTTGATTGTAATTGATTAGAAAATATCATTTTCCTAACTAAAACATCAGGCATGCTATGCTTTGTTTCCCTGTCATGATCCTTCGATTTAGACTTGCTTGTTTCCTTTTTTTAATCAACTTTCTTAGAATTATTATTAAAGTATTGATACATGCACTAATATAACCATTATTTACTATGCTGCTTAGATTTGCTTATTGTGTCTTGTACATAAGTGATAATAATTGTGTGACTTTCACTTTTCTATGTTAATTTTGTTCAGTACTTTTAGTTTAAGAAACCAAAATGACCAAGGTTTCTACACAAAATGCATTTACTGTTCTCAAAGTAACTCTTTCAAACAAAACCGTAAGCTTATTTATTTTTTGATTCAGAATAAAGATAAACAATATTCTATTAAAAAAGATCAAAGTTTCAAGAAGACACTCATCGAAGACTTTTCACACAAGCTAAAAGTGATACATTCAGAAATTTCAAGATAGCATTGTGAATAAAACAAACAAAACAAAAAAATTGCACTACTACCCATAAACTTGTTCGCTCATCTACTTCCATTTGATAAATGATACAACCAACAACATGTAACCAAATACAAACCATAAACCATGAGAAGCAACAACTTAAATCACTTAAAATGGGTTCGCATTCATTTAAAATGTGAATCATATAAACAAAGACCATATATTTATTCTTCTTCTCGGAACTTTTTTAATGAAAATATTAATATTGGATAAATTTTAAAATACTTGAGTTATTTTATTTTATTTTTAAAAAATATATTAATCGGGGTCATATATAATTTGCGTGTTCATATAGTAATATTCCCATAAACGAAACCATACAGTATAAAGGTATTTACATGGGAAAAAATAAAGAACCATAAAGATGAACATGTAATATGTACCTTCTTCTGCTTACATGTAACCCATCAAATGTCTTTAACTAATCCCATAGTGTATAATCAACTCCTTCATACAGTTCTACCTACTCTATGTCTTCCTGCATATACATGTAAACATGTTGTCACTGACCGATAATTCAATTTTAAACATAAAAATAGTCAAACATACTGAAGTAGCGGCACCCTTATGAGTAAAGGCATACTGCTATAACAAACATATTTATCAAAAAAAGGACATCATTTGAAGTTAAGAATGCAAAATTTTGAATCTGATATGCGTTTATTTGATAAATAAATTCAAAACCGGCATGTTAAATAGTATGTAATGTCCCATTTTGACAGTTAGAAGTGAAGGAATTCATTAAAAAATAAACATGAAGCTACCAAATGCATATCGAATTTGTATTTTGATCGAGTTTCTTGCTTGCACCATCATGTTCTGGCTTTTTCCACAATTTTGTGCAGGTACCCTTTTAATAAATTCATGCACCATCATGTTGATAATATTATTTGTTTGTGATTGGAGATCAAGAAAACATTACTCATCACATACCTCGTCGTTGATTATAGCAGAGAACATGAGGTAGGTATCTTTTATCCTAGATTTTATGTATGTTTAATGAAATTTATAAATGATTGATCAACTGATCTCATTATAATTATTTTTTCATGAACTCTTGCAATATGTTAATGATCAACTTGGGATGCACCTGGAAGTAATAATCCACCATATAGATTGATTGTCAAACTGTATTTTCTGGATAAAATTTTAGTTTCACATAAGTTAATAAAATTTCAATTGAAATACTCCAATTATGGTAACCAATACTCATCAAAATAGAATGTCATCTAAACCAAAGGCAAGAACAATCTTGCTTGAAGCTAATATTTTTTTCTTTATGTATACTTTGCCTTCAAGTGTATGAATTCATATTACATACAAGGTAGTTAAATAGTGGTACATTCAAGCAATGAGCACTACATAACCTTCACATATACCATTTACTTATTAACATGTCAACTACACCAATGTAAACTATTCAAATATCATAAAAACAGGTAAAAATAAATAGAAGACACTGACAGAGTGACAAAGAGGAAGAGAACTGCTCTTCGGTCAAGCCATTGAAATCAGCCATTTGCTCTTTTTCATTTGATTTTAATTTTCTCTTTTGTGACATTATCAATGACTTCAGTAAATCATACAACAAATAATAATTCAGATATTTGTTTTTAATCAAAAGATAATGCAACTCATCTCTTGCTATCTAAAATAGCACCAAACAAACAAGCAGTAGCACCAAAAATAATCAAAACTGAAACAATAATTCACCTAAGATTCTTTAAAATGATTTTTAAAAAACAAGTTCAAATGTTAATTGAAAGAACCTCACCTGAAATTAGTACCAGAACCAAAACACAACTACAACCTATAAATATGGCACAAATCAATACATACAAATTCAAAAACGTCATCCAATCAAAGGGAATTTCAGTACATCAGATCTATAAACAAAACCCATATATACTAAGAAAAATCCATTACTCTTACAATCTTACACGATTATTGTATTTCTAATGACAAAAATCATAAGAGAACGAACCTTATTGCTCAATTTCGAACAGTCGAGGGTTCTAACGCTTGACCTCGATGATGATTTGCAATCGCTCAGTCGATGATGATTTGCACGCGATTAGGGCTAATGAAGGGAAATGGGGGCGATTAATTAGGGCAACACGCGGAGGAGGGAAATGAAATTAAGGGGTGTTTAGTTTTGGGAACGGGGGGGGGGGGGTATGTACGCACTTGTGGTCAACAAATGATTTTTTTTAGGAAAACTACACAACGGCTTTGAGCCGTTGTAAAATTAAAATGGCCCTTACTTATTCCTAAATCATTTACAATGGCTACAACTCATTGCTATTTAGCAACGGCTCAGAACCCTTGTGATTCTTCCGCATGGGGGTGTTACAAAACTGCCAATATGGTGTAGTGCTGGTGCCAACCTTGAGGACATGCTTGAGAGTCTGAGAAGGATCGCACCTGAGCGAAGGGAGGTTCCTCAACAAGTGGCTAACGAGTTTATTCGACAATATAGGATACTGGTTGAAGGTCATTCAATTGGAAAGGACAGAGCACCCCTAGCTCAAAGGCCTGGGAGGAAAGGAAAAGCAAAAATTTCAAAATCTGGTGAAATAACTGGGGATCAGTTGGTTCAACCCCCATTTTTGGCACTAATTTGATATTAGTTCCGTACAATACTGAGGCATAGGCAGACACTAAGGTTAAGGATTCAAAAGTTTTCCCACATCAACCTCGACAAACTAACCGACTGAAATCCCTCAGAGAGTGGGAGGATGACGACATTGATAGATTGGCTGTAGAAGGAGAAGAATTGTATTCCAGAGATAGCGAGGCCACCACTTCTTATCAGAATGAATACCAATCCCCTGGAGCTATTGGGTTTGATCAGTTGACCAATCTTGATGTTGGGGAGGTACTACTTAAGGCCTTTCGGTCGGGTGGCGAAAAGGAGTTCATCACAGGAGATATCATGGTCTTAGATTACTTATAAGACCCAAAGTTGGGTATTAATTTTCGAGACTACGCATCATTGGTAAAGATTTAGCAATAGCTGGATATCTTTGACGAACCCAAGCTTTTGTCTAAATGTTATGTGCACTTCACACACATGACCTCATATCTTTCGAGTAATAAGCCTTGTTTGTGGTGAAGTAGTTCTAACATTCCAATCCTACTTTCTTTGCAGGAAGCATGATTTCTAGGAGGAGCAAGCTTCATTCCAAGTTTAAGAAGATGAGCCAGGAGGTAGACTCAAAGGAAATAAAAATGGAAACTACCACTTTTGGCCCAAGTCAGAATGTAGGGAAGCCTGAAATGAAGCTGAAGATGAGGCAAAAGTGACCAACCGATCGTCCAGCGTATAGGAATACCTCGAGTGTTGGGGCGGCTTCTAGAAGAGGTCTCGCTCCCTAGAAAAATAAAAATCTAGGACACCTCCTTCTCCTTTAATGTCTCTTGGGATGTCACCATTCATCCTCCAGCGATATGTCTTTCGAACGTTAGGAGGGAACAAACAAGAGGGAGAGTGTCAAGACAACCTAGACAAGAGGGAGAGCAATCACTGACCCTAATGATCCAAGTTACGATGGATTTTGACAAGACTTTCAAACTCGGAATCCCCTGGCTCGTTTGTTGGCAAGATCTACTAATACTTCATTTAGACAAGATGATTAATCATATCGGTAAGGGTGTTAGTGACATGAGGGCTTTGTTTGATTTCCATGCCAAGAATATGCAAGCTGGAGAGGCTATTGGTTGGAAAAACATGGCTAGGGATGTAAAAATCTTTGATCTCCAAAAGGAGATTGATCAACATGGAAAGGAACTCAAGGAGGCAGTAGCGGCCCTTGAAAGATCACATTCTAAGGAGTTGGAGAAAATCAAGAAGGCCTAATTCTAGGAAGTAGAACGACTGAAGAAAGAGGATGTGAACGAATTCATAGTGCCAAGGAATAAATATAACACAAAGGCCACTAAGATATACGAGAACTATAAAACTACTAAGCCCAATTACATGAAGAGGGCATAAAACATCAGGGCCAAGATTGTAAAGGTTGGGAGAAGACCAGGATGACATATGCAAAATTGCTGATAAGTCAATGGTAGAGAAAACTTCTCTTCAAGCAAAGATCACAGTCCTATCAAGTGAGAAGGAAGCTTGGACTAATACCAAGAAAACCTTTTAGGTAGAGAAATGAGATGATAGGCAGCCAGTTGAACCAGGTAGAAAGCATCCTCGATAACCTGTACTTCTAGATATGTATAGAAGGGAATTTAAAATAGATGGACAAATATCCAGAAGTCATGACATCCATTCACAAGAGGCTGGTAAAAGAGGCCAAGGAGGTGATCAAGCAAGAAGGTGGGCCACCTTTCAGCTTAGATGCTATCGATGCTTGATTATCAAAAGAAGAGAGGGATGCCATCCACCAGGGCTATCTCAAGTTGGTTGCCGATGAAAAAGAAGTAAAAAAGGAAAGAGAGGGGTTGAGGCCCAAGTTAAACTGCTATGCCCCTAGGTCAACTTCAAAACTGATCCTCTATGCCCCTATGCATGATGCACCACTAACCGTGTTAGATGCCAATGTAGGTAGTCAACCCTTGGATGGTGCTTCACTTGCTCTAAAGGGGGAAGGATTATCCTATAGTCCTCGGGCCATTATTCAACAAATATGAGCTTGTTGGGGGGCAAATGAGTACCTGGCAATCCTTTATGTTTTCATGTAAGTAAGGCTGCTTTGGTGAATCCAGTTGGGATGGTGCCACCCTCATCTTCCACCAATTTAGTGCTTATGCCCGCAGGCCCTTCTAAGTTCGTTACGGGAGAGAAGCATCCAAAAAACCTTGCTTCCTTGGATGATGACATTGATCTAGAGATAGTGAATTGCCTGGAAAGGTGGGGGACTTTGACAATGACAAGTTACTTAGGGCTAATATTATAGCTAATTTCCCAGTTGATTTGGATAGAGTGAAGCTCGAGGCAGTAAAGGACCTTCGAGTCATGAAGAATAACAAGATGAACTTGATGTTGCTGCCCAATCAAAACTAAGGAGGAAAAGAAAATGAAGGGGCCATCCAATCCTAAAGCTTTTGGCAAGGGTCAATCTCAATCCAAGTGAAATTTGCTTCCCAGTTGACTTGATTCTTTGCAATTTGGATGTACTTGCATTGTATGGACGTACATCCAATTTTTGATAACTTTAATTTTTATATGGCCATTAAGCCATTATTTTTTTAAATCTTGTGACTTTCTAATTTTACCCTTGACTATGATGTGATTAGACTGATTATTGAAACATTTGTAACTGGTACTTTTTTATTCCATGTTATATGATTTTCTGGCTTGAGCACTTATATAAACACACATACCCCTTCTATAAGCTTCATCTAATACGTTTGTTTATCAACTTCCTTTATAATGCATTTAGTAAGTATTACACCATTGTTTTGGTATGCAAAAAACTATTTTCTCTTGGTCTAGAACATCTGTTTAGGATCAACCATTGACAAGCTTGACCTAGAGAGTGGTTCCTGTAATGTTACCTCTCGAGGTCTCATTATTCTCCTTGATTGTTGATGCTCCTAATACTTGAGTAGGATTAATCACTATAAAGTTCGTTGGGGGGATTCATGTTCTTAGCCTGAGAGAAAATTCTAAATCATTGATTTTAAGGTTCTTATAAGAGTAAAGCTCAAGGTGCTGATCATAAGCAACGAACCACCTAGATAACGATCATGTTTAGATCGCGGGTGAGTCTGGTTCACTACTGTCAGCCATGGCTTGCGGATTAATCGTCAATGGTGAATTACCCGGTTGGCGATCGTGTTCCAATCATAGGAATGCCTGGCCCACTATTATCGACCAAAGTTTACAAGCTGACCGTCAATGGTGAACTATCTATCAAGGTCATGTCTTGACTGCAGGTATGTCCAGTCCACCTTTGCCAGCCAAGGACTATGAGCCAACCGTCAATGATGAACTACCCAGTTGTTGATCATGTCCTGACTGCAGGTAAGTCTGGTCAACCATTGGCCGCCAAGTTTTATGGGTCGATCGTCAATAGTGAACTACCAAGTTAGCGTTCATGTCCTGACCATGGATATGGCTGGTCCGCCATTGTTGGCCAAGGTTTATAGGTCGATCATCAATTGTGAACTACCTAGTCAGCGGTCATGTCCTGACCATGGGTATGTCTGGTCCACCATTACCGACCAAGGTTTATGGGCGGATCATCAATGGTAAAGTATCCAATCACCCATTATGTATTGATTATGGATAAGTCCAGTCTGCCATTAAAGGCCAAGATTTATGGGTTTGATCGTCAATGGTGAACTACCTAGTCGGAAATCATGTTCTGACCATGGGTAAGTCCGGTCCACCATTGTCGGCTAAGGTTATGAGGTAATTCTCACATTGATCCAACATCACGTGTCCCCAAGCATATATGGACCTTGCCCGCTCCATCTCATTAGCTTATAAGTTAGAACTAAATATGGTATCGGTAAGTGGTTTCTACAATGATTGAGTAAAACCAATCATTTATCTTTATTTCACACCCTATCAATGAGATTTTGAGAAAATAATATGATTAATGATGCCCCAATCACCGATCTACGAAATTGTAATAATTTATGCGTGGAAAGGAGGAAACCTAGCACAATAAGATTCAGGAAATGCACGTTTATTGATAATGCTTTAGAGTTACTTTTATTATAGGGTAATAATACTTAAATAAAGGTAACAAGAATTATGAAAAATAACAGTGAAGATTTTGTGCATTCCATGCTTTCCTAAATACTATTTCATCTACTATACCGAGAATATAGCTCCATTGCCTAAATCTTTGTTGATACGTATGGTCCTTCCCAAATGGGGTTGAGTGCTCTCGATCTAGGGAAAACCTGCTTTAGGACTATGTCTCACTCTTTAAGTGGATGGTGTTTGACCTTGGAATTGTATTACTTGGCTACCTTCTATTAGTGCATCGCGGCCTACAAGGCGGCTTCATCATGCTTTTCGTCAATTAGGTCCAGAGACATGAACAAAAACAATTCTTTTTTGTTTGGGTCATGGTGAAACTGCCTATCATATGGAACTATAATCTCAATGGGAAGCATGGCCTTTGACTCATAAGCCAAAGCGAAAGGGGTATGTCCCATTGTAGTCTTGTAAGAATTGCGACAAGCCCAAAGTGATAGTGGTAGTTCGTCCACCCATGCCTCCTTAGCCTTTTCCAGACTTTTTTATGAGTGTTTTAAGAACCTTGATGGCTGCTCTACTTGCCCATTGGCTTGTGGATGCACCACTGCAGAAATTTTTTTCTTGATTTCATGTTGTGAGCAGAAATCGGCGAACTCTTCACTATCGAATTACAGTCCATTATTTGAGATGGTATGAAGTAGAACTCTGTACTGGCATATAACATCTTTTTCAAAAAATTTGATAGCCTTAGTGGAAGACACATTAGTAAATGGTTCCACTTCAACCCACTAAGTAGATTAGTTTACCACCATTATTGCATACTTAGCTCTGCCCCTAGCCATAGGAAGTTTCTAATCAAATTAATCCACCAAATAGTAAAAGTCTAAGGATTGGCCACGTATGTGATTTTGGTTGGATGTAGCCTGGAGCTTTTGCAAATATTTGGTATTTGTCGCATCTTTTTTCATATTCTATGGTATCATGGTTCATTGTTGGGTAAAAGTATGTATACTGCAACAACTTCTTTGCTAAGGTTCGCCCCTAGTATGGTAACCGCGACTACATTGATGCATATTATCCAATACTTCATGAGCCTCTCTTCCAGCAACACATCTTAATAGCATATTAGAGAATCCTCTTTAATATAAAATGTCATACTGTGTTGCAAAACAAGACGCCTTCTGTAATACCTTCCTAGCTTCATTTTGGTTAGCTGGAAAGACTCTATTGGCCAAGTACTCGATGTTTGGGAACATCCAAGTCTCTTCACTATCAATAGTTGCTGTATATTCACCTCCTGAAAGCTTGGTGTTGATAAGGTCATTACTAGAATCGACCTGAGAAGTGGTTCATTTTCGAAGCTCTCTAGTTTTGCCAAGTCATCCACATCCCAATTCTCCTCCCTTGGAATGTTCTTAAACATTGTGCTCCAATTTGTTAAGCAACGCTCTCACCTTATTTGGATAGGATGCCAAGCATTCTCCCATAGCATGGAAATATCCAAGCACTTGGTTGACCACTAACTAAGAATCATTGTGCATACATAACGACTTAATCCCCAGCTTCTTTCCTATTTTAGTCCTGATATCAACCCTTCATATTCTATTGCATTATCTGTTGCTACAAATTTCAATCGTTAGGCATAGCACAACTTTGAACCCTTGATGTAACCAGCACCATTACGACTCCAGAATCGTGTTGATTGGAAGATCCATCCAGAACACCTACCGCCTAAGAGCTTCCTTTCCTCGGGGTCCTATTTCATCATCTCAAAAGGTAAATTCTATTAAATATGCCAATGCTTTTTCTTTGATTGTCGTGAATGCTGATATGTAATTTCATACTGGCTAAACTCAATGCTCTACTTTAGAAGCCTACCTAAAGTGTTTGGGCTATGCAAGACTTGCCTCAACGGTTGATTGGCCCAAATAAGGTGAAATTGAAAATAATGCCTTAACTTCCTCGATGCTATCAGCAAGCAATAAGCTAGTTTCTCCAATTTTAGTCACCCGTATTTTGGTTCGATAAAACGCTTACTTACATAGTGCACCAGATACTGCACCTTACCTTCCTCTCATAATAATGCTACACTTAAGGCATAGGTCGACACTACTATGTATATGCATAAATCTTCCATTGGTATGGATAGGACATGCGACTTACGTAGATGTTCCTTTAGGCTAAGAAGCGTAGCTAAACATTGTTCTATCCAAGCAAATTTCTCCTTCGCTTTTTTACACGCCTCAAAGAATGGGACACACTTCTCTATTGCCTTAAATATGAATTAACTCAACACTGCTACATTTCCATTTGGACTCTCCATCTCTCTTTGTGTTTCAGGGATTTTAATATCTTTTAATGCTTGGACCTGATCTGGGTTGGCTTATATTCTTTTGGTGTGCATAATGTAGAGGAGACCCCAAAAGAACACTTTAAATGGTTTAGTTTCCTACCAAACTTTTAGAGTACTTGAAACATCTCATCTATGTGGTCGATGTGATCTTTAGCCTTTTTGAACTTCACTAGCTTGTCATCCACATACACTTCCATGATTTTCCCGATCTTTTAGCAAACATTTTGTCGACCAAACACTGATATATTGCGTTGGCATTCTTTAGTCCAAAGCTGTGTAGTTAATGCCCCGCTATTACCCCGCTATAACCCCGCTATATCTCATAGCGGATTTCTACCGCTACGATATTTCCATATAGCCCCTAAATATAGCCTTTCCGCTTTAAGCCCCGCTATTTCCGATATATCCCGTTATTCCCGCTATATTCCGCTACTTCCGCTGTATCTTCTTTAATAAAATGAATTGAAAAATTGCATTTATACATTATAAAAATTAATAAACTAATTTATTTGATTTAATTTTTAATATATTTTCAGAAATGAAAATACTCTAATATTCTACTAAATTCAATTATGTTATATAACCGATTTACTTTTATTTAAAGTATATTCGCACAAGTTTTTATTTAAAATTATTTATGTATTAATTATAATTCAATTGAATGATAATTTTTCATTTAATTACCATTTATATATTTGTAAAAACATTAAGTACGAGTTTTATATGCTATTTTAGAGCCATCCGCTATATCCCGCTATATCCTCAATGTATCCACGCTATGACTTTTTGCACCTCCACCGCTTTGAATCTGCCGAGCGCTTTAACTGCACAGGTCCAAAGGCCATGACTTTGTATTATTATAGGCCCAAGTCAGTAATAAAGCTAGTATAATCCTAGTCTGGGACATACATAGCAATTATACTGTATCCAAAGTAAGCATCCATAAAAGATAACATTTTATAACCTACAGTCCCATCTACTAGCCGATCAAATCTCAAAAGTGGAAAATAGTCCTTAAGGCATGCTTCATTCAGGTTAGAGAAATCAATGCACGTGCGCCACTTCCCATTTGGTTTCCTAACCAATACTGGATTAGCTACCCATTCCAAGTAATGAGATTCCCTAAAGAATTAGTTTGCCAATAAAGTCTTGACTTCCAAATGTAAAGTTGCTAATCGCTTGGAGCCTATGCTTCTTATGTTTCATTTTATCGAGGGTTTCCTTTGGGTCAATATTTAATGCAGGACATGAGATACTAGGACAAATTCTATATATTTCGGCATGGGATTATGCGAATAAATCTTGATTAATTTGCAAGAAACCTATTAGCTGCACCTTGGGATCTTGTTCCAGTTGGGATCCAACCTTGTTATTCTTATTGGATTACTTTCTCAACTTCGACAAACTCCATTGCCTCTTTAGGCACAAGTGCTGCCACCTCTTCCCTATCTCTTGGGTCCAGTTCATTGAAACAATCACTGGTGTACCCGAGAAAGGTCCCTTCCTTTAAAATCTATGCGATAGATTTTTTTGACAAAGAGAGGGGTCTCTTCATGCTTTTCTTTCTTCGTACACCTATTTTCAGGGAGCTCTGTCACATAACATTCCCTAGCGATGTATTGATCTCTTTCGATCGCTTCTACCTTATGAGTTGTAAGGAATTTCATTTTCAAGCACGAATGGGGAACGATCGTATGAAATTCTAACAAAACTAGCCGCCTGAGAAAAGTATTATACGCTGAGAACCCATCCACCAAAATGAAAGTTTGCTTTTTTATGAATGATTAGTGATGGTTTCATAGCTCGTCAAATTCCAACTTCCCTAAGGGCATTTTGCCCTCTCTAATGAATCTGTGCAGCTGTTTGTTACAAGGCATGACATCCTTTATAGATAGTCCCATCTTGTCAAAAGCATCCTTGAATAGGATATTGACTGAGCTTTCAGTATCTACCAAAACCCTATGTACCTCCTTTAGCGAAAACATGGCCAAAATTACCATGGGATCAATATGTGGGTATTGCTTCCCTTTCAACTCATTATCATTGAAAGTTATATCAGCCTGCCCCGACAAGGGTTTTAGCTTTACACTCACCACCTATAACATATACAAAACCTTCACCTAAAGACTGCAACTTTTGGATGCCTCTAACACTCTCGTAGTCGCCACCTTAGTCTATAGCCCAACTGCAGCTTTTTTTAATCTCATATACTTTATTGTTTCATAGAAGTAGTCTTGTAAGGTGGTCGGATTTTCCTTAGTCCCTTGACCAGCTTCGTGTTTGGATGCACATTGTCGCATAATGCCATAAAAATTAGTCGTTCATTTGGTTTCTGAAGTCTATCCATTGAGATATCAAAGTGAGTCAAGTACTGCTATTGTGGCTCATCCTCCCATTGTTTTACATTAAACAATGAGTATGAATCCTAAGGCTGCTTTACGTGCACTCAAAACTGGCGATAAACTTTTCCTTTAACATTGCCAAAGAATGTATTGAGCCTGGAGATAGATGACAAAATCACATTGTAGCTAAGTCCAATAAAAATATGGAGAAAAAATTACATCAGACCTCGTCTATTTCCCCGCTCATGAACATGTGTTAAGTATATCACTTCAGGTGTACTGTAGGATCATTAAACCTTTGTAAGGATCTATGGAAGGCATTCAAATGTCTCTAGGATTCAAGCAGTTTCTATCAATAAGGCGAAAGGGCTACCAGCACTAGCTCCAATATCCCATTCCACTTGTTCATGCCGAACACACTCCTTGATGATTCGTGTCATTCTGTCTTTTGTTTCAAGTGACTGCCGAGATTGACCTTTCTCTCTAGGACGAAAGGTCCCTATCACATGACTTGACCTACGATCATGGTCTCTGTCCCGACTCTAGGATCACTTTCGATGTTTCGTCAATCCTCCATCAATTTCTATTTCAACCAAGACAGGAGAGTGTTACCTGGATTGGGTGGATTAGCTATAACTTTCCTAGTTTTGGTGCCTCCCCTATTTGGCTCGTACTGAGCCATTCCACAAGCACATCTTCCAGCTGAACCTTCACTCTTTCTGGTCCTTCAAAGTTTCTCCTTCCCACTTTTCGATTCTATTGATCAGACTCATTGTCAGACATCCTTTATCTTCAGGACCCCCTAAACTAGGACCATCATCGTGCTTTAATGTTATGACCAGCTATTTAAGTCTTCCTTAAATGTGCCATGATTTGGTTCATAATAGCTTATTGTTAGGTAGCAAATGGTTGTCAAGCTCCACCAAGCCTCTGTCCAGGTCGCTTCTAGTAACTACATCTACTAATGCTAGAGTTTTGAATGATAGGTTGTCCCGATTAAGTGCCTTGGCATTTCTCGCGTTCTCATGGTCGTGCTAGTTCTGTTTTTTGACTTTGGAGGCATGTTGGAAATTAAACCGCTCTCAACGAAAGTTCCAAAAATATTTTTTAAAAAAAGGCAAAAACCTCCAATCTATTTGTTGTAGAACCATATATATGGAGTGTATGACACAACTATTTTATATGTTGTTTAATTGATTTCCAGAGGGCGGATCACATATACAATGAACATAAAAGAAATGAAGAAAAGTAAAGTACATAAGCATTTATAGTAGTTCAACCAAAACATGCCTACATCCACTGCATTTTCATTAATTCTCTTATAGATCAATTGTATGGTTACTTAAATACAAAACAAAATAAAATCTACCGTTCAAAAACAAGATAGGTATAGCTTCCTAAAATCCTATTCAGCTAGCTAAATTCCTCTATTGTTTTTATCTCTGGAACTATCCCTCATTTTTTTAGCAAAGCTAGAAGGGTTGACTGGGCCCTTTCCAGATTTATTAAATACACATGAAAAAAAAGGGAGGAAGAAATAGGCTTAATCCCACACAAGGAACAAAGGTAACAACAAAGAGAAAAAGAAAAAAAACACTAAACAAAACAAACAAACAAACAAACAAACAAACAAACAAACAAGAAAAAACAAATATCAAGCATAGCAAGACCACAAGGCCACGGCTTCTTGATCATTGAGCAAGCCATGCAAAACTGCACTAAACCTAACTTGACTATATATGACATTACAAAGCACCTTGACATGCACACTCTTATTTTCCAAAACCCTTGAATTCCTTTCCCGCCAAATCACATCAATCACCACTTTCAAACAAAGTAACAGAAGCATGGATTTTTCATCTCTCCACCTAGTTTCCTTAAAAAATTCTATTCCATTCATCGAAAGCAAACCTTAAAGGAGGAGAAAATCTTCCCTTATCAAGAAAAACAGACCAAATAGAGAAACTGATATTATAGTTGAAAAACAAATGCACATTGTCCTCAGTGTGATTAGAACAGAAAGCACACACATTATCAAGAGTAAGCCCTCTTGAACTTAACTTGGTTTTAGTCATTAAACCATTTCTAAGCATCTTCCAAAGTAGGAGGTTTAATTTATAAGAATAGAAACTGTTCCACACTCTCTAATGCCATCTGAATACTGAGATGAGACCACCATTAGCAAGTGCATTATAAACAGTGGAAGTTGAATGGGGAACTAACTTTTCAGTCCATAGATATGGGGAACTATCCCTCATTTTTGTTGTAAGCTCTAGTATTTATAGGAGTGAAGATATAGGGAGGTTAGGCCAATAAAGTCGCAATTTCCTTACTTAGCTTGGATTGTTAGGTTATCACCTTATATAAAAGGTACATTTAGAATTTCCATATATGAAAGATTGAACCAGAGTTTCCATACTTGCATTGCTCATTTTGGCAAGGTATGCTCAGTAGAACTCTATCCAGTAGGTGAGCATGGCCGAGCAAACAGCTATTTTTGGCAGGGGTTGGAGTTTGGTGTTCGACACCAACTGGCCTGGTGGAAAACTACCTAACATGAATTCTTGTTTGGTAACAAACTGCATAACAAAGAATTCTTGCTCAGTAATTGAACTACCTAATAGGAATTCTTATTTAGAAATTGAACTATCAGACAAGGCTTCTTATCCGATAGTGTGACGCCCCACCTCTATACTCACACTAACCAAGGACACTACGGGGTAATGTCGTCGACTAGTACGAAGAATAAGGCTGTTGAGGAGCAACCAACTATATAATTGATTTGAGCGAGTACCGATATGTCAGATGGTATGGCTACATTTGTTTCAATAGGAAATCTGACATATCCAATCCAAACTCAAAGCTACTACACAGTGGCAAAATTCCCTTTGGAAGTAATATAAAATAATCATAACATAAAATCAGGCACAGATATTCATATCACTAAGGTGGAAATAGATATGAATATAATACATAAAAGCGAACATCATAGTAGTGGCCATACAAGATCCACTACATCCCAAAAGAATAGGTACATGTACTACACAAAAGAATATGTATACATCAAAGAGTCTCTATCTCGTATACATGAAAGATAAAAACGACTAAGCTAAAGTAGTTAGCCAAAAGCTAGAAGCTAGTCCCTGCTAAGAAGTCAAGTGGGAGCACCTGAAACACCTCGGTCAAACTCGAGTATTTTTTAAGAAGAAAAATAATAAATAGATCCGTCTAGCTATAATTATCATGAAAGATGAGATAGGATAAGGGATATGACAAATATATATGATAACAATAAAAATCATACAATATCTCAAGTTTTCTCAAACACCCAAAAAGAATATCATATTCTTTATTTTTATTCATCAAATCACAAATATTGATAAAGCTTATCAATGCAAATCACAAAAATTGGTGAAACACAAATTCAAGAAATCAATAATTAGAAATCTAGAAAACACAAAGGGGGAGGCCTATCACAAACGGGAGCATGAAAACTCACCAACACATGTATCACAAACGGGACGCTATCCCATGGGTCGCTAACCCATAAAAATGAGCCAAAGCTCCACCAAACAGGGTATAGTCCCCCCTTGCGGACAAATGAGCCGAAGCTCACAAATGGTCAAAAGACCATGGGTTGCTACCCCACCAAATTGAGCCGAAGCTCTACAGAACAGGGTATAGTCCCCCACGCGGACAAAGAGACATTTCTCATCGCAAGTCTAAATCACAAAATGATCACCATTGATCGTAAGTGCAAATTACACCAAGCCAGTAAATAAATGAGTTTAGCTTCTGTTAACCCGCCTTTTGGCAAGGCCGCGGACAGACGGGTTTAACTTAATCAACTGCATGTTCGTCGAGGCTAGGGTACGATGGATACAGTCGACTGGATGGATGGATGACGCAACGTGCTTGGGAGATGGAAATATGATTAGATAAAGATGAATCAACTATAATTTGGGTCTGGGAAACATGGTTTGGCATGGTGGAGGTTTAGCACAAATGGTTCGTCTGGCATTCACGTTCGAATAGCGTTCAAGAGTACTCGGCATACATATAGCGTCCGGCATACATGAGTGGTTCGGCATTCCAGGAAAACTCGGCATTCAGTAGCGCTCGGCATCCAGGAGCGCTCGGCATTAGAGATCGTTCGGCATGATGGGCGCTCGGCATTAGAAACTGTTCGGCATCAGACATGGTTCGGCATGATGGAAGTTTGGCACTAAGGATCGTTCGGCATTGGATGGAGCGCTCGGCATAAATCTCGTTCGGCATCTGGAGATGTTCGACATTGGATGGATCGTTCGGCATCAAGGAGCATTCGGCATTGGATGGGTCGTTTGGCATACCTCACCTCGCTCGGCATTGCACCTCGCACCTCCATACCTCGGTACCTCGCACCTCACACCTCGGTACCTCGAAACCTCACACCTCGGTACCTCGCACCTCCATACCTCGGTGCCTCGATACTCCATACCTCGGTACCACGCACCTCCATACCTCGGTAACTCGCACCTCACACCTCGGTACCTCGCACTTCACACCTCGGTACCTCGAAACCTCACACCTCGGTACCTCGCACCTCACACTTCGGTACCTCGACACCTTGGTACCTCTGTATCTCGATACCTCGCACCTCCCCTCGTTCGGCATACCAACTGCTCAGGATTGGTCGGCATAATGAAGTAGGGTTCGGCTATGACCTTGATGGGCCCAAACTACTCAGGAGGCCCAACAACCTGGTTTTGCCTATAAATACAACATGTGGGTCTCCAGATGGGGGATCTTCTTTCAGCTCTCTTACTTTCTCTTTTCTAAGGCTAAGGCAACTCTGCCATTTAGCAACTGTAATCGATTATTACAGCAATAAAAAGCAAACTTCTAAGTGGACGTAGGCCGGAGTTAGCCGAACCACTATAAAATCTGTTGTTCTTTACTGCTTTCATTTTAGTTTTAACTGTTCTTCACATTATTACTCTCTACATATATTCTATCTCTGAGCTGTGACTGGTATTTGGTGCTTTCATCTGGATTTGGGTGTAGTGACCAATTTTGGCGCTAACACTTTGGTGCTTTCATTGAGAGCTGAACTCAGGAATTCTGAAGCTAGGAACTTGGATTTTAGGAAGCAATGGTTAGACCATCAGCGAGGAAGCAAGTGACAGAAAGGAGCAATCAGGAGGGAAGTCAAGAGGCTTCCTCTGGAAATGAAGCAGGTCGAGCATCCATCTACATCACCAGAGAGGAGATGGAAGCAATGATGAAACAGCAAGAGGAGATGATGCAGGCTCTTCTTAGGTGATTTGAACAATCGGGAACTGCGGGTGCTGAAGGTCTTAGAGTTGGACTAGAGGAACTCAACCAGCAGGCTAATGGAGCGACACAACAGGGGGCAGCCCTTAATCGGCAGAGGACTATCAACCTGGATGGATCCGGACATCGGGGCACACCACCCGGAGACAATGGACAATTTCATGGAGTAACTCCAGTTAACACCATACAACAAGATGCTGGCAGAAACGCAAGAGCACGTGATGAGGAATACGTGCCAGAATTCCCTCGGGGACTCGGGGGGCAACCTTTGACGGACAACGCTGGATTGGCTGAGATCATCAGGAGAACTATGCGTGGAGGTTTGACCAATAGAGATCTGGAAGGAGTAAACAGGAGTCCGTTTACTCGTGAAGTCAAGATAGCTCGGAATCCACCAGAGTTTAAGCTACCTAACATGGAGGTATACAATGGTAAGGCTGATCCAACTGATCACTTGATGAGATACACAAGACACATGGAAGTGTTGGGGGCATCGGAGGAAGTTATGGCCCGATGTTTCCCTTTGTACTTAACGGATATAGCTGTCATGTGGTTCAGACAGCTAGAAGAAGGATCTATCGGGACATGGACAGAATTGGTGGACAGGTTTTTGAAGCAATTTCGGGTTCATATCAAGAGGCCGAAGAATGTAATGACGCTGACATCAGTAAAGCAAAGGACGGAGGAATCACTCAGGGCTTTCTTAACTCGGTTCAATGCGGAGGTTGCTTCGGTGGATCGATCGGATCCATCGATGGTCCTAATGGCAGCGGTGTCAGGGGTCAGAGAGAATTCAGATTTCAAGGTATCTCTAATACGAGACCCACCAATGGATCTCGGGGAATTCTTTCACGAAGATGAGAGATTCCTTCGGCAGGAAGATGCATGCTCAGATATGAAATTAAAGGAGGTGAACGCGGCTGATGATGGAGGGCCATCTAGCGGAGGCTTGGATAAAGATAAAGATAAAGGAAAACGGAAGCTGGATGATGATTCAGGAAAAGCTAGGAAGCGGTGGAGAGAGCCAAAATTCTCCACTTACACGGGATTAAATGAGACGTTGGAACAGATATTCATGAAGACTCGGAATCGCCTTCCCTACCGAAGGCCGGCTAGGAGAGAACCTTCGGAACATGAAAGGGCGTCAGGAAGGCACTGTCTTTTTCACGACTTGGACGGGCATGATACCAACAGCTGCAGGCATCTGAAGGACATAATCGAGGAGCATGTAAGGAATGGACAGTTGCAACAATATGTTGGAGCTCGGAATGAAGCGGTGGAATAGGAGCGACCACCGTCCACCTCAAACAACGATGGCACGAGACCCAGGAATGATGGTCGATTGGTTATCAATTGACAGGGGTAATATGAAATAAGTAGCAAACTTTGAGCAAATGGCCGAGTCACTTACACATGTATGGGGATGGAGATAGCCCCTAGGCATGCTCTGAGATGATGACAAACCGCGACGCTCTAGTTTGTGAAATTTGCCTTTTCTTTTTCGGTTTGGACATTTGATTTTTCTTGGTTTGGTTTGAACTCCTGGTTTTGTTTGTCTTTTGGTTTTTTCTTTTGGTTTGGACTTTTATTTGGATGATTGATTTCTGGTTTGGATTTTTGATATGGATTTTTTGTTTCCTGATTTGATCTGTATTTCGGATTGGCTTTTGATTGGATTTTTATCTGGCTTTTGGTAAATGATCGTCAGGTATGGATCATACCTAGCAAGGGGTAAGTCGCTTTGTCCAAGCATGGCAAATCGACTTATTCAGGTCGTCGAGTATGGACTATGCTCGGTAAGGGTCTGGAGAGACCAGGATTCAGCCTAGGACTTAGGCCCCAGGTTATCGGTTACTATTTCAGGTCGTCGAGTATGGACTATGCTCGGCAAGGGTCCGGAGAGACCAGGACTCAGCCTAGGACTTAGGCCCCCATATTATCGGTTACTATTGCAGGTCGTCGAGTATGGACTATGCTCGGTAGGGGTCCGGGTGACCAGGATTCGGCTTAGGACTTAAGCCACGGCATTATTCGACGTTCAGGGACACTGAACCATGATCACCATGGATTTACTTAACATAGGTCATCAAGTGTGGATTGTGCTTGACAAGAACCCGGAGAGGTTACGGATATGAATATCGGCTATGGACGGCAGAGGATTTGGATATTGACCCGGAGAGGTCCTAAAAGTCAGTTATTGGTTATTGGATATGGATGAAACATGGACTTAGGATATTGGACTTGAGGCTATTCAAAACACACCTTTCAAAGCAAGGCATGTTTTGGGAGGCAAGTGTTAACCCGCCTTTTGGCAAGGCCGCAGACAGACGGGTTTAACTTAATCAATTGCATGTTCATCGAGGCTAGGGTACGATGGATACAGTCGACTGGATGATGGATGACGCAACGTGCTTGGGAGATGGAAATATGATTGGATAAAGATGAATCAACTATAATTTGGGTCTGGGAAACATGGTTCGGCATTAAACATGGTTCGGCATGGTGGAGGTTCAGCATAAATGGTTCGTCTGGCATTCACGTTCGAATAGCGTTCAAGAGTACTCGGCATACATATAGCGTCCGACATACATGAGTGGTTCGGCATTCCAGGAAAACTCGGCATTCAGTAGCGCTCAGCATCTAGGAGCGCTCGGCATTTAGAAGCGCTCGGCATTAGAGATCGTTCGGCATGATGGGCGCTCGGCATTAGAAACTGTTCGGCATCAGACATGGTTCGGCATGATGGAAGTTCGGCACTAAGGATCGTTCGGCATTGGATGGAGCGCTCGGCATAAATCTCGTTCGGCATCCGGAGACGTTCGGCATTGGATGGATCGTTCGGCATCAAGGAGCGTTCGGCATTGGATGGGTCGTTCGGCATACCTCACCTCGCTCGGCATTGCACCTCGCACCTCCATACCTCGGTACCTCGCACCTCACACCTCGGTACCTCGCACCTCCATACCTCGGTACCTCGATACTCCATACCTCGGTACCACGCACCTCCATACCTCGGTACCTCGCACCTCACACCTCGGTACCTCGAAACCTCACACCTCGGTACCTCGCACCTCCATAACTCGGTACCTCGCACCTCACACTTCGGTACCTCGACACCTCGACACCTCGATACCTCGGTACCTCTGTATCTCGATACCTCGCACCTCCCCTCGTTCGGCATACCAACTGCTCAGGATTGGTCGGCATAATGAAGTAGGGTTCGGCTATGACCTTGATGGGCCCAAACTACTCAGGAGGCCCAACAACCTGGTTTTGCCTATAAATACAACATGTGGGTCTCCAGATGGGGGATCTTCTTTCGGCTCTCTTACTTTCTCTTTTCTAAGGCTAAGGCAACTCTGCAATTTAGCAACTGTAATCGATTATTACAGCAATAAAAAGCAAACTTCTAAGTGGACGTAGGCCGGAGTTAGCCGAACCACTATAAAATCTGTTGTTCTTTACTGCTTTCATTTTAGTTTTAACTGTTCTTCACATTATTACTCTCTACATATATTCTATCTCTGAGCTGTGACTGGTATTTGGTGCTTTCATCTGGATTTGGGTGTAGTGACCAATTTTGGCGCTAACAGCTTCATGTCCCATAACCAATGGCTTAACTTAAATATTTACGAACAAATTGTAGATTCCCACTCGAAATTGTCACGAGATTTCAATCGAACAAGTCTAAGAATTAACCGACGAAGTAAATGCAAGCGTTTCATACCACTTGTTTTGCTAAGTCGTTTAATTGGATTTCCCATCCGAATGAGGTAAAGGTTTGTATATACTAATAGATTGGAAAACGGTTTTAAAATCGAGATTTGTATTAAAAGTAGTGTTGAAATCATTTTTGTGAAAGTGTTTTAGTATTTACTACTAGTATAAAAATTTTGTATTTAAAAGTGACAAATCATAGAAACGATTGTAAAAACAATCTATCATAAAAATCCACATTTCGATAACATGAATCAAAACCATTGAAATCGATATCAAATCCATCAAATGGAAACACCAAAAATCCAGAAAAGAAATCGTCAAAGTTGATTTTGGTTGACAATAACTACATGGATCATCAAAAATCGATAAATCAGAAATCCACATAAAAATAACCAAATTTCCAGAATTCGACAGCCACAGACGTCTGTGGGAAAACCATAGACGTATGTCCCATGTTTTGGGGAATTGTAACCCTGAAGTCACAGACGTCTGTGGATAATCCACAGACGTCTGTCGCCTTTAACGGGACGAAATTTGCAAAGCCCTTAAATGGGCAAACCTACACAACTTCTCAGATTCGGAAGCGATTGAATGAGAAACTGCAACTAGGGATTTATGCCAAGTGACAACCTAGCCCTAAAGGCTCTTTAATTCACCCAAAACAACATGTCTAAACACCCATTCTAGGGTTTCATAAATTTTGACATTAAAAATACCAAAATTACGAAAATTCAGCAAACCAATTCAATTCAAAAGCAATTGAATAAGAAATAGATGTTAGGAATTCATACCTAACAACAATCAAAGCTATAGACATAGATGTGAGTTCAAGAACTCACCTTTAACTCAAAAATAGAAAAGATAAGCTCCAAAACAAGCTAAGATCAATTCCTCTTCAACTACACCTCTAGAATCTCCAATCTAGTATCACATGCAAAGATTTCCTAGATTAAGTTATAGGAATTTCTGAAAATTGGAGAGAGATTGAGATGGAGAAGATGAAGAGGATGCTTACCTAAGCTTCTCTTTGATATATAACTTGAATTTGAATTCCTAAAAAAAGCTAGGGCTTAGGAATTTTAATTTCCCTTCTTTTCCCCCATTTTTTTCCTTTAGCTTGGAATGTTAGGAAATAGAGAATGGAACGAATGAAGAGGAGAGAAGTTAGGGTATTTGGTAGAAGGGTTTGGGTTATCTTGTTGGGTTAATGGGCTAGAACACAACCCAAAGCCCAAATGACAATACCAAAATTCTAGTCAACTCCTAACACAACAATGTTTATACTTAAACAAGTTGTAAACGTCGATTTGAACTCAATGAATGTGGTCTCGAGTCTGGATTCGACTATTTACAAAAAGTCACATTTAAGACTTTAACATAATTAACGATGCTTTATTTGAGTAAAACATTTAAATATATATAATCGTAAAATATGCGGGTTGTTATAGACTTCCCTCATTAAAGAAATTGCATCCTTGCAATATTTAAGAAGGAAATAAAGAGTAACAACCATTTTGTGACATGACAATCACAAAAAGGAAAATAGAAATCAGAAATTCACCTTAAGGAGCACGAGAGAGTAAATTAGGATGTGTTCGCTCGATAAATTCTCTGGATTCCCAAGAACAATCCTTAAGATTTGCGGACCATTGAACTTTCACAAGCGGAACGTCTTTATTACGAAGGTGTTTAACCTCCGTGGCAATGATGCGAATAGGATGTTGCTCATAAGTCAAATTAGGTGAAACCTCAACTTCTTCAAAACACTAGGCTCAAGAATAGAATCGGAATCTCTAAGGCATTTCCATCGCTGAGAAACGTGAAATACGTCATGAATAGCGAAAAATTGAGCCGGTAACGAAAGGCTATAAGCCATAGAACCAATGTGTTCGATGATGGGAAACAGACCAATATATCGAGGTGCTAATTTTCCCGACTGACGGAAATGCATAACACCCTTCATAGGCGAAACACGAATGAATACCAAATCTCCCATAGAAAATTCCAAATTCCTTCTTCGGTTATCGGCATAGGATTTTTGTCTACTTTGAGCTTCTTTCAACCTATGACGAATAAGATCAATCTTTTCTGTGGCATCACGAATAAAATCTTAACCTAAAACCAGCTTCCCACTAGTTCCAAGCCAACGCAAAGGAGATCGGCATGGCCTTTCGTAGAGTGCCTCGAAAGGTGCCATACCAATACTATATTGGAAGCTGTTATTGTAAGAAAACTCAACAAGAGAAATATGATCTTCCCAACTTCCACTAAAATAAAGAACACATGCACGAAGGAGATCTTCAAGAGTTTGATTCACACGCTCCGTTTATCTATCAGACTTAGGATGATAAGCGGTGCTAAAATTTAGCTTCGTTCCTAAAGCTTTTAGAAGACATTTCCAAAGTCCACTAGTAAATAATGGATCATGATCGCTAACAATAAAAGTAGGAACTCCATGCAATTTAACAATTTCTTTAATATAGAGTTTAGCCAAAAGAGGTACGGTCCGGTTGGACCGAACGGGAAGAAAATGGGTGGATTTTGTAAGTCTATCTACAATCACCCATAAACTATCATGACCTGAACGAGAACGGGGAAGACCGTCAATAAAGTCCATGGAAACTTGATCCCACTTCCAGATGGGAATGTCTAAAGGTTGCAATAACCCACCAGGCCTTTGGTGCTCGGCCTTTACGAGTTGGCAAGTCATGCAATGCTTAATAAAGTTAGCAATATCAGATTTCATTCCATCCCAATAATAAAGTCGCTTCATGTCCGCATACATCTTACTACTACCGGGATGAATGGTAAATTTAGAACGATGACAATCTTCTAAAATGTCTTTACAGAGATCACTAATATTTGACACAATAAGTCTACCAAATTTTCGAACGCCTCCATGAGCATCGATTTCAAAGTCTTTCAAACCATCAATATTATTGTTATCTCTACAACTTTGGCTAAGATGAGCCAATTCAGAGTCGTGTTTTTGAGCTCCAAGGATGCGGTCTAAAAGAGAAGGATAATCCTCAAGGCTACATAAAACAAGAGATGAACATGAATCGGATTCACGATCTCGAATCTCACAAGTGGATAAAGTCTCAAGATCATTCCATTAAGATATCATCATGGAAACAACCGCTTGTTCCTTACGACTAAGGGCATCGGCAATACGATTTCCCTTTACGAGAGTATAAAGAATATCAAGATCATATGATGCAAGGAATTTGAGCCAACGTTGTTGATGTAAATTAAGTTCCTTTTGAGAGAATAAATACTTTAAAGATTTATTATCGGTGTAGAGAAAAAATTTCTCTCCCAAAAAATAATGATGCCAAATTCTAAGAGCGAAAACAATAGTCGCGACTTCTAAATCATGAGTGGCATATCTTGTCTTGGCAGGCTTTAACTGCCTAGAAGCATAAGCGATAACACGTTCCCTTTGAGAATCACAAGAATAGGAGCATTAGAAAGGAGTTCTTTTAATTTCTGAAAAGAAGCTTCACATTTGTCTGACCAAATGTACTTGACTCCCTTCTTTGTCAAACTAGTAAAAGGTAAGAAAATTTTAGAAAAGTCTTTTATGAATCGACGGTAATAGCTCCCCAATCCAAGAAAACTACGAATTTCCGTTACACTCTCCGGTCTCTTCTAGTTTTGGATCGCCTCAATCTTTGAAGGATCCACGGAAATTCCGGATTCAGAAATAATATGTCTTAAAAGTTTCACACGAGATTGCCAAAAATGGCACTTAGAAAATTTTGCTTTCAATTGATTGCTCCTAAGAGTTTCCAACACAATTTGAAGATGTTTTTCATACTCTTCCTCAGTTTTAGAATAAACAAGAATATCATCAATAAAGATAAGAACAAATCGATCGAGGAAGTCTTTGAAAATTCGATTCATAAGGTCAACGAAATAAGCTGGAGCATTCGTTAAACCAAATAGCATAACAAGCCATTCATAACAACCATAACGAGTATGGAATGATGTCAAAGGAATACTATCCTCTGCATTTCGAGGCTGATGGAAACCGGTTGCTAAGTCTAACTGTGAAAAGACACTAGCACCGCAAAGTTGGTCGAATAGATCATCAATCCGAGGCAAGAGTTATTTATTCTTAATGGTAAGGTCATTAAGCTTGCGATAGTCAACGCAAAGTCTGAGTGTACCATCGAATTTCATCACAAAGATAGCTGAAGCTCCCCAAGGAGAGGAAATAGAACGAATGAACCGTTTTGCTTCCAATTCGGATAATTGTTTATGCATCTCCATATTTTCCTTATTGGACATATGATAAGGAGGACGAGTGATAGGTAGAGCTCCAAGGATTAGATTAATTCTAAACTCAATTGCTCGCTTAGGTGGTAATCCTAAAACAGGCTCGAAGATATCGGAAAATTCATGAACAACGTGAATGAGGGAAATGACATCTTCCTCATCATTATTGTCGTCATCATGTGGGTTTAGAGAATATAAGGATGCCACCGAATTAGAATCATAATCATTAAGAACGTTAGAAATCTGCTTAATTGATTAGGGATGTCGAAGATGGATAGTCCTCTCGGGACAGAGGATGCGGGCTTCATAATGATTAAGCCAATCCATTCCCAATATCGTTCCGAAACCTAAATAACGCATAACACGCAAATCGGCACGGAAAGCATAATCACATAAAATAATCTCAATATCCTTACAAAATAAACTGAGTGTTGCGGATCCACCAACCGAACTCGCAATTTTCAGTGAAGTCATCAAGCCCATAACATTTAAAGACAAAGTATCCACAAGTTCTTTTGATATAAAAGAGTTAGATGCACCCGTATCAAAAAGAATTTCGAATAGGATGATCACGAAACATAATAATGCCATCAAGGACAGAATGAGAAAAACCTTGACCAAGAGAAGGGTTACTAGGAGCTTGCACAACATTCAGCTTTCCCTCTTTCTTGTTTTGAAGTTTGGGACATGAAGATATAGGATGACCCAAACTTTTGCAATAGCGGCAAGTAAGGGACCTTGGACACTTATTTGCATAGTGGTCCTTAGAACCACAATTGTAGCATTTTCCACGACCAGGGGTAGGAGTCTTTGCTACCCGAAGTTGCTTGCTTCCGTTTCTTGTTGGGATTAGGGCTTTTGAACTTATTATCGGGATGCCTTTTCTTGACGTTGTTGAAATTCTTCTTGGCACCCCTAACATCACCATCACTTTCTTTATCGGCCTCTTCCAGTCAAAGAGTGATATCTACAAGCTAATCAAAAGGCACTTCTAGTTTCATAAGTAAACCTTTTTGAGATTCTTATTCAAACCATAGATAAACCTTTGATTCTTCTTCAAAGGGGTATAAATATACTCGACCCCATATTTAGAGAGGGATTCAAAATATGCGACATAATCTGTGACAGAATATTCACCCTGAATAAGATCAATGAAGCGTCGAGCTAAAGTTACCTTTTCTACTTCAGGTACAAACTTTAACTCGAACCTTTCTCGGAATTACTCCCAAGTAAGATCCGCTTCAAAAATTTCTGAAATTAAAAGCTCATACCAATCTAATGCTCTCTCCTGGAGCATGCTAGAAGCCACTTGGACTCGATGTAAATCTAAAAGATTCATGCGAGAAAAGATGCGATCGCATGTTTTAAGCAAACCCTGGACTTCTATAACGCTTTCAGAACCATTGAATGGCTTTCCACCCAAATTGGTATAATCACTACACAAGCGTGAAAACCCAGATTTAGGATGAGTGTAGTGACCCACCTTTTTGGACGGTTTAAATTGATGATAAGCCACACACGTCCGACTCAAACCATTCAAAAGGGAGGATTGTTATGGGGTAAATAAGAAAAAGCAGAGACGGAAAGAAAAACAAACACAGAATCTCACAGCGGAATGACAAAATATAATAATCAAATAAACGGTTCATGAAGCTGTTTTACCAATAACATTTGATTACAATTTTACAATAAAGATTAGAGTTACAAACAACAGGAATAAATAAATAATGCAGCGGAACAACATGATGCAGTGGAAATTATGTAATAAATAATAATAGAACTAAATCTTCGTCTTCGTCCTCCAGAAAAGCAGTCTTTAATATACTGAAAAGCTCAGACTGGCCCGAGCGAATTGAAAAGACAAAACACTCGATTCAGAACTAAAAGATCTTATGTAAGTTAAATCAACAATAAATAAATATGAGTGTGACGGCATCAGAGATGTTTACGGGGTTTGACATCTCCTATCCAGTGTCTAACGTGAGTGCAATAACTTAAGAGATGTTCGAGTCTCCATCTCCTAAGGATCCGTTAAACTATCTACATACATAGTACCATACGCCATTATAATAGTGTTTACAGTAAAGTATTAAAATAGCGTTAAGGCATTACCTATATCCCCCTTAACACATTTTATATATTCCCGTAGCCTATACAGTACCGTAATTCCTCCGTAAACTGCAGGGCTATCAGAGGGCACTCCATAGGTACGGTACAAAACAAATTCGTAGTGGACGCGATAAGGCATGTGACAAGGCACGTGAGGCAATGCCATGGTAGGATTCTACTGTTTGCAGAACCGGGCTGGTGGCAATGCATAGCAGCTACTACTGCCCACCTCGGAACACACTCCCATAATCAAATCGAGGGGTGGCCACCAAATCAATCACAAAGTCATAATATGGTATCGGTGAAGCATATCCGATCGGATGTGCGACCTCACTTGGCCCAGGTATAGCTCTTATTTAAGCTACATCAGGCTGACTGGCAGGAGTCAGGGCTACGTTAATACCTCAAACAGAACCGTGTGCCAAACCATCCTAATTCATTCTGGAATCTCCACCACGTACATAGCTGTTAAAGTGGTTTTCGGTATTGGCAGAGAGTATAACAATATCTGATCTCGACTCTTTAACAACCAAACGCTTATTTTACACCGGATGGTTCTTTTAGATTTCCAAAACCGTTTCATAATTGATATCAAAATATCATATTCAATTCAAACCATATCGCTTTCGAAATCATATTCACTTTTGAAATTATCGATAAGATAGGTTAATTAAATACTCATTCAAAATCGCCATATTTAATCAAATATGTCATTTCACTAGCAAATATCATTTCAAATCCCAACTTATGTTATAACATCATTTAACCACATTCGCTTTAAAAATCAAAGATTTAACTATAAACACTTCCACTTTACACCATCTGAAATTTAGAAAATAGTTTAGATAGTTATAAATAGTTTAGCATAGTTTGAAATAAATTTTTAAATAGTTAAGATACTCTAAATAGATTTAAGATAGTTTAAATAGATTTCAAAATAGATTTAAAATGGATTAAATAGATTTAAAATGGATTAAATAGATTTAAAATAGATTAAATAGAATTAAAATAGATAAAAATGGTTTAATTAGTTTAAAATAGGTTTAAATAGATTAAGATAATCTAAAATGGTAAATTTGATTGAAATAGTTTAAAATGGTAGAAAATAGATTAAATTAGTTTAATAGTTTGAAAATCTTAAAAATCAGGATTTTAGAATAATAAATATTTGAACAGTGTATATATTAAAATGATTAAGTTTGAAATTGATATCAAAATAAACTATTTCTGCCTTTTTAACAAATCTGGACCATATAAAGATTTCGAATCACCAACTCGAATTTAAACTTTCAATTCAATGTTTCATTAAACCATCTCAATTTATATTGATTATAAATCCAAGGTTGAACTATAATTTTAAACCACTTCGATTCAAAAGTTTAAATCTTTAAACATTTCCAATAACTCCATTTCGATAAATTTCAGTTATATTTCAAATTCAACTTTGAATTCCCATTTTATTCTTTTAACAATTCATTAAACAAACTCCAATTTCAACATTTAAAGCTTGGATTTCGAAAATAATTCAGTTTATACAAATCAAATTTTATTTCAAATATCATTTAACTAATACAAAATTTAAGAATTTAAAGTCATTTAATTTAACCAATCCAGTGTCCGTATATAATTTTCTACCCTATGATCAAGTGATACGGATATTTATCATTTCAATCCGCAAATATTTTATATTTACGGATATATATCATTTCAACCCGCAATCCCGAATTTACATTAAAAATCCATAAAATCGCTCAAGTTTATCATTTTAACCCGTAACGATTTTTCCCTAATCTATAGATCGTTCGGGTATCTATCATTTCAACCCATAGTGATTTTTCTAGCAATAACTAAGGGAACTTGCAGTGTTATAACAATATAAAAATATAACATTCAGTCATCCAATATCAACAATCGAACATCCATCAACAATCACCATTCAGATCAACAAATAAATAACAACAATTGACTGATTATCAATAACAGGTATTAACAGGCAATTTAAAATTCAACATTAAATTAAATGGTGATTAAATTCAATATAAGTCGGGTTTTACTAGAATAGCAATTTAAGTATACCAAACATCAACAGATCAAATTCTAATCACATCATAAATTCAATTTAACTAACATAAGATAATCTAGTTGTTGTGAGTGGGTTAAAACACTCACCTTTGATTTCAAATCGATTTGAAATCTAAAATAAGGCCCAAAATTCAACAGTCTCAGAGTTCGTCCAAACTAGTTACATAATGTCTGGAATTTTAATACGATCGCAGCGGAGCAAACCTCGCCCAAATCCGAGTTCATATGGATAAGATATGCAAGTTAGAATGATTATATGATTTAAAACATAAGTAAATAAAATAATTTAAACTACTTACACGTCAGCCACAGTATCTCTCTTCCCTACCGTTTGAAAACCCTAATACTCAGGTTCGTACGCGACCATCACGGTGCAGCCGCCACCAAACTTCGATTGTCATGCACACCCACGACTCAACCTCCAAGATCTGACCTCGGCAACCCAACCTTCATCTCCGACTGGCCCCCACGCGCGGCGCGCACGACCCCCATAGCGCCACCGCCGCCGCAGCCATTTAAACCCAAATTCTTGCATACTACAACCACCTGGGGATGAACAAGCATATGATCTATGACCTGCTCGACACCACCTTCCCAACGCCACCTCCCGATCGTCGATCGGGCGAAGATCTACCGTTGGATCGCGAAAACCTAATTTCGACGGCCAAGGTTCATCCTCGATTTCTAGTGAAACGATGCAACCAAATGAAAAATGAATTGCTGCAGTGGATTACGCTCGTCGAGAGCTTTCCAACAATATATAATATGATATAGTTCGAGAAGTTTGAATTTTGAAATTGATTTTGAAATTGGATTTAGGGTTTAAATTGGAATTGGTTTCTGCCATTGAAGATAGGAAAAAACAGAAGAAATTGTATGTACTGAAATGAGAAACAGAAGAGCTGCTAGGATTTAAAAGAATCTATTTATAAGAACAAAGCCGATAAGAAAGAATATCATATCGAATTGATTCGAAACGACAATAATTACTCGAAAAGCCCGTTCTGCCTCCGAAACGAAAGTGGGTCATCCCATATCAAAATAAATGTTTTCGATATTTTTAAACTCAATGGAATAGGTTTCAAGTCCTAATTTCACTGTATGAAGAAGTTAGCTTTAAAATCAGCTTATTTCAAATTGAATTCAATAAATTGATTTCTGCGCGTTTCGAGCCCGCACGATCAAGCGACAAGTCCGATCGCTACGAAACTTGAAATCCTGCAATAATTCACCATTACGGATCTGATGAAACTGGTTTCGTCGAAATCCGAGACACTGGCCAAAATGGCTATTTTCGCACTAATTAAATAAATTATTATTAAAGTAATTAATCACTTTTCAATTCAAATTTCATAATTACCAAATTTTATCAGTTTTGATTACTAAGTAATTTATAATCTTTTAAAACAGATTTCCATATCAATTCAATGTTAAATATTACACTAGTTACAGTGTTTAGTTACAACTGTAATAAATTTATTAATTATAATTTAAAATCCAAATAAATTAATTTATCTTGATTTTAATCTTGTTATTCAATCAATCATTACTTTATGGACATGGTTAACATTAGTTTACCATTTATTACATTAATATTCTAAAATTATCATTTTAAATTTACATTAAATGCAATATTTAGGTAGATTGATTGTAATTGATTTCCAATTTAATTTCAACAAATTAAATAAATAGGTGATAAATAACAATTGTTGCCTTTTACTTAATTTAATCACAATTATAAGTTTATTATCTACAAACAAATGTTATAACTACTTACACATCCTTGATTTCATATTCAATATTAGCCAATTCCAATATATTATATATAATTCCAACATTGAATTCAATATTAAATTTTATTTCCTTATTTACAATTATCACCAAATTAACTTTACAATTACTTCAATTTCTTGAAATTACTTTCAAAAAATCATTGATTAAATTAAATTAACATTGTTAAAATTTCGTTTTAGTTATTTTCTTATTAACAAATCGTAAAATTTTAATTTCTTCCAATATTAAATTACAAAATATTATTAAATTCAATAATTTAATTATTGGAAAATTACGGATCGTTACACTCTCCCCCACTCAAAACTTTTCGTCCTCGAAAAGGAAAAGAAGGGATCAAGAAACTAATATATTTAATTCAAAGTATTCAATTTATAAACTATTAATTTACATAATTAAATAATTTAAATAATTAAATAATTTAAATAAAACATATCAATTTACAAACAATTAAATCCTTTTATATTCAAGTTCAATAAAAGTTTGAAAAACATTTCATTTCCACAAAAAATTTCTAGGTCCAAAATTCACGAATTTTTTTGGCATAGTCTCCTTTGTACGGAGAGGTCTGAGAGAAATAATAATATCAATAATAACATATATATATATATATATATCATATTTCAAAATAAAATATCCCGAACCACGGGAAAACAATATAATATCGCTATAAAACCGTAATTCGAAAACGTACCTATTTGTAGGGCAAACAACGCTTATTTATGAAACCAAAAGCAGTAGCTATTGATTCAAAATCTATTTTTAAAGTCCAATTAAAATGGTGTCCTCCTTTTGCCTGGCGATTTTGTCCTCTCCTCTCAGTTGATTTCCTCCATGTGCCTCCTCTCCATCGCCTCCCCTCCCCTAGCTTCCCCTCCGCCTCGCCTTCTCGCCTATGCCTGTTTCTTCCCCTGGTTCCCCTTCGTTTGTTCCGCTCTCGTCCTATCTTTCTTTAACTAGATCTGGCAAAATATTCAACGCGCTTCCATATGCTATGCCACATCTTCAATCTGATTCCGAGTTCCCACCTCTGACCTCCTCAAAGTATTGTTGTCCATCTCCCTTTGCCTCCACTCATTCCGGAATTCTTGTCCCGTGTGCCAATCCTATCACTGCCCATGTAGCTTCGCCTGTAGTTATGGATTCGACTGGTGAGCCTGGATCTGGTAAGCTCCTTCCTGCTGCTCTAGGTCTTGATTTGACTAACCCTAGTTGTGCCGCACATTGCATTGGTAAGCGGCTGGATGATGGATTGTTTAACGTTGGGGAAACTGTTGCTTTCGGGGTTTGTGAGGATCATGGTTTGTCTGTACATGATGAATTTGATTCACAGACAAATAAAAATGGCATTGACAATTGCACCGATGATGTTTGTTTCAATTCCAAGGGTAACAGCCATCTGTGTTTGGATAATTCCTTGGATGTGGAAGTTAATGTTGTTAGTGCCTCTACTAGGTTACTGAATGTTAGTTCGCTACCTTCTCCTACTGTGCTTATGCAGAAGGCTGTTGCCCCTGCCCCTGCCCCGTCTTGTTCAAAACCATGGTCGTCTTTATTCACTTCCCTGCCCCATAATGCGGGAGTCTACAAATCGATTTTGCAATCATGGAGGATAATGGTGTTATGATCCCTCCTCCTATTGTAATGCAAGATGGCATGGACTATTGGGCAGATTATTTGGTTGGATTCTTTCTGGATCCTAATCACCACCTTCTTGAAGCGTCTAAAGTTTGTCGTAGGGCATGGAAGCTTCGTGGTGAATTGCGTGTTAAGTTGGTTGACTCCATGTACTTTCTTAAGTTTTCCTCCTCCAAGGAACAACGTCGTGTTCTTGAGGCTGAGCCTTCTAACATTTTATTATTACTCCTTGGACTCCAACGGTAGCTTTTGCTCGCGAACAGGTTCTTTCTATTCCTGTATGGGCTTACTTTTCGCATATTCCTTCTGCATTGCAACCGTTGCTTGGTTTGAATTGGCTTGCTTGTAACGTAGGTAAATTGAAATGTTTTGACACTAATACAGTAGCTCGAGAGAAATTAGTGTATGCCAAGGCACTGATTGAAATTACCCCAAACAAGCCCCTCCCTTCCACTATATCTGTTCAACTTGTCGTTGGCCATGTTGTTGATGTTCGTGTTAGATATGGATGGGTGCCAGACATTTGCACTACCTGTCATTCTTTTGGCTACCTTATTGTCGCATGCAAGCATTCTATCGACTCCGCTGCGGCTCCATAAGTGCCACTGCCTCGCCCCCCACTTAGAAAATGGGTTCCTAAGGTTGCTCCTTCTATCTCTTAGTCGCTCAACCCTGATGTTCCTTTTCTACGACTTCCTGCCCTTCAGACCTTGATACTGTGGTGCCATCTGATCTCTCGGCTATCCCTTTAGCTCCTCCTGATCCTGTGCCGCCACAGTTGACTGTTGTTTGGGTTGAGTCCGAAAGGTGTTGGGTTGACCTCAAATCTGATATGAGATTTAACCCCTTGCAGAATTCCTTTTTTAGATTTGTTTCCAATGATCATCTGGACCTTAGATGCCTTCGTTACAGTATATCTGGTGGTTCTTTAGTGCTATCTATGGATGGTCAACATGCGAATGGAAATGCTGACATGCCAGCTGATGCTTCTTGGGACCGATCGTTTATATACTCTCCTGATTCCGTGGATTATGATCCTTGTCTTGCTATGCTCTTTCGCCCTTTTTTGAGAAAGTTCCGGTGGCGTTTGCCCATAAGACAACGGACATAGGTGCTTCTTCCTCTTTGGAGGAAACCTTGTAGTCAAGTTATTTGTAGTAGCTGTGGCGTTTTAGTCACAATCCGTTGTTGTATCTTCCTGGTTTTTGGTAGCTAAGGTGTCTCTACCTTACTCCTGTACTAAAATGTTTTATTACGTTCGTAATAAAAAGTGGACGGTCCGCTATAAAACCGGCTGGCCTTGCCAAAAAAAAGCAGTAGTTATTGCTTCCATAACCTGTATTTCACTTATATAATCCAAAGAAGTTAATAATTATGTAAAAGAGAATATTTAAGTTGTTTCAATTAATAACAAACAAATCAACATAACATAACAATAGTCACTTGCAAACAAAACCATACAATTATCACATGCAAATCAAAGTAACCAACCATCCATCCATAACAACCAAAACAAATGGTTTGTTCGGGTTCAGAAACTTTTAATCGTATAAAATGATAAATAAACTACTAAGTATACCATACACTCAACAGTCTTAGGTAAAACTTAATAGATTATTTATACATCTTTATACAGTTAGAAGTATCCTTTCCCAACCATCCCATAAGCCAAAACAAACAATAATTTCAAATATCGTTTAAGTTTATTCTTATTAATCTCCTTTCATATTATTCACTATTCATTTTTTTGTGAGGAATGCGGAACATGGATCTTAAGGCTAGGAATATCACTAGAGGGGGGTGAATAGTGTTTTTAAGAAATTACTAAATCTTTTTGAGTTTATGTTAATTTGAACACAAATGTATGCAATATTCAGACACAGATATAATCACAGAAACAAACACAGATACATAAATAAAGTAAATGCAATAAAGGAAAGAACACACCGGATTTTATACTGGTTCGGGGTTACCCTACATCCAGTCCCACACAACTAAGTACGGATTTCCTTTCAAAAGTAATTCAATAATTACAACCCTCGGTTTCAAGGCTACGAGGTACACCCTCCAGAATCACAATCCTCTGGGTAGAGATACTTGATTTTCAGGGCAACAAGTTCATCGAATTGATTTCCAAGGCTACAATCACACCTTTTCTCGCTTGATTGATTTCCAAGGCTACAATCACACCTTTTCTCACTAGATAGATTACAAAGAAGCCTATAACTCTGAATAGTACTTGGATCTTGTTGAGATAGTGATAGAGAATCAAACCAGAGATAATCTAGTTAGATTCAATGTTGATTTCGGCAGAGTAATGATAGGATTTTGAATAAGAAAATGTGGAAGAAGAAGAGAAGTGAAAAACCAGAAAAACTGATATAAAATTCGTTTAAACTAACCCCTATTTATAGAAGAACAACAGCCATGTCCATTCGTGAAAGATTATGACGAATATACACTTCTTTTGAAATTCAATTTTTTGGTCCTAACTGACACTATGTCGACATGGGGTACTAGGGCATGTCAACATCCCAAAGGAAATTTTGATGTTTTGTTTTTCTTTGAAAATAACCTTTATCTTATATTAAAACTATTTTAAACTTTAAATATACTTGACTATAGATAAAATACATAGATAAATATAGAGAATAATATATATAAAATTTTACTATAATTTTATATTTAAATCTAAGTATAAAGATAGTTTAAAACAAACGAAGTTTAAAAACACGAGTTTATTAAAAACAAAAACAAAGAATATTTTAGGCTAAAACATCTTTTTGAAAATCATTTGAAAAGATAATTGTTAAGGCTAAAACATTTTGAAAAACAATTTTGAAAATCATTCTGAAGTAGTTTTGAAAATCATTTTGAAGTAGTTTTGCAAGCTTCTTCCTGTAGAATATCTCATCATGTCAGGAATCGAGAACTTGTACAAAACCAGGATGTTCGTGGGTTTGTGAGCCACTTGTCGTAGGTTTGTAAGCTACTTGTCGTGGGTTTGTAAGCCACTAAAAAGGTAGAAATGGGTTCCATCCCAAAAGAAAAATGGAGTGAGAATTTCAGTGCTATTGTGAAGTTTTAACATAATTCTAGACTCAATACTTATCTTGAAATCTTGGACTCTTGATTATCTTGGTATTCTTGATATTCATGAGTCTTCAATCTTGATATCTTGAATCTCTATACTGTACAGTCTTCTTTCTTTGTACCTGCATGGTTAAATCCTGCATATACATATATATCTAAACTATAATGTTAGTATTTATATTTTATAATCTTATTCTAAGGTTGTTGTCATCAAAACCATCAACTCATGGACTAACAATCTTCCCCTTTTTGATGATGACAACCTTTGTTTATAAAATATTACTTCTATCCTAATAACTCCCCCTAAATCTAATAACTCCCCTTAATCTATGCCTAACTACCCTATTTTATATTTCTCCCCCTTTGTCATCAACAAAAGCAAACTAATTCTAAATTATATAACTCTTAGTCTAATATCCTATATGATGATAGTGTTATCATCAATACTTACTTGTAAACCTAAAACTTAGTCCTAAATTACAAACTCTCCTAACTAAGAATCTATATAATAATACTTTTAATAGAACATATATAAGAACACACATTATTTATTAATTATATATTTGTTTATATTTACATTTTTCGTAGAGATTGAAAAAAAAACAAACAACAAATAGAAAAGAAGGAGAAGAAACTAATGTGTGTCTTTGAACATAGGAGATCTATGAACCGAACAATTTGGATAGTGGAAACAGAAATTTCCACGTTGTTCGACAAGATTTCCATCTTTGTCAAAGCACACTTCGCCAACGCAAACGACTTTGTCGTTGTCTTCCGCATGCTCTTCTTCCATTGGTTCTTCTTCTTCTTCTTCACTTTCCTCTTGTTCATGATCTCCTGAAGAGTCATCGTCAATCAAGATTGGGTTAGCATGATTATCCATAAGAAATTTTTGCAAATTCCTAAGGATTTTGCCTTGCCTCTCTTGTTCTTTGGCCATTCGAAGTTGCATCACTTGGATTTCAGTCATTAACTGAAGGGTATCTTTCAGAGAATCCTCTATTTTCGTTACACGAGCGAGCGTTGATTGTTGAAACGGACCAGAAGTAGGCGATGGGAACAAAAAGGTTGATTTTAAATTTGATTTGGAAGAGGAGGCCATTGATAAACTGATCTCAGAAGGAAGAACAGAAAGAGAACAGAGAGAATGAAGAAAATTTCAAAATAAGAGAAATTTATAACCACTTATTTGAATTTTGGTGGTAAAAAAATTAAAATTAAAAAAAAACGTTATATGTCAACATGGGTCTAGGGGGGATGTCGACATGGTTCTTGAATTTTTGCCTATTTAATTTATTTTGAATTAATTTTTATTTATACTTTGTTTTTTATATTTTATATTTCAGTTAATGAACAAATACCTAATTCTCTTCTTAATTTAGTAAATGTAGATTCATTTAAGGGTTTTGTTAAGATATCAGCAATTTGATTTTCAAAATTGATATAGTCGAGAGTAATTACTTCTCTACTTATATTATCTCTGAGAAAATGGTGTCTGATATCAATATGTTTAGTTCGAGCATGTTGAGTAGTATTTTTGGATAAATTTATTGCACTAGTATTATCACAATAAATTGATGATTTTGAGACATTTAAACCAAAATCTTTTAAAGTTTGTTGCATATATATTACTTGAGAACAAGCCAAAGCAGTAGAAATATACTCTGCTTCAGCTGTTGATAGAGAAACTGTGTTTTTCTTTTTACTAAACCATGAAATCAGAGAATGCCCTAAAAAGTGACAAGTTCCACTTGTACTTTTTCAGTCTGATTTACAACCAGCATAATCAGCATCACAATAAGATATTAAATCAAACGAATCATTTTTAGGATAAAATAAGCCATAATCAAAGGTGTGTTTAACATATCTTATAATACGTTTTACAGCTTTTAAGTGAGTTTCTTTAGGTTGGGATTGATACCTTGCACAGAGACAGACACTATGCATGATATCAGGTCTACTCGTAGTGATATAGAGTAGTGATCCAATCATTCCTCTATATAATTTTTGATCTACATCTTTCGAGAGATCTTCTTTACTAAGGTACTCATTGGTTGCCATGGGAGTGGGTTTTTCACTCGCAGTAGTCAAACCAAATTTACTAACTAGATCTTTAGCATATTTTTCTTGACTAATAAAGATACCATTATCTAATTGTTTTATTTGTAATCCTAAAAAGACGTTTAATTCACCCATATGACTCATCTCAAACTCTTTTGTCATTATTTCAGAGAATTCTTTATTCATTTCAAAATTTGTTGATCCAAAAATGATATCGTCTACGTAGACTTGTACTAGTTGAATATCATTTTTATTTCTTTTAATAAAAAGAGTATTATCTACTTTACCTATTTCAAAATTAGATTGTAACAAGTAAGTTCTTAGTCTATCATACCAGGCTCTAGGAGCTTGCTTTAGACCATATAGAGCTTTCTTAAGTTTATAAACAAGATTTGGAAATTTATCATTTTCAAAAAGTGGTGGTTGGTTAACAAATATTTCTTCTTTTACAAAACCATTTAAAAATGCACTTTTAACATCCATTTGAAATAATTTGAAATTATTATGATTTGTGAAAGCAAGTAGAATCCTAATGGCTTCTAATCTTGCTACGGGGGCAAAGGTTTCATCCAAATCTATTCCTTCTTCTTGCAATAACCTTAAGCGACTAACCGGGCTTTATTTCTAACAACCTCTCCTTGTTCATTCATTTTATTTTTATAAACCCATTTAGTTCCAATTATTGTTTTATTTTCAGGTCTAGGAACAAGTTCCCAAACATCATTTCTAGTGAATTGATTTAATTCTTCTTGCATAGCCAAAATCCATGAATCATCAGTTGATGCTTCTTCTGGATTTTTGGGTTCAATAGTTGATATAAAAGCTACATTACTCATTGGACTTCGTTGGTTTCTAGTTTTAACAACAGATTGCATATCTCCAAGTATATTTTCTATAGGGTGATCTTTTAAAAGTTTAATCCTTTTTTTAGGATGATTTATTTCATTATTAGTTTCAGCTGACTCGTGGTTTTGAATGATTAAATCCTCTTCATCATTTATTTCTTCAAAATTTTTGAAATTTTCATCAAATGAAACATGCATTGTTTCTTCGATGGTATTAGTTCTTAAATTAAATACTCCGTATGCTTTACTTCTATTAGAGTATCCGATAAAGATACCTTTGTCGGATTTAGGATCAAATTTATCTAAGTTATCTTTTGTATTTAAAATAAAACATTTACTTCCAAAATTCTGAAATAAGATACCTTAGGTTTCTTTGAGAAAATAAGTTCATAAGATGTCTTATCAGTTAAAGATTTAATTAAAATTCTATTTAAAATATAACAGGCGGTAGCAACTGCTTCTTCCCAAAAGTACTTTGGTAAATTACTATCAGAAAGCATAGTTCTCGCACACTCTTGAATCGTCCTATTTTAACGTTCTACTACTCCGTTTTGTTGTAGAGTTCTTGGAAATGAAAAATTGTGAATTATTCCCTTTTTATTGCAGAATTCTTCGAACTTTTCATTTTCAAATTCACCACCGTGATCACTACGGATGGTTATAATTTTTTGAGAAAATTGATTTTGAACCCTTTTTGAAAAATTCTTAAAACATTCAAAAGTATCACTTTTATGTTTCAAAAATATTGTCCATGTAAATCTAGAATAATCATCTACAATTACAAAAACATATTTACTGTGATTTAATGACTGAATTTGAGATGGACCAAATAAATCAAGATGAAGTAATTCAAGAGGTTTTGAAGTTGAAATCAAATCTTTTAATTTAAAGGAACTTTTTCTAAGTTTTCCTAGTTGACACGCATCACATATACTATCTACTTTAAAATTCATTTTAGGGAGGCCTCTTACTAGATCATGTTTTGACAGTCTAGATAAAAGTTTGAAATTCAAATGCCCAAATCTCTTTTGTCAAATCCAAGGGTCACTTGCATTTGCCAAAAGACACAAGTTATCATTTGAAATTTTCATACTAAGAATATAAATATTCTTTTTCCTAATTCCCTCAAATATTATGGTTGAATTACTATCTTCAATGGACACTTATCTTTTTCAAATTTAATTTTATATCCTTTATCTCATAGTTGACTTATACTTAGCAGATTGTGTTTCAGATTCTTAACTAGCGAAACATTAGTAATAATAGGAGTTTCAGAGTTACCAACTTTGCCGATGCCGATCACATAACCTTTTGAATTGTATCCAAAGTTAACCAGTCCTCCGTCTTTGTATATTATATCATTTAGCATATCTGGATTCCCAGTTATGTGTCTAGAACATCCACTATCGAGTATCCATTTTTTCTTTTTGATCTGCACAGTTTGTTTGTTCTGGATTGATTCCTCAACTCCCATAAAGCATGATTCCTACACATCAAGCAATCTTAGTAGACAACTTGTATTTGAGTATTGATTAGATGTAGACTCAAGAGACAATAATGATCTGAATATTTCTAAACATGCATTAACAAATTTCTTAAACATAGCCATTAAGAAAACTTTTTCAAAAATCAGATTATGAAACTTTTGAAAACCTTGCTCTGATACTAAATGTGAGGAATGCGGAATATGGATCTTAAGGCTAGGAATAACACTAGAGGGGGGGTGAATAGTGTTTTTAAGAAATTACTAAATCTTTTTGAGTTTATGTTAATTTGAATACAAATGTATGCAATATTCAAACACAGATATAATCACAGAAACAAACACAGATACAGAAATAAAGTAAATGCAGTAAAGGAAAGAACACACCGGATTTTATACTGGTTCGACGTTACCCTACATCCAGTCCCGCACAACTTAGTACGGATTTCCTTCAAAAGCAATTCAACAATTACAACCCTCGGTTTCAAGGCTACGAGGTACACCCTCCAGAATCACAATCCTCTGGGTAGAGATACTTGATTTCCGGGGCAACAAGTTCACCCAATTGATTTCCAAGGCTACAATCACACCTTTTCTCGCTTGATTGATTTCCATGGCTACAATCACACCTTTTCTCGCTAGATAGATTACAAAGAAGCCTATAACTCTGAATAGCACTTGGATCTTGTTGAGATAGTGATAGAGAATCAAACCAGAGATAATCTAGTTAGATTCAATGTTGATTTCGGCAGAGTAATGATATGATTTTGAATAAGAAAATGTGGAAGAAGAAGAGAAGTGAAAAACCAGAAAAAATGATATAAAATTCGTTGAAACTAATCCCTATTTATAGAAGAACAACAGCCATATCCATTCGTGAAAGGTTATGACGAATAGACACTTCTTTTGAAATTCAATTTTTGGTCCTAACTAACACTATGTCGACATGGGGTACTAGGGCATGTCGACATCCTAAAGAAAATTTTGATGTTTTGTTTTTCTTTGAAAATAACCTTTATCTTATATTAATACTATTTTAAACTTTAAATATACTTGACTATAGATAAAATACATAAATAAATACAGAGAATAATATATATATAATTTTACACTATACACTAGATCTCCATCATTGCCATCATGTCCAAAATGCATTTTCTACAGCAATTGTTAGCATGGATCTACACGCGCCTATCTGTTGCACACTTTTTTATTGACTTTAATGGTAAAACTGATGGATACTTTACTCTTGTAAAGGTATTAGATAGGGAGATCTCATCTCTGCTTTTCTGTTTATTATAGCGTTAGAAGCCCTACAACTCTTATTTCCAACCAAGCAAGCCTCCGGCACATCATACTACATCCCAAACTAACCCTTGATAACCACCTTAATGTCCGCTGATGACCTTGTTGTCTTCACTAAACCTGACCCTCCGTAACAACCCGAATTCCAGTTGGTCCGGAATTTTCGCATAAATGCTAAAATCCTAGCTCGCTGAAGCCCGAGTTGGGTATTTGGTATCCTGCAAATAGGCAAAGATAAATATATCAGAGCTTAAATAAATGTCTCACAGCGGAACTGACTAAAATACAATAGTAAGTAAATACTCACCAAGGTAATAACACTTTCTAAGCAAGTGTCTCAATACTGGAAAATCTCTGCCATCTATCTAACCTGTGGGATGTTATGAGGAGTGGGTCAGAACTAAAGTTCTGGTGAATGGACAAATTATACACTTCTAAGCATAATTCAACATATATTGTTCTATTTTCATTTTCTATTATATCTGGTTTATTGGGTTTATAATACTCTCGCCTTTGTGCATGAATCATACCCATCTACTCTCTAGTAGATTAAGACCTAATAACCAATATATATGTAGCTACATGCCCAAAGACCGCATTGGTCCTAGGTACTACCTATAGTACCTTCCGTATCCTCCTCGAAAAGGACTCCATCGTCTCGCTACTAGAGCGTGCTGTAACTACATCTGTAATGGATAGTTTTGTGAGGCCTACAATACATATGTTCCGTCGTCTACTATGAAAACGTGAAACTGCATCCACACTAAATTATACTAGTGCTCGGACATCCAAAATGTACCAACCAGTGCGTACATTAAGGACTACACATAATCGTTCTGTCAACTCCTTGAATTCCGCCAACAAGGTGTACCTTGTACGGAACTCAGTTGGGGATTTTCTATATCTGTAAAGGTCCGCTTCGTTAGGCCTACAATACAGATATTCTACTTGGTCTGTCTCTTTTCTCATCGTGGCTATGGCCCCATGCAGCCCCCCCTCAACTAATCGAAAGACCTCTCTAAGTGGTTGTGCCCTATTGCAAACAATCTAAACAACCAATTGGTTGCACCCCTCATCCAATGTCTCGATAGTGAAAGAATCATTGGCATGTTGGTTTAGTCTTTCCCGAACTCACTCTGATTGATGGTGGCTTGATCTCCGCTTTCGACTATCCTTTTGGGTCCTGCCCACTAAAACCTACTCGTAACTAGGAGTATGGTGTCATACGAATATCCTACTCCATCATCAACCTTTTGACTGCCTGCAAAGATCCGCTTCGTTAAGCCTGCAATGCAAAAGCAGTCAAGGCATACTCTCTTGATGGAACACCTACAGACCTGCCTCCGGGGGTGCACCTTCGTTGGGCCTACCTCAGAGGGCCATCCTAGAGTATCCTCACATCCCGTTGAAGTCTTGTACTTCCTCCTAGCCTGCACTAACTAAGTTGAACGTGCCCTTTCTATACTAAAATCTACGATGAACTGGTTCATTAGGCTCTTTATCCAGATTCTCTTTCGGGCTGCTCCAAACGCACCTTACCATTTTATTAGACCCTACGTCTAATCTTTTACTGTGCTTTTAGTTTACTTTTCTTATTCTGTTGGCTACTTATTTACCCTAATCAGCATGCCCAGCCCCATCCATGTGTGAGACCATTAGCCCTAGACCTGAAAGGGAATGCTGCCAGTACGGGCCACTTCTATTATCTTTGCTTATTAACTTAATCCAAGATCTAAGTTTGATAAAATAAGCCTCTTCTGTTTCTTTCTTTTTAATTATAACCTTCGTGTTACAATTATACTTGCAATTATTACTTTTATATTCTTTTCTTTCTTTTATAACCTACATGTTATAAATGTAATTGCAAGTGTCTATTTTCTATTCTAGTCTGTCTTCTTTTATTATGATACTAAATTCTCTTTAGTTCTCTTATATTGTACGACAGTCTTAGCTTGGGACTACGTCCAACTGTCACAAATTACTTATCATAATAAATGCTTTACTTTTTATTCTACTATCTGCGTAGTAAATGCAGATCTAGTCACATATTCTATTTATTGTTTCTACTCTTGTCAAATAATTAACTTGATTATTTCCTCTTCTTTAATTTCTTTAACGCTTCACGTTATTCTCTTTTATTCTAGAATGTAGTTCTATTTTATTTGGTTGGTTACAAAAACTATGCTAAAAATCCATTTCCATATTTTAATACTAAATAATGCTATAAACAATAACTCTTAACTGTATGATATTTATTTTATTGTTTCATTAATTATTGGGTAATGCAAAATACAGTTATGTCTCTATTTTGCACTAATTCCCTTTTTCTTGCTTTTATTCTTGCAATTACGATTATCGTTATTCTTACAATATCAAACTATGGAAATGTATTCCCTTTTCTAAACCAACCAACTAATCTATCACTAACTTCCAAATCAAGTTATTAGCTAGATTTTCCCCTTTTTAATTTACTTCTCCCGTTTTAGCATAATTTACTGTAAATTTCTCACTTTTAGGCTTATGTCTTTCTCTAAAACTTTTAAGCCTAATATTACTTATATTTAATTGAATTCCTTTCTTTTTCCATATAAATAACATTTAAATATAAGTACACTTCTCTTGTAAAATTTACAGTTTCAACATAACTAATTAGTAGACTAATTACTGAAATAAATGCTGAATTAAATATTTAATGGGAATATAACGATAATTTATATCATAAACATAAAAGAGATATAATTTAAATCCACTCACATGTCGTCCTTAACTTTGCTCCACGGCCTTCCTGGATCCCCTTCTAAAGCATCTAATATTTTTATTAAAAAGATATTCTCCCTAGAAATATTTTCTATTTAGGATTCAGCCTCAGGCAATGAACCCAATTGGGAGATAATCTGATTATGAGAAAATAGCTAGGCCTAGGGTTCTATTTATAGTGGTGTTTGGGAATCTCAGGCCGTCGGATTTTTGTATTGAATCTGGTGCAACCATGTCACAGGCTCGCTACGGATTGTTGGATCCAGAAAACAACGCTTTAGATCGCTCCAATAATCAAATTATAAACTTCGGCACGTCCCTGGACAATTTTATGTCCAGGGCAAAACGCGGGTCGACCTATAGGTCGACCTGTGTTCTTTGGGGGTCGACCTTAGGGTCGACCCTTGTGCTTTGTGGGTCGACCTATTGGTCGACCCATGGGGTCTTATTATTATTATTTTATTGTTTAATTAATTATATATTTCTGATTTCTTGTTCTTCTCGTAACTTCTTCGTATTAACTCGGATTTCGACAAGTTATATATGGAAATTGATCAGAAAATCGCCACAAACACAATGGTATTGGTTTCGAGGCCATATTCTGACAATTCCAAAAATGATTATTTTTACTATTCATCGTTATTTGATTATTTAATTATCTAAAAATGTGGGTGTTACATTCTCCCACCCTTTAGGAAATTTCACCCCCGAAATTCGACAAGGGTAAAACTATGTAATTCCTCGTATCAATCGCATCCATTTCATGTACATCCAATTTTGCGACTATCTGTGTCCTTGTGCAAAGTGTCATTCAATATAAAATATATGCATGTACATGAATTTCTAAGCGGTACCTCCTATATGAATGCTTTTCTTCTTTAAAATCTCCTTTTTAAAATAAGATGCACACATCCTAAATATACTTGCAATTTCTATATGAATTCAATCTTTTGAAAACTCAAAACATTTTTCATCCAATTTTTCCCACTCCCTTACTGAATAGGGGTGTAGTTCAACAAATTTTACATTAAAATCCTTCCACACAACTTTTAATATTCGAATTTAAAAAAAAATCTAATTTTCCGAACTCGATTTCTTATGTCAAAAAGAAGGTAGAAAACGGAAAACCTCACATTTAGCGTTTTACTTTTGCGCACCTCTTTCTCCGTACTTGGAACTTATGCCGCTATTCTATAAAAATCTCTATTTTCTTTCCCAAGCACGGTTTACATAAGAAAAACTTCATTTTCAAAAAAAAATTCCAAGCTTAATTTTTGAAAATAAATGTATTTTTCTTTTGCAATTCTCATTTATTTTTATTGACGTTTTTGTCGCTTTCTTTAAATTTGTTGTTTTCCTTTTAGTTGCTCTTTTTGGCTTTTACTTTTCTTTTATTACTTACATCCTATGCTTTTATTCTCTTTTTGCGAACATCGCAGAAAAAGAGCATGATACTAATCATCACTGATTTACTACAATAGGAACTAAATACTTACATAGGAGTACAATCTCGTAACTAAAAGAGAAAACAAGTCCTACTACAAAGCGATAGTAGATAGGTAAATATAGCAGCTAAACACAGCTATCAACTAGGGCTGGGAGGCCTAGAACCATGTCCCTTCTGACATAGAAAGGTCCTACTCTAGGAATCCAAATAACTCATATGCTCCTTCTACTGCCTACTACTCGTTACTAACTTACACTATATTACTCACGATGAATAAGATCTACTCATCTCTTCCATTCCATACTCAAAATGGAATAACCAAGTCTCATTTACTGCAACGAATAAGGTTCTCAATGTATGAAGTCGCTATCTAAAAAGGCAACTAAGTTTGGGAAATTTTCTTTTTTACCTTTACCTTTCGTTTTCCCCCAACTAAGGTTTACCTATCCCAACCACGTGTGTCTTACTATCTTACTAATATCACTTCACTATTCTTCTATAGTCTACACACATGAAGCAACATTTCTAGGTTCTCACTAGTGTCCTATACACTTTACGGGAACTTTTATTATTACTAATAAAAGTAATCACTGCTATAGCCATACATTTTTCCTATCACACATAGGAAATGATTCCTATTTACTCCATATTTAAAAGTTTGGTTTGGTATTTATCATTTCATTTCAAAAATTAAAGCTTCTAAATTTTTGAAACATCAAATCCAAAAATTCTTGCCTTTAAAAGTGTTACTTTGAAGTTTCTATTAAATTCATAGGTAATTGGTTACTCAACATTTTATCTTTCTGGACTTGCCTCTTTATAGCTCTTTGAATTTAAATTATTCCCCAAACCTAGAGGGGAAAACTTACAAATTCTAAGTTCAAAATTTATTCATCTTTTCCTTTTAAAGACCTTTACAGCTTTCCATAAAAAAATTTGGATTTTTAAATTTAACTATTTACTAAGTTTTTCTCTTTCAAAACTTATTTACTTTTTCACCAAACCATTTTTTTTAAAACATGCCTTGCTTGTCCTTAAAACATTTTTTTTCTCGACTTCCAAAAATGTCCTCACATGATCTCAAAATATCTTCTTTTCATAGATTTTCAAATTTACAAAAACTGAAGTAGATAAGAACAATTATTTAATCAAAAATCCCTTAACTTTCTTACTCTTCCAATTACCTAACCTTGGAGGAGTTTCTAACTTACTGCAAATGGGGACTTTCTACAAAGGCAAGCAACCAATGCGCATAATCAATGGAAAAATATGAAATTTCCATTGCTTAGCTTTCCTACTAAGGCTCTCTATAATATCCCTTCTAACTAACACTGTCTCTAATTATTACACTTCTTATTACACCTAATGGTTTGATACCTTAATGTATTGGAACTACTTTCTCTTATGAGAAACCATTAACGCTAAAACCTTCTATGAATCCTTTAAAAGGGGATTTCATGTTTATGTGGAATTACAAGGAACTTATTTTATATTTTATCGAAATAGGCTATACAAAATATGGTGCTTTCCATACCTTGTACATCTCTTTCACGTATCCTTATAACTTGCACAAAACATCTTTATTTGTGATTTGGTTTCACAGAAAATTATATCATTATTCATTTCATTCCAATAGATTAAAGTATGTTTAATCCATATTCACTTACAATAAACATTTCCTACGAAATTCATTTATTTCCTAATATTTAACTTACATCTTCTCTTTTTTCTTCAGAAGAACTCATTTTCAAAGCTGTTTTAATATTTTCATAACTAGAAAACATTTCCATATACTTATTTAAATAATAAGTGTACTTACAAACCACTTTATTTCTATACTTAGAAATTATCTTCTAAACACATTTTTATTTGGGTCAAAACAGATGTTGCATAAAACACCGTTACTACAGCCTAAAAATACTAGTATATGGAATCAATTAAAATAAATATTAATAAATCTCATAAGCTATGTAAAAACATTTCCTTTGGGAGTCACCTACTATAACAATAATGTCATAGTCTATGCTTCCCTTATTTTTCACGAAAACATCTATTACAATAATAAATGTTGTAACCTACGTTTTTGATACTTAACACACTCTAGGTTTTTATATTTAAAATCTTTATTTACCTACAAAGAAACTAGCGAGCAATACATGCTCTATAATTCTTCAAAAAGAATTTCACTTTTAATAAAATTTACATCATATAAAAACCAATTTAAATTTCATACCACTTTTTTTTTCAAAAACCCAATATTTACTTCCTCAAACATATTAACAATTATATTTTTCAACTTTTCAATTACAAAAGTTTCATATTATTGGGCTAGACATAAAGTGGATTTTCTTCTTGCTACCTTAGGAATACCCTTCCCAAACCTTGGAAATCTCATTTCCTTACTAAAATCTCTTATTCCTTCAGAAGAAAAATACTCTCCCTACTGTCCCTAGGGAACTTTCCCACTTCCTATAACATATGGATACCAATCTTCTCTCAAAACATAGCTTATTGTATTATAAATCGGCAATAACATAGGGCTCAACATCCTTGGTTCATCCTAAACTCAACTAGAAAACTATGCACAAATATACTTCTAGAAACTTTCCATATGTTAAAAATCTATAATCGGGGAATATTTGGATTTTAGTACATAATATATTTATATTTTATTCAAAAATATAAATACGTTCACTCATATTTCCTAATTTACTTAGGATCTACTAACCTAAGCTCTCATACCAAATGTAACAACCCGAATTCTAGTGGGTCCAGATTTTTCGCATAAATGCTAAAATCCAAGCCCACTAAAGGCCGAGTTGGGTACCTGGTATCCTGCAAATAGGCAAAGATACATATATCAGAGCTCAAATAATTGTCTCACAGCGGAACTGACTAAAATATAATATTAAGTAAATACTCACCAAGGTAATAACACTTTCTAAGCAAGTGTCTCAAAGCTGAAAAATCTCTGCCATCTATCTAACCTGTGGGATGTTATGAGGAGGGGGTCAGAACTAAAGTTCCGGTGAATGAACAAATTATACACTTCTAACCATAATTCTACATATACCGTTCTATTTCCATTTTCTGTTATATTAGGTTTATTGGGTTTATAATACTCTCGCCTTTGTGCGTGAATCGTACCCATCTACTCTCTAGTAGATTAAGACCTAATAACCAATATATATGTAGCTACATGCCCAAAGACCGCATTAGTCCTAGGTACTACCCATAGTACATTCCGTATCCTCCTCGAAAAGGACTCCATCATCTCGCTACTAGAGGGTACTGTAACTACATTAGTAAAGGACAGCTTTGTGAGGCCTACAATATAGATGTTCCGTCGTCTACTATGAAACTGTGAAACTACATCCGCACTAGCTTATACTAGTGCTCGGACATCCACAATGTACCACCCAGTGCATACCTTGAGGACTACACGTAATCGTTCTGTCTACTCCCTGAATTCCGCAAACAAGGTCTACCTTGTACGGAAATCGGTAGGGGATTTTCTATATCTGTAAAGGTCCGCTTCATTAGGCCTACAATACAGATATTCTACTTGGTCTGTCTCTTTTCTCATCGTGGCTTTGGCCCTACGCAGCCCCCGCTCAACTAATCGAAAGACCTCTAAAGAGCTAAGTGGTTGTGCCCTACTGCAAACAATCAAAACATCCAATTGGCTACGCCCCTCATCCAACGTCTCGATAGTGAAAGAATCATTGGCCTGTTGGTTTAACTCTGGTCTTTCCCGAACTCGCTCTGATTGATGGTGGCTTGATCTTCGCATGCGACTATTCTTTTGGGTCCTGCCCACTAAAACCTACTCGTAACTAGGAGTATGGTGTCATACGAATATCCTACTCCATCATCAACCTTTTGACTGCCTGCAAAGGTCCACTTCGTTAGGCATGTAATGCAAAAGCACCTTGGCATGCACACTCTTATTTTCAAAAACCCTTGAATTCCTTTCCCGCCAAATCACATCAATCACCACTTTCAAACAAAGTAACAAAAGCATGGATTTTTCATCTCTCCACCTAGTTTCCTTAAAAATTCTATTCCATTCATCGAAAGCAAACCGTAAAGGAGGAGAAAATCTTCCCTTATCAAGAACAACAGACCAAATAGAGAAAGTGATATTACAGTTGAAAAACAAATGCACATTGTCCTCAGTGTGATTAGAACAGAAAGCACACACATTATCAAGAGTAAGCCCTCTTGAACTTAACTTGGTTTTATTCATTAAACCATTTCTAAGCATCTTCCAAAGCAGGAAGTTTAATTTATAAGAATAGAAATTGTTCCACACTCCCTGATGCCATTTGAATACTGAGATGAGACCACCATTAGCAAGTGCATTATAAACAGTGGAAGTTGAATGGGGAACTAACTTTTCAGTCCATAGATATGGGGAACTATCCCTCATTTTTGTTGTAAGCTTTAGTATTTATAGGAGTGAAGATATAGGGAGGTTAGGCCAATAAAGTCGCAATTTCCTTACTTAGCTTGGATTGTTAGGTTATCACCTTATATAAAAGGCACATCTAGAATTTCCATATATGAAAGATTGAACTAGAGTTTCCATACTTGCATTGCTCATTTTGGCAAGGTATGCTCAGTAGAACTCTATCCGGTAGGTGAGCGTGGCCCAGCAAACAGCTATTTTTGGTAGGGGTTGGAGTTTGGTGTTCGACACCAACTGGCCTGGTGGAAAACTACCTAACATGAATTCTTGTTTGGTAACAAACTACCTAACAAAGAATTCTTGCTCAGTAATTAAACTACCTAATAGGAATTCTAATTTAGAAATTGAACTATCAGACAGGGCTTCTTATCTGATAGTGTGACGCCCCACCTCTATACTCACACTAACCAAGGACACTACGGGGTAATGTCGTCGACTAGTACGAAGAATAAGGCTGTTGAGGAGCAACCAACTGTATAATTGATTTGAGCGAGTACCGATATGTCAGATGGTATGGCACACATTTGTTTCAATAGGAAATCTGACATATCCAATCCAAACTCAAAGCTACTACACAGTGGCAAAATGCCCTTTGGAAGTAATATAAAATAATCATAACATAAAATCAGGCACAGATATTCATATCACTAAGGTGGAAACAGATATGAATATAATACATAAAAGTGAACATTATAGTAGTGGTCATACAAGATCCACTACATCCCAAAAGAATAGGTACATGTACTACACAAAAGAATATGTATACATCAAAGAGTCTCTATCTCGTATACATGAAAGACAAAAATGACTAAGCTAAAGTAGTTAGCCAAAAGTTAGAAGCTAGTCCCTGCTAAGAAGTCAAGTGGGAGAACCTGAAACACCTCGGTCAAACTCGAGTATTTTTTAAGAAGAAAAATAATAAACAGATCCGTCTAGCTATAATTATCATGTAAGATGAGATAGGATAAGGGATATGACAAATATATATGATAACAGTAAAAATCATACAATATCTCAAGTTTTCTCAAACACCCAAAAAGAATATCATATTCTTTATTTTTATTCATCAAATCACAAATATCACTACGCCATAAATGGCCTACTGCAACACAAAAAAAATGTTGGCTCAGGCCCGAAAAATGTTGCCATAGGTCTATGGCAACACTTTTAGGGTGATGCAATTTTTGCCGTTGCCTTAGACCTCAAAGGCAACATTTTGACTATCTAAGGCAACATAAGTAATATTGTTGCAATAGAACCCTATTTGGGTCTATGGCAACACCCATAGGTATATGTAGCAACATTCCCAAATGTTGCTATAGATATGAACTTTTTGAATTTGTGGGGCCCACAATGTAGAGCATATTTGATTTTTTAATAAAAATAAATATTTATTTAATAAAATGCTATTGCACAGAATTTGATATTTAAACAGTAATTTATTTAAATAAATATTTTATTTCAACATTTGAAATAGTACAAATTCCTGACTCCACTATTTTACAATTCAATGATATATAACACTGATATTCACATATACAGATATTCCTCACTACATCACTCAGTTCACTCATTACATATGCAGTTTCAATTTATACAAACACCGACACTGACAAATATATGCCGAGCCGAAGGCGAGCCGAGTGCCGAGCCTAAGGCGAGCCGAGAAGCGGGTCCGGGCGCAGCGCCGGCGGGGGTCCGGGGCACCGCAGTCCCTGTCTTCAAGCTCATGCACATTTGATTTGACTCTGTCTTCAAGCTTATATCCAGCTGTCCAGTCTTCAATACCTGTCACATATAATTCAAAAGCAGTAATCTGGAAAATAATATTTAACTCGAACAGATAATGAAAATATTTTTATTATATTATTTGCCTCCGGTATTTGGGTTGTTTCTTTTCATAAGTGCATAAGCCAAACATGAATGCAACACATGGATACAAGGCAGTATGGAAGACAGCAAGCAACAGTTCAGGCAAAAATGCACAAAGGAAAAGCCAAGTGCACAAAGTAGTACTCAACACAGCAAGCAACATAACATGACCAAGAAATGCATGTACATGTATGAACATACATGCATCATAAGGCTTGGTACAAGAAACTACTCAAGTGCAACTACTCAAGTGCAAGTTCATACTCAAGTGCAGCCAGATATGTAGACAAGCCAAAAAAACGGACACGGCACAAGGTCAAACCCGAGTCATCGACTGGATTCAACTCAGGGCCAAGCAACCAACAAAACAAACAACAACCAGGTTCAGCAAAATATAGACAAGCCAGTGCAAGAAACACAGCAGTACACATAGGCAGCCCATCAAGCAAAAACAGTGAATGCATCAGGCATGTACAAGAGAAACCTAGGCAGTAACATGATATACAGAGGACTTGGAGCATCAGTTCATGTTAAAGAACAAGGTTAGCATGGTACCAGTTCAGTCTAGACCAAGCAAAACCAACAAAGCTCAACACACATATGTTTGTATTCATCATTGCAATCCAACATACCAGATTTCTCAAAGTCCAACAGAAAGATTAAACACGAGATTATAGGAAATAAAGCCTATAAATAAATCCCAATTCATCATCGGCAAAAGCGTGCGAGTGTAACCAAAATCAAGAATATTCAAGTAAACCAGAAGGCAGAAAACATACCAAATAATATCACATCGCACCCGACGACGAAGTCAAAGCAATTCGAGCAATCAATCAAGGAGAACGAAGGAGCAAGCTACCAGGAACGTTTCTCACACTAGATTCGATCAATCAGAGCATCAAAGCAATTAGAATCGCGTGCCCTAGTTTTCACCGAAACTAATTCGACTACCCCCTGCCACTCTGACATCAGGTCCCAACCACGAAATTGCGACCAAATCAGCAACTCCCTGAACCATCGCAATCCCACAACCTTACCTCGAATCACCAGAATCGCCAAAAACCTGAACAAAATCGCAAATCCGGAAGTAGTGAGGAAAACTGACGCGAGGTGAAAGAAAATAACGGAAATTGATATGGCCGACAAGGGATAAAAGCAAAGTCATTTATTCTCCAGATCGAAGAAACAAGGAGGAGCGGCGTCATTTTTTTTAAAGTCGGTGGAATAAAAATTAGGGATTGGAAAATTGGGGGTGAGAAACGAAAGCGGATGAGTGAAAAGTAAAGCGGGAAATGGAAATTGGTAAGGTGTGGATCGATGGTGTGAATCGACGGTTGAGATTTTGTTTTAAATGGTGGTGTGGATCGCTGAGGTGTAATTTTTTTTTAATTTTTTAATCTGAAAACATCTATGGCAACACTATATAAAAATGTTGCATCGTGTTACACTTGTTTAGCTAGAGCAACACATTTCTATGGCTAAGGTAACACCAAAAATACAACGTTGTAGTAGGACCAAAATTCTATAGCTATCGCAACATTTTAGCTGGCAACACCTTGCAAAAATGTTGCAGAAGGTCATTTATGGCGTAGTGAATATTAATAAAGCTTATCAATGCAAATCACAAAAATTGGTGAAACACAAATTCAAGAAATCAATAATTAGAAATCTAGAAAACACAAAGGGGGAGGCCTATCACAAACGGGAGCATGAAAACTCACCAACACATGTATCACAAACGGGACGCTATCCCATGGGTCGCTAACCCATAAAAATGAGCCAAAGCTCCACCAAACAGGGTATAGTCCCCCCTTGCGGACAAATGATCCAAAGCTCACAAATGGTCAAAAGACCATGGGTCGCTACCCTACCAAATTGAGCCGAAGCTCTACAGAACAGGGTATAGTCCCCCTCGCGGACAAAGAGACATTTATCATCGCAAGTCTAAATCACAAAATGATCACCATTAATCAGTAAGTGCAAATTACACCAAGCCAGTAAATAAATGAGTTTAGCTTCATGTCCCATAACCACTGGCTTAACTTAAATATTTACGAACAAATTGTAGATTCCCACTCGAAATTGTCACGAGATTTCAATCGAACAAGTCTAAGAATTAACCGATGAAGTAAATGCAAGCGTTTAATACCACTTGTTTTGCTAAGTCGTTTAATTGGATTTCCCATCCGAATGAGGTAAATGTTTGTATATACTAATAGATTGGAAAACGGTTTTAAAATCGAGATTTGTATTAAAAGTAGTGTTGAAATCATTTTTGTGAAAGTGTTTTAGTATTTACTACTAGTATAAAACCTTTGTATCTAAAAGTGACAAATCGTAGAAACGATTGTAAAAACAATCTATCATAAAAATCCACATTTCGATAACGTGAATCAAAACCATTGAAATCGATATCAAATCCATCAAATGGAAACACCAAAAATCCAGAAAAGAAATCGTCAAAGTTGATTTTGGTTGACAATAACTACATGGATCATCAAAAATCGATAAATTAGAAATCCACATAAAAATAACCAAATTTTCAGAATTCGACAGCCACAGACGTCTGTGGGAAAACCATAGACGTCTGTCCCCTGTTTTGGGGAATTTAACCCTAAAGTCACAGACATCTGTGGATAATCCATAGACGTCTGTCGCCTTTAACGGGACGGAATTTGCAAAGCCCTTAAATGGGAAAACCTACACAACTTCTCGGATTCGGAAGCGATTGAATGAGAAACTGCAACTAGGGATTTATGCCAAGTGACAACCTAGCCCTAAAGGCTCTTTAATTCACCCAAAACAACATGTATAAACACCCATTCTAGGGTTTCATAAATTTTGACTTTAAAAATACCAAAATTATGAAAATTCAGCAAACCAATTCAATTCAAAAGCAATTGAATAAGAAATAGATGTTAGGAATTCATACCTAACAACAATCAAAGCTATAGACATAGATGTGAGTTCAAGAACTCACCTTTAACTCAAAAATAGAAAAGATAAGCTCCAAAACAAGCTAAGATCAATTCCTCTTCAACTACACCTCTAGAATCTCCAATCCAGTATCACATGCAAAGATTTCCTAGATATTGTTATAGGAATTTCTAAAAATTGGAGAAAGATTGAGATGGAGAAGATGAAGAGGATGCTTACCTAAGCTTCTCTTTGATATATAACTTGAATTTGAATTCCTAAAAAAAGCTAGGGCTTAGGAATTTTAATTTCCCTTCTTTTCCCCCATTTTTTCCTTTAGCTTGGAATGTTAGGAAATAGAGAATGGAACGAATGAATAGGAGAGAAGTTAGGGTATTTGGTAGAAGGGTTTGGGTTATCTTGTTGGGTTAATGGGCTAGAACACAACCCAAAGCCCAAATGAAAATACCAAAATTCTAGTCAACTCCTAACACAACAATGTTTATACTTAAACAAGTTGTAAACGTCGATTTGAACTCAATGAATGTGGTCTCGAGTCTGGATTCGACTATTTACAAAAAGTCACATTTCAGACTTTAACATAATTAACGATGCTTTATTTGAGTAAAACATTTAAATATATATAATCTTAAAATATGCGGGTTGTTATAGACTCCCCTCCTTAAAGAAATTGCATCCTCGCAATATTTAAGAAGGAAATAAAGAGTAACAACCATTTTGTGACATGACAATCACAAAAAGGAAAATAGAAATCATAAATTCACCTTAAGGAGCACGAGAGAGTAAATCAGGATGTGTTCGCTCGATAAATTCTCTGGATTCCCAAGAACAATCCTTAGGATTTGCGAACCATTGAACTTTCACAAGCGGAACGTCTTTATTACGAAGGTGTTTAACCTCTGTGGCAATGATGCGAATAGGATGTTGCTCATAAGTCAAATTAGGTGAAACCTCAACTTCTTCAAAACACTAGGCTCAAGAATAGAATCGGAATCTCTAAGGCATTTCCATAGCTGAGAAACGTGAAATACGTCATGAATAGCGAAAAATTGAGCCGGTAACGAAAGGCTATAAGACATAGAACCAATGTGTTCAGTGATGGGAAACGGACCAATATATCGAGGTGCTAATTTTCCCAACTGACGGAAATGCATAACACCCTTCATAGGCGAAACACGAATGAATACCAAATCTCCCATAGAAAATTCCAAATTCCTTCTTCGGTTATCGGCATAGGATTTTTGTCTACTTTGAGCTTCTTTCAACCTATGACGAATAAGATCAATCTTTTCTGTGGCATCACGAATAAAATCTTGACCTAAAACCAGCTTCCCACTAGTTCCAAGCCAACACGAAGGAGATCGGCATGGCCTTCCGTAGAGTGCCTCGAAAGGTGCCATACCAATACTATATTGGAAGCTGTTATTGTAAGAAAACTCAACAAGAGAAATATGATCTTCCCAACTTCCACTAAAATCGAGAACACATGCACGAAGGAGATCTTCAAGAGTTTGATTCACACGCTCTGTTTATCCATCAGACTGAGGATGATAAGCGATGCTAAAATTTAGCTTCGTTCCTAAAGCTTTTAGAAGACCTTTCCAAAATCCACTAGTAAATAATGGATCATGATCGCTAACAATAAAAGTAGGAACTCCATGCAATTTAACAATTTCTTTAATATAGAGTTTAGCCAAAAGAGGTACGGTCCGGTTGGACCGAACGGAAAGAAAATGGGTGGATTTTGTAAGTCTATCTATAATCACCCATAAACTGTCATGACCTGAACGAGAACGGGGAAGACCGTCAATAAAGTCCATGGAAACTTGATCTCACTTCCAGACGGGAATGTCTAAAGGTTGCAATAACCCACCAGGCCTCTGGTGCTCGGCCTTTACTAGTTGGCAAGTCATGCAATGCTTAATAAAGTTAGCAATATCAGATTCCATTCCATTCCAATAATAAAGTCGCTTCATGTCCGCATACATCTTACTACTACCGGGATGAATGGTAAATTTAGAACGATGACAATCTTTTAAAATGTCTTTACGGAGATCACTAATATTTGACACAATAAGTCTACCAAATTTTCGAACGCCTCCATGAGCATCGATTTCAAAGTCTTTCAAACCATCAATATTATTGTTATCTCTACAACTTTGGCTAAGATGAGCCAATTCAGAGTCGTGTTTTTGAGCTTCAAGGATGTGGTCTAAAAGAGAAGGATACGCCTTAAGGCTACATAAAACAAGAGATGAACATGAATCGGATTCACGATCTCGAATCTCACAAGTGGATAAAGTCTCGAGATCATTCCATTAAGATATCATCATGGAAACAACCGCTTGTTGCTTATGACTAAGGGCATCGACAATACGATTTCCCTTTACGAGAGTATAAAGAATATCAAGATCATATGATGCAAGGAATTCGAGCCAACGTTGTTGATGTAAATTAAGTTCCTTTTGAGAGAATAAATACTATAAAGATTTATGATCGGTGTAGAGAAAAAATTTCTCTCCCAAAAAATAATGACACCAAATTCTAAGAGCGAAAACAATTGCCGCGACCTCTAAATCATGAGTGGCATATCTGATCTCGGCAGGCTGTAACTGCCTAAAAGCATAGGCGATAACACGTTCCCTTTGAGAATCACAAGAATAGGAGCATCAGAAAGGAGTTCTTTTAATTTCTGAAAAGAAGCTTCACATTTGTCTGACCAAATGTACTTGACTCCCTTCTTTGTCAAACTAGTAAGAGGTAAGAAAATTTTAGAAAAGTCTTTTATGAATCGACGGTAATAGCCCGCCAATCCAAGAAAACTACGAATTTCCGTTACACTCTCCGGTCTCTTCCAGTTTTGGATCGCCTCAATCTTTGAAGGATCCACGGAAATTCCAGATTCAGAAATAATATGTCTTAAAAGTTTCACACGAGATTACCAAAAATGGCACTTAGAAAATTTTGCTTTCAATTGATTGCTCCTAAGAGTTTCCAACACAATTCGAAGATGTTTTTCATGCTCTTCCTTAGTTTTAGAATAAACAAGAATATCATCAATAAAGATAAGAACAAATCGATCGAGGAAGTCTTTGAAAATTCGATTCATAAGGTCAACGAAATAAGCTGGAGCATTCGTTAAACCAAATGGCATAACAAGCCATTCATAACAACCATAACTAGTATGGAATGATGTCAAAGGAATACTATCCTCTGCATTTCGAAGCTGATGGAAACCGGTTGCTAAGTCTAACTGTGAAAAGACTCTAGCACCGCAAAGTTGGTCGAGTAGATCATCAATCCGAGGCAAGAGTTATTTATTCTTAATGGTAAGGTCATTAAGCTTGCGATAGTTAACGCAAAGTCTGAGTGTACCATCGGATTTCTTCACAAAGATAGCTGAAGCTCCCCAAGGAGAGGAAATAGAACGAATGAACCGTTTTGCTTCCAATTCGGATAATTGTTTATGCATCTCCATATTTTCCTTATTGGGCATACGATAAGGAGGACGAGTGATAGGTAGAGCTCCAAGGATTAGATTAATTCTGAACTCAATTGCTCGCTTAGGTGGTAATCCTAAAACAGGCTCGAAGATATCGGAAAATTCTTGAACAACGTGAATGAGGGAAATGACATCTTCCTCATCATTATTGTCGTCATCATGTGGGTTTAGAGAATATAAGGATGCCACCGAATTGGAATCAGAATCATTAAGAACGATAGAAATCTGCTTAATTGATTAAGGATGTCGAAGATGGATAGTCCTCTCGGGACAGAGGATGTGGGCTTCATAATGATTAAGCCAATCCATTCCCAATATCGTTCCGAAACCTAAATAACGCATAACATGCAAATCGGCATGGAAAGCATAATCACATAAAATAATCTCAATATCCTTACAAAATAATCTGAGTGTTGCGGATCCACCAACCGGACTCGCAATTTTCAGTGAAGTCATCAAGCCCATAACATTTAAAGACAAAGTATCCACAAGTTCTTTTGATATAAAAGAGTGAGATGCACCCGTATCAAAAAGAATTCGAATAGGATGATCATGAAACATAATAATGCCATCAAGGACAGAATGAGAAAAACCTTGACCAAGAGAAGGGTTACTAGGAGCTTGCACAACATTCAGCTTTCCCTTTTTCTTGTTTTGAAGTTTGGGACATGAAGATATAGGATGACCCGAACTTTTGCAATAGCGGCAAGTAAGGGACCTTGGACACTTATTTGCATAGTGGTCCTTAGAACCACAATTGTAGCATTTTCCACGACCAGGGGTAGGAGTCTTTGCTACCTGAAGTTGCTTGCTTCCGTTTCTTGTTGGGATTAGGGCTTTTGAACTTATTATCGGGATGCCTTTTCTTGACGTTGTTGAAATTCTTCTTGGCACCCCTAACATCACCATCACTTTCTTTATCGGCCTCTTCCAGTCAAAGAGTGATATCTACAAGCTGATCAAAAGACACTTCTAGTTTCAAAAGTAAACCTTTTTGAGATTCTTATTCAAACCATAGATAAACCTTTGATTCTTCTTCAAAGGGGTATAAATATACTCGACCCCATATTTAGAGAGGGATTCAAAAGATGCGACATAATCTGTCACAGAAGATTCACCCTGAATAAGATCAATGAAGAGTCGAGCTAAAGTTACCTTTTCTGCTTCAGGTACAAACTTTAACTCGAACCTTTCTCGGAATTACTCCCAAGTAAGATCCGCTTCAAAATTTTCTGAAATTAAAAGCTCATACCAATCTAATGCTCTCTCCTGGAGCATGCTAGAAGCCACTTGGACTCGATGTAAATCTAAAAGATTCATGCGAGAAAAGATGCGATCGCATGTTCTAAGCAAACCCTTGAATTCTATAACGCTTTCGGAACCATTGAATGGCTTTCCACCCAAATTGGTATAATCACTGCACAAGCGTGCAAACCCAGATTTAGGATGAGTGTAGTGACCCACCTTTTTGGACGGTTTAAATTGATGATAAACCACACACGTCTGACTCAAACCATTCAAAAGGGAGGATTGTTATGGGATAAATAAGAAAAAGCAGAGACGGAAAGAAAAAAACACAGAATCTCACAGCGGAATGACAAAATATAATAATCAAATAAACGGTTCATGAAGCTGTTTTACAAATAACATTTGATTACAGTTTTACAATAAAGATCAGGGTTACAAACAACAGGAATAAATAAATAATGCAGCGGAACAACATGATGCAGTGGAAATTATGTAATAAATAATAATAGAACTAAATCTTCGTCTTCGTCCTCCAGAAATGCAGTCTTTAATATACTGAAAAGCTAAGACTGGCCCGAGCGAATTGAAAAAACAAAACACTCGATTCAGAACTAAAATATCTTATGTAAGTTAAATCAACAATAAATAAATATGAGTGTGACGACATCAGAGATGTTTACGGGGTTTGACATCTCCTATTCAGTGTCTAACGTGAGTGCAATAACTTAAGAGATGTTCGAGATTCCATCTCCTAAGGATCCGTTAAACTATCTACATACATAGTACCATACGCCATTATAATAGTGTTTACAGTAAAGTAAAGTATTAAAATAGCGTTAAGGCATTACCTATATCCCACTTAACAGATTTTATATATTCCCATAGCCTATACAATACCGTAATTCCTCCGTAAACTGCAGGGCTATCAGAGGGCACTCCATAGGTACGGTACAAAACAAACTCGTAGTGGACGCGATAAGGCATGTGACAAGGCATGTGAGGCAATGCCATGGTAGGATTCTACCGTTTGCAGAACCGGGCTGGTGGCAACGCATAGCAGCTACTACTGCCCACCTCGGAACACACTCCCATAATCAAATCGAGGGGTGGCCACCAAATCAATCACAAAGTCATAATATGGTATCGGTGAAGCATATCCGATCGGATGTGCGACCTCACTTGGCCCAGGTATAGCTCTTATTTAAGCCACATCAGGCTGACTGGCGGGAGTCAGGGCTACGTTAATACCTCAAACAGAACCGTTCGCCAAACCATCCTAATTCATTCTGGAATCTCCACCACGTACACAGCAGTTAAAGTGGTTTTCAGTATTGGCAGAGAGTATAACAATATCCGATCTCGACTCTTTAACAACCAAACACTTATTTCACACAGGATGGTTTTTTTAAATTTCCAAAACCGTTTCATAATTGATATCAAAATATCATATTCAATTCAAACCATATCGCTTTCGAAATTATATTCACTTTTGAAATTATCGATAAGATAGGTTAATTAAATCCTCATACAAAATCGCCATATTTAATCAAATATGTCATTTCACTAGCAAATATCATTTCAAATCCCAACTTATGTTATAACATCATTTAACTACATCGCTTTAAATATCAAAGATTTAACTATAAACACTTCCACTTTACACCATCTGAAATTTAGAAAATAGTTTAGATAGTTATAAATAGTTTAATTAGTTTAGCATAGTTTGAAATAAATTTTTAAATAGTTAAGATACTCTAAATAGATTTAAGATAGTTTAAATAGATTTAAAATAGATTTAAAATGGATTAAATAGATTTAAAATGGATTAAATAGATTTAAAATAGATTAAATAGAATTAAAATAGATAAAAATGGTTTAATTAGTTTAAAATAGGTTTAAATAGATTAAGATAATCGAAAATGGTAAATTTGATTGAAATAGTTTAAAATGGTAGAAAATAGATTAAATTAGTTTAATAGTTTGAAAATCTTCAAAATCAGGATTTTAGAATAATAAATCTTTGAACAGTATATATATTAAAATGATTAAGTTTGAAATTGATATCAAAATAAACTATTTCTGCCTTTTCAACAAATCTAGACCATATAAAGATTTCGAATCACCAACTCGAATTTAAACTTTCAATTCAATGTTTCATTAAACCATCTCAATTTATATTGGTTATAAATCCAAGGTTGAACTATAATTTTAAACCACTTCGATTCAAAAGTTTAAATCTTTAAACATTTCCAAAAACTCCATTTCGATAAATTTCAGTTATATTTCAAATTCAACTTTGAATTCCCATTTTATTCTTTTAACAATTCATTAAACAAACTCCAATTTCAACATTTAAAGCTTGGATTTCGAAAATAATTCAGTTTATACAAATCAAATTTTATTTCAAATATCATTTAATTAATACAAAATTTAAGAATTTAAAATCATTTAATTTAACCAATCCAGTGTCCGTATATAATTTTCTACCCTATGATCAAGTGATACGGATATTTATCATTTCAATCCGCAAATATTTTATATTTATGGATATATATCATTTCAACCCGCAATCCCGAATTTACATTAAAAATCCATAAAATCGCTCAAGTTTATCATTTTAACCCGTAACGATTTTTCCCTAATCTATAGATCGTTCGGGTATCTATCATTTCAACCCATAGTGATTTTTCTAGCAATAACTAAGGGAACTTGCAGTGTTATAAAAATATAACATTCAGTAATCCAATATCAACAATCGAACATCCATCAACAATAACCATTCAGATCAACAAATAAATAACAACAATTGACTGATTATCAATAAAAGGTATTAACAGGCAATTTAAAATTCAACATTAAATTAAATGGTGATTAAATTCAATATAAGTCGGGTTTTACTGGAATAGCAAATTAAATATACCAAACATCAACAGATCAAATTCTAATCACATCATAAATTCAATTTAACTAACATAAGATAATCTAGTAGTTGTGAGTGGGTTAAAACACTCACCTTTGATTTCAAATCGATTTGAAATCTAAAATAAGGCCCAAAATTCAACAGTCTCAGAGTTCGTCCAAACTAGTTTCATAATGTCTGGAATTTTAATACGATCGCAGCGGAGCAAACCTCACCCAAATCCGAGTTCATATGGAGAAGATATGCAAGTTAGAATGATTATATGATTTAAAACATAAGTAAATAAAATAATTTAAACTACTTACACGTCAGCCACAGTATCTCTCTTCCCTACCGTTCGAAAACCCTAACACTCGGGTTCGTACGCGACCATCACGGTGCAGCCGCCACCAAACTACGATTGTCATGCTCACCCACGACTCAACGTCTAAGATCTGACCTCGGCAACCTAACCTTCATCTCCGACTGGCCCCCACGCGCGGCGCGCACGACCCCCATAGCGCCACCGCCGCCGCATCCATTTAAACCCAAATTCTTGCATACTACGACCACCTGGGGATGAACAAGCATATGATCTATGACCTGCTCGACACGACCTTCCCAACGCCACTTCCCGATCGTCGATCGGGCGAAGATCCACCGTTGGATCGCGAAAACCTAATTTCGACGGCCAAGGTTCATCCTTGATTTCTGGTGAAACGATGCACCCAAATGAAAAACGAATTGCTGCAGTGGATTACGCTTGTCGAGAGATTTCCAATAATATATAATATGATATAGTTCGAGAAGTTTGAATTTTGAAATTGATTTTGAAATTGGATTTAGGGTTTAAATTGGAATTGGTTTCTGCCATTGAAGATAGGAAAAAACAGAAGAAATTGTATGTACTGAAATGAGAAACAGAAGAGCTGCTAGGATTTAAAAGAATCTATTTATAAGAACAAAGCCCGATAAGAAAGAATATCATATCGAATTGATTCGAAACGACAATAACTACTCGAAAAGCCCGTTCTGCCTCCGAAACGAAAGTGGGTCATCCCATATCAAAATAAATGTTTTCGATATTTTTAAACTCAATGGAATAGGTTTCAAGTCCTAATTTCACTGTATGAAGAAGTTAGCTTTAAAATCAGCTTATTTCAAATTGAATTCAATAAATTGATTTCTGCGCGTTTCGAGCCCGCACGATCAAGCGACAAGTCCGATCGCTACAAAACTTGAAATCCTGCAATAATTCACCATTACGGATCTGATGAAACTGGTTTCGTCGAAATCCGAGACACTGGCCAAAATGGTTATTTTCCCACTAATTAAATAAATTATTGTTAAAGTAATTAAATCACTTTTCAATTCAAATTTCATATTACCTAATTTTTATCATTTTTTATTACTAAGTAATTTATAATCTTTTAAAACAGATTTCCATATCAATTCAATGTTAAATATTACACTAGTTACAGTGTTTAGTTACAACTGTAATAAATTTATTAATTATAATTTAAAATCCGAATAAATTAATTTATCTTGATTTTAATCTTGTTATTCAATCAATCATTACTTTATGGACATGGTTAACATTGGTTTACCATTTATTACATTAATATTCTAAAATTATCATTTTAAATTTACATTAAATGCAATATTTAGGTAGATTGATTGCAATTGATTTCCAATTTAATTTCAACAAATTAAATAAATAGGTGATAAATAACAATTGTTGCCTTTTACTTAATTTAATCACAATTATAAGTTTATTATCTACAAACAAATGTTATAACTACTTACACATCCCTGATTTCATATTCAATATTAGCCAATTCCAATATATTATATATAATTCCAACATTGAATTCAATATTAAATTTTATTTCCTTATTTACAATTATCACCAAATTAACTTTACAATTACTTCAATTTCTTGAAATTACTTTCAAATAATCATTGATTACATTAAATTAACATTGTTAAAATTTTGTTTTAGTTATTTTCTTATTAACAAATCGTAAAATTTTAATTTCTTCCAATATTAAATTACAAAATCTTATTAAATTCAATAATTTAATTATTGGAAAATTACGGATCGTTACACTCTCCCCCACTCAAAACTTTGCGTCCTCGAAAAGGAAAAGAAGGGATCAAGAAACTAATATATTTAATTCAAAGTATTCAATTTATAAACTATTAATTTACATAATTAAATAATTTAAATAAAACATATCAATTTATAAACAATTAAATCCTTTTATATTCAAGTTCAATAAAAGTTTGAAAAACATTTCATTTCCACAAAAAATTTCTAGGTCCAAAATTCACGAATTTTTTTGGCAGAGTCTCCTTTGTACGGAGAGGTCTGAGAGAAATAATAATATCAATAATAACATATATATATATATATCATATTTCAAAATAAAATATCCCGAACCACGGGAAAACAATATAATATCGCTATAAAACCGTAATTCGAAAACGTACCTATTTGTAGGGCAAACAACGCTTATTTATGAAACCAAATGCAGTAGCTATTGATTCAAAATCTATTTTTAAAGTCCAGTTAAAATGGCGTCCTCCTTTCGCCTGGCGATTTTGTCCTCTCCTCTCCGTTGATTTCCTCCATGTGCCTCCCCTCCATCGCCTCCCCTCCCCTAGCTTCCCCTCCGCCTCGCCTTCTCGCCTATGCCTGTTTCTTCCCCTGGTTCCCCTTCGTTTGTTCCACTCTCCTCCTATCCTTCTTTAACTAGATCTGGCAAAATATTCAACGCGCTTCCATATGCTATGCCGCATCTTCAATCTAATTCTGAGTTCCCACCTCTGACCTCCTCAAAGTATTGTTGTCCATCTCCCTTTGCCTCCACTGATTTCGGAATTCTTGTCCCGTGTGCCAATCCTATCACTGCCCATGTAGCTTCGCCTGTAGTTATGGATTCGACTGGTGAGCCTGGATCCGGTAAGCTCCTTCCTGCTACTCTAGGTCTTGATTCGACTAACCCTAGCTGTGCCGCACATTGCATTGGTAAGCGGCTGGATGATGGATTGTTTAACATTAGGGAAACTGTTGCTTTCGTGGTCTGTGAGGATCATGGTTTGTCTGTACATGATGAATTTAGTTCACAGACAAATAAAAATGGCATTGACAATTGCACTGATGATGTTTGTTTCAATTCCAAGGGTAACAGCCATCTGTGTTTGGATAATTCCTTGGATGTGGAAGTTAATGTTGTTAGTGCCTCTACTAGGTTATTGAATGTTAATTCGCTACCTTCTCCTGCTGTGCTTATGCAGAAGGCTGCTGCCCCTGCCCCGTCTTGTTCAAAACCATGGTCGTCTTTATTCACTTCCCTGCCCCGTAATGCGGGAGTCTACAAACCTATCAATTTTGCAATCATGGAGGATAATGGTGTTATGATCCCTCCTCCTATTGTAATGCAAGATGGCATGGACTATTGGGCAGATTATTTGGTTGGATTCTTTCTGGATCCTAATCACCACCTTCTTGAAGCGTCTAAAGTTTTTCGTAGGGCATTGAAGCTTCGTGGTGAATTGCGTGTTAAGTTGGTTGACTCCATGTACTTTCTTAAGTTTTCCTCCTCCAAGGAACAACGGCGTGTTCTTGAGGCTGAGCCTTCTAGCATTTTATTATTACTCCTTGGACTCCAACGGTAGCTTCTGCTCGCGAACAGGTTCTTTCTATTCCTGTATGGGCTTACTTTTCGCATATTCCTTCTGCATTACAACCGTTGCTTGGTTTGAATTGGCTTGCTTGTAACGTAGGCAAATTGAAATGTTTTGACACTAATACAGTAGCTCGAGAGAAATTAGTGTATGCCAAGGCACTGATTGAAATTACCCCAGACAAGCCCCTCCCTTCCACTATATCTGTTCAACTTGTCGTTGGCCATGTTGTTGATGTTCGTGTTAGATATGGATGGGTGCCAGACATTTGCACTACCTGTCATTCTTTTGGCTACCTTATCGTCGCCTGCAAGCATTCTATCGACTCCGCTGCGGCTCCAAAAGTGCCACTGCCTCGCCCCCTACTCAGAAAATGGGTTCCTAAGGTTGCTCCTTCTATCTCTCAGTCGCTCAACCCTAATGTTCCTTTTCCTGGTCTGGATCCTCCTCCATGCTTAGTTGCTACGACTTCCTGCCCTTCAGACCTTGATACTATGGTGCCATCTGATCTCTCGGCTATCCCTTTAGCTCCTCCTGATCCTGTGCCGCCACAGTTGACTGTTGTTTGGGTTGAGTCCGAAAGGTGTTGGGTTGACCTCAAATCTGATATGAGATTTAACCCCTTGCAGAATTCCTTTTTTAGATTTGTTTCCAATGATCATCTGGACCTTAGATGCCTTCGTTACAGTATATCTGGTGGTTCTTTAGTGCTATCTATGGATGGTCAACATGCGAATGGAAATGCTGACATGCTAGCTGATGCTTCTTGGGACCGATCGTTTATATACTCTCCTGATTCCGTGGATTATGATCCTTGTCTTGCTATGCTCTACCGCCCTTTTTTTGAGAAAGTTCCGGTGGCGTCTGCCCATAAGACAACGGACGTAGGTGCTTCTTCCTCTTTGGAGGAAACCTTGTAGTCAAGTTATTTGTAGTAGCTGTGGCGTTTTAGTCACAATCCGGTGTTGTATCTTCCTGGTTTTTGGTAGCTAAGGTGTCTCTACCTTACTCCTGTACTAAAATGTTTTATTACGTTCGTAATAAAAAGTGGACGGTCCGCTATAAAACCGGCTGGCCTTGCCAAAAAAAAGCAGTAGTTATTGCTTCCATAACCTGTATTTCACTTATATAATCCAAAGAAGTTAATAATTATGTAAAAGAGAATATTTAAGTTGTTTCAATTAATAACAAACAAATCAACATAACATAACAAAAGTCACTTGCAAACAAAACCATACAATTATCACATGCAAATCAAAGTAACCAACCATCCATCCATAACAACCAAAACAAATGGTTTGTTCGGGTTCAGAAACTTTTAATCGTATAAAATGATAAATAAACTACTAAGTATACCATACACTCAACAGTCTTAGGTAAAACTTAATAGATTATTTATACATCTTTATACAGTTAGAAGTATCCTTTCCCAACCATCCCATTTAAAAATGCACTTTTAACATCCATTTGAAATAATTTGAAATTATTATGATTTGCGAAAGCAAGTAGAATCCTAATGGCTTCTAATCTTGCTACGGGGGCAAAGGTTTCTTCAAAATCTATTCCTTCTTCTTGACAATAACCTTAAGCGACTAACCAGGCTTTATTTCTAAGAACCTCTCCTTGTTCATTCATTTTATTTTTATAAACCCATTTAGTTCCAATTATTGTTTTATTTTCAGGTCTAGGAACAAGTTCCCAAACATCATTTCTAGTGAATTGATTTAATTCTTCTTGCATAGCCAAAATCCATGAATCATCAGTTGATGATTCTTCTGGATTTTTGGGTTCAATAGTTGATATAAAAGCTACATTACTCATTTGACTTAGTTGGTTTCTAGTTTTAACAACAGATTTCATATCTCCAAGTATATTTTCTATAGGGTGATCTTTTAAAAGTTTAATCCTTTTATTAGGATGATTTAATTCGTTATTAGTTTCAGTTGACTCTTGGTTTTGAATGATTAAATCCTCTTCATCATTATTTCTTCAAAAATTTTGAAATTTTCATCAAATGAAACATGCATTGTTTCTTCGATGGTATTAGTTCTTAAATTAAATACTCCGTATACTTTACTTCTATTAGAGTATCCAATAAAGATACCTTTGTCGGATTTAGGATCAAATTTATCTAAGTTATCTTTTGTATTTAAAATAAAACATTTACTTCCAAAAATTCTGAAATAAGATACCTTAGGTTTCTTTGAGAAAATAAGTTCATAAGATGTCTTATCAGTTAAAGATCTAATTAAAATATAACAGGCGGTAGCAACTGCATCTGCCCAAAAGTACTTTGGTAAATTACTATCAGAAAGCATAGTTCTCGCACACTCTTGAATCGTCCTATTTTTACGTTCTACTACTCTGTTTTGTTGTAGAGTTCTTGGAAATGAAAAATTGTGAATTATTCCCTTTTTATTGCAGAATTCTTCGAACTTTTCATTTTCAAATTCACCACCGTGATCACTACGGATGGTTATAATTTTTAGAGAAAATTGATTTTGAACCCTTTTTGAAAAATTCTTAAAACATTCAAAAGTATCACTTTTATGTTTCAAAAATATTGTCCATGTAAATCTAGAATAATCATCTATAATTACAAAAACATATTTACTGTGATTTAATGACTGAATTTGAGATGGACCAAATAAATCAAGATGAAGTAATTCAAGAGTTTTTGAAGTTGAAATCAAATCTTTTAATTTAAAGGAACTTTTTCTAAGTTTTCCTAGTCGACACGCATCACATATACTATCTACTTTAAAATTCATTTTAGGGAGGCCTCTTACTAGATCATGTTTTGACACTCTAGATAAAAGTTTGAAATTCAAATGCCCAAATCTCTTATGTCAAATCCAAGGGTCACTTGCACTTGCCAAAAGACACAAGTTATCATTTGAAATTTTCATACTAAGAATATAAATATTCTTTTTCCTAATTCCCTCAAATATTATGGTTGAATTATTATCTTCAATGCGACACTTATCTTTGACAAATTTAATTTTATATCCTTTATCGCATAGTTGACTTATACTTAGCAGATTGTGTTTCAGATTCTTAACTAGCGAAACATTAGTAATAATAGGAGTTTCAGAGTTACCGACTTTGCCGATGCCGATCACATAACCTTTTGAATTGTATCCAAAGTTAACCAGTCCTCCGTCTTTGTATATTATATCATCCAGCATATCTGGATTCCCAGTCATGTGTCTAGAACATCCACTATCGAGTATCCATTTTTTCTTTTTGATCTGCACAGTTTGTTTGTTCTGGATTGATTCCTCAACTCCCATAAAGCATGATTCCTACACATCAAGCAATCTTAGTAGACAACTTGTATTTGAGTATTGATTGGATGCAGACTCAAGAGACAATAATGATCTGAATATTTCTAAACATGCATTAACAAATTTCTTAAACATAGCCATTAAAAAAACTTTTTCAAAAATCAGATTATGAAACTTTTGAAAACCTTGCTCTGATACTAAATGTGAGGAATGCAGAATATGGATCTTAAGGCTAGGAATAACACTAGAGGGGGGGGGGTGAATAGTGTTTTTAAGAAATTACTAAATCTTTTTGAGTTTATGTTAATTTGAATACAAATGTATGCAATATTCAGACATAGATATAATCACAGAAACAAACACAGATACAGAAATAAAGTAAATGCAGTAAAGGAAAGAACACACCGGATTTATACTGGTTCGACGTTACCCTACATCCAGTCCCGCACAACTTAGTACGGATTTCCTTTCAAAAGCAATTCAATAATTACAACCCTCGGTTTCAAGGCTACGAGGTACACCCTCCAGAATCACAATCCTCTAGGTAGAGATACTTGATTTCCGAGGCAACAAGTTCACCCAATTGATTTCCAAGGCTATAATCACACCTTTTCTCGCTTGATTGATTTCCAAGGCTACAATCACACCTTTTCTCGCTAGATAGATTACAAAGAAGCCTATAACTCAGAATAGCACTTGGATCTTGTTGAGATAGTGATAGAGAATCAAACCAGAGATAATCTAGTTAGATTCAATGTTGATTTCGGCAGAGTAATGATAGGATTTTGAATAAGAAAATGTGGAAGAAGAAGAGAAGTGAAAAACCAGAAAAAATGATATAAAATTCGTTGAAACTAACCCTTATTTATAGAAGAACAACAGCCATGTCCATTCGTGAAAGGTTATGACGAATAGACACTTCTTTTGAAATTCAAATTTTTGGTCCTAACTAACACTATGTCAACATGGGGTACTAGGGCATGTCGACATCCCAAAGAAAATTTTGATGTTTTGTTTTTCTTTGAAAATAACCTTTATCTTATATTAAAACTATTTTAAACTTTAAATATACTTGACTATAGATAAAATACATAGATAAATATAGAGAATAATATATATATATATATATAATTGTACTATAATTTTATATTTAAATCTAAGTATAAAGATATTTTAAAACAAACGAAGTTTAAAAACACGAGTTTATTAAAAACAAAAACAAAGAATATTTTAAGGCTAAAACATCTTTTTGAAAATCATTTGAAAAGATAATTTTTAAGGATAAAACATTTTGAAAAACAATTTTGAAAATCATTCTGAAGTTGTTTTGAAAATCATTTTGAAGTAGTTTTGCAAGCTTCTTCCTTCAGAATATCTCATCATGTCAGGACTCGAGAACTTGTACAAAACCAGGATGTTCGTGGGTTTGTAAGCTACTTGTCGTAGGTTTGTAAGCTACTTGTCGTGGGTTTGTAAGCCACTAAAAAGGTAGAAATGGGTTCCATCCCAAAAGAAAAATGGATTGAAGATTTCAGTGTTATTGTGAAGTTTTAACATAATTCTAGACTCAAAACTTATCTTGAAATCTTGAACTCTTGATTATCTTGATATTCTTGATACTCATGAGTCTTCAATCTTGATATCTTGAATCTCTATATTGTACAATCTTCATTCTTTGTACTTGCATGGTTAAATCCTGCATATACATATATATCTAAACTATAATGTTAGTATTTATATTTTATAATCTTATTCTAAGGTTGTTGTCATCAAAACCATCAACTCATGGACTAGCATTTTTGTCATTCATACAATGATTATTTTCTTTAATTTACATTCATTACTTACAAAATTCATTTCTCATTTATTCATACTATGTCGATTTCCATTAAATTTACATTCATTTACTTACATAGATTATTTGCATTCAATTATTTGGATCATCCATAATTAATTCTTAAAATACTATGTAAGTTTCTTTACAAAATTTAATTCACAGTTATCATTTACTTTGATTCCCTTTTTATATCAATATTCATTTGTGAATCAAATCATACTTAGAATTGAACTTTTTCTTTTCTTCATATTCATTTCTTCCATATATAGCATTATTGAACATTAAATCTATTTCTAAGCCATTTCAACACTTCTGAAGTTACAGTTATTTACGTAATACATTATTCACTTTTCTATTTAATTTAATTAGCAACACTTCAAATTATTAACTTAAGTTTATAACATTCTATGACATCAGAATTCTTATTTATAGAAATAATTCCACTTGAACACTTTCATTACTTAAGTTTTACCTGTATAATATTCTATTACATATTCTTATTAACATTTCAACTTATAATATTTTGGTAAGTTTATATATATATATATATATATATATATGTCTTTCAGAATGTAATTGAATGCTACACAAGTTTATCTTATTCATTTTAGTTAACAAAATGTTCAATGGATACATTTTCTTATTTTTCATATCTACCAGTTACAAATTTTCAATTTCTTATAATTTCATTAATCACTTAACATCAAATTTCTTAATTTTCCATTTTAGAAGTTCCCAATTATTATAATAGTTAAAATTTCACTCTATTTCAATAACTGAGACTACTAATGATCAGAAAGGTTTTAAGAACTAACTCTGATTTCCCTTTTCAAATCAATTTAAAATAATATAGACACTCATATCTTTTACAAACCAATCATATTTAGAAGTTAAAATTAAGATTTGGTCATCAAAACAAATGTGTAGTAAAACTACTACAGCAGTTCTCCCACTTTGAAACTCGAAAATGAAAGTCGATGATGCGTGCACTCATCACCGAAATTATTTTCCAACGACAGAGAGGGGAGTACAGAACTTATTTCCTTCCGAAATTCCTTTAAAACATTTCTTCCAAATCATATTGAAATATTAATATTAGAAAATACTTCTAAATACTACTAATATTATATTCCAACATCTTTTGAAAACAAATTCAACCCCGGGACTTAAGTTCTCAAATTTCCAATTTATATTTACTTTATTTGTAAACCCTATTTACAATTCAATATTTATAAAATTTCATTACCTAACAAACAACATACCACATCCAACCATATGATTTATAAAATTATTCTTTATATACAAAATATAATACTAGGTAAAATTATTTCATTTACCTATATTTCAAAATAATATTGTGTCGGTCTGCCCTATTAAGTGTTTAGAAATTCCTATCACTGTCATATCGTCCTATGTACCGACCAAAATTTATAAATACTAAGCAGAACAAATTAACACAATACAAAGCCTTTTATGGTACTAACAAATACGCTCTCTCATATATATACACTCAGCGGCTCACTCTAGGGTATTACTACCCTATTTCCAATGAGTTAGACCCCACAAAGCTAAGGTTATTGCTAAACCAAAGCTCTGATACCAAATGTAATGACCCACCTTTTTGGACGGTTTAAATCGACGATAAACCACACACGTCTGACTCAAACCATTCAAAAGGGAGGATTGTTATGGGATAAATAAGAAAAAGCAGAGACATAAAGAAAAACAAACACAGAATCTCACAGCGAAATGACAAAATATAATAATCAAATAAATAGTTCATGAAGCTGTTTTACAAATAACATTTGATTACACTTTTACAATACAGATCAGAGTTACATACAACAGGAATAAATAAATAATGCAGCGGAACAACATGATGCAGTGGAAATTATGTAATAAATAATAGTAGAACTAAATCTTCGTCTTCTTCCTCCAAAAAAGCAGTCTTTAATATACTGAAAAGCTCAGACTGACCCGAGCGAATTGAAAAGACAAAACACTCGAGCCATAACTAAAAGATCTTATGAAAGTTAAATCAATAGTAAATAAATATGAGTGTGACGACGTCAGAGATGTTTACGGGGTTTGACATCTCCCATCCAGTGTCTAACGTGAGTGCAATAACTTAAGAGATGTTCGGGATTCCATCTCCTAAGGATCTGTTAAACTATCTACATACATAATATCATACGCTATTATAATAGTGTTTACAGTAAAGTAAAGTATTAAAATAGCGTTAAGGCGTTACCCATATCCCCATTAACACATTTTATATATTCTCATAGTCTATACGGTACCGTAATTCCTCCGTAAACTGGAGGGCTATCATAGGGCACTCCACAGGTACGGTACAAAGCAAACTCATAGTGGGCGCGATAAGGCATGTGATAAGGCATGTGGCGGTAACGCATAGCAGCTACTACCGCCCCCTCGGAACACACTCCCTTAATCAAATGGAGCGGTGGCCACCAAATCAATCGCAAAGTCATAATATGGTATCGAAGAAGCATGTCCGATCGGAGGTGCGACCTCACTTGGCCCAGGTATAGCTCCTGTTTTAGCCACAACAAGCTGACTCGTGGGAGTCAGGGCTACGTTAATACCTCATACAGAACCGTTCGCCAAACCATCCTACTTCATTCTGGAATCTCCACCACATACATAGTTATTAAAGTAGTTTTTGGTATTGGCAGAGAGTATGACAATATCCGATCCCGAACTCTTTAACAACCAAACGCTTATTCACAACGGATGGTTCTTTTAAATTTCCAAAACCGTTTCATAATTGATATCAAAATATCATATTCAATTCAAACCATATCACTTTCGAAATCATATTCACTTTCAAAATCATATACACTTTTGAAATTATCGATAAGATAGGTTAATTAAATCCTCATTCAAAATCATCATATTTAATCAAATATGTCATTTCACTAGCAAATATCATTTCAAATCCCAACTTATGTTATAACATCATTTAACCACATTCACTTTTAAAATCAAAGATTTAATTATAAACACCACTTTACACCATCTGAAATTTAGAAAATAGTTTAATTAGTTTAGCATAGTTTAAAATAAATTTTTAAATAATTAAGATACTCTAAAATAGTTTAAAAATAGATTAAAATAGTTTAAATAGATTTAATATAGTTTAACTAGACTTCAGATAGTTTAAATAGATTTAAAATAGATTAAATAGATTTAAAAAAGATTAAATGGATTAAGTAGATTTAAAACGGATTAAATAGATTTAAAATAGATAAAAATGGGTTAATTAGTTTAAAATAGGTTAAGATAATTTAAAATGGTTAATTTGATAGAAATAGTTTAAAATGGTTGAAGATAGATTAAATTAGTTTAATAGTTTGAAAACCTTAAAAATCAGGATTTTAGAATAATAAATCTTTGAACATTATATATATATATATATATATATATATATATATATTAAAATGATTAAGTTTGAAATTGATATCAAAATAAACTATTTTTGCCTTTTCAACAAATCTGGACCATATAAAGATTTCGAATCACCAACTCGAATTTAAACTTTCAATTCAATTTTTCATTAAACCATCTCAATTTATATTGATTATAAATCCAAGGTTGAACTACAATTTTAAACTACTTCGATTTCAAAGTTTAAATCTTTAAACATTTCCAATAACTCCATTTCGATAAATTTCAGTTATATTTACAATTCAACTTTGAAATTTTCATTTTATTCTTTTAACAATTCATTAAACCAACTCCAATTTCAACATTTAAAGCTTGGATTTCAAAAATAATTCAGTTTATACAAATCAAATTTTATTTCAAATATCATTTAACTAATACAAAATTTAAGGATTTATAATCATTTAATTTAACCAATCCGGTGTCCGTATATAATTTTCTACCCTATGGTCAAGTGATACGGATATTTATCATTTCAATCCGCAAATATTTTATATTTACAGATATATATATCATTTCAACCCGCAATCCGAATTTACATTAAAATTCCATAAAATCGCTCGGGTTTATCATTTCAACCCATAATGATTTTTTCCTAATCTATAGATCGTTCGGGTATCTATCATTTCAAACCATAGTGGTTTTTCTAGCAATAACTAAGGGAACTTGCAGTGTTATAACAATATAAAAATATAACATCTAGTCATCCAATATCAACAATCGAACATCCATCAACAATCACCATTCAGATCAACAAATAAATAACAACAATTGACTGATTATCAATAACAGGTATTGAGAGGAAATTTAAATTCAATATTAAATTAAATGGTGATTAAATTCAATATAAGTCGGATTTTACTGAAATAGCAATTTAAATATACCAAACATTAACAAATCAAATTCTAATCACATCATAAATACAATTTAACTAACATAAGATAATCTAGTAGTTGTGAGTGTGTTAAAACACTCACCTTTGATTTCAAATCGATTTAAAATCCAAAATAAGGCCCAAAATTCAACAGTCTCAGAATTCGTCCAAACTAGTTTCATAATGTCCGGAATTTTAATACGATCGCAACGGAGCAAACCGCGCCCAAATCCAAGTTCATATGGAGAAGATACGCAAGTTAGAATGATTATACGATTTAAAACATAAGTAAATAAAATAATTTAAACTACTTACACGCCATGCTATTCCTCTTCCCTACCGTTCGAAAACCCTAACACTCGCGTTCGTATGCGACCATCACGATGCAGCCGCCACCAAACTACGATTGTCGGGCTCACCCATGACTCAACCGCCAAGATCTGACCTCGGCAACCCAACCTTCATCTCTGGCCGACCCCTGGCCCCCCACGCGCGGCGCCCACGACCCCTCTAGCGCCACCATCGCCGCAGCCATTTAAACCCAAATTCTGGCAAACTGCGACCACCTGGGGACGAACGAGCATATGATCTATGACCTGCTCGACACCACCTTCCCAACGCCACCTCCCGATCGTTGATCGGGCGAAGATCCACCATTGGATCGCGAAAACCTAATTTCGACGGCCGAGGTTCACCCTCGATTTCTGGTAACGATACACCCAAATGAAAAACGAATTGCTATAGTGGATTACGCTCGTCGAGAGCTTTCCAACAATATATAATATGATATAGTTTGAGGAGTTTGAATTTTGAAATTGGATTTAGGGTTTGAACTGGAATTGGTTTCTGCCATTGAAGGAAGGAACAAACAGAAGAAATTGTACGTACTGAAATGAGAAACAGAAAGGCTGCTAGGGTTTGGAAGAATCTATTCATAAGAACAAAGCCCGATAAGAAAGAATATCATATCGAATTGATTCGAAACGACAATAACTACTCGAAAAGCCCGTTCTGCCTCCGAAACGAAAGTGGGTCATCGCATATATAAAAACAAATGTTTTCGATATTTTTAAACTCAATGAAATAAGTTTCAAGTCCTAATTCCACTGAATGAAGAAGTCGGCTTTAAAATCAGCTTATTTCAAATTGAATTCAATAAATTGATTTCTGCGCGTTTCGAGCCCGCACGATCAAACGACAAGTCTGATCGCTACGAAAGTTGAAATCCTACAATAATTCACCATTACGGATCCGATGAAACTGGTTTCATCGAAATTCGAGACAGTGGCAAAAATGGCTATTTTCACACTAATTAAATAAATTATTATTAAATTAATTAAATCACTTTTGAATTCAAATTTCATAATTACCAAATTTTATCATTTTTGATTAATAAGTAATGTATAATCTTTTAAAACAAACTTTCATATCAATTCAATGTTAAATATTACACTAGTTACAGTGTTTAATTACAACTGTAATAAATTTATTAATTATAATTTAAAATCCAAATAAATTAATGTATCTTGATTTCAATCTTGTTATTCAATCAATCATTACTTTATGGACATAGTTAATATTGGTTTACCATTTATTACATTAATATTCTAAAATTATCATTTTAAATTTACATTAACTGCAATATTTAGGTAGATTGATTGCAATTGATTTCCAATTTTATTTCAACAAATTAAATAAATAGGTGATAAATAACAATTGTTACCTTTTACTTAATTTTATCACAATTATAAGTTTATTATCTACGAACAAATGTTATAACTACTTACACATCCCTGATTTCATATTCAATATTAGCCAATTCCAATATATTATATATAATTCCAACATTGAATTCAATATTAAATTTTATTTCCTTATTTACAATTATCACCAAATTAACTTTACAATTACTTCAATTTCTTCAAATTACATTCAAATAATCATTGATTACATTAAATTAACATTGTTAAAATTTCGTTCTAGTTATTTTCTTATTAACAAATCGTAAAATTTTAATTTCTTCCAATATTAAATTACAAAATCTTATTAAATTCAATAATTTAATTATCGGAAAATTATGGGACGTTACAATGAGTAGGCTTAGGAATGAGACCGACAGCTTGGGGATTCTTTACAAGATCCAAAAGCTATTGAGCAGACATGAATACGCCATCCTGAGGAGGACCACTGGATTGACCAGTGCTAGGACGGCCTGCTCTAACCATTTCTCTTCTTAAACAAAAAGAAAGAAGAGGAAAAATGTTATTCTCAGAATGAATTCAAATAAGCTTGATTGATGAAACAAGGCATCATAAAATAAGATAGGACATGACGAATCCTAAGACTCAAATTAAATCCTAAAGCACGATTCCGAAGTTTGGCTCTGATACCATGCTGTGACGCCCCACCTCTATACTCACACTAACCAAGGATACTACGGGGCAATGCCATCAACTAGTACGAAAAATAAGGCTGTTGAGGAGCGACCAACTGTATAATTGATTTGAGCGAGAACCGATATGTCAGATGATATGGCACGCATTTCATTTCAAGAGGAAATCTGACATATCCAATCCAAACTCAAAGCTACTACACAGTGGCTAAATGCCCTTCGGAAACAATATAAAATAATCATAACATAAAATCAGGCACAGATATCCATATCACTAAGGCGGAAACAGATATGAATATAATACATAGAAGCGAACATCATAGTAGTGGTCATACAAGATCCACTACATCCCAAAAGAATAGGTACATGTACTACACAAAATAATACGTATTCATCAAAGAGTCTCTATCTCGTATACATGAAAGACAAAAACTACTAAGCTAAAGTAGTTAGCCAAAAGTTAGAAGCCAGTCCCTGCTAAGAAGTCAAGTGGAAGCACCTGAAACACCTCGATCTGACCCGAGTATTATTTAAGAAAAAAAATAATAAACGGATCAGTTTAGCTATAATTATCATGTACGATGAGATAGGATAAGGGATATGACAAATATATATGATAATAATAAAAATCATACAATATCTCAAGTTTTCTCAAACACCCAAAAAGAATATCATATTCTTTATTTTTATTCATCAAATCACAAATATTGATAAAGCTTATCAATGCAAATCACAAAAATTAGTGAAACACAAATTCCAGAAATCAATAATTAGAAATCTAGAAAACACAAAGGGGAAGGAGGCCTATCACAAACGGAAGCATGAAAACTCATCAACACGTATATCACAAACGGGACGCTATCCCATGGGTCGCTAACCCATAAAAATGAGCCAAAGCTCCACAGAACAGGGTATAGCCCCCCCTTGCGGACAAATGAGCCGAAGCTCCACAAACGGTCAAAAGACCATGGGTCTCTACCTCACCAAATTGGGCCGAAACTCTACAGAATGGGGTATAGTCCCCACGCGGACAAAGAGACATTGCTCATCGCAAGTCTAAATCACAAAATGATCACCATTGATCAGTAAGTGAAAATTACACTAAGCCAATAAATAAATGAGTTTAGCTTCATATCCCATAACCACTTGCTTAACTTAAATATTTACGAACAAATTGTAGATTCCCACTCGAAATTGTCACGAGATTTCAATCGAACAAATCTAAGAATTAACCGACGAAGTAAACGCAAGCGTTTCATACCACTTGTTTTGTTAAGTCGTTTAATTGGATTTCTCATCCGAATGAGGTAAAGGTTTGTATATACTAATAGATTGGAAAACGGTTTTAAAATAGAGCTTTGTATTAAAAATAGTGTTGAAATCATTTTTGTGAAAGTGTTTTAGCATTTACTACTAGTATAAAACCTTTGTATTTAAAAGTGACAAATCATAGAAACGATTGTAAAAACAATCTATCATAAAAATCCACATTTCGATAACATAAATCAAAACCATGGAAATCGATATTAAATGGAAACACCAAAAATCCAAAAAAGAAATCATCAAAGTTAATTTTGGTTGACAATAGCTACATTGATCATCAAAAATCGATAAATCGGAAATCCACGTAAAAATAACCAAATTTCCAGAATTCGACAGCCACAGACGTGTCCCCTGTTTCGGGAAATTGTAACCCTGAAGCCACAGACATCTGTGGATAATCCATAGACGTCTGTCACCTGTAGCGGCACAGAATATTCAAAGCCCTTAAATGGACAAACCTACACAACTTCTCGGATTTGGAAGCGATTGAATGAGCAACTACGACTAGGGATTTATGTCAAGCGACAACCCAACCCTAAAGGCTCTTCAATTCACCCAAAACAACATGTCTAAACACCCATTCTAGAATTTTCATAAATTTTGACTTCAAAAATACCAAAATTAGGAAAATTCACCAAACCAATTCAATTCAAAAGCAATTGAATAAGAAATAAATGTTAGGAATTCATACCTAACAACAATCAAAGCTATAGACATAGATGTGAGTTCAAAAACTCGCCTTTAACTCAAAAATAGTAAAGATAAGCTCTAAAACAAGCTAAGATCAATTCCTCCTCAACTACACCTCTAGAATCTCCAATCTAGTATCACATGCAAAGATTTCCTAGATTAGGTTATAGGAATTTCTAAAAATTGGAGAGAGATTGAGATGGAGAAGATGAAGAGGATGCTTACCTAAGCTGCTCTTTGATTTAAAACTTGAATTTGAATTCCTAAGAAAAGCTAGGATTTAGGAATTTTAATTTCCCTTTTTTCCCCATATTTTCCTTTAGCTTGGAATGTTAGGAAATAGAGAATGGAATGAATGAAGAGGAGAGCAGTTAGGGTATTTGGTAGAAGGGTTTGGGTTATCTTGTTGGGTTAATGAGGTAGAACACAACCCAAAGCCTAAATGAAAATACCAAAATCTTAATCAACTCCAAACACAACAATGTTTAGTCGATTTGAACTCAATGAAAGTGGTCTCGAGTCCGGATTCGACTGTTTACAAAAAGTCATATTTCGGACTTTAACATAATTAACGATGCTTTATTTAAATAAAGCATTTTAATATATATAATTGTAAAATATGCGGGTTGTTACAAATAGTGATGCTATTGGCTAGGAATTGATTAATGGTTCAAGGTTTGTTCGACCGATTCCTTTATACATACTTCATTGTTTCTCCTTCATTCCTCCTCATGCTACTTTATGGCCTCCTTGCCTTCTTGCCTTATGTCCCTGGTTATGTGGTGTCACTTCTATCACCAACATTTTTGTTGATCCTCATAGCTACTCTTTGTATTCATCGTTCCGTGAGTGAAAACGCCTATGTGTGTGTATTTATTAATTTATGATAAATTCATATAAATATCATTTTTTTTCATGGCTGCCACTTTCCCATCCCTCTCATCCCATCTTTCTCTTCCCATCTCACTTCCTCTGACATAACCAACCTAGTTCCCAACCTTCTCCCTATCCCTCCATACCCCATCTATCCATCTCATTCTTCTTCTCCATTCCAACCTTCCTCCAACCCTACCACTCTACCCGCTACCCTCGTCGACACATCACGCTGACTTGACTTCCCTTGATGATGAAATGTGTTCACTTGCCAAGTTAGAACCTTTTTATATATCTATTATCGGCAAGGTTTTTATCCTGCATGCAAATGGACATTTCTTTTTTCCATCTTCAAAACATTGCTCTTCTGAGACTTGTTATACGTCTAGTATACCAAAACAGAGAATAATCAATTATAAACTCGTCGCACAAGTTTATAACTCAGATTTCCACTACACTGGAATTCTGTGTTAATTATTATAACAATATGATTGTTGTAAATAAATTACAACAACAGCGTTATACTATTTTGAATAAATAGTACAACCAAAATAAAGGATAGAATATAGAATTCTAACCGGAATATGTCTGAGGCTCGTCGTAACGATTTCCTTAAGAATTTTATTTCAAAATTCTCCCAAGATACAACAGACGTAATCTGCACGAGATTGTAATGAGTATGTCTACTCTGTGATATATATGGAATGTTGAGCAGTAGAGCAAAGAAGCAGAAGAAATTAGATTGGAATGGGATGAGAATGTGATCAGTATTCTCTCCTATTTATAATTTCGTCCGCACCCCTTCGAACAGTCGCGTCTGCCTGAAAGGTTGCACCCGTTTCCTTTCATTGCTGCTGTTCGTTTAACGGGCCGCACCCGTTCGCTACTGCCTATGTTCGGCCGCGTCTCTTCAGTCGGGCCGCACCTGTTCGCCTCTAACGGGTCGCACCCGCTTCTGTTCGCCCATGCTTCTTCAGTCAGGTTGCACTCGCTCGCCGCGTCCGCTTATGAACAGTCGTGTCTGTTCACATAGCCTGCAACTGTTAAAAAACCCGGCCCAGTTTTGCAGCAAAATTAGGATCATATTAGACCCAAACCCAAACCCGAGCCTGGCCCGGTTCGGTTCGGTCGGACGGACGGCGGCGGCGCGCGCGCGTGTGTGGTGGAGATGCATGATCTCCCTCCTCACAACGAAGCATACATTTGGGTGCCCCTAGGCCCCAACATCTTCATTGCAAAGCCATATATAAACTAGTATGGCTTAGCAATTTTGGCGATGTGGGACTTTATGTATGTTTCATTCATTTTGTTCTTTAGGAATTCCAACAATCCCCCACATGAATGATAATATACATATCCCCCACACAAAGCGAAATATCACAGAGTACATATGGAATAATGCTTTATCGTGGATAAGTAGATATTTCACTTTGAACTTTCCCTAGTTAAAACTTATCGGATCTACTTGGCTAATCGGTGAATTATTTCATCTTGAACCGTCGGCCTTTATTGTATATCCAGACAATAATCTTTACGAAGCATTGATTCCCTTCTCATCCAATCTCTTGGTTGTGTTCATTTTGGTCCTGAACAATTTTTGGTTCTGCGAGTGTTTTTAGAGAATAAAAGCCTTTTATTATTCTCATAGAGCCGACCCAGCTCACACTAACATAGGTGATCGCAACCATTAAGAGTATCCTACATATACCCCACTTGTTATTTCCAAGATATGGTCATCATTAAAAAACATAGTTTTAACCTTTAAATACTTCTGTAGGCATGCATTTATATTGTGCACCATAGGAATGGAGTTGGACTATGTCCATGCAAATGCATTACGTCTTGAGTTATTCAGAATTGGTTTGCCTATTGATCCTAGTCCGTGGGATCTCCAGTCGCTAGGATAGGTTTCCGTATAAGATAACTCTTGGTGGTTTAGGCTTTTAAACCCATTCCCCTCGATGCGCAGTCAATTTTCTCTCTTGATAAACCTTTAGTAAACGGATCCGCTAGGTTATCATTTGTTCTCACATAATCTATGGAAATAGTTCCATTAGAGAGTAACTGCCTAACTGTGTTATGGCGTCGTCGAATATGTCGTGACTTTCCATTATACACAAAGTTGTGCGCTCTGCTTAGCGCTGCTTGGTTATCGCAGTGTATGCATATGGCCGGTACAGGTTTAGGCCAGAATGGAATATCTTCCAAAAAGTGACGAAGCCATTCTGCTTCTTCGCCTGCTTTATCTAAAGCGATGAACTCTGATTCCATAGTGGATCGAGCTATGCATGTTTGTTTGGTAGATTTCCATGACACTGCTGCCACTGCTAAGGTAAAGACATAACCACTTGTCGATTTTGATTCCTCTGAATCTGCAATCCAGTTTGCATCACTATATCCTTCTAAGACGGCAGGATATTTTCCATAGTGTAAGGAATAGTTAGCGGTATTTTTTAAATATCCAAGCACTCTCATTAGTGCTTTCCAGTGTTCCTTTCCTGGATTGCTTGTATACCTTCACAGTCGACTTACTGCATAAGCTATATCTGGTCTTGTGCAATTCATGAGATACATGAGACATCCTATTACACGAGAGTATTCCAGTTGCATTACACTCTCATTAGTGTTTTTATGCAGTACTTCTGATGGATTAAAAGGTGTTCTCACTCCTTTAATTCCATAGTCTTGGAATTTTTCAATCACTTTGTCTACATAGTGTGACTGAGACAATTCAATTCCATTAGGAGTTCTTATTATTTTGATTCCCAAAATAACGTCTGCAACTCCTAAATCTTTCATATCGAAATTGTTAGTTAACATCTTCTTTATGGTCTCTATTACCTGAGTATTTGGACCAAATATTAACATATCGTCTACATATAAACAAATCATCACATATGATTGTCCAATTTGTTTATAATAAACACATTTATCGCATTCATTTATACGAAAACCATTTCTCATCATGACACTATCAAATTTTGCGTGCCATTGTTTTGGAGCTTGTTTTAGTCCGTATAATGATTTTACTAATCTACAGACTTTGTTTTCATTTCCTTTGGAAATAAAACCTTCAGGTTGCTCCATGTAGATCTCCTCATCGAGATCTCCATTTAAGAATGCTGTCTTTACATCCATTTGATGAATTTCTAGACCATAAATTGATGCAATTGCTATTAGCATTCTTATAGAGGTTATTCGTGTTACTGGCGAATATGTATCAAAGAAGTCTACTCCTTCTTTTTGACGATATCCTTTGGCTACTAATCTGGCTTTATACTTGTCGATAGAGCCATCTGCTTTCATTTTCTTCTTGAAAATCCATTTGCAGCCAATAGGTTTTATTCCTGGTGGAATATCAACAATTTCCCAAGTTTTATTACTTAGAATTGAATCAATCTCACTTTGGATTGCTTCTTTCCAACATGAAGATTCAGAAGATGACATTGCTTCCTTGTACGTTTGAGGTTCATGTTCTAACACATATGTGAAAAAATCCGAACCAAATGTCTTGGAAATTCTAGCCCTTACGCTTCTTCTTGGTTCAACTTCCTCAATCTCATGATGGGGTTCATCTTCATGTGAATTGCTTGATTCTTCTCTTGTCCTTTTAGGGACATTATTCCCTTCATTCCTTTTGTGCGGAAACACGTCTTCAAAGAATGAGGCATCTCTAGATTCCATGATTGTATTTACATGAATATCAGCTATATCAGACTTGAATACCAAAAATCTATAGGCACTACTATTTTGGGCTGGCCCTAAATAGTAACAATCTACTGTTTTTGGTCCAAGTTTGACTTTCTTGGGAGGCGGAACTGGAACTTTTGCCAAGCACCCCCACACTTTGAGGTATTTAAAACTTGGTTTGTGTCCTTTCCATATCTCATATGGAATTGTTCCTGTTTTATTATGAGGGACTTTGTTTAATATGTGATTAGACATATTTAAGGCTTCCCCCCACAAGTTTGTCGGTAGACCAGAGGTTAAAAGCATGGCATTAATCATGTCTTTTAACGTTCTGTTCTTCCTCTCGGCTACACCATTTTGTTGTGGTGAATATGGAGCTGTTGTTTGATGAATTATACCATTTTCGGCACAGAACTGTTCAAATGGTGATTCATATTCTCCACCTCGATCAGATCTCAATATCTTGATCTTTTTATTTAACTGATTTTCTACCTCAGCTTTGTACTTTATAAATGATGTAATTGCTTCATCTTTACTATTCAAAAGATATACATAACAATATCGCGTATAATCATCAATAAACGTGATAAAGTACTTTTTCTCACCTCTTGTAGGTAATGATTTAAAGTCACATAAATCTGTATGAACCAAACCTAGTGGTTCGGTGCTTCTATCAACAGATTGAAATGGTTTTTTAACCATTTTTGCTTCTACACATGTCTCACATTTGTAGTTCTTATCTACTTGGAATTTTGGAATTAATCCCAAGTTTGATAATATTTTCATTTTTCGGAAATTTATGTGTCCTAATCTATCATGCCATAGTAAAATTTCGTGCTCAAGCAAGTAAGAAACTTCAATTTTATTAATAGCACAATCAGAATACATAGTTTTATTGCCGATAACGGCTACATTTGCCTTAAATAGGCCATCACATAAATATCCCCTTCCGATATACATTCCAGCTTTGGACAGAACCATCTTGTCTGACTCGAACACCATTCTGAATCCTTTCTTTGATAATACTGCACCAGAGATGAGATTCTTGCGTATGTTTGGAACGTGGAGCACGTCATTCAACTTGACAGTTTTTCCAGAAGTAAACTTGAGGATAACTGTGCCACTGCCTTCGATCATAGATACTGTAGAATTACCCATATAGAGTTTCTCTTCATGATCGAATTTCTTGTATGTAGAAAATATGGATTTGTCAGAGCAGACATGACGAGTAGCGCCTGTGTCCACCCACCATTGGTTAGGATTCTGAACCATATTGCATTCAGATACAACTGCCGAGAAGTTGGACTCATCCACTTCCATGTTGTCTACTAAATTTGCCTCTTTGTTGCGGTCCTTTTTGAGTCTGCAATCTCTAGCGGCATGTCCAACTTTTCCACAAACCCAACATTCACCATTAAACTTTTTGGTTCGTTTGTTGTCTTTTGGTTTGTTGTCTGGAGCTTTCCTTTTCTTCTGGAAATTCTTCTTTTTGTTTTTGGTCTTTGAATCTTCAGCCACAAATGCCTCCTCGCTTTGTTTTGTAATTCCATGGTTATCTGCCTCAATTTTCAATCGGACTATGAGATCCTGTAAAGAGATTTCCTTCTTTTTATGCTTCAGATAATTGCGGTAATCTCTCCACGACGGTGGCAGTTTTCCCGTGATGGCTTCAACCAAAAACGATTCTCCAACCTTATGACCTTCCGCCTCGAGTTCATGAATAATGATTTGTAGTTCATGCAGTTGAGCAGTCACCGGTTTGGAGTCGATCATCTTGTAGTCCATGAATTTGTCTACAATGAATTTCTTAAGACTGATATTCTGCGTCTTATACTTCGTAGCAAGTGCATTCCAGAGTGTTTTTGCTGTCTTTAGAGGTTGATATACTTTGTATAGCACCTTGTCGAGACAATTCAGAATATAGTTTCTACATAGAAAATCGGAATGTTTCCATGTAGCAACATCTGCTTCCTTGCCTGGTGAAGAAACCGGTTCCTCCTCCTCGAGATACCGTTGCAGACCGAGTGTGGTGAGGTAGAATAACATCTGATTCTGCCATGTTAAAAAATCGTCACCATCTCCCTTGAACGGTTCAGGTCTGTTGTGAGTAGTAGTTTTTGAAAATTCTACTGTTGCCATCTCTGTTTTAGTAAGAAAACAGTAAAATTCTTAAGATGTTATACGTCTAGTATACCAAAACAGAGAATAATCAATTATAAACTCGTCGCACAAGTTTATAACTCAGATTTCCACTACACTGGAATTCTGTGTTAATTATTATAACAATATGATTGTTGTAAATAAATTACAACAACAGCGTTATACTATTTTGAATAAATAGTACAACCAAAATAAAGGATAGAATATAGAATTCTAACCGGAATATGTCTGAGGCTCGTCGTAACGATTTCCTTAAGAATTTTATTTCAAAATTCTCCCAAGATACAACAGACGTAATCTGCACGAGATTGTAATGAGTATGTCTACTCTGTGATATATATGGAATGTTGAGCAGTAGAGCAAAGAAGCAGAAGAAATTAGATTGGAATGGGATGAGAATGTGATCAGTATTCTCTCCTATTTATAATTTCGTCCGCACCCCTTCGAACAGTCGCGTCTGCCTGAAAGGTTGCACCCGTTTCCTTTCATTGCTGCTGTTCGTTTAACGGGCCGCACCCGTTCGCTACTGCCTATGTTCGGCCGCGTCTCTTCAGTCGGGCCGCACCTGTTCGCCTCTAACGGGTCGCACCCGCTTCTGTTCGCCCATGCTTCTTCAGTCAGGTTGCACTCGCTCGCCGCGTCCGCTTATGAACAGTCGTGTCTGTTCACATAGCCTGCAACTGTTAAAAAACCCGGCCCAGTTTTGCAGCAAAATTAGGATCATATTAGACCCAAACCCAAACCCGAGCCCGGCCCGGTTCGGTTCGGTCGGACGGACGGCGGCGGCGCGCGCGCGTGTGTGGTGGAGATGCATGATCTCCCTCCTCACAACGAAGCATACATTTGGGTGCCCCTAGGCCCCAACATCTTCATTGCAAAGCCATATATAAACTAGTATGGCTTAGCAATTTTGGCGATGTGGGACTTTATGTATGTTTCATTCATTTTGTTCTTTAGGAATTCCAACAATCCCCCACATGAATGATAATATACATATCCCCCACACAAAGCGAAATATCACAGAGTACATATGGAATAATGCTTTATCATGGATAAGTAGATATTTCACTTTGAACTTTCCCTAGTTAAAACTTATCGGATCTACTTGGCTAATCGGTGAATTATTTCATCTTGAACCGTCGGCCTTTATTGTATATCCAGACAATAAGCTTTACGAAGCATTGATTCCCTTCTCATCCAATCTCTTGGTTGTGTTCATTTTGGTCCTGAACAATTTTTGGTTCTGCGAGTGTTTTTAGAGAATAAAAGCCTTTTATTATTCTCATAGAGCCGACCCAGCTCACACTAACATAGGTGATCGCAACCATTAAGAGTATCCTACATATACCCCACTTGTTATTTCCAAGATATGGTCATCATTAAAAAACATAGTTTTAACCTTTAAATACTTCTGTAGGCATGCATTTATATTGTGCACCATAGGAATGGAGTTGGACTATGTCCACGCAAATGCATTACGTCTTGAGTTATTCAGAACTGGTTTGCCTATTGATCCTAGTCCGTGGGATCTCCAGTCGCTAGGATAGGTTTCCGTATAAGATAACTCTTGGTGGTTTAGGCTTTTAAACCCATTCCCCTCGATGCGCAGTCAATTTTCTCTCTTGATAAACCTTTAGTAAACGGATCCGCTAGGTTATCATTTGTTCTCACATAATCTATGGAAATAGTTCCATTAGAGAGTAACTGCCTAACTGTGTTATGGCGTCGTCGAATATGTCGTGACTTTCCATTATACACAAAGTTGTGCGCTCTGCTTAGCGCTGCTTGGTTATCGCAGTGTATGCATATGGCCGGTACAGGTTTAGGCCAGAATGGAATATCTTCCAAAAAGTGACGAAGCCATTCTGCTTCTTCGCCTGCTTTATCTAAAGCGATGAACTCTGATTCCATAGTGGATCGAGCTATGCATGTTTGTTTGGTAGATTTCCATGACACTGCTGCCCCTGCTAAGGTAAAGACATAACCACTTGTCGATTTTGATTCCTCTGAATCTGCAATCCAGTTTGCATCACTATATCCTTCTAAGACGGCAGGATATTTTCCATAGTGTAAGGAATAGTTAGCGGTATTTTTTAAATATCCAAGCACTCTCATTAGTGCTTTCCAGTGTTCCTTTCCTGGATTGCTTGTATACCTGCACAGTCGACTTACTGCATAAGCTATATCTGGTCTTGTGCAATTCATGAGATACATGAGACATCCTATTACACGAGAGTATTCCAGTTGCATTACACTCTCATTAGTGTTTTTATGCAGTACTTCTGATGGATTAAAAGGTGTTCTCACTCCTTTAATTCCATAGTCTTGGAATTTTTCAATCACTTTGTCTACATAGTGTGACTGAGACAATTCAATTCCATTAGGAGTTCTTATTATTTTGATTCCCAAAATAACGTCTGCAACTCCTAAATCTTTCATATCGAAATTGTTAGTTAACATCTTCTTTATGGTCTCTATTACCTGAGTATTTGGACCAAATATTAACATATCGTCTACATATAAACAAATCATCACATATGATTGTCCAATTTGTTTATAATAAACACATTTATCGCATTCATTTATACGAAAACCATTTCTCATCATGACACTATCAAATTTTGCGTGCCATTGTTTTGGAGCTTGTTTTAGTCCGTATAATGATTTTACTAATCTACAGACTTTGTTTTCATTTCCTTTGGAAATAAAACCTTCAGGTTGCTCCATGTAGATCTCCTCATCGAGATCTCCATTTAAGAATGCTGTCTTTACATCCATTTGATGAATTTCTAGACCATAAATTGATGCAATTGCTATTAGCATTCTTATAGAGGTTATTCGTGTTACTGGCGAATATGTATCAAAGAAGTCTACTCCTTCTTTTTGACGATATCCTTTGGCTACTAATCTGGCTTTATACTTGTCGATAGAGCCATCTGCTTTCATTTTCTTCTTGAAAATCCATTTGCAGCCAATAGGTTTTATTCCTGGTGGAATATCAACAATTTCCCAAGTTTTATTACTTAGAATTGAATCAATCTCACTTTGGATTGCTTCTTTCCAACATGAAGATTCAGAAGATGACATTGCTTCCTTGTACGTTTGAGGTTCATGTTCTAACACATATGTGAAAAAATCCGAACCAAATGTCTTGGAAATTCTAGCCCTTACGCTTCTTCTTGGTTCAACTTCCTCAATCTCATGATGGGGTTCATCTTCATGTGAATTGCTTGATTCTTCTCTTGTCCTTTTAGGGACATTATTCCCTTCATTCCTTTTGTGCGGAAACACGTCTTCAAAGAATGAGGCATCTCTAGATTCCATGATTGTATTTACATGAATATCAGCTATATCAGACTTGAATACCAAAAATCTATAGGCACTACTATTTTGGGCTGGCCCTAAATAGTAACAATCTACTGTTTTTGGTCCAAGTTTGACTTTCTTGGGAGGCGGAACTGGAACTTTTGCCAAGCACCCCCACACTTTGAGGTATTTAAAACTTGGTTTGTGTCCTTTCCATATCTCATATGGAATTGTTCCTGTTTTATTATGAGGGACTTTGTTTAATATGTGATTAGACATATTTAAGGCTTCCCCCCACAAGTTTGTCGGTAGACCAGAGGTTAAAAGCATGGCATTAATCATGTCTTTTAACGTTCTGTTCTTCCTCTCGGCTACACCATTTTGTTGTGGTGAATATGGAGCTGTTGTTTGATGAATTATACCATTTTCGGCACAGAACTGTTCAAATGGTGATTCATATTCTCCACCTCGATCAGATCTCAATATCTTGATCTTTTTATTTAACTGATTTTCTACCTCAGCTTTGTACTTTATAAATGATGTAATTGCTTCATCTTTACTATTCAAAAGATATACATAACAATATCGCGTATAATCATCAATAAACGTGATAAAGTACTTTTTCCCACCTCTTGTAGGTAATGATTTAAAGTCACATAAATCTGTATGAACCAAACCTAGTGGTTCGGTGCTTCTATCAACAGATTGAAATGGTTTTTTAACCATTTTTGCTTCTACACATGTCTCACATTTGTAGTTCTTATCTACTTGGAATTTTGGAATTAATCCCAAGTTTGATAATATTTTCATTTTTCGGAAATTTATGTGTCCTAATCTATCATGCCATAGTAAAATTTCGTGCTCAAGCAAGTAAGAAACTTCAATTTTATTAATAGCACAATCAGAATACATAGTTTTATTGCCGATAACGGCTACATTTGCCTTAAATAGGCCATCACATAAATATCCCCTTCCGATATACATTCCAGCTTTGGACAGAACCATCTTGTCTGACTCGAACACCATTCTGAATCCTTTCTTTGATAATACTGCACCAGAGATGAGATTCTTGCGTATGTCTGGAACGTGGAGCACGTCATTCAACTTGACAGTTTTTCCAGAAGTAAACTTGAGGATAACTGTGCCACTGCCTTCGATCATAGATACTGCAGATTACCCATATAGAGTTTCTCTTCATGATCGAATTTCTTGTATGTAGAAAACATGGATTTGTCAGAGCAGACATGACGAGTAGCGCCTGTGTCCACCCACCATTGGTTAGGATTCTGAACCATATTGCATTCAGATACAACTGCCGAGAAGTTGGACTCATCCACTTCCATGTTGTCTACTAAATTTGCCTCTTTGTTGCGGTCCTTTTTGAGTCTGCAATCTCTAGCGGCATGTCCAACTTTTCCACAAACCCAACATTCACCATTAAACTTTTTGGTTCGTTTGTTGTCTTTTGGTTTGTTGTCTGGAGCTTTCCTTTTCTTCTGGAAATTCTTCTTTTTGTTTTTGGTCTTTGAATCTTCAGCCACAAATGCCTCCTCGCTTTGTTTTGTAATTCCACGGTTATCTGCCTCAATTTTCAATCGGACTATGAGATCCTGTAAAGAGATTTCCTTCTTTTTATGCTTCAGATAATTGCGGTAATCTCTCCACGACGGTGGCAGTTTTCCCGTGATGGCTTCAACCAAAAACGATTCTCCAACCTTATGACCTTCCGCCTCGAGTTCATGAATAATGATTTGTAGTTCATGCAGTTGAGCAGTCACCGGTTTGGAGTCGATCATCTTGTAGTCCATGAATTTGTCTACAATGAATTTCTTAAGACTGATATTCTGCGTCTTATACTTCGTAGCAAGTGCATTCCAGAGTGCTTTTGCTGTCTTTAGAGGTTGATATACTTTGTATAGCACCTTGTCGAGACAATTCAGAATATAGTTTCTGCATAGAAAATCGGAATGTTTCCATGTAGCAACATCTGCTTCCTTGCCTGGTGAAGAAACCGGTTCCTCCTCCTCGAGATACCGTTGCAGACCGAGTGTGGTGAGGTAGAATAACATCTGATTCTGCCATGTTAAAAAATCGTCACCATCTCCCTTGAACAGTTCAGGTCTGTTGTGAGTAGTAGTTTTTGAAAATTCTACTGTTGCCATCTCTGTTTTAGTAAGAAAACAGTAAAATTCTTAAGATGTTATACGTCTAGTATACCAAAACAGAGAATAATCAATTATAAACTCGTCGCACAAGTTTATAACTCAGATTTCCACTACACTGGAATTCTGTGTTAATTATTATAACAATATGATTGTTGTAAATAAATTACAACAACAGCGTTATACTATTTTGAATAAATAGTACAACCAAAATAAAGGATAGAATATAGAATTCTAACCGGAATATGTCTGAGGCTCGTCGTAACGATTTCCTTAAGAATTTTATTTCAAAATTCTCCCAAGATACAACAGACGTAATCTGCACGAGATTGTAATGAGTATGTCTACTCTGTGATATATATGGAATGTTGAGCAGTAGAGCAAAGAAGCAGAAGAAATTAGATTGGAATGGGATGAGAATGTGATCAGTATTCTCTCCTATTTATAATTTCGTCCGCACCCCTTCGAACAGTCGCGTCTGCCTGAAAGGTTGCACCCGTTTCCTTTCATTGCTGCTGTTCGTTTAACGGGCCGCACCCGTTCGCTACTGCCTATGTTCGGCCGCGTCTCTTCAGTCGGGCCGCACCTGTTCGCCTCTAACGGGTCGCACCCGCTTCTGTTCGCCCATGCTTCTTCAGTCAGGTTGCACTCGCTCGCCGCGTCCGCTTATGAACAGTCGTGTCTGTTCACATAACCTGCAACTGTTAAAAAACCCGGCCCAGTTTTGCAGCAAAATTAGGATCATATTAGACCCAAACCCAAACCCGAGCCCGGCCCGGTTCGGTTCGGTCGGACGGACGGCGGCGGCGCGCGCGCGTGTGTGGTGGAGATGCATGATCTCCCTCCTCACAACGAAGCATACATTTGGGTGCCCCTAGGCCCCAACATCTTCATTGCAAAGCCATATATAAACTAGTATGGCTTAGCAATTTTGGCGATGTGGGACTTTATGTATGTTTCATTCATTTTGTTCTTTAGGAATTCCAACAATCCCCCACATGAATGATAATATACATATCCCCCACACAAAGCGAAATATCACAGAGTACATATGGAATAATGCTTTATCGTGGATAAGTAGATATTTCACTTTGAACTTTCCCTAGTTAAAACTTATCGGATCTACTTGGCTAATCGGTGAATTATTTCATCTTGAACCGTCGGCCTTTATTGTATATCCAGACAATAAGCTTTACGAAGCATTGATTCCCTTCTCATCCAATCTCTTGGTTGTGTTCATTTTGGTCCTGAACAATTTTTGGTTCTGCGAGTGTTTTTAGAGAATAAAAGCCTTTTATTATTCTCATAGAGCCGACCCAGCTCACACTAACATAGGTGATCGCAACCATTAAGAGTATCCTACATATACCCCACTTGTTATTTCCAAGATATGGTCATCATTAAAAAACATAGTTTTAACCTTTAAATACTTCTGTAGGCATGCATTTATATTGTGCACCATAGGAATGGAGTTGGACTATGTCCACGCAAATGCATTACGTCTTGAGTTATTCAGAACTGGTTTGCCTATTGATCCTAGTCCGTGGGATCTCCAGTCGCTAGGATAGGTTTCCGTATAAGATAACTCTTGGTGGTTTAGGCTTTTAAACCCATTCCCCTTGATGCGCAGTCAATTTTCTCTCTTGATAAACCTTTAGTAAACGGATCCGCTAGGTTATCATTTGTTCTCACATAATCTATGGAAATAGTTCCATTAGAGAGTAACTGCCTAACTGTGTTATGGCGTCGTCGAATATGTCGTGACTTTCCATTATACACAAAGTTGTGCGCTCTGCTTAGCGCTGCTTGGTTATCGCAGTGTATGCATATGGCCGGTACAGGTTTAGGCCAGAATGGAATATCTTCCAAAAAGTGACGAAGCCATTCTGCTTCTTCGCCTGCTTTATCTAAAGCGATGAACTCTGATTCCATAGTGGATCGAGCTATGCATGTTTGTTTGGTAGATTTCCATGACACTGCTGCCCCTGCTAAGGTAAAGACATAACCACTTGTCGATTTTGATTCCTCTGAATCTGCAATCCAGTTTGCATCACTATATCCTTCTAAGACGGCAGGATATTTTCCATAGTGTAAGGAATAGTTAGCGGTATTTTTTAAATATCCAAGCACTCTCATTAGTGCTTTCCAGTGTTCCTTTCCTGGATTGCTTGTATACCTGCACAGTCGACTTACTGCATAAGCTATATCTGGTCTTGTGCAATTCATGAGATACATGAGACATCCTATTACACGAGAGTATTCCAGTTGCATTACACTCTCATTAGTGTTTTTATGCAGTACTTCTGATGGATTAAAAGGTGTTCTCACTCCTTTAATTCCATAGTCTTGGAATTTTTCAATCACTTTGTCTACATAGTGTGACTGAGACAATTCAATTCCATTAGGAGTTCTTATTATTTTGATTCCCAAAATAACGTCTGCAACTCCTAAATCTTTCATATCGAAATTGTTAGTTAACATCTTCTTTATGGTCTCTATTACCTGAGTATTTGGACCAAATATTAACATATCGTCTACATATAAACAAATCATCACATATGATTGTCCAATTTGTTTATAATAAACACATTTATCGCATTCATTTATACGAAAACCATTTCTCATCATGACACTATCAAATTTTGCGTGCCATTGTTTTGGAGCTTGTTTTAGTCCGTATAATGATTTTACTAATCTACAGACTTTGTTTTCATTTCCTTTGGAAATAAAACCTTCAGGTTGCTCCATGTAGATCTCCTCATCGAGATCTCCATTTAAGAATGCTGTCTTTACATCCATTTGATGAATTTCTAGACCATAAATTGATGCAATTGCTATTAGCATTCTTATAGAGGTTATTCGTGTTACTGGCGAATATGTATCAAAGAAGTCTACTCCTTCTTTTTGACGATATCCTTTGGCTACTAATCTGGCTTTATACTTGTCGATAGAGCCATCTGCTTTCATTTTCTTCTTGAAAATCCATTTGCAGCCAATAGGTTTTATTCCTGGTGGAATATCAACAATTTCCCAAGTTTTATTACTTAGAATTGAATCAATCTCACTTTGGATTGCTTCTTTCCAACATGAAGATTCAGAAGATGACATTGCTTCCTTGTACGTTTGATGTTCATGTTCTAACACATATGTGAAAAAATCCGAACCAAATGTCTTGGAAATTCTAGCCCTTACGCTTCTTCTTGGTTCAACTTCCTCAATCTCATGATGGGGTTCATCTTCATGTGAATTGCTTGATTCTTCTCTTGTCCTTTTAGGGACATTATTCCCTTCATTCCTTTTGTGCGGAAACACGTCTTCAAAGAATGAGGCATCTCTAGATTCCATGATTGTATTTACATGAATATCAGCTATATCAGACTTGAATACCAAAAATCTATAGGCACTACTATTTTGGGCTGGCCCTAAATAGTAACAATCTACTGTTTTTGGTCCAAGTTTGACTTTCTTGGGAGGCGGAACTGGAACTTTTGCCAAGCACCCCCACACTTTGAGGTATTTAAAACTTGGTTTGTGTCCTTTCCATATCTCATATGGAATTGTTCCTGTTTTATTATGAGGGACTTTGTTTAATATGTGATTAGACATATTTAAGGCTTCCCCCCACAAGTTTGTCGGTAGACCAGAGGTTAAAAGCATGGCATTAATCATGTCTTTTAACGTTCTGTTCTTCCTCTCGGCTACACCATTTTGTTGTGGTGAATATGGAGCTGTTGTTTGATGAATTATACCATTTTCGGCACAGAACTGTTCAAATGGTGATTCATATTCTCCACCTCGATCAGATCTCAATATCTTGATCTTTTTATTTAACTGATTTTCTACCTCAGCTTTGTACTTTATAAATGATGTAATTGCTTCATCTTTACTATTCAAAAGATATACATAACAATATCGCGTATAATCATCAATAAACGTGATAAAGTACTTTTTCCCACCTCTTGTAGGTAATGATTTAAAGTCACATAAATCTGTATGAACCAAACCTAGTGGTTCGGTGCTTCTATCAACAGATTGAAATGGTTTTTTAACCATTTTTGCTTCTACACATGTCTCACATTTGTAGTTCTTATCTACTTGGAATTTTGGAATTAATCCCAAGTTTGATAATATTTTCATTTTTCGGAAATTTATGTGTCCTAATCTATCATGCCATAGTAAAATTTCGTGCTCAAGCAAGTAAGAAACTTCAATTTTATTAATAGCACAATCAGAATACATAGTTTTATTGCCGATAACGGCTACATTTGCCTTAAATAGGCCATCACATAAATATCCCCTTCCGATATACATTCCAGCTTTGGACAGAACCATCTTGTCTGACTCGAACACCATTCTGAATCCTTTCTTTGATAATACTGCACCAGAGATGAGATTCTTGCGTATGTCTGGAACGTGGAGCACGTCATTCAACTTGACAGTTTTTCCAGAAGTAAACTTGAGGATAACTGTGCCACTGCCTTCGATCATAGATACTGCAGAATTACCCATATAGAGTTTCTCTTCATGATCGAATTTCTTGTATGTAGAAAACATGGATTTGTCAGAGCAGACATGACGAGTAGCGCCTGTGTCCACCCACCATTGGTTAGGATTCTGAACCATATTGCATTCAGATACAACTGCCGAGAAGTTGGACTCATCCACTTCCATGTTGTCTACTAAATTTGCCTCTTTGTTGCGGTCCTTTTTGAGTCTGCAATCTCTAGCGGCATGTCCAACTTTTCCACAAACCCAACATTCACCATTAAACTTTTTGGTTCGTTTGTTGTCTTTTGGTTTGTTGTCTGGAGCTTTCCTTTTCTTCTGGAAATTCTTCTTTTTGTTTTTGGTCTTTGAATCTTCAGCCACAAATGCCTCCTCGCTTTGTTTTGTAATTCCACGGTTATCTGCCTCAATTTTCAATCGGACTATGAGATCCTGTAAAGAGATTTCCTTCTTTTTATGCTTCAGATAATTGCGGTAATCTCTCCACGACGGTGGCAGTTTTCCCGTGATGGCTTCAACCAAAAACGATTCTCCAACCTTATGACCTTCCGCCTCGAGTTCATGAATAATGATTTGTAGTTCATGCAGTTGAGCAGTCACCGGTTTGGAGTCGATCATCTTGTAGTCCATGAATTTGTCTACAATGAATTTCTTAAGACTGATATTCTGCGTCTTATACTTCGTAGCAAGTGCATTCCAGAGTGCTTTTGCTGTCTTTAGAGGTTGATATACTTTGTATAGCACCTTGTCGAGACAATTCAGAATATAGTTTCTGCATAGAAAATCGGAATGTTTCCATGTAGCAACATCTGCTTCCTTGCCTGGTGAAGAAACCGGTTCCTCCTCCTCGAGATACCGTTGCAGACCGAGTGTGGTGAGGTAGAATAACATCTGATTCTGCCATGTTAAAAAATCGTCACCATCTCCCTTGAACGGTTCAGGTCTGTTGTGAGTAGTAGTTTTTGAAAATTCTACTGTTGCCATCTCTGTTTTAGTAAGAAAACAGTAAAATTCTTAAGATGTTATACGTCTAGTATACCAAAACAGAGAATAATCAATTATAAACTCGTCGCACAAGTTTATAACTCAGATTTCCACTACACTGGAATTCTGTGTTAATTATTATAACAATATGATTGTTGTAAATAAATTACAACAACAGCGTTATACTATTTTGAATAAATAGTACAACCAAAATAAAGGATAGAATATAGAATTCTAACCGGAATATGTCTGAGGCTCGTCGTAACGATTTCCTTAAGAATTTTATTTCAAAATTCTCCCAAGATACAACAGACGTAATCTGCACGAGATTGTAATGAGTATGTCTACTCTGTGATATATATGGAATGTTGAGCAGTAGAGCAAAGAAGCAGAAGAAATTAGATTGGAATGGGATGAGAATGTGATCAGTATTCTCTCCTATTTATAATTTCGTCCGCACCCCTTCGAACAGTCGCGTCTGCCTGAAAGGTTGCACCCGTTTCCTTTCATTGCTGTTGTTCGTTTAACGGGCCGCACCCGTTCGCTACTGCCTATGTTCGGCCGCGTCTCTTCAGTCGGGCCGCACCTGTTCGCCTCTAACGGGTCGCACCCGCTTCTGTTCGCCCATGCTTCTTCAGTCAGGTTGCACTCGCTCGCCGCGTCCGCTTATGAACAGTCGTGTCTGTTCACATAGCCTGCAACTGTTAAAAAACCCGGCCCAGTTTTGCAGCAAAATTAGGATCATATTAGACCCAAACCCAAACCCGAGCCCGGCCCGGTTCGGTTCGGTCGGACGGACGGCGGCGGCGCACGCGCGTGTGTGGTGGAGATGCATGATCTCCCTCCTCACAACGAAGCATACATTTGGGTGCCCCTAGGCCCCAACATCTTCATTGCAAAGCCATATATAAACTAGTATGGCTTAGCAATTTTGGCGATGTGGGACTTTATGTATGTTTCATTCATTTTTTTCTTTAGGAATTCCAACAATCCCCCACATGAATGATAATATACATATCCCCCACACAAAGCGAAATATCACAGAGTACATATGGAATAATGCTTTATCGTGGATAAGTAGATATTTCACTTTGAACTTTCCCTAGTTAAAACTTATCGGATCTACTTGGCTAATCGGTGAATTATTTCATCTTGAACCGTCGGCCTTTATTGTATATCCAGACAATAAGCTTTACGAAGCATTGATTCCCTTCTCATCCAATCTCTTGGTTGTGTTCATTTTGGTCCTGAACAATTTTTGGTTCTGCGAGTGTTTTTAGAGAATAAAAGCCTTTTATTATTCTCATAGAGCCGACCCAGCTCACACTAACATAGGTGATCGCAACCATTAAGAGTATCCTACATATACCCCACTTGTTATTTCCAAGATATGGTCATCATTAAAAAACATAGTTTTAACCTTTAAATACTTCTGTAGGCATGCATTTATATTGTGCACCATAGGAATGGAGTTGGACTATGTCCACGCAAATGCATTACGTCTTGAGTTATTCAGAACTGGTTTGCCTATTGATCCTAGTCCGTGGGATCTCCAGTCGCTAGGATAGGTTTCCGTATAAGATAACTCTTGGTGGTTTAGGCTTTTAAACCCATTCCCCTCGATGCGCAGTCAATTTTCTCTCTTGATAAACCTTTAGTAAACGGATCCGCTAGGTTATCATTTGTTCTCACATAATCTATGGAAATAGTTCCATTAGAGAGTAACTGCCTAACTGTGTTATGGCGTCGTCGAATATGTCGTGACTTTCCATTATACACAAAGTTGTGCGCTCTGCTTAGCGCTGCTTGGTTATCGCAGTGTATGCATATGGCCGGTACAGGTTTAGGCCAGAATGGAATATCTTCCAAAAAGTGACGAAGCCATTCTGCTTCTTCGCCTGCTTTATCTAAAGCGATGAACTCTGATTCCATAGTGGATCGAGCTATGCATGTTTGTTTGGTAGATTTCCATGACACTGCTGCCCCTGCTAAGGTAAAGACATAACCACTTGTCGATTTTGATTCCTCTGAATCTGCAATCCAGTTTGCATCACTATATCCTTCTAAGACGGCAGGATATTTTCCATAGTGTAAGGAATAGTTAGCGGTATTTTTTAAATATCCAAGCACTCTCATTAGTGCTTTCCAGTGTTCCTTTCCTGGATTGCTTGTATACCTGCACAGTCGACTTACTGCATAAGCTATATCTGGTCTTGTGCAATTCATGAGATACATGAGACATCCTATTACACGAGAGTATTCCAGTTGCATTACACTCTCATTAGTGTTTTTATGCAGTACTTCTGATGGATTAAAAGGTGTTCTCACTCCTTTAATTCCATAGTCTTGGAATTTTTCAATCACTTTGTCTACATAGTGTGACTGAGACAATTCAATTCCATTAGGAGTTCTTATTATTTTGATTCCCAAAATAACGTCTGCAACTCCTAAATCTTTCATATCGAAATTGTTAGTTAACATCTTCTTTATGGTCTCTATTACCTGAGTATTTGGACCAAATATTAACATATCGTCTACATATAAACAAATCATCACATATGATTGTCCAATTTGTTTATAATAAACACATTTATCGCATTCATTTATACGAAAACCATTTCTCATCATGACACTATCAAATTTTGCGTGCCATTGTTTTGGAGCTTGTTTTAGTCCGTATAATGATTTTACTAATCTACAGACTTTGTTTTCATTTCCTTTGGAAATAAAACCTTCAGGTTGCTCCATGTAGATCTCCTCATCGAGATCTCCATTTAAGAATGCTGTCTTTACATCCATTTGATGAATTTCTAGACCATAAATTGATGCAATTGCTATTAGCATTCTTATAGAGGTTATTCGTGTTACTGGCGAATATGTATCAAAGAAGTCTACTCCTTCTTTTTGACGATATCCTTTGGCTACTAATCTAGCTTTATACTTGTCGATAGAGCCATCTGCTTTCATTTTCTTCTTGAAAATCCATTTGCAGCCAATAGGTTTTATTCCTGGTGGAATATCAACAATTTCCCAAGTTTTATTACTTAGAATTGAATCAATCTCACTTTGGATTGCTTCTTTCCAACATGAAGATTCAGAAGATGACATTGCTTCCTTGTACGTTTGAGGTTCATGTTCTAACACATATGTGAAAAAATCCGAACCAAATGTCTTGGAAATTCTAGCCCTTACGCTTCTTCTTGGTTCAACTTCCTCAATCTCATGATGGGGTTCATCTTCATGTGAATTGCTTGATTCTTCTCTTGTCCTTTTAGGGACATTATTCCCTTCATTCCTTTTGTGCGGAAACACGTCTTCAAAGAATGAGGCATCTCTAGATTCCATGATTGTATTTACATGAATATCAGCTATATCAGACTTGAATACCAAAAATCTATAGGCACTACTATTTTGGGCTGGCCCTAAATAGTAACAATCTACTGTTTTTGGTCCAAGTTTGACTTTCTTGGGAGGCGGAACTGGAACTTTTGCCAAGCACCCCCACACTTTGAGGTATTTAAAACTTGGTTTGTGTCCTTTCCATATCTCATATGGAATTGTTCCTGTTTTATTATGAGGGACTTTGTTTAATATGTGATTAGACATATTTAAGGCTTCCCCCCACAAGTTTGTCGGTAGACCAGAGGTTAAAAGCATGGCATTAATCATGTCTTTTAACGTTCTGTTCTTCCTCTCGGCTACACCATTTTGTTGTGGTGAATATGGAGCTGTTGTTTGATGAATTATACCATTTTCGGCACAGAACTGTTCAAATGGTGATTCATATTCTCCACCTCGATCAGATCTCAATATCTTGATCTTTTTATTTAACTGATTTTCTACCTCAGCTTTGTACTTTATAAATGATGTAATTGCTTCATCTTTACTATTCAAAAGATATACATAACAATATCGCGTATAATCATCAATAAACGTGATAAAGTACTTTTTCCCACCTCTTGTAGGTAATGATTTAAAGTCACATAAATCTGTATGAACCAAACCTAGTGGTTCGGTGCTTCTATCAACAGATTGAAATGGTTTTTTAACCATTTTTGCTTCTACACATGTCTCACATTTGTAGTTCTTATCTACTTGGAATTTTGGAATTAATCCCAAGTTTGATAATATTTTCATTTTTCGGAAATTTATGTGTCCTAATCTATCATGCCATAGTAAAATTTCGTGCTCAAGCAAGTAAGAAACTTCAATTTTATTAATAGCACAATCAGAATACATAGTTTTATTGCCGATAACGGCTACATTTTCCTTAAATAGGCCATCACATAAATATCCCCTTCCGATATACATTCCAGCTTTGGACAGAACCATCTTGTCTGACTCGAACACCATTCTGAATCCTTTCTTTGATAATACTGCACCAGAGATGAGATTCTTGCGTATGTCTGGAACGTGGAGCACGTCATTCAACTTGACAGTTTTTCCAGAAGTAAACTTGAGGATAACTGTGCCACTGCCTTCGATCATAGATACTGCAGAATTACCCATATAGAGTTTCTCTTCATGATCGAATTTCTTGTATGTAGAAAACATGGATTTGTCAGAGCAGACATGACGAGTAGCGCCTGTGTCCACCCACCATTGGTTAGGATTCTGAACCATATTGCATTCAGATACAACTGCCGAGAAGTTGGACTCATCCACTTCCATGTTGTCTACTAAATTTGCCTCTTTGTTGCGGTCCTTTTTGAGTCTGCAATCTCTAGCGGCATGTCCAACTTTTCCACAAACCCAACATTCACCATTAAACTTTTTGGTTCGTTTGTTGTCTTTTGGTTTGTTGTCTGGAGCTTTCCTTTTCTTCTGGAAATTCTTCTTTTTGTTTTTGGTCTTTGAATCTTCAGCCACAAATGCCTCCTCGCTTTGTTTTGTAATTCCACGGTTATCTGCCTCAATTTTCAATCGGACTATGAGATCCTGTAAAGAGATTTCCTTCTTTTTATGCTTCAGATAATTGCGGTAATCTCTCCACGACGGTGGCAGTTTTCCCGTGATGGCTTCAACCAAAAACGATTCTCCAACCTTATGACCTTCCGCCTCGAGTTCATGAATAATGATTTGTAGTTCATGCAGTTGAGCAGTCACCGGTTTGGAGTCGATCATCTTGTAGTCCATGAATTTGTCTACAATGAATTTCTTAAGACTGATATTCTGCGTCTTATACTTCGTAGCAAGTGCATTCCAGAGTGCTTTTGCTGTCTTTAGAGGTTGATATACTTTGTATAGCACCTTGTCGAGACAATTCAGAATATAGTTTCTGCATAGAAAATCGGAATGTTTCCATGTAGCAACATCTGCTTCCTTGCCTGGTGAAGAAACCGGTTCCTCCTCCTCGAGATACCGTTGCAGACCGAGTGTGGTGAGGTAGAATAACATCTGATTCTGCCATGTTAAAAAATCGTCACCATCTCCCTTGAACGGTTCAGGTCTGTTGTGAGTAGTAGTTTTTGAAAATTCTACTGTTGCCATCTCTGTTTTAGTAAGAAAACAGTAAAATTCTTAAGATGTTATACGTCTAGTATACCAAAACAGAGAATAATCAATTATAAACTCGTCGCACAAGTTTATAACTCAGATTTCCACTACACTGGAATTCTGTGTTAATTATTATAACAATATGATTGTTGTAAATAAATTACAACAACAGCGTTATACTATTTTGAATAAATAGTACAACCAAAATAAAGGATAGAATATAGAATTCTAACCGGAATATGTCTGAGGCTCGTCGTAACGATTTCCTTAAGAATTTTATTTCAAAATTCTCCCAAGATACAACAGACGTAATCTGCACGAGATTGTAATGAGTATGTCTACTCTGTGATATATATGGAATGTTGAGCAGTAGAGCAAAGAAGCAGAAGAAATTAGATTGGAATGGGATGAGAATGTGATCAGTATTCTCTCCTATTTATAATTTCGTCCGCACCCCTTCGAACAGTCGCGTCTGCCTGAAAGGTTGCACCCGTTTCCTTTCATTGCTGTTGTTCGTTTAACGGGCCGCACCCGTTCGCTACTGCCTATGTTCGGCCGCGTCTCTTCAGTCGGGCCGCACCTGTTCGCCTCTAACGGGTCGCACCCGCTTCTGTTCGCCCATGCTTCTTCAGTCAGGTTGCACTCGCTCGCCGCGTCCGCTTATGAACAGTCGTGTCTGTTCACATAGCCTGCAACTGTTAAAAAACCCGGCCCAGTTTTGCAGCAAAATTAGGATCATATTAGACCCAAACCCAAACCCGAGCCCGGCCCGGTTCGGTTCGGTCGGACGGACGGCGGCGGCGCGCGCGCGTGTGTGGTGGAGATGCATGATCTCCCTCCTCACAACGAAGCATACATTTGGGTGCCCCTAGGCCCCAACATCTTCATTGCAAAGCCATATATAAACTAGTATGGCTTAGCAATTTTGGCGATGTGGGACTTTATGTATGTTTCATTCATTTTGTTCTTTAGGAATTCCAACAATCCCCCACATGAATGATAATATACATATCCCCCACACAAAGCGAAATATCACAGAGTACATATGGAATAATGCTTTATCGTGGATAAGTAGATATTTCACTTTGAACTTTCCCTAGTTAAAACTTATCGGATCTACTTGGCTAATCGGTGAATTATTTCATCTTGAACCGTCGGCCTTTATTGTATATCCAGACAATAAGCTTTACGAAGCATTGATTCCCTTCTCATCCAATCTCTTGGTTGTGTTCATTTTGGTCCTGAACAATTTTTGGTTCTGCGAGTGTTTTTAGAGAATAAAAGCCTTTTATTATTCTCATAGAGCCGACCCAGCTCACACTAACATAGGTGATCGCAACCATTAAGAGTATCCTACATATACCCCACTTGTTATTTCCAAGATATGGTCATCATTAAAAAACATAGTTTTAACCTTTAAATACTTCTGTAGGCATGCATTTATATTGTGCACCATAGGAATGGAGTTGGACTATGTCCACGCAAATGCATTACGTCTTGAGTTATTCAGAACTGGTTTGCCTATTGATCCTAGTCCGTGGGATCTCCAGTCGCTAGGATAGGTTTCCGTATAAGATAACTCTTGGTGGTTTAGGCTTTTAAACCCATTCCCCTTGATGCGCAGTCAATTTTCTCTCTTGATAAACCTTTAGTAAACGGATCCGCTAGGTTATCATTTGTTCTCACATAATCTATGGAAATAGTTCCATTAGAGAGTAACTGCCTAACTGTGTTATGGCGTCGTCGAATATGTCGTGACTTTCCATTATACACAAAGTTGTGCGCTCTGCTTAGCGCTGCTTGGTTATCGCAGTGTATGCATATGGCCGGTACAGGTTTAGGCCAGAATGGAATATCTTCCAAAAAGTGACGAAGCCATTCTGCTTCTTCGCCTGCTTTATCTAAAGCGATGAACTCTGATTCCATAGTGGATCGAGCTATGCATGTTTGTTTGGTAGATTTCCATGACACTGCTGCCCCTGCTAAGGTAAAGACATAACCACTTGTCGATTTTGATTCCTCTGAATCTGCAATCCAGTTTGCATCACTATATCCTTCTAAGACGGCAGGATATTTTCCATAGTGTAAGGAATAGTTAGCGGTATTTTTTAAATATCCAAGCACTCTCATTAGTGCTTTCCAGTGTTCCTTTCCTGGATTGCTTGTATACCTGCACAGTCGACTTACTGCATAAGCTATATCTGGTCTTGTGCAATTCATGAGATACATGAGACATCCTATTACACGAGAGTATTCCAGTTGCATTACACTCTCATTAGTGTTTTTATGCAGTACTTCTGATGGATTAAAAGGTGTTCTCACTCCTTTAATTCCATAGTCTTGGAATTTTTCAATCACTTTGTCTACATAGTGTGACTGAGACAATTCAATTCCATTAGGAGTTCTTATTATTTTGATTCCCAAAATAACGTCTGCAACTCCTAAATCTTTCATATCGAAATTGTTAGTTAACATCTTCTTTATGGTCTCTATTACCTGAGTATTTGGACCAAATATTAACATATCGTCTACATATAAACAAATCATCACATATGATTGTCCAATTTGTTTATAATAAACACATTTATCGCATTCATTTATACGAAAACCATTTCTCATCATGACACTATCAAATTTTGCGTGCCATTGTTTTGGAGCTTGTTTTAGTCCGTATAATGATTTTACTAATCTACAGACTTTGTTTTCATTTCCTTTGGAAATAAAACCTTCAGGTTGCTCCATGTAGATCTCCTCATCGAGATCTCCATTTAAGAATGCTGTCTTTACATCCATTTGATGAATTTCTAGACCATAAATTGATGCAATTGCTATTAGCATTCTTATAGAGGTTATTCGTGTTACTGGCGAATATGTATCAAAGAAGTCTACTCCTTCTTTTTGACGATATCCTTTGGCTACTAATCTGGCTTTATACTTGTCGATAGAGCCATCTGCTTTCATTTTCTTCTTGAAAATCCATTTGCAGCCAATAGGTTTTATTCCTGGTGGAATATCAACAATTTCCCAAGTTTTATTACTTAGAATTGAATCAATCTCACTTTGGATTGCTTCTTTCCAACATGAAGATTCAGAAGATGACATTGCTTCCTTGTACGTTTGAGGTTCATGTTCTAACACATATGTGAAAAAATCCGAACCAAATGTCTTGGAAATTCTAGCCCTTACGCTTCTTCTTGGTTCAACTTCCTCAATCTCATGATGGGGTTCATCTTCATGTGAATTGCTTGATTCTTCTCTTGTCCTTTTAGGGACATTATTCCCTTCATTCCTTTTGTGCGGAAACACGTCTTCAAAGAATGAGGCATCTCTAGATTCCATGATTGTATTTACATGAATATCAGCTATATCAGACTTGAATACCAAAAATCTATAGGCACTACTATTTTGGGCTGGCCCTAAATAGTAACAATCTACTGTTTTTGGTCCAAGTTTGACTTTCTTGGGAGGCGGAACTGGAACTTTTGCCAAGCACCCCCACACTTTGAGGTATTTAAAACTTGGTTTGTGTCCTTTCCATATCTCATATGGAATTGTTCCTGTTTTATTATGAGGGACTTTGTTTAATATGTGATTAGACATATTTAAGGCTTCCCCCCACAAGTTTGTCGGTAGACCAGAGGTTAAAAGCATGGCATTAATCATGTCTTTTAACGTTCTGTTCTTCCTCTCGGCTACACCATTTTGTTGTGGTGAATATGGAGCTGTTGTTTGATGAATTATACCATTTTCGGCACAGAACTGTTCAAATGGTGATTCATATTCTCCACCTCGATCAGATCTCAATATCTTGATCTTTTTATTTAACTGATTTTCTACCTCAGCTTTGTACTTTATAAATGATGTAATTGCTTCATCTTTACTATTCAAAAGATATACATAACAATATCGCGTATAATCATCAATAAACGTGATAAAGTACTTTTTCCCACCTCTTGTAGGTAATGATTTAAAGTCACATAAATCTGTATGAACCAAACCTAGTGGTTCGGTGCTTCTATCAACAGATTGAAATGGTTTTTTAACCATTTTTGCTTCTACACATGTCTCACATTTGTAGTTCTTATCTACTTGGAATTTTGAAATTAATCCCAAGTTTGATAATATTTTCATTTTTCGGAAATTTATGTGTCCTAATCTATCATGCCATAGTAAAATTTCGTGCTCAAGCAAGTAAGAAACTTCAATTTTATTAATAGCACAATCAGAATACATAGTTTTATTGTCGATAACGGCTACATTTGCCTTAAATAGGCCATCACATAAATATCCCCTTCCGATATACATTCCAGCTTTGGACAGAACCATCTTGTCTGACTCGAACACCATTCTGAATCCTTTCTTTGATAATACTGCACCAGAGATGAGATTCTTGCGTATGTCTGGAACGTGGAGCACGTCATTCAACTTGACAGTTTTTCCAGAAGTAAACTTGAGGATAACTGTGCCACTGCCTTCGATCATAGATACTGCAGAATTACCCATATAGAGTTTCTCTTCATGATCGAATTTCTTGTATGTAGAAAACATGGATTTGTCAGAGCAGACATGACGAGTAGCGCCTGTGTCCACCCACCATTGGTTAGGATTCTGAACCATATTGCATTCAGATACAACTGCCGAGAAGTTGGACTCATCCACTTCCATGTTGTCTACTAAATTTGCCTCTTTGTTGCGGTCCTTTTTGAGTCTGCAATCTCTAGCGGCATGTCCAACTTTTTCACAAACCCAACATTCACCATTAAACTTTTTGGTTCGTTTGTTGTCTTTTGGTTTGTTGTCTGGAGCTTTCCTTTTCTTCTGGAAATTCTTCTTTTTGTTTTTGGTCTTTGAATCTTCAGCCACAAATGCCTCCTCGCTTTGTTTTGTAATTCCACGGTTATCTGCCTCAATTTTCAATCGGACTATGAGATCCTGTAAAGAGATTTCCTTCTTTTTATGCTTCAGATAATTGCGGTAATCTCTCCACGACGGTGGCAGTTTTCCCGTGATGGCTTCAACCAAAAACGATTCTCCAACCTTATGACCTTCCGCCTCGAGTTCATGAATAATGATTTGTAGTTCATGCAGTTGAGCAGTCACCGGTTTGGAGTCGATCATCTTGTAGTCCATGAATTTGTCTACAATGAATTTCTTAAGACTGATATTCTGCGTCTTATACTTCGTAGCAAGTGCATTCCAGAGTGCTTTTGCTGTCTTTAGAGGTTGATATACTTTGTATAGCACCTTGTCGAGACAATTCAGAATATAGTTTCTGCATAGAAAATCGGAATGTTTCCATGTAGCAACATCTGCTTCCTTGCCTGGTGAAGAAACCGGTTCCTCCTCCTCGAGATACCGTTGCAGACCGAGTGTGGTGAGGTAGAATAACATCTGATTCTGCCATGTTAAAAAATCGTCACCATCTCCCTTGAACGGTTCAGGTCTGTTGTGAGTAGTAGTTTTTGAAAATTCTACTGTTGCCATCTCTGTTTTAGTAAGAAAACAGTAAAATTCTTAAGATGTTATACGTCTAGTATACCAAAACAGAGAATAATCAATTATAAACTCGTCGCACAAGTTTATAACTCAGATTTCCACTACACTGGAATTCTGTGTTAATTATTATAACAATATGATTGTTGTAAATAAATTACAACAACAGCGTTATACTATTTTGAATAAATAGTACAACCAAAATAAAGGATAGAATATAGAATTCTAACCGGAATATGTCTGAGGCTCGTCGTAACGATTTCCTTAAGAATTTTATTTCAAAATTCTCCCAAGATACAACAGACGTAATCTGCACGAGATTGTAATGAGTATGTCTACTCTGTGATATATATGGAATGTTGAGCAGTAGAGCAAAGAAGCAGAAGAAATTAGATTGGAATGGGATGAGAATGTGATCAGTATTCTCTCCTATTTATAATTTCGTCCGCACCCCTTCGAACAGTCGCGTCTGCCTGAAAGGTTGCACCCGTTTCCTTTCATTGCTGTTGTTCGTTTAACGGGCCGCACCCGTTCGCTACTGCCTATGTTCGGCCGCGTCTCTTCAGTCGGGCCGCACCTGTTCGCCTCTAACGGGTCGCACCCGCTTCTGTTCGCCCATGCTTCTTCAGTCAGGTTGCACTCGCTCGCCGCGTCCGCTTATGAACAGTCGTGTCTGTTCACATAGCCTGCAACTGTTAAAAAACCCGGCCCAGTTTTGCAGCAAAATTAGGATCATATTAGACCCAAACCCAAACCCGAGCCCGGCCCGGTTCAGTTCGGTCGGACGGACGGCGGCGGCGCGCGCGCGTGTGTGGTGGAGATGCATGATCTCCCTCCTCACAACGAAGCATACATTTGGGTGCCCCTAGGCCCCAACATCTTCATTGCAAAGCCATATATAAACTAGTATGGCTTAGCAATTTTGGCGATGTGGGACTTTATGTATGTTTCATTCATTTTGTTCTTTAGGAATTCCAACAATCCCCCACATGAATGATAATATACATATCCCCCACACAAAGCGAAATATCACAGAGTACATATGGAATAATGCTTTATCGTGGATAAGTAGATATTTCACTTTGAACTTTCCCTAGTTAAAACTTATCGGATCTACTTGGCTAATCGGTGAATTATTTCATCTTGAACCGTCGGCCTTTATTGTATATCCAGACAATAAGCTTTACGAAGCATTGATTCCCTTCTCATCCAATCTCTTGGTTGTGTTCATTTTGGTCCTGAACAATTTTTGGTTCTGCGAGTGTTTTTAGAGAATAAAAGCCTTTTATTATTCTCATAGAGCCGACCCAGCTCACACTAACATAGGTGATCGCAACCATTAAGAGTATCCTACATATACCCCACTTGTTATTTCCAAGATATGGTCATCATTAAAAAACATAGTTTTAACCTTTAAATACTTCTGTAGGCATGCATTTATATTGTGCACCATAGGAATGGAGTTGGACTATGTCCACGCAAATGCATTACGTCTTGAGTTATTCAGAACTGGTTTGCCTATTGATCCTAGTCCGTGGGATCTCCAGTCGCTAGGATAGGTTTCCGTATAAGATAACTCTTGGTGGTTTAGGCTTTTAAACCCATTCCCCTCGATGCGCAGTCAATTTTCTCTCTTGATAAACCTTTAGTAAACGGATCCGCTAGGTTATCATTTGTTCTCACATAATCTATGGAAATAGTTCCATTAGAGAGTAACTGCCTAACTGTGTTATGGCGTCGTCGAATATGTCGTGACTTTCCATTATACACAAAGTTGTGCGCTCTGCTTAGCGCTGCTTGGTTATCGCAGTGTATGCATATGGCCGGTACAGGTTTAGGCCAGAATGGAATATCTTCCAAAAAGTGACGAAGCCATTCTGCTTCTTCGCCTGCTTTATCTAAAGCGATGAACTCTGATTCCATAGTGGATCGAGCTATGCATGTTTGTTTGGTAGATTTCCATGACACTGCTGCCCCTGCTAAGGTAAAGACATAACCACTTGTCGATTTTGATTCCTCTGAATCTGCAATCCAGTTTGCATCACTATATCCTTCTAAGACGGCAGGATATTTTCCATAGTGTAAGGAATAGTTAGCGGTATTTTTTAAATATCCAAGCACTCTCATTAGTGCTTTCCAGTGTTCCTTTCCTGGATTGCTTGTATACCTGCACAGTCGACTTACTGCATAAGCTATATCTGGTCTTGTGCAATTCATGAGATACATGAGACATCCTATTACACGAGAGTATTCCAGTTGCATTACACTCTCATTAGTGTTTTTATGCAGTACTTCTGATGGATTAAAAGGTGTTCTCACTCCTTTAATTCCATAGTCTTGGAATTTTTCAATCACTTTGTCTACATAGTGTGACTGAGACAATTCAATTCCATTAGGAGTTCTTATTATTTTGATTCCCAAAATAACGTCTGCAACTCCTAAATCTTTCATATCGAAATTGTTAGTTAACATCTTCTTTATGGTCTCTATTACCTGAGTATTTGGACCAAATATTAACATATCGTCTACATATAAACAAATCATCACATATGATTGTCCAATTTGTTTATAATAAACACATTTATCGCATTCATTTATACGAAAACCATTTCTCATCATGACACTATCAAATTTTGCGTGCCATTGTTTTGGAGCTTGTTTTAGTCCGTATAATGATTTTACTAATCTACAGACTTTGTTTTCATTTCCTTTGGAAATAAAACCTTCAGGTTGCTCCATGTAGATCTCCTCATCGAGATCTCCATTTAAGAATGCTGTCTTTACATCCATTTGATGAATTTCTAGACCATAAATTGATGCAATTGCTATTAGCATTCTTATAGAGGTTATTCGTGTTACTGGCGAATATGTATCAAAGAAGTCTACTCCTTCTTTTTGACGATATCCTTTGGCTACTAATCTGGCTTTATACTTGTCGATAGAGCCATCTGCTTTCATTTTCTTCTTGAAAATCCATTTGCAGCCAATAGGTTTTATTCCTGGTGGAATATCAACAATTTCCCAAGTTTTATTACTTAGAATTGAATCAATCTCACTTTGGATTGCTTCTTTCCAACATGAAGATTCAGAAGATGACATTGCTTCCTTGTACGTTTGAGGTTCATGTTCTAACACATATGTGAAAAAATCCGAACCAAATGTCTTGGAAATTCTAGCCCTTACGCTTCTTCTTGGTTCAACTTCCTCAATCTCATGATGGGGTTCATCTTCATGTGAATTGCTTGATTCTTCTCTTGTCCTTTTAGGGACATTATTCCCTTCATTCCTTTTGTGCGGAAACACGTCTTCAAAGAATGAGGCATCTCTAGATTCCATGATTGTATTTACATGAATATCAGCTATATCAGACTTGAATACCAAAAATCTATAGGCACTACTATTTTGGGCTGGCCCTAAATAGTAACAATCTACTGTTTTTGGTCCAAGTTTGACTTTCTTGGGAGGCGGAACTGGAACTTTTGCCAAGCACCCCCACACTTTGAGGTATTTAAAACTTGGTTTGTGTCCTTTCCATATCTCATATGGAATTGTTCCTGTTTTATTATGAGGGACTTTGTTTAATATGTGATTAGACATATTTAAGGCTTCCCCCCACAAGTTTGTCGGTAGACCAGAGGTTAAAAGCATGGCATTAATCATGTCTTTTAACGTTCTGTTCTTCCTCTCGGCTACACCATTTTGTTGTGGTGAATATGGAGCTGTTGTTTGATGAATTATACCATTTTCGGCACAGAACTGTTCAAATGGTGATTCATATTCTCCACCTCGATCAGATCTCAATATCTTGATCTTTTTATTTAACTGATTTTCTACCTCAGCTTTGTACTTTATAAATGATGTAATTGCTTCATCTTTACTATTCAAAAGATATACATAACAATATCGCGTATAATCATCAATAAACGTGATAAAGTACTTTTTCCCACCTCTTGTAGGTAATGATTTAAAGTCACATAAATCTGTATGAACCAAACCTAGTGGTTCGGTGCTTCTATCAACAGATTGAAATGGTTTTTTAACCATTTTTGCTTCTACACATGTCTCACATTTGTAGTTCTTATCTACTTGGAATTTTGGAATTAATCCCAAGTTTGATAATATTTTCATTTTTCGGAAATTTATGTGTCCTAATCTATCATGCCATAGTAAAATTTCGTGCTCAAGCAAGTAAGAAACTTCAATTTTATTAATAGCACAATCAGAATACATAGTTTTATTGCCGATAACGGCTACATTTGCCTTAAATAGGCCATCACATAAATATCCCCTTCCGATATACATTCCAGCTTTGGACAGAACCATCTTGTCTGACTCGAACACCATTCTGAATCCTTTCTTTGATAATACTGCACCAGAGATGAGATTCTTGCGTATGTCTGGAACGTGGAGCACGTCATTCAACTTGACAGTTTTTCCAGAAGTAAACTTGAGGATAACTGTGCCACTGCCTTCGATCATAGATACTGCAGAATTACCCATATAGAGTTTCTCTTCATGATCGAATTTCTTGTATGTAGAAAACATGGATTTGTCAGAGCAGACATGACGAGTAGCGCCTGTGTCCACCCACCATTGGTTAGGATTCTGAACCATATTGCATTCAGATACAACTGCCGAGAAGTTGGACTCATCCACTTCCATGTTGTCTACTAAATTTGCCTCTTTGTTGCGGTCCTTTTTGAGTCTGCAATCTCTAGCGGCATGTCCAACTTTTCCACAAACCCAACATTCACCATTAAACTTTTTGGTTCGTTTGTTGTCTTTTGGTTTGTTGTCTGGAGCTTTCCTTTTCTTCTGGAAATTCTTCTTTTTGTTTTTGGTCTTTGAATCTTCAGCCACAAATGCCTCCTCGCTTTGTTTTGTAATTCCACGGTTATCTGCCTCAATTTTCAATCGGACTATGAGATCCTGTAAAGAGATTTCCTTCTTTTTATGCTTCAGATAATTGCGGTAATCTCTCCACGACGGTGGCAGTTTTCCCGTGATGGCTTCAACCAAAAACGATTCTCCAACCTTATGACCTTCCGCCTCGAGTTCATGAATAATGATTTGTAGTTCATGCAGTTGAGCAGTCACCGGTTTGGAGTCGATCATCTTGTAGTCCATGAATTTGTCTACAATGAATTTCTTAAGACTGATATTCTGCGTCTTATACTTCGTAGCAAGTGCATTCCAGAGTGCTTTTGCTGTCTTTAGAGGTTGATATACTTTGTATAGCACCTTGTCGAGACAATTCAGAATATAGTTTCTGCATAGAAAATCGGAATGTTTCCATGTAGCAACATCTGCTTCCTTGCCTGGTGAAGAAACCGGTTCCTCCTCCTCGAGATACCGTTGCAGACCGAGTGTGGTGAGGTAGAATAACATCTGATTCTGCCATGTTAAAAAATCGTCACCATCTCCCTTGAACGGTTCAGGTCTGTTGTGAGTAGTAGTTTTTGAAAATTCTACTGTTGCCATCTCTGTTTTAGTAAGAAAACAGTAAAATTCTTAAGATGTTATACGTCTAGTATACCAAAACAGAGAATAATCAATTATAAACTCGTCGCACAAGTTTATAACTCAGATTTCCACTACACTGGAATTCTGTGTTAATTATTATAACAATATGATTGTTGTAAATAAATTACAACAACAGCGTTATACTATTTTGAATAAATAGTACAACCAAAATAAAGGATAGAATATAGAATTCTAACCGGAATATGTCTGAGGCTCGTCGTAACGATTTCCTTAAGAATTTTATTTCAAAATTCTCCCAAGATACAACAGACGTAATCTGCACGAGATTGTAATGAGTATGTCTACTCTGTGATATATATGGAATGTTGAGCAGTAGAGCAAAGAAGCAGAAGAAATTAGATTGGAATGGGATGAGAATGTGATCAGTATTCTCTCCTATTTATAATTTCGTCCGCACCCCTTCGAACAGTCGCGTCTGCCTGAAAGGTTGCACCCGTTTCCTTTCATTGCTGCTGTTCGTTTAACGGGCCGCACCCGTTCGCTACTGCCTATGTTCGGCCGCGTCTCTTCAGTCGGGCCGCACCTGTTCGCCTCTAACGGGTCGCACCCGCTTCTGTTCGCCCATGCTTCTTCAGTCAGGTTGCACTCGCTCGCCGCGTCCGCTTATGAACAGTCGTGTCTGTTCACATAACCTGCAACTGTTAAAAAACCCGGCCCAGTTTTGCAGCAAAAT